>CM046961.1:56704823-57904823 GCA_025698475.1 Gossypium anomalum
TTAAACTTGATTAGTTTACTTTCTCTCTCCTAAGGTTTTCATAGAATTTGGGGATGAAGATGATGAAAATAAGATGATATTTTCTAATTAATTAGTTATCATCTTTTAATATTTCTCATTTCCAATTTAGTCTTTATCCTTTTCAAATTTTTCCATGGATGAATCACCAAAAATATCTACTAACTTTTCTTTAATGGTCTAATTACCATATAAGGACCTCAATTTTTGAATTCCATAGCTATTTAGTCCTTCTAGCTATTAGAATTTAACTTTTGCGTTTTATGCAATTTGGTCCTTTCTACAATTAAGCACATAATTGATAAAATTTTCTTATCAGAATTTTCATATGACATTCTTATCACAATGAAAATATGCAATAATATTAAAATAAATTTTTTTCTGACTCGGAGTTGTGGTCTCAAAACCACTGTTTCTGTAACACCCCAAACTCAGCCTATACGTTATGGCCGAATCTGGCGTGTCACATCAAAGTGTTTTTCGAAAGTTAATCTTTTCGGTAAAAAATCTGTTACTGAATTTAAATCCTTTTATTAATATTTAAAAAAGGTTCTCTTCAAAATGTTTTCCTTATTAACCATCAATTGTTATATTAAATTCACTAAAAATGTGGAAGCTTTTTCAGTCGATGAAGTTTAAAATGCATGTTTAAAAATATAAAGCCCAAAGCCCAATTAAAAGTTAAATCCTCAAATAGCCTTATTACATAAGTAAAACCCAATTATAAAATCATTAAATAATAAATTCATAAGTAAATCATTTGCGATCATGTGGCCACCTCTGAGTCCCTCGCAGCTCCAAATCGTCTAAGGCTGGGGATTACCTGTGCAATTAAAAGAAAGGGTGAGTTTGTAAAAGTTAGTGTGTAATCCCCTATCAGTCAAATAGTAAACAATGCATGCAGTAACAGTCTGGGCCTGAGCCCTATTCAGTATCAGTACATCTGGGCCTTAACCTTATACAGTAATAGTGTGGGCCTAAGCCCAATTCAGTATCAAAACTGTAAGAGTATGCCCAAAGATCAATCACGAGATGGTTGTAATAACATACTTGGTTTATCATGTTTATTAATATAAGGCGTTGCCATTATTATTTAAGTTTCTTTTCTGTGTGCATAAATAAACTGTTTTATAATAATGTCCTGAGAATAATATGATTATTCTTAAAAGATCCTTAGTCAAGTATTATTGTTGGCTAGGACAATAATAATGCATTAAGACTAACATGTAGTTGATTGATGATAAAGAGTTGTCATTGATATGGAGTGTCAGAATCAATGCATGAATATGTGTGTTAGAGAACAACATATTGGGCTGACCCGCTATGAGTATGTTTCTTGGATTATTATGTAATTGTCACAACATTACTCATAGTGATTAATATGTATATGATCCTCATACTTGAGATCATCTTTATCCCAACATCGTGAGTTGTATATTTTGATATAGTCAAACAAACACCGTAACTGGTTGTTCTATAAAGACTGATGTTGGATATACCACAATCTATGTTAAGGGATATAGTTTATCAATATAGGATAAGTACCTCCTACATAATGGGAGTAATATCTCAGGCCACTTGATTGAGTGAGGCTAGAAATGCATGGCCATGCTCAAATAAGTTGATATGAGATGTCATACTTATTTGTGTATCATAGTCTACTCAAGGTATCAAGAAACATCGGATGGACTATGCAAGTGTGACTATTCCATGACTTGTGTCCATTCCAAAGATATAGGACTTAAGGATTAATGCATGAAAGGTTAATCACAAAAGGTTATGTCGAATCATGACTTCTTGTAACTTAGGTAGCATTGATGCATTGCTAGATGCCACTCATTGTTTGTAACTTTAGAATCGTTCTAATATTACTGCTAATGTTACAAGAACCTATAGGGTCACACCCTATGGTTAAAATGAACGAGGTAAAACATAGTTGGTATATTGCTTGGTTGTCACATGAATTAAATTAATTATAGAATTGATTTAATTAGGCAATCAAATTGTTGAACATACTATATGTACAAGGATGTTGTACACATAATTAGAACACAATTTTATTGATATATAAATTTAGTTCATATATAAGTTTAAATAAATATAGTTTACCGAAATCTTTATTATAATTAATGTAATTATAATTTTTCAGTTAAACATTATTATATTTATTTGAATGATAATTATTATGTTTTGATTAATTTTAATGAATTAAAATTCGTTATAAATATATACCAATTAAGAGGGAGTTATATATAGCAAGGGTAAAAAAAACCTAAAAAGGATATATAAAAACTAGCTCGAAAATATGCAAGGTGGTCTAGCAGCCGTTTAGCAAAATACTCTCTGACAATAGTTTTCTGGGATTTCTACTGTTCATTGTCAATCGGGTGGACTACGTAGAGGCCGACATCGGAAAAGGTTGCGGCTTGGTTTGATAGTGGTTCAGCATTCCTGTTGCCTAGGTGTCGCTGTCTACTCAAATTGAAGTTTCGGTAATTTCGAAACCTTTTTATCACCTTGATTCGTTCCTTACACATGGATCCTTGGTTTGGATTGCCATTTTTTTATTTTTTTGCTGCGCCTTGGAGGCACCGGTGTTCCAACAAAAACAGTGTAGTCATGTAACCTACCCCAATCCAACCAACACACCACTCGTACCAACCAACACACCATGTGGGGATTAAATCGACCCACTCAGTCAACACACCAATATCACAGTGAAGCTGCTAATAGTAATGCAACAATGCTGCTAATAACAGTAAATGTGGCAAAGCCACCACAGTAGTAATTACGTGGCAAAGCCACTAATACAGTACTTCCTCCAAATTAGAAACCCAACCCCATGCCGTATGTTGTGTCATAAATATTACGTATATGCAGTATGCCATACTCAAAATCAGTCACGTAAATGTCATACCCACACATCATTTAACTTACCACTAGGGGTATAAGGGTCAATCCATCGGTTAGGGGTAAAATAGTAATTTTCCCCCTCAGGGGTACTTTGGTCATTTAACCAACTTTGAGGTCTCGGTACAGATGATGACCCTTCAAGAGGTCTACAGTCATCACGAATGACTCATATAACCCATATGGCCAAAATAATGTAAATAGGCCCAAGGCCCATTACTCGGCCCAAGTGGGCCCACAAGCTCGTATGGCCCATTTAGCCCAAATTTAGTCACGACTATGTGTTCACCATAGCCCACTCCATTACTTTCCACTTACCGTAAATTTCATCCATGTGGGGCCCATGAGCACATTGGGCCCACACAGCCCATCTCGGCCCATAACGACCCAAGCCCACGAGAATGCTCATGGTGGCCTCTACAATCTGTCGCCCATGATTGTGGGCTTAGTTTACCACAAGAGTGTTTGCACACTCGTGAGGCCTCAAATGCCGAAGTTTCAGCTTTTCGGCTTTTGTCGATTCACTGTAATATAGTGGTGTGAATACACACCTATATCCAACGTTTTGATAGTAGCAAAGTTGGGTGTGCGGTTACACACCTTTTCGTGAAAGCCTATGAACACTCCTTGAGCACCAACCTACAAGCGTCGAGATACTACGTTACTCACTTCCCAAAGACAATACTCAACTTATACCAAAACCAACATATCACCATATATTACCTTTGTCGAACGAGAAGAGGTTTTCCACCTGAATTGATACCCAAGACTAGCAGCGATTTCCTCTTCTCCAAAAACTTGTATTTCCAAACACCATTAACGGACTACAGTTGTAACACCCCAAACCCGGCTTGGAAGTTTGGCTCGAATCTGGCGTGTCACATTAAAGTTTCGAAAACCATGTTTCCATTAAAAACCCTTCTTAATAATTAAAAACTTATACCCTTTTTAAACCTTGTTAGAAAACCTTAGCTGAATAACATTCTTAACAACTTTGTAAAAATCTTGGCGTTTGCGGAAGCTTAATTTAAAAACAATTGCGGATATGTGATGTTTTGAAAACAGTAGTTGCTTTGGAAAACCATGTTCTAATACTAGCAATTATAAGAACAAAAAATAAAATTCCAAATTAGAAATTCAGAAAATTACAACGGCTTTACTACAACCCACATAAAATAATTTAAAAGCAATAATCAAAACTATAACATAAACAGTGTGTGTGGCTCCTCAGAGCCCCTCGCATGACTCCGATCCGTCTAAGGTGGAAATTACAGAAAGGTTAATAAACGGGTGAGTTTACGAAAACTCAGATGTGTAATCCCCTACTATAAAAAGGGACAAATCAGTCATATAAAAGAATTAAAAGTCTAGCCCCAGCCCTACTTACAGTTTCGGTATCAATTGGGCCCTAGCCCATTATAATAGACAGCACCAGATGGGCCTTAACACATTACAGAATAAGAAACATTATTAGAACTAGAATGAAAATGAGAATCAGAATAAGAATCAGGTGACAGAATCAGAATTAGAATCAGAATCAGGTAACAGAATCAGAATTAGAATGTGAATGCAATCCCAACCCAATCCACCCGTAACACCCCCGTACCAGCCTTACACCATGTGGGGAGACTACTCGACCCACCCAACCACTACACACCATAGAAATTACAGCGAGGCTGTCAGATATTGTGACGAAGTCACCAGATATAGATATTATGGCTAGGCCACCAGAACAGATATATATATATATATATGTGACGGCCACCCAGTTGCGGCAAAATGAGGCCGCTGAATCCTTCCTCCATCAATATAAACCCATGTCCCATGCAACAGAAATAATATGTCATGGCATACAACATACAGAATCAGAATATCATGCCCATATTTGAATCAAACAATCACATTCAAGTCATTCATATCACCAACATATATTCACAATCAAATCCGTCAACCATCAGTCCAAGTCAGTCACTTGCCCACAAGGGCAAAATAGTCATTTATCACCCTAGGGGCAAAATGGTAATTTTACCCCACAAGGGTATTTTGGTAATTTTACCCTATAGGGGTATTTCAATAATTTTACAAATCGGGGGTATTTTGGTAATTTTACAAACCAGGGGTATTTTGGTAATTTTGCAAACCAGGGGTATTTTGGTAATTTTATAAATCGAGGGTAAAATAGTAATTCTGTAAATCGGGGGTACTTTGGTAATTTTACAAGTCGAGGGTATTTCAGTAATTTGGTAAACTAAAGTATTCCAAACAGGGATAATAATACGAATGGGCCTAAAGCCCTTTCTCGGCCCAAATAGGCCCACATGCTCGTGTAGCCCTTTTAGCCTAATTCTAACCACAGATATGAGATTCACCTAGCCTAATCCAATATTTACTACACAATCAAACAACTTATCCAATTAGGCCCGTAGGCCCATTGGGCCCACATGGCCCCTTTCGGCCCATCGCGGCCCGAAGTAGCCATCCTACAGTTAGAGTAGTGAGAAATACACACCTGATAGGAGACTGGAGTTAATCCGCGCTCCAAGCACTCTTAGCCGACACCCAACCCAAACGAGCATGCCATAAAGCGAAAGGGATCAGCCAAGAAAGGTACCTTTACTCTCCTCATGGTTCTCTCTATTTAAAGCCAGCTTCGCATCCACTCCTATGCTAGCTTCCCGATGTGGGATCCCTCCATCATCAGAGTTTAAATTCAACACCAACTCTTGCCGCCCCTGTTAGAAAAATAAATGCTCTCTGATTGCCATGAGTTTCGAACCCTGGACCTCCTTGCCAACTCTATGACGCCACCTTCCTACCTCTTATGTGGCGCTACTTTGCCACTAGACCACAAGGCTTTTTATGGCACAATTTCTCCAACAATATTCTTAAGGCCTACCTACTACACCAGGGTTTGATTCACCTTAAACCAAAAATTTTTGCTAGAGTCCAGGTTTGAACCCAAGACTTCTCCAACACTTCTCAGCACATTTAACCACTAAAACAAGCCTTCATTAACGAAATTTACATGCACAACAAAATATTATAAGCTGCCTTCAACCGCTTCCATGCTCAAGGCTCAAAACTTCTATGCCCAAATTCAGGGTGTTGCAACTCTACCTCCCTTAAAGAAATTTCGTCCCCAAAATTTCCATCTAACAGGGGAGTCGTGTAACATCTGCCCCACTACACTACCGCTACGCACTTTGATCCTACTATCACTATCACACTTCAACTAGAACTTGAAACATCTCTTACATACAACACTTATTCACTGAAGCAGACACATATTTATCACACATATATACAATTTCTATATCCAAACAACACATCCACATAAAATAAATACCAAATTTAAATTCAGACCAATATCTAAGGAATCCACAGTATTTCAATTTCTAAACAGACAAAAGTATTTAAAAGACTTACGGATTCGGAGCCGGAGACTCGGTGTGCCACACTTTTTAAGAGAAATACTTCAAACAGACCATGGGGTTGAAAATAATTTTCTGAAATTCAACCTTTGAAAACCCAATCCACAGTCGAGTTGTTGTAACCCAGGCTCTAATATCACAAACCCAGCCTGGAAGTTTGGCTCGAATCTGGCGTGTCACATTAAAGTGTTTTTTTTCGAAAACCATGTTTCCATTAAAAACCCTTCTTAATAATTAAAAACTTATACCCTTTTTAAACCTTGTTAGAAAACCTTAGCTGAATAACATTCTTAACAACTTTGTAAAAATCTTGGTGTTTGCGGAAGCTTAATTTAAAAATAATTGCGGATACGTGATGTTTTGAAAATAGTAGTTGCTTTGGAAAACCATGTTCTAATACTAGCAATTATAAGAACAATAAATAAAATTCCAAATTAGAAATCTAGAAAATTACAACGGCTTTACTACAACCCACATAAAATAATTTAAAAGCAATAATCAAAACTATAACATAAACAGAGTGTGTGGCTCCCTCTGAGCCCCTCGCAGCTCCAATCCGTTTAAGGCTGGAAATTGCCTGAAGGGTTAATAAACGAGGTGAGTTTACGAAAACTCAGTGTGCAATCCCCTACTATAAAAAAGGGACAGTCAGTCATATAAAAGAATTAAAAGTCTGGCCCTAGCCCTACTTACAGTTTCGGTATCAATTGGGCCTTAGCCCATTATAACAGACAGCACCAGATGGGCCTTAGCCCATCTCAGAATAAGAAACATTGTTAGAACTAGAATGAAAATGAGAATCAGAATCAGAATCAGGTGATAGAATCAGAATCAGAATCAGGTAACGAAATCAGAATTAGAATGTGAATGCAATCCCAACCCAATCCATCCATAACACCCCCGTACCAGCCTTACACAATGTGGGGAGACTACTCGACCCACCCAACCGCTGCACACCACAGAAATTGCAGCGGGGCTGTCAAATATTGTGACGAAGTCACCAGATCTGAATATTGTGGCTAGGCCACGAATCAGATATATATATATATATATATATATATATATATGTATAAAGCCACCAGTTGCAAATGAGGCCACTGGTTGCAAATGAGGCGCTGAACACTTCCTCCATCAATATAAACCCATGTCCCATGCAATAGAAATAATATGTCATGGCATACAACATACAGAATCAGAATATCATGCCCATATTTGAATCAAACAATCACAGTCAAGTCATTCATATCACCAACATATATTCACAATCAAATCCGTCAACCACCAGTCCAAGTCAGTCACTTACCCACGAGGGCAAAACAGTCATTTATCACCCTAGGGGCAAAATGGTAATTTTACCCCACAAGGGTATTTTGGTAATTTTACTCTACAGAGGTATTTCAATAATTTTACAAACTGGGGGTATTTTGGTAATTTTACAAACCAGGGGTATTTTGGTAATTTTATAAATCGAGGGTAAAATAGTAATTCTGTAAATCAGGGGTACTTTGGTAATTTTACAAGTTGAGGGTATTTCAGTAATTTGGTAAACTAAAGTATTCCAAACAGGGATAACAATACGAATGGGCCTAAAGCCCTTTCTCGACCCAAATAGGCCCACATGCTCGTGTAGCCCTTTTAGCCCAATTCTAACCACAGATATGAGATTCACCTAGCCTAATCCAATATTTACTACATAATCAAACAACTTATCCAATTAAGCCCGTAGGCCCATTGGGCCCATATGGCCTCTTTCGGCCCATCGCGGCCCGAAGTAGCCATCCTACAGCTAGAGTAGTGAGAAATACACACCTGATAGGAGACTGGAGTTAATCCGCGCTCCAAGCACTCTTAGCCGACGCCCAACCCAAACGAGCATGCCATAAAGCGAAAGGGATCAGCCAAGAAAGGTACCTTTACTCTCCTCATGGTTCTCTCTATTTAAAGCCAGCTTCGCATCCACTCCTATGCTAGCTTCCCGATATGGGATCCCTCCATCATCAGAGTTTAAATTCAACACCAACTCTTGTCGCCCCTGTTAGCAAAATAAATGCTCTCTGATTGCCATGAATTTCGAACCCTGGACCTCCTTGCCAACTCTATGACGCCACCTTCCTGCCTCTTATGTGGCGCTACTTTGCCACTAGACCACAAGGCTTTTTATGGCACAATTTCTCCAACAATATTCTTAAGGCCTACCTACTACACCAGGGTTTGATTCACCTTAAACCAAAAATTTTTGCTAGAGTCCAGGTTTGAACCCAAGACTTTTCCAAAACTTCTCAGCACACTTAACCACTAAAACAAGCCTTCATTAACGAAATTTACATGCACAAAAAAATATTATAAGCTGCGTTCAACCGCTCCCATGCTCAAGGCCCAAAACTTCTAGGCCCAAATTCAGGGTGTTACAACAGTATACATACAAATGCTGAAGTAAAGGCACAATCACTTACCGAGATTAAAAGAGTACTAATCGGCTAAGGCACTTCTAGAGCACAAGAGTGAAATATTCGGCCTAACACCACTAGAACATTTGAGAAAGGAACAAGAGGAGTAGCATTTGGTCAGAGGAAGTAAAGAAGAAGAGAATAGAAAATAAGTGAAAGATAAAGGAATAGGGGATGGATTTGACCTAGATTGAGAAAATGGAGGAAGAAAGGAAATGATCAATAGAACTCAAAGAATGAAATAGGAAAGGTTCGGCTATAGAGAGGCAAACCGATAGCACTATGGGAAAAAAGAAGTGAAAGTTTAGAAGAAAAGAGTAATGTGATTCGGCAAAACGTAGAAGAAAAGAAATTGAAAATAGGGATTTTGACACTAAGAATTTACACTAATCAAAACCTGAAAGAGCACGAAAGGTAACTTGCAAAATTGGTACTAGGGAGAAAAGAAGCCAGAAATACCAAAAAAAACAAAAACCCAAAATGACAGAGAGGAAATTTGGCACCCATTCACTCACCAATTGTCAAAAATGCACACAAAGGGACCTTTAGCCGAATTTGCATACTCTAACTCCCCCAATCGGTTACAACTCTCACTAATTTGAACTCCTTAAACTTTCTCCTAAAATCTCTCCCCTTATCCCTCCTTGATTTACTCCTTGAATCACTCCTTATCACTCTTCACAACTCCTCCATCAGAATTTCACTGTAACACAACCACTGGCCGAAACCAACTGTAAAATAAATACCCCAATTGTGCTGCTCCACGCTCGAACCTCAGACCTTGAACACCATACCACACGCCACTACCACTGAGCCATAGGCTTTTTCTATGACATCAATTAGTCTTAATAAAATATAAGGCCTACATACCAATGTCCAGATTCACTTAAGAGCAAAAATTAAAATTTTTACAAAAGCCAGGACTTGAACCCAGGCTTCTCAGACACTCCCTAACTCACCCAAATCATCTAACCACCCAATAAAACATGCAGTTTTTTCAAATAACACAAAATTACAATCCCCTATTTTTGGGGCGTTACAGTTCTGATTTCATTGAAAATGGGTTGTTACAACTCTCCCCCTTAAGAATTTTCGTCCTCAAAAATATTACCAGTAAAGAGATTTGGATATTGCTTTCTCATAGTATACTATGGTTCTCAGGTAGCTTTTTCTAAACCATGCCATTGCCAAAGAACTTTTACTAGAGCCACCTTTTTGTTTCTCAACATTTTTGTTTCATGTGCCAAGATTTTGATCGGTTCCTCACTGTAAGTCGTATCAGGTTAAACTTCAACTTCTGTCGAAGAAAAAACATGTGAAAGATCTGACTGATATCTTCGTAATATAGACACATGAAAAGCATTATGAATCTAATCAAGTTCTGGTGGTAATGCTAACCGATACGCAACAAGTCTGGTTCTTTCAGTGATTTTATATGGCCCGATGAACCATGGACTCAATTTTCCTTTACTGCCAAACTGAAGAACTTTCTTCCAAGGTTATACTTTTAAGAATACCTTGTCGCCAACCCAAAATTCTATCTCTTTTGTTTTAAGATCAGCATAAGACTTTTCACGATCAGAAACTGCTTTCAAACTGCCCTAAATCACTTTCACCTTTTCTTCAATTTCACGGACTATATCAACTCCGTGTATCTTTTTCACACTCAGCTCTGTCCAATACAATGGAGTTCTACATTTCCAGCTATACAAAACTTCATACGGTGTCATTTTAATGCCGGACTGATAACTTTTATTGTAGCACCCCAAACCCGGCTTAGACGTTATGGCTAAATCCGGTGGTGTCACATTGGAGTGCTTTTCAAAAACTTACTCTTATTGATGAAAACTCGTTTGGAAATTTAAAGCCTCTTTGTTTGATTTTAAATCATTCTAGCTATTCGTTATTCATTATAAATTATCATTACTTTTTAAACTTTATTTTTTACGGAAGCATTTCAAAAGCGTTGCAAAAACGTAGTGTTTTTAGAATAATTATCGTTTTGGAAAATCACATTCTACATCCAACAGATATATATCATAATAAACAAAAAACCCAAATTAAAAACAATAAAATTAAAGAGGCCTTATTACATAATTCAAAACCCCAAAAAAAATCTAATAGCGAATAAAAGAAAATAGAAGCAGTGGTATGGCTATCTCTGAGTCCCTCGCAGCACCGATCCACCTAAAGATTACCTGAGCACTTAAAACAAATGGGTGAGTTTACGAAAACTCAGTGTGTAATCCCAATATCAAACAAATAGTGAATAACACGATGCAGGCCTAAGCCCGGATCGATGCGCTGATCTAGGCTACGCACATTCTGAGCGATGATAGATTGGCCCTTAGCCCAATATAGTAACAATACAGTACAACAATGCAACCCAACCTAAACCAGCCAACACACCACTCCGTACCACCAACACACAATGTGAGGACAAAGTCGACCCACCTAACCAATACACTAGTATCGTAGCATAGCTGCCAGTAATAATATTACAACAAAGCTGCTAGTAACAGTAACGCAACAAAGCTGCCAGTATCAGTATATAGCACAAAGCCATGAGTAGCGGCACAAAGCCATCAATAGAGATACAAAGCCATCAATAGTGCCACAAAGCCATAAATAGTAGTACAAAGCCATTAGTAGTGGCACAAAGCCATCAATAGTAGCACAAAGGCATCAGTAGCAGCAAAAAGCTATCAATAGCTGCACAAAGCCATCAGTAGCGGCACAAAGCCATCAATAGTGGCACAAAGCCTTAAATATCACGGCAATGCTGCCAGTAATAGGCTTTAAGCCAACAGTAGGTCCACAGTCTTCTTGTGCGACCCGTGCAACCTTAGGTCCAAAGTCGTCTTGTGCGACCCGTACGACCAATCAGTACAGTACACTTCCTCTAAAATATATATGTAACACCCTGAATTTAGGCCTAGAAGTTTTGGGCCTTCAGCATAGGAGCGGTTGAAGATATTTTGTTTTGCATGTAAATTTCATTAATCAAGGCTTGTTTTAGTGGTTAAGTGTGCTGAGAAGTGTTGGAGAAGTCTTGGGTTCAAACCTGGACTCTAGCAAAAATTTTGGTTTAAGGTGAATCAAACCCTGGGTGTAGTATGTAGGCCTTAAGAATATTGTTGGAGAAGTTGTGAAACAAAAAGCCTTGTGGTCTAGTGGCAAAGTAGCGCCACATAAGAGGCAGGAAGGTGGCGTCATGGAGTTGGCAAGGAGGTCTAGGGTTCAAAACTCATGGCAAGCAAAGAGCATTTATTTTGCTAACAGGGGGCGGCAAGAGTTGGTGATGAATTTAAACTCTGATGATGCAGGGATCCCACATCGGGAAGCTAACATAAGAGTGTATGTGAAGCTGGCTTTAAATAGAGAGAACCATGATGAGAGTAAAGGTACCTTTCTTGGCTGATCCCTTTCGCTTTATGGCGTGCTCGTTTGGGTTGGGCATTGGCTAAGAGTGCTCGGAGCGCGGATTAACTCCAGTCTCCTATCAGGTGTGTATTGCTCACTACTCTGGCTGTAGGATGGCTACTTCGGGCCGTGATGGGCCAAAAGGGGCCATGTGGGCCCAATGGGCCTACGGGCCCAATTGGATAAGTTGTTTGATTGTGTAGTAAATATTGGACTAGGCTAGGTGAATCTCGTATCTGTGGCTAGATTTGGGCTAAAAGGGCTACACGAGCGTGTGGGCCCATTTGGGCCGAGAAAGGGCTTTAGGCTCATTCGTATTGCTATCCCTGTTTAGAATACCCTAGTTTGCAAAATTACCAAAATACCCCTAGTTTGTAAAATTACCAAAATACCCCTGGTTTGTAAAATTACCAAAATACCCCTGGTTTGTAAAATTACCGAAATACCCTTGTAGGTTAGAATTATTGAAATACCCCTGTAGGGTAGAATTACCGAGATACCCTTGTGGGTAAAATTACCATTTTGTCCTTAGGGTGTTAAATGACTATTTTGCCCTTGTGGGCAAGTGACTAACTTGGACTGTATGGTTGACGGATTTGATTGTGAATGTATGTTGGTGATATAGACAATTTTGCAGGAGCAACAAGGCTTGGAGTATCAGTTTGGATAAACTTGGATCGAATCATCGGACCCTGCGAAGGTAAGTGATCTATGGCTATTAGGGGTTCTTTGGCTGAATATGGTAAGGTGGATGTTGGGTTTGATTAAGCATGAACTGTAAACTAAGAATGATGGTGGTTAATTGTAGGACATCGTAAGGGATCTCAGTAGTATTCGTCGCGAAATAGGTGTGTATCAAACACCCTTTCATAGTTCAATTCGGCAAAAGCTGAAGTGTCAAAATTCTGGCATTTCGTGGGCCTGTGAGTGTGCGAGTGCTCACAAGACGTCTAGAAATCATTAGATCTGGAAGCACAAAGTGGTAAGTTAGTCATGTGTGAAATTTCGTGCACATCGGTAATTGGGCATCGTTTGGCTTCATGTGACAGCCCTAATTTGACCCTAGTCGGGAAGTGGTTTCGGGACCACAGAACCGAGCTATAAAAATAATTATAAGTTATATTTCATGTTTATGAAGTGATTAAATACAAGTGTGAAAGTTTCAAGCTTTGATTTGGTCATTTGCATGTGAATTTATTCAATAGGACTTAGGTGTGACACTTTTGAAATGTGATAGGTTAATGTATAAGGACCTAATAGTGTACTATGTCAAAAAAGTGTATTTGCATGTCAATTTTCCCCACTTAAGAATAGTGGCCGGCCATGACAATGATGATAAGCATTATGTGTTTGTTATATTAATAAAATAATGTATTAGTAGTATAAAAAAATAGCAAATAAATAAATAAAAATAGGAGTTAATTAATTAGATGAATAAAACAAAGAAAGAAAAATGGTGTTCATCTTTTTAGCTTCCTTTGGCCAAAACTAAGAAGAAAGGGAAGGGAAAAAAACAAGCATTTGGTCACACCTAGTCTTGGTTAAGGTATGAAATTCTTAATAGCTTTTGAAATTGTTGAATGTATTGAGTTAGTTACTAAGTTCCTAAGTTAACCCATGTCCAAACCTTGAATTTTTGTTGGTATCATGAGAAATTGGTTAAGAGAAAGATGTTCATGAAAGGGTTATTGTTCATGTTATTTGGTTGGAAAATGGTACATAGGTGAATGAGAGTTTAACAAATGAGCACATTGGGCATTAGTTGCTAAATAGAAAAGAATCGGCTAACAAATTGTATGCCTTGGCCGAATGTGATTTTAGGTATTTGGGTAATGTATGCATTGTTAATGGATGGAATGAAGAGGATGCTTAAATTGTGTTAAGAACAATTGTAGGTTGAAATAAGGTTTGATAAGTTAGTTATTAAGGTGAAATGCAAATGTTAGTAATTGATTGCTAGTGTATATATATATGAGTATTAACTGAATTTTGAACTTGAAAAATGGCTTGAACACCATGTGTGGTATTGAGAATGTTGAAGTGAATTGGTAGATAATTAATTGATGAATTCGATTGTTAATATACATGCTAAAATAAAATGTATGCAAGGGATGTTTGAAAGAGTGAGCTAGTATTTAACTGCTTGGGGACAGCAACAGTAGGGTAGTTTTGGAAAATCACCATAATTTGTAGAAGTTGAGTTAGAAGCTGGATAAATTATGTCTTTAAAGCTTGAAGAGTCTAGTTTCTTGCAGAGAAGCTATAGAAACAAATGAGTTACCGATTTTGAGATATTTGAAATATTGTGAGGTTGAGTCGAAATGACTAATAGATTTCCTGTTCTGTTTTTATAAAATCAGTATAAATTGTACAAAAATGGCCTTAGGATAAAATTTATATGCTTAGATTCCTTAATGAGTCTAGTTTCAAATGAAATAAGTGAGAACACATTTTGAATTTTGTACAATGAGAAATCTGATTCGTATCGAAGAATGGTCAGTTTAGTCAAGCAGTGAAACAGGGTGAACTTTAAGAAAAATCTGGTAGTGATTGGCTAGACTAAAAATTATGAAAATTTTATGGCTAAAATATAAATTAGTCTATTTTCGAGGAAAATTTACGGTCTTTGATTTGGAGTTTCGTAGCTCAAGTTATAAGTAAATTAATGACTGTTGCTTAGTAACTCAGCTTATAGGGAAGTTGTGATTTACTAATGAATTGCTTATTGATTTTTATAAGCTTACTATAAGTTGTATGTGTGAAATTCAAATATATATATGTGTGCTATATTCTGAAAGTAATACTTGAGTAATTGATTAATGGTTAGTTTAAAATTTATTGATTAAGCTCAAAAGCATAGAGGGGCAACCTCGGATAAGGGAAAAGCTAAAGTCGTGGAATAGCCAACCCGAACTTGCCCGAAAAGATACAAGGTAAGTCTTTGAGTAATGGAATATAACTTATATTTAGACATAGAAATTATCAAATTATGTTTATGATGAATAAATTATGACGTAATGGTCTTGCTTGCATCGTATGATCAAATAAATAGGTAAAATACTTGTTTGTAATCGCATGATAATAGAAAGTTTCGGAATAATGAAACGAGAATATGTCATTTGTTATGACTAGTGAATTAATTGTAAAATGGTTAGAAAGCATGCTGAAATTGTATTCAAATATCAAAGTGTTGTTTAAATGTGTGAATGTATGATTGTTGATCAAGGTTTGAAACCGAGCTAAGTCTCGAAGGGCTATAAGCCGTGTAAAAAAACCGAATTTGTTTCAAAGGGCTTTAAGCCATCGTTAAAGCCGGACTTAGTTCAGAAGGGCTCTGCGCTGATGTTATTGCCAAATTTAGTTTCAAGGGCCTTTAAGCCCGCAGCCGCGCAAAACCGAGCTTAGTCTCGAAGGGCTTCGAGCCGCTTCTAAGAGTCGGGTTTAGTTCACAAGGACGTCTTCGCCGGCCTATTTATTGGGTGGATAAACCGTAAGTATGCCCAAGTGAATTTATATAATGCATGTCAAGTTAATTCCAAGCATAAGTACAATTTAACGTGAAGTGATCAAGTAAGTAAATGCTTTACGTTAAAGATATGATTGATTGTTTTATTTCGTGTTTCGAAAGTCGGCAATTATGCTTAAACTAGCGTTTAAAATCCTTTGAATGTTTATTATTGGATTAGAAGGTATGAGTACTAACTTAGGCGATTTCAACATCACTAGTAGGCTCTATATATACATGCATGAGAATTATCTGAAAATTTGGGAAGATCGTATTCGGTTATAAATTAAAAGAATAGATGAACGTATTGATTTTTCCCTTTATGATATGATCGATAAGGAAGCACCTTCATTATGTTTGGGTTCGGCCCAAGGCTGATTCATATAGATTTGATATTAATATGCCAATTTCTTAGATGATTTCATTACTTAAAGCTTACTAAGCATTGAAATGCTTATTCTTTTGTTTTGCTTCTCTGTTTTATAGATTTTGCTCGTCATCCATCGGATTCGGAAGTTCCAAAGTCGAAGTCAACCATATTATCTAAGCTTTTTGGTACATTTTTGATTAAGTTGTGATAATGGCATGTATAGGATCGACTTTGTAATTTGACTTAGTACCTTTTGGTGATGTATATATATGAATAGCCATACGCAAATGGCTTATTTAGTCAACTTGAAAATTTTTTTAAATGATGAAAGTGTTTATGAATGTGATCGATAATGCTCGAATGTTTTATTTATATGGTTGATATTTAGAAATGAAGTTAAGGCTTACTTAGTAACGTTTTAACTCCTCCGTGACGACGAGGCGGGCTAGGGTGTTACATTTTATTGGTATCGAGCTACGGTTTAGTCGATTCTAGGACTACCGTATTGCAAATTGGTCTAGCTATACATGCCATTATATGTTTATTTGATAGTGTGGTGATTTACGACGCTTAAAAATGCGTTTATGTATAGTGATGGATCCCGATCCCAATCGAGCAATAGTTGATGATGTTGAGAGCGTGGCACCCGCCTCACAAGCAAGGGACGGCCGGTGAACTCTCAACCTATGGCTAGTAATCGTAACGAGGAAGCTAGACAAGCTTTCTATAGCGTGATGAATGATTGGTTCAATCAAGTACATTCGAACTAACACGGCTATTCCCCAACCCCACTTCCGACCAATACACCCTCGCACCAAATAGCATTCTCCCGTAACCGATCGGATGAGGATAAATAAGCCCCGAGCTGACGAATCAAAAGCACGGGCTATCGAATTTAAAGCAACAGAGCAATGATGATGCCGAACAAGTGAGTTTTGGTTGGATAACACTATCCGGTACTTGATGAACTTTCTTGCACACTCGATGAATGCTTGAAGTGTGCTATCTCTTTGTTACGTGATTCTGCTTATTATTGGTGGAATACGTTGATTTCGGTTGTACCTAGAGAACGGGTAACATGGGAGTTTTTCCAAACTGAGTTTCGGAAGAAGTATATCAGTCAGAGATTTATCGATCAAAAATGGAAAGAATTTCTTGAGCTTAAACAAGGTTCCATGTTGGTTACTGATTATGAACGAAAGTTTGTGAGGCTTAGTCGGTATGCTCGAGAGTGCGTTTCTTCAGAAGATGTAATGTGTAAACGTTTCGAGGAGGGACTGAACGAAGACATAAAACTGTTCGTTGGCATTCTAGAAATCAGAGAATTTGTAAAGGAGAGCTGATTTGGGAGCAAGAGAGTTTCGAAAAAGATCTTCGGGAAAACCATTTCATCACCATCGAAGAAGTTTAGAGATGATCCAAATAGATCTAAGAATACTTCGGGTTTTTCTGGACGGGATCGTAATCGACCCCCTATGAGTACACGAGCTACTTCTGTTGCCAGTGTTGGCAATGATCGTCAGGATAGATCTGATTGTCAGTATTGTGGCAAGTGGCATTCGGGAAGTCAGAGTTCGTGACCGCTCTGTTTCAAATGTGGATCGACGGATCATTTTATCAAAGATTGCCCGAGATTGTCCGTCGAAATGTGAATCGTGAGTGAAAAACCGACTAATACTACAAACAAGAGGTAGGCCCCTAGAAATGCAGGGAATGCTAGTGGCGGTCGAGAGGGCCTAAAGATACTACCACCAAATCGGAGGCTCGTGCTCCTGCTAGAGCTTATGCTATACGCGCACGCGAGGATGCTTCTTCACCAGATGTTATTACCGGTACTTTTACTCTCTTTGATACTCATGTGATTGCCTTGATTGACCCTGGTTCTACTCATTCTTATATATGTGAAACCTTAGCATCCAGTAAGACTCTACCTGTTGAGTCTACTGAGTATGCCCCCTAGTAATCCGAGGTTCCTGTTTTCCGGCTGATTTGATACTTTTACCGTTTGACAAATTTGATGTTATCCTCGGTATGGATTGGTTGACCGTACATGACGCAATTGTAAATGACAAAAGAAAAACCATCGATTTGAGGTGTGTGAATAACGAGATAATTCGAATTGAGTCTACCGACTTGAATAGGTTGCCAGCTGTAATATCGTCGATGCTGGCTCAGAAATGTGTAAGAAAGGGGTGTAAAACATACCTTGCGTATGTACTTGATGACAAAGAGTTAGAAAAGAAGCCTGAATCTGTGCCAGTGGTTTGTGAATACACGGATGTTTTCCCCGAAGAATTACTGGGTTACCACCTGCTCGGAGGTAGAGTTTGGCATCAAGCTTGTACACGACTACACCGATTTCGATAGCTCCGTATCGTATGGCACCAACGGAATTAAAGGAATTGAAAGCTCAGTTGCAAGAGTTGACGGATAAGGGTTTCGCTCGACCAAGTTTCTCACCTTGGGGTGCGCCAGTTTTGTTTGTGAAAAAGAAGGACGGAACCATGAGGTTGTGCATTGACTATCGTCAGCTGAATAAAGTGACGATAAAGAATAAATATCCGTTACCGCGTATTGATGATTTGTTTGATCAACTGAAGGGAGCCTCGGTGTTTTCAAAAATAGATTTGAGATCGGGTTATTATCAGCTGCGAGTTCGAGATTCGGATATACCTAAAACCGCTTTCAGAACGCAGATATGGCCACTATGAGTTCTTAGTGATGCCGCTTTGGGCTCACTAATGCCCCTGCGGTATTTATGGATTTGATGAATCGAATCTTCAGACAATATTTGGACCGGTTTGTAGTCGTGTTTATTGATGACATCTTGGTCTATTCAAGAGATGAGACCGAACATGCCGAGCACCTGAGATTAGTGTTGCGAATTTTACGGGAGTGCATTTATATGCTAAGTTCGATAAGTGTGAGTTCGTTAAGAGAGGTTAGCTTTTTGGGTCATGTGATATCTCAGACGGGTATTCGAGTTGATCCGAACAAAATCTCAAATATATACTTAATCGAAACCCCGAGAAATATTACGAGGTTCGAGCTTTTGGGACTTGCCGTTACTACCAAGATTTGTAAAGGTTTCTCGATGATAGCCACGCCAATGACGGCTACTTCAAAAGGATGTTAAGTTCGAATGGACGGAAAAGTGTCGAAAAAGTTTTGATCAATCAAGACTTATTTGACCGAAGCTCCAAAGATCTTGTACAACCGAATCCGGTAAAGAGTTTGTCATTTACAGTGATGCATCCTTGCTTGGGTTGGGTTGTGTGTTGATGCAAGAAGGTCGAGTCATAGCATACGTGTCGAGGCAATTGAAGCCACATGAGAAAAACTATCCAACTCATGATCTTGAATTAGCTGCCATTGTATTTGCTCTTAAAATATGGCGACACTACTTGTTTGGTGAGAAGTGCCATGTATTTTCAGATCACAAAAGTCTCAAATATTTGATGACTCAGAGAGAATTAAATTTGCGACAAAGACGTTGGCTGGAGTTGTTGAAAGATTATGAGCTTGTCATTGATTATCACCCGAGAAAGGCTAATGTGGTTGCGGATGCTTTAAGTTGCAAATCACTGTTTGCTTTACGAGCAATGAATGTACATTTGTCAATCCTATCCAATAATGTGTTAGTGGCGGAATTAAAGGCCAAACCATTGTTGATTCATCAAATTCGTGAAGCTCAGAAAATCGATGAAGAATTGGCTGCAAAACGGGCTGAATGTGTCCCAAATACAGAATCGGAGTTTCAACTCGATGAGGATGATTGTTTGAGGTTCAGAAGTCGGTTGTGTGTTCCAAGAAATGCAGAACTCATTTCGATGATTCTGAACAAAGCTCATTGTAGTCGAATGTCACTTCACCCGGGGAGTACGAAAATGTACAACGATCTGAGACATCAGTTTTGGTGGCATGGTATGAAACGAGACATTTCCGATTTTGTTTCGAAGTGTCTAATATGTCAGCAAGTGAAGGCGGAACATCAAGTGCCTACGGGTTTACTTCAGACGATCATGATACCTGAATGGAAATGGGATCGAGTCACGATGGATTTTGTAACTGGGTTGCCGTTATCGATAAGTAAGAAAGATGCGATTTGGGTTGTTGTTGATAGACTGACTAAGTCGGCTCATTTTATCCCCGTGACGCACGGATTTTTCATTGGATAAACTAGCTGAATTGTATGTTTCTCGACAGTGAGATTACACGGTACCAATTTCTATTGTGTCGGACGAGAGATCCGAGATTTACCTCACGATTTTGGAAGAAATTGCAAGAAGCCTTGTGTACCAAGCTGCATTTTAGCACCGCTTTTCATCCGCAAACCGATGGTCAATCCAAGCGGATAATTCAGATACTTGAGGATATGTTGAGATGTTGCATCCTCGAGTTTGGTGGTTCATGGGAGCGGTATCTACCTTTGATTGAGTTCGCTTACAACAATAGTTTTCAATCAAGTATTAAGATGGCACCTTATGAAGCTTTGTACGGGCGTAAATGCCGTACGCCATTGTTTTGGACCGAGCTCGGTGAAAATAAAATTTTACGAGTGGATTTGATTAAAGATGCCGAATGAGAAAGTAAAAATAATTCGTGAAAGTCCAAGCGCGCATCGGATCGCCGAAAACGTATGCGGACTTAAAAAGAAGAGATATTGAGTATCAGGTGGGAGACAAAGTGTTTCTTAAGGTCTCACCTTGGAAAAAGATACTCAGATTTGGCCGTAAAGGCAAACTGAGTCCGAGGTTCATAGGGCCATATGAAGTGTCCGAAAGAATTGGTCCAGTTGCTTATAGATTGATTTTGCCTCCTGAACTTGAAAAGATTCACAACGTCTTTCATGTTTCAATGCTTCGACGTTATAGATCTAATCCATCACACGTAATTAATCCATCAGAAATTGAAATTCAATCCGATATGAGTTATGAAGAAGAACCGATTCGTATCCTAGCTCGTGAAGTGAAAGAGTTGCGAAACAAAAGGGTTCCATTAGTAAAGGTGTTATGGCTCAAACACGGGATCGAAGAAGCTACGTGGGAAACCGAAAACTCTATGAAAGAACGATACCCAAACTTATTTACCGGTAAGATTTTCGGGACGAAAACTTCTTAAGTGGGGAGAGTTGTGACAGTTCTAATTTGACCTAGTCGGGAAGTGGTTTCGGGACCACAGAACCGAGCTATAAAAATAATTATAAGTTATATTTCATGTTTATGAAGTGATTAAATACAAGTGTGAAAGTTTCAAGCTTTGATTTGGTCATTTGCATGTGAATTTATTCAATAGGACTTAGGTGTGACACTTTTGAAATGTGATAGGTTAATGTATAAGGACCTAATAGTGTACTATGTCAAAAAGTGTATTTGCATGTCAATTTTCCCACTTAAGAATAGTGGCCATGCCATGACAATGATGATAAGCATTATGTGTTTGTTATATTAATAAAATAATGTATTAGTAGTATAAAAAAATAGCAAATAAATAAATAAAAATAGGAGTTAATTAATTAGATGAATAAAACAAAGAAAGAAAAATGGTGTTCATCTTTTTAGCTTCCTTGGCAAAACTAAGAAGAAAGGGGAAGGGAAAAAACAAGCATTTGGTCACACCTAGTCTTGGTTAAGGTATGAAATTCTTAATAGCTTTTGAAATTGTTGAATGTATTGAGTTAGTTACTAAGTTCCTAAGTTAACCCATGTCCAAACCTTGAATTTTTGTTGGTATCATGAGAAATTGGTTAAGAGAAAGATGTTCATGAAAGGGTTATTGTTCATGTTATTTGGTTGGAAAATGGTACATAGGTGAATGAGAGTTTAACAAATGAGCACATTGGGCATTAGTTGCTAAATAGAAAAGAATCGGCTAACAAATTGTATGCCTTGGCCGAATGTGATTTTAGGTATTTGGGTAATGTATGCATTGTTAATGGATGGAATGAAGAGGATGCTTAAATTGTGTTAAGAACAATTGTAGGTTGAAATAAGGTTTGATAAGTTAGTTATTAAGGTGAAATGCAAATGTTAGTAATTGATTGCTAGTGTATATATATATGAGTATTAACTGAATTTTGAACTTGAAAAATGGCTTGAACACCATGTGTGGTATTGAGAATGTTGAAGTGAATTGGTAGATAATTAATTGATGAATTCGATTGTTAATATACATGCTAAAATAAAATGTATGCAAGGGATGTTTGAAAGAGTGAGCTAGTATTAAACTGCTTGGGGACAGCAACAGTAGGGTGGTTTTGGAAAATCACCATAATTTGTAGAAGTTGAGTTAGAAGCTGGATAAATTATGTCTTTAAAGCTTGAAGAGTCTAGTTTCTTGCAGAGGAAGCTATAGAAACAAATGAGTTACCGATTTTGAGATATTTGAAATATTGTGAGGTTGAGTCGAAATGACTAATAGATTTCCTGTTCTGTTTTTATAAAATCAGTATAAATTGTACAAAAATGGCCTTAGGATAAAATTTATATGCTTAGATTCCTTAATGAGTCTAGTTTCAAATGAAATAAGTAAGAACACATTTTGAATTTTGTACAATGAGAAATCTGATTCGTATCGAAGAATGGTCAGTTTAGTCAAGCAGTGAAACAGGGTGAACTTTAAGAAAAATCTGGGAGTGATTGGCTAGACTAAAAATTATGAAACTTTTATGGCTAAAAGATAAATTAGTCTATTTTTGAGGAAAATTTACGGTCTTTGATTTGGAGTTTCGTAGCTCAAGTTATAAGTAAATTAATGACTGTTGCTTAGTAACTCAGCTTATAGGGAAGTTGTGATTTACTAATGAATTGCTTATTGATTTTTATAAGCTTACTATAAGTTGTATGTGTGAAATTCAAATATATATATGTGTGCTATATTCTGAAAGTAATACTTGAGTAATTGATTAATGGTTAGTTTAAAATTTATTGATTAAGCTCAAGAGCATAGAGGGCAACCTCGGATAAGGGAAAAGCTAAAGTCGTGGAATAGCCAACCCGAACTTGCCCGAGAAAGATACAAGGTAAGTCTTTGAGTAATGGAATATAACTTATATTTAGACATAGAAATTATCAAATTATGTTTGCGATGAATAAATTATGACGTAATGGTCTTGCTTGCATCGTATGATCAAATAAATAGGTAAAATACTTGTTTGTAATCGCATGATAATAGAAAGTTTCCGGAATAATGAAACGAGAATATGTCATTTGTTATGACTAGTGAATTAATTGTAAAATGGTTAGGAAGCATGCTGAAATTGTATTCAAATATCAAAGTGTTGTTTAAATGTGTGAATGTATGATTGTTGATCAAGGTTTGAAACCGAGCTAAGTCTCGAAGGGCTATAAGCCAGTGTTAAAAAAAAAAAAAACCAGAATTTGTTTCCGAAGGGCTTTAAGCCATCGTTAAAGCCGGACTTAGTTCCGAAGGGCTCTGCGCCAGTGTTATTGCCGAATTTAGTTTCGAAGGGCCTTTAAGCCAGCAGCGCAAACCGAGCTTAGTCTCGAAGGGCTTCTGAGCCAGTTCTAAGAGTCGGGTTTAGTTCACAAAGACGTCTTCGCCGGCCTATTTATTGGGTGGATAAACCGTAAGTATGCCCAAGTGAATTTATATAATGCATGTCAAGTTAATTCCAAGCATAAGTACAATTTAACGTGAAGTGATCAAGTAAGTAAATGCTTTCGTTAAAGATATGATTGATTGTTATATTTCGTGTTTCGAAAGTCGGCAATTATGCTTAAACTAGCGTTTAAAATCCTTTGAATGTTTATTATTGGATTAGAAGGTATGAGTACTAACTTAGGCGATTTCAACATCACTAGTAGGCTATATATATACATGCATGAGAATTGTCTGAAAATTTGGGAAGATCGTATTCGGTTATAAATTAAAAGAATAGATGAACGTATTGATTTTTCCCTTTATGATATGATCGATAAGGAAGCACCTTCGTTATGTTTGGGTTCAGCCCAAGGCTGATTCATATAGATTTGATATTAATATGCCAATTTCTTAGATGATTTCATTACTTAAAGCTTACTAAGCATTGAAATGCTTATTCTTTTGTTTTGCTTCTCTGTTTTATAGATTTTGCTCGTCATCCATCGGATTCGGAAGTTCCAAAGTCGATGTCAACCATACTATCTAAGCTTTTTGGTACATTTTTGATTAAGTTGTGATAATGGCATGTATAGGATCGACTTTGTAATTTGACTTAGTACCTTTTGGTGATGTATATATATGAATAGCCATACGCAAATGGCTTATTTAGTCAACTTGAAATTTTTTTTTTAAATGATGAAAGTGTTTATGAATGTGATCGATAATGCTCGAATGTTTTATTTATATGGTTGATATTTAGAAATGAAGTTAAGGCTTACTTAGTAACGTTCTTAACTCCTCCCGCGACGGAGGCGGGCTAGGGGTGTTACACTTCAACTGGGCCCAATGGTCTTACGGGTCCATACGGGTAAGATAATAAAAAAATGAGCAATAAATATGTTCTGTTAGACTGTGAAATTAAAATTGTTTAAACTGATAGAATTACTGAAATACCTTTATGAGTGAAAATGTTTATAGATTTACCCCTAGGAGCAAAATTACTGATATACCCCTAGGGTTAGGGTTGACCAGAATGCATGATTTGACTGTTGCTGTTTACTACATACCATGATATTGTTATTATCTGTTGCATGGGACTGGGATATTGATGAAGGAAGTATTGAAAGTGGCTTGTCCACGTACTGGAGGCTTTGCCTCAATTTATTGATATTTGAGCAGCCATGCTACAACGGTGGAGTGTAGGGCTGGGTGGGCTGAGATATTCCCCACATGGAGTGTAGGGCTGGTACGGGTGGAGTGTAGCGGTTGGTTATAGGCTAGGTTAGGATTGTATACACATATATATTATATCTGTTATGTTCTGGAATTGGGCCTATGGGCTACACTGTTATCTGAAAAGGGGTTAAGGCCCAGTTTACTGTATTCTGAAAAAGGCTTCAGACTGGTACTCACTGTTAACTGATTGGGGCTTAGGCCTAATGAGCTCAAGCTGACTTGGGCTTTGGATGGGTTTCTGTACACACTGAGTTTTCCAAACTCACCCCTCTCTTTTCCATCCTTGCAGGTGAGCCCTAGTTGGAGGACTTGGAGCTGGGCGGGATTCGAAGTGGCCACAAAGATTAAATTCTGGTTTTTGCTTTTAAACAAGTTCGCGTTTTACTTTTGATTACTTAATTTTGTTTAAAGTTGTAATAAGGCCGCTCTTTTAATTATTTTTATTTTGGATTATTAAACTGGTTAGCACTAGGGCGCATTTATAAAAGTTACATATTTTCAAAATATCACGATAACCGAACAATGCTTCTGCAATGTGATTATTTTAAAAAAGGAAATAAATATTTTAAATAGACCTAAGCTAAAGTTAATGTTTGTGGACAAGTAAACATGCTTTAAGTGTGGCAATAGATGTGTGCATGTCTAGGATTGGATCTGGGAAGAGCTTGGTACTTAAGCAGTCTAATAGACTCACCTCTTCTTTTCTGGTTTCCCACCTGGTGCACAGCTTCCATTCACTTAAGCCTAAAACAGAAATATCATTTAAACCCTAAGAGAAATTTTTAGATAAAACGTAACTTCTTTAGTAACAGTTCCATGTGGCACGCTGAATTCGGCCGTAACATTTGGGCTGGGTTTTGGGTGTTACATTTAATGGTATCAGAGTCTGGGTTGCAATAACTCGGCTATGGATTGGGTTTTCAAAGGTTGAATTTTAGAAAATTATTTTCAACCACGTGGTCTGTTTGAAGTATTTCTCTTAAAAAAAAAGTGCGGCACACTGAGTCTCCGGCGCTGAATCCGTGAGTCTTTTGAATACTTTTGTTTGTTTAGAAATTGAAATACTGTAGATTCCTTAAATACTGGTCTGAATTTAAATTTGGGATTTATTCTATGTGGATGTCATGTTTGGATATAGAAATTGTATATATGTGTGATAAATATGTGTCTGCTTCAGTGAATAAGTGTTGTATGTATGAGATGTTTCAAGCTCTAGTTGAAGTGTGATAGTGATAGTAGGATCAGAGTGCGCAGCGGTAGCATAGTGGGGTAGATGTTACATGACTACCGTGTTAGATGGAAATTTCAGGGACGAAAATTTTTTTAAGGGAGGTAGAGTTGTAACACCCTGAATTTGGGCCTAAAAGTTTTGGGCCTTAAGCATAGGAGCAGTTGAAGGTAGCTTATAATATTTTGTTGTGCATGTAAATTTCGTTAATCAAGGCTTATTTTAGTGGTTAAGTGTGCTGAGAAGTGTTGGAGAAGTCTTGGGTTCAAACCTGGACTTTAGCAAAAATTTTGGTTTAAGGTGAATCAAACCTTGGGTGTAAATATTGATATTTGAGCAGCCATGCTGCAATGGTGGAGTGTAGGGCTGGGTGGGTTGAGATATTCCCCACATGGAGTGTAGGGCTGGTACGGGTGGAGTGTAGCAGTTGGTTATAGGCTGGGTTCGGCTTGCATAGACGCATATATTATATCTGTTATGTTCTGGAATTGGGCCTATGGGCTACACTGTTATCTGAAAAGGGACTAAGGCCCAGTTTACTGTATTCTAAAAAGGGCTTCGGACTGGTACTCACTGTTAACTGATTGGGGCTTAGGCCCAATAGGCTCGAGCTAACTTAGGCTTTGGATGGGTTTCTGTACACACTGAGTTTTCCAAACTCACCCCTCTCTTTTCCATCCCTGTAGGTGAGGCCTAGTTGGAAGACTTGGAGCTGGGCGGGATTCAAGTGGCCATAAAGATTAAATTCTGGTTTTCTTTAAACAAGTGAGTTTACGAAAACTCAGTGCGTAACCCCCTACTATATAAAAGGAACAGTCAGTCATATAAAAGAATTAAAAGTCTGGCCCCAGCCCTACTTGCAGTTTCAGTATCAATTGGGCCTTAGCCCATTACAGAATAAGAAAAATTATCAGAGCTAAAATCAAAATGAGAATCAGAATCAAGTGACGAATCGAATCGTAATCGAGTTAGGTGACGTAATCGGGATCGTGATCGTGCAATGTAATCAAAATCGGAATCGAGTTAGTGATAGAATCGAGAATCGTGATCGTAAATGAATCGTAATCGAAATATGAATGCAATCCCAACCCAATCCATCCGTAACACCCCCGTACCAGCCTTACACCATGTGAGGAGACTACTCAACCCACCCAACCACTACACACCACAGAAATTACAGCGAGGTTGCCAGATATTGTGACGAAGTCACCAGATATTGTGACGAAGTCACCAGATACAGATATTGTGGCTAGGCCACCAAAACAGATATATATATGTGGCGAAGCCACCAGATTGCAGCGAGGCTGCCAGATATTGTGTCGAACTCAACAGAACAGATATATGTGGCGAGGCCACCAGATTGCAGCAAGGCTGCCAGAACGCTTCCTCCATCAATACAAACCCTGGGTGTAGTAGGTAGGCCTTAAGAATATTGTTGGAGAAGTTGTGACACAAAAAGCCTTGTGGTCTAGTGGCAAAGCAGTGCCATATAAGAGGCAGGAAGGTGGCGTCACGGAGTTGGCAAGGAGGTCCAGGGTTCGAAACTCATGGCAAGCAAAGAGCATTTATTTTGCTAACAAGGGTTGGCAAGAGTTGGTGTTGAATTTAAACTCTGATGATGGAGGGATCCCACATCAGGAAGCTAATATAAGAGTGGATGTGAAGCTGGCTTTAAATAGAGAGAACCATGAGGAGAGTAAAGGTACCTTTCTTGGCTGATCCCTTTCAATTTATGGCGTGCTCATTTGAGTTGGGCATTGGCTAGGAGTGCTCAGAGCGCGGATTAACTCTAATCTCCTATCAGGTGTGTATTGCTCACTACTCTGGCTGTAGGATAGCTACTTCGGGCCGCGATGGGCCGAAAGGGGCCATGTGGGCCCAATGGACCTAAGGGCCCAATTGGATAAGTTGTTTGATTGTGTAGTAAATATTGGACTAGGCTAGGTGAATCTCGTATCTGTGACTAGATTTGGGCTAAAAGGACCACATGAGCGTGTGGGCCCATTTGGGCCGAGAAAGGGCTTTAGGCTTAATCGTATTGTTATCCCTGTTTAGAATACCCTAGTTTGCAAAATTACCGAAATACCCCTGGTTTGTAAAATTACCCAAATACCCCTGGTTTGTATAATTACCGAAATACCCCTGTAGGTTAGAATTATCGAAATACCCTTGTAGGGTAGAATTACCGAGATACCCTTGTGGGTAAAAGTACCATTTTGCCCTTAGGGTGTTAAATGACTATTTTACCCTTATGGGCAAGTGACTGACTTGGACTGTATGGTTGACGGATTTGATTGTGAATGTATGTTGGTGATATAGGCAATTTTGCAAGAGCAGCAAGGCTTGGAGTATCAGTTTGGATAAACTTGGATCGAATCATCGGACCCTGCGAAGGTAAGTGATCTATGGCTATTAGGGGTTCTTTGGCCGAATATGGTAAGGTGGATGTTGGGTTTGATTAAGCATGAACTGTAAACTAAGAATGATGGTGGTTAATTGTAGGACATCGTAAGGGATCTTAGTAGCAGTCGTCGTGAAACAGGTGTGTATCGAACACCCTTTCATAGTTCAATTCGGCAAAAGCCGAAGTGTCGAAATTCTGGCATTTTGTGGGCTTGTGAGTGTGCGACTGCTCACAAGACATCTAGAAATAATTAGATCTAGAAGTGCAAAGTGGTAAGTTAGTCGTGTGTGAAATTTCGTGCACATCGATAATTGGGCCTCGTTAGGCTTAAACTGAGCCCAATGGGCTTACGGGTCCATACGGGTAAGATAATAAAAAAATGAGCAATAAATATATTCTGTTAGACTGTGAAATTAAAACTATTTAAGCCGATAGAATTACTGAAATACCTTTATGAGTGAAAATGTTTACTGATTTACCCCCAGGAGCAAAATTACCGATATACCCTAGGGTTAGGGTGACCGAATGCATGATTTGATCGTTGTCATTTCGCATACGATGTTATTGTTATTATCTGTTGCATGGGACTGGGATATTGATGAAGAAAGTATTGAAAGTGGCTTGTCCACGTACTGGACGCTTTGCCTCAATTTACTGATATTTGAGCAGCCATGCTGCAACGTTGGAGTGTAGGGCTGGGTGGGTTGAGATATTCCCCACATGGAGTGTAGGGTTGGTACGGGTGGAGTGTAGCGGTTGGTTATAGGCTGGGTTGGGCTTGCATACACGCATATATTATATCTGTTATGTTCTGGAATTGGGCCTATGGGCTATACTGTTATCTGAAAAGGGGTTAGGGCGCAATTTACTGTATTCTGAAAAGGGCTTAGGACCAGTACTCACTGTTAACTAATTGGGGCTTAGGCCCAATGGGCTCGAGCTGACATGGGCTTTGGATGGGTTTCAGTACACACTGAGTTTTCCAAACTCACCCCTCTCTTTTCCATCCTTGTAGGTGAGCCCTAGTCGGAGGACTTGGAGTTGGGCGAGATTCGGAGTGGCCACAAAGATTAAATTCTGGTTTTTGATTTTAAACAAGTTCGCGTTTTACTTTTGATTACTTAATTTTGCTTAAAGTTGTAATAAGGCCGCTCTTTTAATTATTTTTATTTTGGATTATTAATCTGGTTAGCACTAGGGTGCGTTTATAAAAGTTACTTATTTTTAAAATATCATGATAACCGAACAATGCTTCCGCAATGTGATTGTTTTAAAAAAGGAAATAAATATTTTAAATAGACCTAAGCTAAAGTTGATGTTCGTGGACAAGTGAACATGCTTTAAGTGTGGCAATAGATGTGTGCATGTCTAGGATTGGATTCGGGAAGAGCTTCGTACTTAAGCAATCTAATAGAATCACCTCCTCTTTTCTAGTTTCCCACCTGGTGCACAGCTTCCATTCACTTAAGCCTAAAACAGAAATATTATTTAAACCCTAAAAGTGATTTTTAGGTAAAACGTAATTCTTTAGTAAGAGTTCCATGTGGCACGCTAAATTCGGCCGTAACGTTTGGGCCGAGTTTGGGGTGTTACATTTAATGGTATCAGAGCCTAGGTTGCAATAACTCGGCTGTGGATTGGGTTTTCAAAGGTTGAATTTTAGAAAATTAGTTTCAACCACGTGGTCTGTTTGAAGTATTTCTCTTAAAAAAAAGTATGGCACACCGAGTCTCCAGCACCGAATCCGTAAGTCTTCTGAATACTTTTGTCTATTTAGAAATTGAAATATTGTAGATTCCTTAAATACTGGTCTGAATTTAAATTTGGGATTTATTTTATGTGGATGTCATGTTTGGATATAGAAATTGTATATATGTGTGATAAATATGTGTCTGCTTTAGTGAATAAGTGTTGTATGTATGAGATGTTTCAAGCTCTAGTTGAAGTGTGATAGTGATAGTAGGATCAGAGTGCGCAGCGATAGCGTAGTAGGGTAGATGTTACACGACTACCGTGCTAGATGGAAATTTTGGGGACGAAATTTTTTTTAAGAGAGGTAGAGTTGTAACACCCTGAACTTGGGCCTAGAAGTTTTGGGCCTTAAGCATAGGAGCGGTTGAAGGTAGCTTATAATATTTTGTTGTGCATGTAAATTTTGTTAATCAAGGCTTGTTTTAGTGGTTAAGTGTGCTGGAAAGTGTTGGAGAAGTCTTGGGTTCAAACCTGGACTCTAGCAAAAATTTTGGTTTAAGGTGAATCAAACCTTAGGTGTAAATATTGATATTTGAGCAGCCATGCTGCAACGGTGGAGTGTAGGGCTGGTACGGGTGGAGTGTAGCGGTTGGTTATAGGCTGGGTTGGGCTGGCATACACGCATATGTTATATCTGTTATGTTCTGGAATTGGGCCTATGGGCTACACTGCTATCTGAAAAAGGGACTAAGGCGCAGTTTACTGTATTCTGAAAAGGGCTTCGGACTGGTACTCACTGTTAACTGATTGAGGCTTAGGCCCAATGGGCTCGAGCTGACTTGGGCTTTAGATGGGTTTCTGTACACACTGAGTTTTCCAAACTCACCTCTCTCTTTTCCATCCCTGCAGGTGAGCCCTAGTTGGAGGACTTGGAGCTAGGCGAGATTCAGAGTGGCCACAAAGATTAAATTCTGGTTTTTTTTAAACAAGTGAGTTTACGAAAACTCAGTGCGTAACCCCTTACTATATAAAAGGAACAGTCAGTCATATAAAAGATTTAAAAGTTTGGCCCTGGCCCTACTTATAGTTTCAGTATCAATTGGGCCTTAGCCCATTACAGAATAAGAAACATTATCAGAGCTAAAATCAAAATGAGAATCGAATCGGTGACGTAATCGTAATCGTAATCAAAATCGAGTTAGGTGACGAATCGAATCAAGAATCAGTATCATGTAACGGAATCAAAATCAGAATCAGAGTTAGGTGACAGAATCAGAATCAGTATCAAGTAATAGAATTAGAATCAGAATGTGAATGCAATCTCAACCCAATCCATCTGTAACACCCCCGTACCAGCCTTACACCATGTGGGGAGACTACTCGACCCACCCAACCGCTATACACCACGGAAATTGCAGCGAGGCTGCCAGATATTGTGACGAAGTCATCAGATATAGATATTGTGGCTAGGCCACCAGAACAGATATATATATATGTGGCGAAGCCACTGGATTGCAGCGAGGCGCCAGATATTGTGACGAAGTCACCAGAACAGATATATATGGCGAGGCCACCAGATTACAGCAAGGCTACCAGAACGCTTCCTCCACCAATACAAACCCTAGGTGTAGTAGGTAGGCCTTAAGAATATTGTTGGAGAAGTTGTGACATAAAAAGCCTTGTGGTCTAGTGGCAAAGCAGTGCCACATAAGAGGCAGGAAGGTGACGTCACGGAGTTGGCAAGGAGGTCCAGGGTTCGAAACTCATGGCAAGCAAAGAGCATTTATTTTGCTAACAGGGGTCGGCAAGAGTTGGTGTTGAATTTAAACTCTGATGATGGAGGGATGCCACATCGGGAAGCTAACATAAAAATGGATGTGAAGCTGGCTTTAAATAGAGAGAACCATGAGGAGAGTAAAGGTACCTTTCTTGGCTGATCCCTTTCGCTCTATGACGTGCTCGTTTGGGTTGGGCATTGGCTAAGAGTGCTCGGAGCGTGGATTAACTCCAGTCTCCTATCAGGTGTGTATTGTTCACTACTCTGGCTGTAGGATGGCTACTTCGGGCCGCGATAGGCCGAAAGGGGCTATGTGGGCCCAATGGGCCTACGGGCCCAATTGGATAAGTTGTTTGATTGTGTAGTAAATATTGGACTAGGCTAGGTGAATCTCGTATCTGTGGCTAGATTTGGGCTAAAAGGGCTACACAAGCGTGTGGGCCCATTTGTGTCGAGAAAGGGCTTTAGGCTCATTCGTATTGTTATTCCTGTTTAGAATACCCTAGTTTGCAAAATTACCGAAATACCCCTGGTTTGTAAAATTACCCAAATACCCCTAGTTTGTAAAATTACCAAATACCCCTAGTTTGTAAAATTACTGAAATACCCCTGTAGGTTAGAATTATCGAAATAACCCTGTAGGGTAGAATTATCGAGATACCCTTGTGGGTAAAATTACCATTTTGCCCTTAGGGTGTTAAATGACTATTTTACCCTTGTGGGCAAGTGACTGACTTGGGCTGTATGGTTGACGGATTTGATTGTGAATGTATGTTGGTGATATAGACAATTCTGTAGGAGCAGCAAGGCTTGGGGTATCGGTTTGGATAAACTTGGATCGAATCATCGAACCCTGCGAAGGTAAGTGATCTATGGCTATTAGGGGTTCTTTGGCCGAATATGGTGAGGTGGATGTTGGGTTTGATTAAGCATGAACTGTAAACTAAGAATGATGGTGGTTAATTGTCGGACATCGTAAGGGATCTCAGTAGCAGTCATCGCGAAACAGGTGTGTATTGAACACCCTTTCATAGTTCAATTCGGCAAAAACCGAAGTGTCGAAATTCTGGCATTTCGTGGGATTGTGAGTGTGCAAGTTCTCACAAGACGTCTAGAAATCATTAGATTTGGAAGCGCAAAGTGGTAAGTTAGTCGTGTGTGAAATTTTGTGCATACCAATAATTGGGCCTCGTTAGGCTTAAACTGGGCCCAATAGGCTTACGGGTCCATACGGGTAAGATAATAAAAAATTGAGCAATAAATATGTTCTGTTAGACTGTGAAATTAAAACTGTTTAAATTGATAGAATTACTGAAATACTTTTATGAGTGACAATGTTTACAGATTTACCTCTAGGAGTAAAATTACTGATATACCCCTAGGGTTAGGGTTGACCAGAATGCATGATTTGACTGTTGCTGTTTACTGCATACCATGTTATTATTATTATCTTTTGCATGGGACTGGGATATTGATGAAGGAAGTATTGGAAGTGGCTTGTCCACGTACTGGAGGCTTTGCCTCAATTTACTAATATTTGAGTAGCCATGCTGCAACGGTGGAGTGTAGGGCTGGTACGGGAGGAGTGTAGCGGTTGGTTATAGGTTGGGTTGGGCTTACATACACGCATATATTATATCTGTTATGTTCTGGAATTGGGCCTATGGGCTACACTATTATCTGAAAAGAGGTTAAGGCCTAGTTTACTGTATTCTAAAAAGGGCTTCGGACCGGTACTCACTGTTAACAGATTGGGGCTTAGGCCCAATAGGCTCGAGCTGACTTGGGCTTTGGATGGGTTTCTGTACACACTGAGTTTTCCAAACTCACCCCTCTCTTTTCCATCCTTGCAGATGTGCCCTAGTTGGAGGACTTGGAGTTGGGCGGGATTCAGAGTGGCCACAAAGATTAAATTCTGGTTTTTGCTTTTAAACAAGTTCGCGTTTTACTTTTGATTATTTAATTTTGCTTAAAGTTGTAATAAGGCCGCTCTTTTAATTATTTTTATTTTGGATTATTAATCTGGTTAGCACTAGGGCGCGTTTTATAAAAGTTACTTATTTTCAAAATATCATGATAACTAAACAATGCTTTCGCAATGTGATTGTTTTAAAAAAGGAAATAAATATTTTAAATAGACCGAAGGTAAAGTTGATGTTCGTGGACAAGTAAACATGCTTTAAGTGTGGCAATGGATGTGTGCATGTCTAGGATTGGATCCGGGAAGAGCTTGGTACTTAAGCAGTCCAATAGACTCACCTCCTCTTTTCTGGTTTTCCACCTGGTGCATAGCTTTCATTCACTTAAGCCTAAAACAGAAATATTATTTAAACCCTAAGAGAGATTTTTAGATAAAACGTAACTTCTTTAGTAAGAGTTCCATGTGGCATGCTGAATTCGGTCGTAACGTCTAGGCCGGGTTTGGGGTGTTACAATCTAAACCCATCCCCATGCAAAATATCATGTCATAAATCATACATATATGCAGAATGTCGTACTCAGAAAGTATAGTCAAATCATAGCACAAATAAGTCATTTACCTTCGAGGGGTAAAATAGTCATTTTACCTTATAGGGGTATTTTGGTCATTTAACCTGCCTTGGGGTCTAGGTACTCTTATCGACCCATCAGAAGGTCTACAGTCACCTTGAGCGACTCATGTAACCTTAACGGTTCTAACAGTGTAAATGGACCCAAGGCCCATTATGCGGCCCAAGTAGGCCCACATGCTCGTGTGGCCCATCAAGCCCAGAAATTACCTCGGCCATGCGAACTACACAGCCCAATCCAATAATTACAACTTACCACTGAATTTATCCGTGTGGAGCCCACGAGCCCATTGGGCCCACACGGCCCATTTCGGCCCAAAACACCCTAAGCCCATGAGAATGCCTATGGTGGCCTCTACAGTCTTACGCCCATGATTCGTGGGCTTGGCTTACCACATGAGCGTTCGCATACCCATGTGGTCAAAAGCCATTCTTTCGGCTTTTCAGCTTTTCAGCATTTCGACTTTTTGGCTTATGCCGTTCTATAGTTTATTCAATGTGTTAATACACACCTATTATGGAGTTGTAGCTGAACCACTTCTGAAACAAGAACCAAACAATAATCGCAAGCTTCCCTTGCTCTAACTCCACATACTCCTTCCAAAGTCTTCACCTTCACAAGAACAGCTAACTAACTCATAAACATCTATAATCCCATACAGATATGTCTAAAACTTGAACCCTTACTAGTAGAAGAATTATCACTTGTAAAGGAAAAGTAATCGGCCTAACACCTTACTTATAGAAATCGAGCCCCTAGCAATATTTGGTAAGATCATAGTATTACAAGTCAATCATTAAGGTGAAAAAGAGAATGAGTGGGAAGGGTACATTTGGCCCCCAGAAGAAGAAGATGACAAACCCTGAGAAGAAGACTTACCAATACCTAGCCAAGGCCCAAGCCTAGAAGTCACCCGAAAACTAAATGGTTATTCAACCAAGAACAGTCCGGCCAAGAGAAGTGGAAAAAAAAAGGATGTTCAGCTTTGAAGAATAAAGGACCCTAGATTCAGCCAACATAGTAGAGAAGCAAAGGAAATCGGAGGAAAGAGGAGGAAACAATTGATCAGGAAAAAAGCTAAAAGTTGAGAAGGAGATAAAGAGAAGTCAGTTGCTGTTTGTGAAGAACCAAAAATTAAAATAGGCAAGTGCCCAAATGGTCAAAACGAAAAATTCCCCAAGTCCCTTAGCAGAAATCGGCTATTCAAAAAACAAGGAAAAATACCCAAAATGTAAAAAGGGAAACGAGAGTGCTAAACTGACCAAATGAGGTGCAAGACCCCTAGGCCGAATTTATTAGTTCCTAGAGTCCCCATTCGGCCAACATCCCACAATAATTCAAACTCCTTCTTTTCCTCCATAAATCCTTTCCGAAAAGTCCTCTTTTATCTCCTCCTTGATTTACTCCACCCTCCCCTCCTTGACCAATTCAAATTCTACCTTGCAGAGTTTCAGTGGGCTTCTGCTTCTCACATGGCAAGAGAGCAAAATAAATACTCTTTTTACCTTGCCATGACTTGAACCTTAGACCTCAAGAGAAACATATACACGCCACATCCACTAGACCAGCACGCTTCTTATGTCATACCTTACCAAATTTTATTTATAACCCAACTAACCAAAGATAGGGGTTTTATCCTTTAAAAAAACCAAAATTTTTTGTGGAAGTTAGGACTTGAACCCATGACTTCCCAGACACTTCCAGAGCACACAACCACTAAGCTAAACACTTAATTGTGTCACTTTCCTATATAATTAAATCTTTATGTGCAGTCTCCTAACTGCACCCTGCTCAAAACCTAATACTTCTAGGCCCAAATTCGGGGCGTTATAGTTATTATAAGCAAATTCAAATAAAGGTTGATACTTTTCCCAGTTACCTACAAATTCAAGCACACAACACCGAAGCATATCTTCTAAAATCTGTATAACATGTTCGAATTGTCCATCAGCTTGAGGATGAAATGTGGTATTGAAATGTAATTTAGTACCCAATGCTTCTTGCAACTTATTCGAAAATCAGGATGTAAATCGAGGATCTCTGTAATAGCCCGATTTTAGCTAGATCGAAACAGTGATTTTGGGACCACAAATCTGATGTCAAAAAATAAATTTAATATTATTTTATGTGTTTACAGCATGTGAATATATATGTGTGAAAATTTTGTGAGCTAATTTTATCGTTTAATAGCTTAATTTGAGAAAAAGGACTAAATCGCGTAAAATGTAAAAGTTGCATTCTATTTGTTAAAAGTGTTTAATTGCTATGGTTGATTAAATGAAAGGTCCTTATGATGATATTAGAACATTGATAGTGGGAATGGACATAAATAGGCATATATTAGGTGATTTAATAATGGTTTAGTAAAGGTTAATAAAGTAATTTAGTAATAAAATGAAAATTAAAAACAAAACAAGGTATCATCTTGTTCATTCATCACTTAGCTGAATTTTAAAGAGAGAAAAGAAGCCATTGAAGCTTCTTAGGGTTTGGCACTTGTCAGCTCAAATTGGTATGTGATTTTGTTCGTTTTTAATGATTTTCTACATTGTTGTGATCATTGCTTTGAGTACTAGCTAGCCCATGCCCTAATGTTAGAATTTGTTGGTGATTTTGTAAAATTCCATTGATGAATCCATGAGTTTTGTGATAGTTGATGATGAAAAATGAATATTTGTTGATAGTTATACAAGTTTTGTAAAGTGATTTTTGACAAAAATGTCGAATAGGGATTTATTTGTGAAAATGTGAAAATGTGAAAATGTATAGTTAAATGTGTGAATAAATGATAAATATGGTCTGATATGTGCACTAGGAAAATTTAGCTAGCTTGGGAAGGTATTAAATTGCATGAATTTTGTGTATTTGTGAAATAGGGACTAAATTGAATAAATGTGAAACTTTAGGGGCTAAAGTGTAAAAATGCCCAAATAGGTATTTTTGGACGAAATTGAATGAATAGGTGATTAAATAAGCTAAATTTGAATTCATATGATCAAGAAAGAAAGAAATTGAATTTAGATCAGGGAAAATTGAAAGTTATCGAGTAGTCGATCTGATCCGTTCATCGTATATATGAGGTATGTTCATATAAAAATAAATGTCTTTAAATTGAATTATATATGTTTCATTATCATTGAATTGCTATGAATGTTGAACGAGCAAATACAAGCAAGAATTGACGAAGTTACGATATCCGGAAGTCTCGTACGAATCTTAGGAATATTATAGGATACGAATGTCATTGACATTAGGATTACCAAGATGTGATTACATGCAAGACCATGTCTGGGACATTGGCATTGTATTGTGATCCCGTGTAAGACTATGTTTGGGACATTGGCATTGTTATATGATTTCGTATAAGACCCTGTCTGGGACAGTGGCATCGATATGTGATAACATGTAAGACCATATCTTAGATATGGCATTGTACGAGCTTGAGGTGATTTTCGAGTATCCTTAACGATTCCAAATGGTTCAGCGGGCAAAGTGAAGTTAAGAAAGAATGTACGAATGAGTTAAATGACTCAGGTATGTACGAGATTCATACGAGTATTAAAAAGGGAAGTATTTGGTGAATTCAATTATGATATTGAGTATATGTACAATGAGAAAGGTTTGTGAACTTGTATGTGTTTAGCTATGTTTAGCATATTTGAATTGATATGCAAATATTCTTATGATGACTTTACTTGTATATGGCTTACTAAGCTTTTAAAGCTTACTTTGTATGTTCTTTTCTTGTTTTATAGACAATCGAAGCTAGCTTGGACATCGGGAATCATCAGGAACCATCATCACACTATCAATTATCTTATTGGTACTTTTGAAGCTTTGTATATATATGGTATATGGCATGTATAGGCTAGTGTCATCTTGGTATGTTTTGAACTTTGAATTTAGCCATGTGAATTGGCTTGTAAATGGTGTTGTTGATGAAGTTGAATTTGATTTATGTTATGAGTTAATATGTGATATGAGATGAATTTATGATGCCTTATATTTTGGTAGGCATGGTATGGTCATTTTGATGGGTTGATGGATAAGTATTTAGTGAATTATTAATGTTGTGTTATGGTTTGAAAAATGGTAAGCTTTGGTATAATTTAAGATGATGTTTGGATGCCATTTTGTTTAGTAAATGCTTGATGATTTGGGTTATGTCTAAATTTGGCTATTAGTTAAAGTAACAATTTGATTTGGCATGTTTTTGGTTGTAGAATTGAGTAGTGAAAGGGATGGTGTATAAATGGCATGAAATGTGTATGAAATAGCATGTTTTGGTTGCCTATTAATGTATTGAATTGGTACAAATGTTGTGGTTTAGGTATGCTTGAGTAAGGGTGAGAAATGTGGCTTTAACCAAGCCCATTTTCACTCCACATGGCCAAGCACACGGGTGTGTGGCTTGACCGTGTGTGACACATGGCCTTGGTACACGGCCGTGTGTGACACACCTTGGGGTAGCCCTTCAAATTAAGTCAGTATACCCTACAGGTTTGGCACGGCCTAGACACACGGGCATGTTTACTAGCCGTGTGAGACACACGGGCTGGCACATGGACGTGTGGCTGGCCGTGTGACCGAAGTCAGTAACCGCTCTAGTTTTCCCACGGGTGTGTCTCCGGCCGTGTGGTGCAAGTCAGTATGTATGCCCTATTTTTACAAGGCCTCTGACACAGGGGTGTCTGCTCCTGTTCGTATGGGCATGTGATCCTTTTATGCATGAAAATTTTTTAAGTTTTCAAAAGTTTTCAAATGTTATCGGTTTATTCCCGAACCTCTTCCAAGCATGTTTTAAGGTCTTGTAGAGCCTTATAAGGGTCATTGTAATTATGTTTGATTAATGTTTATGTGATAATGGATTCATGTATGAGAAATGTATGTTGTATGTTGTATTTGATCGGTAATGCCTCGTAGCCCTATTTCTGTGATGGATACAGGTTAGAGGTGTTACATTTATTGGTATCAGAGCTACAATTTAGTGGATTCTAGGACTAATGTAGCGTGTGTGAGAGTCTAGCTGACGATGTGGAAAGTAATGCGCCCGCTTCGCTCAAGAGGCAGTGCCGACTAATTCTAGGCCGATTTCGACTAGTTATGAAGGAGAGGCTAAGCAAACCTTTGTCCATATGATGACTGAGTGGTTCACAGAGTTCATTCGAATGAATCCGATTGGTCAACAACCTCTACCCCCACCTGTTCCTCTACAAATCCCCGTTGTTCCTCAAGCTATAGATCAGATGCGATTTTTCAAGCCGCCAGTGGATAAGATTCGTAAACATGTGGCTGAGGAGTTCTGAGCTACCATTGATAATGATGCTGAGAGAGCTAAAGTTTGGCTTGAGAAAACGATCTGAGTATTTGATGAATTGTCTTGTACTCCTGATGAGTGTATCAAATGTGTTGTATCTTTGCTGAGAGATAATGTGTACCTGTAATAGCCCGGTTTAGACCTTAGTCAAAATAGTGATTTTGGAACCACAAATTCAAGTTTTAAAAAATATTTTAATATTATTTTCCGTGCTTCTTATATGTGAATTAGTATGTGTGAAAATTTCGTATGAAAATTTAATCGTTTGTGTGCTCAATTTGATAAAAGGACCTAATCGCAAGAAATGTAAAAGATGTGTTCTATTTGATAAAGTACTTATTTGCTATGCCTTCTTAATTGTGAGGTCCTTATAATGTTAATAGACCATTGGAAGTGTAAGTGGACCATTATAGCCATTTATTTTGTTTATAAATAAAATTCATTAAGGATATAATAGTAATTAGTATAATTATTATGTATTAAATAAAAAAATAAAAAATTGGCTTCATTATCATATTGTTGGCCGAATATTAAGAAAGAAAAGAAAGCTTCCATGGTGTTTTAGGGTTTGGCTACTTCGAAGTTTGATTAAAGGTCCATTTTTGTTCGATTTTTAATAATTTTTATGTTTTTGTAATCGTTTCTCTGTATACTATCAAGTCCATGTCTCAATTTCTGATTTTGTTGATGATTTTGAGTTATACCATTGTTGATAATGTGAGCTTTGTGAAGTTAGTTGTTGGTAAATGAAAGATATGTTTTGGGTTAACATATTTTGTATTTGAATTTTTGATGAATTTGAGTAATTTGGACTAAATTGTGAAATTTGTAAATTGAGGGATTAAAATGAGAAATAAATGAAATATGTGGACTTGTTTGAGTACTATGAATATTCGGATAAGTATAAGTATAAAGAAATTTTGTGTATTTTGTGATTTTATGAATTATGGACTAAATTGCTAAAATGTAAAAATATAAGGGCTAATTTGTAAAATTCACTAAATATGTGTTTTTGGATTGAATTGAATGATTTGGTGAATAAAAGGGTTAAATATGAATTGCTTTAGATCAAGAATCAAAGAAAACAGAATTAGATTGAGGGAAAACAAAAGTCGTTGAATAGTCGCTTGCTTTCTTTCATTTTCGTACGAGGTAAGTCTACACAAATAAATGTGTTTTAAATTGAATTACTATCGATTATATGCCATTGAACTATGATGAATGAATATATGAGTTGCGAAAAGAAATAAGACATCCAAGAAAGTATCAACAAAGTTTCGACGTTCAAAAAGCCCCGTATGAACCTTAGGAATAGTTAGGATACATATGTCATGACATAGGATCCGATATATGTTATCGTGTAAGACCACGTCTGGGACGTTGGCATCGACTTATGGTTTATGTGTAAGACAATGTCTGGGACATTGGCATCATATTTGACTTCGTGTAAGACCCTGTTTGGGACAGTGACATTGATATTTGATTACATGTAAGACCACATCTAGGACTTTGGCATTGTACGAGCTTTCCGACCTATCCACGTATCCTTATGATTCTGAACTATTTAACGGGCATTTTGAGAAAATAGATGACTATGTGAATTTGTTTCTGACTCAGGTACGTTCAAATTGTATACCATGTTTGAGAATGAAAGGTAAGTATATGTACCTTGGTGAATATATGATATAAGTATGAGTTGCTATGAGAATGAGTTATGATATGTATATGTGAATCATGTTCAAATGAAATATAAGAGATATATGGCTAAGTGAATGTATTTTGCCTTAAATGATATGAATGAATTGATGTTGCTTGTTAAGTTTATTTGTATATGTCTTACTAAGCTTTTGAAAGCTTACTTTGTGTATTTTTCAACTGTTTTTAAGATATCGTAGCTACCGGCTGCTCGGGGATCATCGAGGATCTTCACCACACTATCGAACCTTATTTTGGTACCTTTTGATATTGTGAATATAAAAGTATGGCATGTATAGGATAGAAGTATTTGGATATGTTTTGTAATGTATATTATGCCATGTGATATGGCTAGTTTGTGTTTGAACTTATGGTTTGATTTTGATATATGGTATGTGATGCAAATGTACCAATATGATGTGCATTTGGTTGGCCAAAAGAAATGATTAATCTGGTAAGTTTTGGTAGGTGCATATTTTAGTATTTGGTAAGGATTTGGTTTGAGAATGAGTGGAATGTATCCAGGTTATAAACCATATGTTTTGGTATGTTTTAGCTTATAGAATGACATGAATTGGTATGTGTTATGAACATGGTATTGGTTGATAATAATATGACATGATTGGTGCATGTATTGGTTGTGAAATGGTTGAGCATTTGGTATGCAATTTATGTTTATTTGTTGCTTGTAGGGAGGACCATTAATAGGTGGAAAATTGGTCTTGTAAATGGCCTATTTTTGCCCACACAGGCAAGGACGCGGGCGTATGTCTCATCCGTGTTGCTTAATGGCCATTTTGAAGTGAGTTTGGGTAGACTACACGGTCACACACATGGGCGTGTGCTAGGCTATATAGCCAAGTCAATTTCGAGCACGGGGTAGACACACGGGCGTGTGACTAGTCGTGTGACCCAAGTCAGTAGCCTCCCTAATTTTCACACGGCCTGGCACACGGGCGTGTCATGTGGCCGTGTGGACAAGTCAGTATGTATGCCCTATTTTGACATGGTCTAGAGACACGAATGTGTCTAAAGCTGTCTGAGGCACACGGCATGTTCACACGGGTGTGTGACCTGTACAACTTTGAAAAATGTTTAAAATTTTGAGAAATTTTGTATAAGCTGGGTTTAGTCCCGACCCCTTTCTAATGCACGTTTAAAGTCTCGATGACCTATTTAAGGGATTCTATGGTAATGTTTGACTATGATTGGGATTATGTATATGAATTGTGTGTAAAATGTTTCGATTTCTCTAGTAACACCTTTAACCCTAGTTCGGCAATGAATACGGGCTAGGTGTAACCCCCCCAAATTTGGGCCTAGAAGTATTAGGTCTTGAGCGTGGAAGCAGTTGGGAAGCTGCTCATAAATATTTGGTTGTGCAAGAAAGTGACACAAATGCATGTCTGCTTCAATGGTTAAGTGTGCTGGGAAGTGTCTGGGAAGTCATGGGTTCAAGCCTTGGCTTCCACAAAAATTTTGGTTTTTAAGTATAAAACCCTTGTCTCTGGTCAGTAGGGCTCTTAAATAAAATTTGGTAAAGTATGACAAAAAATGCCTCCTGGTCTAAGGGAAGTGACGTGTGGAGTGTCTCATGAGGTCTGAAGTTTGAATCCTACAATGTACAAGGGAGTGTTTTATTTTTACTGATGGCCATTGGAGGAGGTTGTGTTTGACCGAAGTACCGTTGAATTTGAATGTTGGCACAAGAAGAATTTGACTTTCGAGGTTATGCTCTCATTTTACAGTTTTGCTACTCTTTTCTGCTGAAGGCCGAATGTGGTAGGGGTTCTATATGGGTATCTTGTTGTTGTGCTTATTCGAAATTGGCATTATTTCTCCTCACGTGCGATTAAGTTCCTTTTTTCTGGCCGAACTCTCACTCCCTTGCTCTCTTTTATCTTTTAGTTTTTGGTTCTTTCTATGACTTTTCTAGACTGATTCTTTCTACTCCTTTCCCCAATTAATTCTCCTTCTGACCGATTATCCCACCTTCCCCTCTCTTTACCTCATTGTGTTTTGGCCGAATATTGCTCATCTTCTCTTTTCTCTGCATCTCTCTCTCAAACCGATTATTTCTTTGGGCCAAATACCTTTCTCCCCTTTTTCTTATATCAACTTTTCCCCATCCTTCCATCTTGGGTTCTGTTGCTGAATATCTCATCCCTGACTGATTACTTTCCTTACTCTTTTATTTGAGTTTGGTTTCTGGCTATGTAAGAGCTGTCTGGCAAATCGGTACAATCATTCTGTTTGGTCACTGTATCCTGTATACTTCGACTCCGGTGTGGGTAGACCAATTTTATTTATCAACCGTTCTTAGTTTTGCGTGGTGGTAAGATGTCATTCTTTTGGTTTTAGTTATTTAGCTCATGGTGTAAGTTAAAGAGATTGGGATTCAATGCAGGTTGTGCTAAGAATTTGGTGATCACTGGTTTAAGGAAGGATTAAATCGTACTTGCTTAACCAAGGTTTGGTGTTCGTGGAGACTGTGCTCTTTGCGCAAACAGGTGTGTAAACACTACCCTACTCGTAGATCAGCAAAAGCTGAAAAACATGACTATTGACATTATGCGAGCGTGCGCTCGCTCGTGTGGTAACCTGAATGTGTAAAATGTGGGCTATTGATCGTAGAGGCCACCATGAGCGTTTTCATTGGCTTAGGCCGACCATTTTGGGCTGAACTGGGCCACGTAGGCCCAATGGGCTTGTGAGCCCCACACGAGAACAGTCACATAAAAGTGTGGTTACTATTGGGCTAAGCTGTGTGAACCACACAGCTAAGGCCAATTTGGGTATGTAGGCCATATGAGCGTGTGGGCCCACAATATGGGTTGTGGGCCTATTATGACCGATTGACTGTTAAGGTTACACGGGTCACCCAAGATGACTATGGACCTACTGTTGGGTCTGTAAGTGTACCTGGACCTTTATTTTGGTAGGATGACTGTTTTACCCCTATGTGATGTATGACTGTTTAAGCATGCCATTTTTACTGAATGTACATTTATATTATGTTGCATTGCATAGGGTGGGATATATGATTTTGGAGGAAGTGTACTGAAAGGCTACAAGCCTATTATTAGCAGCTCAGCTGCAAATATTGTTTTAGTGTCGTAACCGGTACGACTTGGTGTGTAGGGTTAGGTGGGTCGATTATATCCCCACATAGTGTGTAGGGTTGGTACGGAGATGGTGTGTATAGGCTGGATTGGGTAATATTTTCTTATTGCATACTGTATTGATTCTGTAATGGGCTTAGGTCCCACTGATACTGTTACTAGATTGGGCTCAGGCCCACACTGTTTCTAATTCTGAAATGGGCTAAAGCCCTAACTGAAACTAAAGGGCTTAGGCCCAAATTGTGTTTACTCTGATTGTTGCTTATATGGGATTACACACTGATTTTTCGTAAACTCAGCCGTCTATCTTAACTGTACAGGTAATTCCTAGTCTTAGGCGGATCGGTGCTGCGAGGGACTCAAAGGTCGCCACACAACCTCTATTGCTTCCTTATTGGATTTTTAATTTATAAGTAGTTTTAATTGGGTATTTCTATGTAATAAGGCCTCTATAATTTTTAAATTTGGGGTTTTATTTATTTTGATTTATATCTACTAGTAGTAGGATGCGGGTTTTCAAAAGGTATGAATGATTTACCAAAATATCACGAATACGCAAAATCGTTTCAAAAGCTTCCGCGATAAACGAGATTTTGAAATTAATAACGTTTTAAAGTAAATACTTTTGATAATGGCGCAAGTTTTAAAATTATTTTCTAGGTCACATAAAGAGGCTAAATAAACATTGGGCTTTTCAATCGGTATCATGTTTTACGAAAAACACTTCAATGTGACATCGCCAGATTCAACCATAACGTCTAGGCTGAGTTTTGGGTGTTACAATTAGTGGTATCAGAGCCAGGTTGTAAAACTAGGCTGTGGATTTGGATTTCTTCCAAAACTTGGAATTTACAAAAAGAACTATTTAAAATGATTAAAGTAGTTTGAAATGTTATTTATACTGAATGTGTGGTACACCGAGTCTCCGCACCGATCTTGTAAGTTCTCTCTGAAAATTGTATTTTGATTTTGACTGAAACTGCCATAGGTAGGATTATTGAGACTACTGTAAGTAGTAAGACTGCACTGAAATACTCTATTTAGGGTAAACTAGAAAACTGTAGTGAGACTGCGATCTGCAAAAACGAACTCTATATTACTACTGCTATCCATAAAACATTCGTTAATAAATAGCTGGAACTGTAAACCGATATGCATAAAACTATTAATATAAGATAAAACTCAAATAGATAATGAGCACCGGAGGTACACGTGAACGAGGTATAAGAGGCTATGGTAGAGGCCATAGAGCTGTCTGAGTTGGGTCCTTGTCGTCTGGCCATATACCTAATTTGGAATTAGAGAGAGCAACAAGAGTGTAGTGGTGTAGTTTGTGTATGCGGCTGATCTGAGAATTAGAAATTTTGGGGACGAAATTTTTTTATGGAGGGGTTAGTTGTAATGCCCTGAATTTGGGCCTGAAAGTATTAGGTCTTAAGCGTGGGTGTAGTTGGGAAGCTACTCATAAATATTTGGTTGTGCAAGAAAGTGACACAAATGCATGTCTGCTTCAGTGGTTAAGTGTGCTAGAAAGTGTTTGGGAAGTCATGGGTTCAAGCCTTAGCTTCCACAAAAATTTTGGTTTTTAAGGATAAAACCCATGTCTCTAGTCAGTAGGGCTCTTAAATAAAATTTGGTAAAGTATGACATAAAATGCTTACTAGTCTAGGGGAAGTGGAGTGTGGAGTGTCTCATGATGTCTAAAGTTTGAATCCTACAATGCGCAAGGGAGTGTTTTATTTTTACTGATGGACATGGGAGGAGGTTGTGTTTGACTGAAATACCGAAGGTTTGAATAGATTTTTGTTAGCCAAATTGGGGGAGTAAAAAGGGGGCATTTGCGGTTGTTGAGAAGTGGATGTTGGAGGAATTTTAGGAGAATACTGTGGAGAAGCTTGGGGATAGTTTTAGTTGGTGCCGAATTTGAATGTTGGCACAAGAAGAATTCAGCTTTGGAGGTTATGCTCTCATTTTTCGATTTTGCTACTCTTTTCTGCTGAGGGCAGAATGTGTTAGGGGTTCCATACGGGTATATTACAGTTGTGCTTATTCAAAATTGGCATTATTTCTCCTCACATGCGATTAAGTTCCTTTTTTTGGCCGAACTCTCACTCCCTTGCTCTCTTTTCCATTTCAGTTTTTGGTTCTTTCTGTGACTTTTCTAGATTGATTCTGTAACGCCCTAAAAATCCCAAAACCCAAAAATCCCAAAATCGTGATTTTTTTTTATGCTTAGCAATCTCGGTTAAGTGTTAATTACGCATTGGTAGGTCTTGGTCAAGGTTTGAGTTTGAATCTAGGGGTAGAAGAAATTAAAGTTTAATAATTAAAAGGGCCTTGTTAGCAAGTAGTTGGGCTTTTAAATAAAGATAGGGGAAATGGCATCAAAAAGCCTTGTGGTGGAGTGGCTAATTGACGCTACTTAGAGTGTAGGGAGGTGGCATTAGTGGCTAGCAAGGAGATCCTAGGTTCAAATCCTAGCTTAGTATTTTTAGAAGTTTAATTTTGGCCTTCTAGAAGGGTGGAAGTGGGGTGAATATGGACTCTAAGGGGAGTGTTCAGGAGAGAAAATTAAGGAAAGGATGAAGGGGTTATCAGGTAGAAAAATGAGGAGATGTGAAGGGGGACGTGATCGAGCCAAATAGGGAACTAAGGGCCAGGTAATTCGGCTATAAGGGCTATAAATAAGTGCTGAATCTAGGGTTGCCAGGCTAGTGCCAATTTCCTTCACCTTGTTACCAGAAACCCTTTTCCCTGAAAGCCGAAAACCCTTTTGTTTTTTTCATTTTCTTTTTGCTAATTTCTCTAAAAGTTGAAAACCCTTGTTCTCTTTTTTATTTTTCTTGTACCGATTTCCTTATTTCACTTCTAGGTTTAGCCGATTCTTCTTCCTCTCTCCCTTTGTGCCAAATAAGCAATTGTGCCATTCAGATCTCTTGAGCTGAATACTTTTTGACCAAATCTAGTGTAAGTGTTACTCTTCCAATCAATTTTCTTTGCTAAGTATCAAATATTGTCCCTCACTCTTTCTAATCGACTATGGTAAGAAATTAGTATCGAATCTTAGATATTAGCTCTTTGCCGAAATTCTTCTTTAGGTGTTCACAATTTTGGTAAGTATTCCTCTCTCTTTGGCTAATGTGGCCGATTTTTCATAGTTAAGGTAAGGGTACTTGTGTTGGATACGAGTCACCTATTATTCTGTTTTAATAGTTAAGATTGGTGCAGATCTGGGAGTTGATCGTGGTTAGGGATTTAAGAAGGGGTTGTTATACTTATCGTGTAAGGTTTGGGGCTAAGGAGATCGCATCAAGCTTGCTTACCAGGTGTGTACTTACACTGCACACATTAGTAGATTTGCAAAAGCCGAAATGCCAAAAATCCGAAATGCTGAAAAGCCAAAAGTTTGGCTACGGTAGTCTTGCGAGTGCGTGAATACTCGTAAGGGAGAGACCGATAGGTTGCCTGAGGCCCATGGGTAATTCCATGGACTTGGGTTGTGAATAGGCCAAATGGGCTGGAATGGGCTAAATGGGCCTAAAGGCTGTTAGGCCCATAATAGGCAAAATTTGATAAGCGATGCTATGTGATAGGAAATTTGTATGTGAGCATGAATATAATGTGAGTTGGACCGGATGGGCCATATAAATGAGATTGGGCTGAATGGGCCATATGTATGAGATTGGGCCAAGAGGGCCATATGCATGTATGTAGGGGTTTTGGGCCTAGTATATGATAACCACATAAAACTTAATTAATATGTTGCGACCGTGGACAAGTCATAGAGTTAAGGTGTGGCAACGGGTCTATGCATGTCTAGGATTGGATCTTGGGAGAGCTTGGTACTTAAGCAGTCTTAATGACTCACCTCCTCTTCTCTGGAATCCTACCTGGTGCATAGTGTTCGTTCATCTTAGCTCACGAGATTTGTTAACAGGGCAAGTAAGTAAAAACCCGTAATAAAGGAAAATTACCGAAATGCCCTTAAGGGCAAAAATGACTAAAATGCCCCTAAATGTTATGTGTAAGATTTATGATTGCTACATGCATTCATATGTATTCATGTGATATCCTGTTTAGGTTGCATAGAGGTTGGGAATTATGGAACAGAGGGAGTATATGAGGGTCGCATGGTTGCTGTGGATCCACCAACTGCTTTTAAGCCCAATATGTGATTGGCAGCTTGTTGCAACTTGGGTAGTTTTGCAACCGAGCTACCATTGATGTGTATCAGTTGGGTGGGTCAATATTTATATCCCCACAGGTTGTGAAAAGGGGGACGGATCAGAAGTGTACCGGTTGGGTTATTGGGGTGGGTTGCACTGCATTGCATTGCATGTTTGATGTATGATGACTTTTGAATGCTTGTTTTCGTCGAGGGTTGTACACACTGAGTTTACGAAAACTCACCCCCTCTTTTATTTTATTTTTAGGTGATGCTCAGTAGAAGGTTCGATGTTTGGAGGGACTCTGGGTGGCCAACTAGCTAGATAATTTGGACTTGTTTTTCTTTCCAAAGCTTATCAGTTTCTATTTTATTAAGTACTTTTCAAATCAGATTGTTATAGGGCTTCCACTTTATTGTTATTTGGATTATTTTTATGTGATGTAATTATAAGAAATTGAACATGGTTTCTTAAACTATAGTATGACTCTTCTACATTTCCGCAACTACATGTTTTCATAAAATCATATATTTTAAACAAGTGATTGAAAGGATTTTTTTTTAAGGATAGTTAAGGTTTCTTTTGTTTTAAGAAGGGTTTTCAATGAAAACACGATTTTTGCTAAAACATTTCAATGTGATGCGCCAGATTCGGCCATAATGTCTAGGCCGAGTTTGGGGTGTTACATTTGTGGTACCAGAGCTAGGTTACAAAACTCGGGCTGTGAGGTGGGCCTTATTACTTGGTTTCGTTTTGTTTTTTTTAAATTTTGATTGAATCATAATGTTTTGGAAAAAGGGAAGTCTTACTGAGCGGCACACCGAGTCTCCGACGTCGAACCAAGTAAGTACTTTTTTTCTTAAATTTGTTTAAATTGTTATACAGTAGTTAGTTGGAGGGATACTTTAGGTGATCTTGTTAGAATGGAACCAAAGCCCGTAGGAACTTGAACCTGTAGAGGATTCTTGAAAACAATCTTCTTTTTAATAATTTCCATAAAACATCGGGTTAATTATTAAACTAACTAAAACTTCATAAAATTTTTAATCCAGGTAATACGCGAATCAACAATGAGTGCTAAAAGAGGTGCAAGAGGTCAGGGCCGAGGTCGCGAAAGTGTTAAGGCTGAATCGTCGGCATCGGGCCATACGCCCAACGCTGGAGTAGAAGAGGCTCCAGCCTCACCTGTGGCTGGGAATGGACCGTATGATCGGGCCGCAGGAGAAGATTCGTTGTCGCAGGCAATGCTGAGGATTTTGGGAAGGGTCGCTGGGCCCAATAATGGTAGCGGGAATCGGGGCTCAATTTCAGGGTGACTTTATTCGAACGGGGCCGAGATCTTTAAGGGAGTGTCTGGCGTGGCTTCTAACGTGGCAGAATATTGGTTGGAGGCCATTGAAAGGATAATGGAGGACCTGGACTATTCATCGGAACAAAAGTTAAAAGGAGCCGTGTCACTACTTAGAGAAGAAGCCTACCAGTGGTGGCTGACGATGAAAGAGGGCACCCAATCGGAGCGGGTCACTTGGGAGTTTTTCAAAGCTGCATTCCAAGGGAAGTATGTGGGTGCAAGCTATATGGATTCTAGAAGAAAGGAGTTCCTGAACTTGACCCAAGGAAATAAATCAATGGCAGAGTATGAGGCGAAGTTTCTACGCCTTAGTAGGTATGCAAGAGTTATGGTGGCAACAGACTATGAGCGTTGCGTTAAGTTTGAGGATGGACTGAAAGATAGCCTTAGGGTATTGATAGCTCCACCAAGGGAGTAAGTTTTCTCAAAATTGGTGGAGAAAGTAAATATGGCAGAGGAGGTAAAGCGCACTGAGTGCCTAAATCGGGAGAAAAAAAGGGGTAAGAACAAGAGGGAGGTTGAGACTCCTGGTGTTGAACAGAGGCCTAGGGCTAGGGCCAAAGTTAATGAGCCAGTTAGAACAGGGCCCCCTACTGTTAATCCAGGGGTGCCACCTTGTGCTGATTGTTGGAAAGGTCATGTAGGCGAGTGTTGGAAGAGGACGAGAGCTTGTTTAGCTTGTGGATCTAAAGAGCATAGGATCAGGAATTGCCCTAAAATACCGAGACAGGTGCCAGACGTGGGCCAAGGTGGTGCTCAGCTACTGAAGGGTGGTCAGCAACTGCCAAGAGGCCGTGATCAGGCTAGGGGTGGAAATAGTTTGGGTCGTGGAGCACCGGGAAGAGGTGTTGGTCATGCTGAGGCGAGGCAGCTAGTTTTGGTCTATACAGCACGTCGTCAAGAGGATGGAGATGCTCTAGAGGTGAATAATGGTACGTACTTACCCATCGGGTGCGATTTACCTGAGTTGGAATTAGAGTGCGTAGCGGAAGTTTGGTGTGGTAGTTTGTGTTAGTAGTTGGGAATTTTGAGGACGAAATTTCTTTTAAGGGGGTAAAGTTGTAATGCCCCACAAATCTCGAAACCCAAAAATCTTGGAACCCAAAAATCCCAAAATCGTAAATGTTTCTTTTTGTGCTTAGCGATCCCGGTTAAGTGTTAATTACGCATTGGTAGGTCTTGGTCAAGGTTTGAGTTCGAATCTAGGGGTAGAAGAAATTAAAGTTTAATAATTAAAAGGGCCTTGTTGGCAAGTAGTTGGGCTTTTAAATAAAGATAGGGGAAAATGGCATCAAAAAGCCTTGTGGTGGAGTGGCTAAGTGACGCCACTTAGAGTGTAAAGAGGTGGCGTTAGTGGCTAGCAAGGAGATCCTAGGTTTGAATCCTAGCTTAATATTTTTAGGAGTTTAATTTTGGCCTTTTAGAAGGTTGGAAGTGGCGTGAAGATGGACTTTAAGGGGAGTGTTCAAGAGAGAAAACTAAGGAAAGGATCAAGGGTTATCAGGAAGAAAAACGAGGAGATGAGAGGGGGAACTAATGGAGCTGAATGGGGAACTGAGGGCCAAGCAATTCAGCTATAGGGTTATAAATAAGTATCAAATGTAGGGTTGCCAGCCTAGTGCTGAATTTCCTTCACCCTGTTATCAAAAACCTTTTTGTTTTCTTCCTTTTCTTTCTGCTGATTTCTCCAAAAGCTGAAAACCCTTGTTCTCCTTTTATTTTTCTTGTGCCGATTTCTTTGTTTCACTTTTGGGTTTAGCTGATTCTTCTTCCTCTCTCCCTTAGTGTCGAATAAGAAATTGTACCATTCAGATCTCTAGAGCCGAATACTCTTTGACGAATCTAGTGTAAGTGTTACTCTTCCAATCGGTTTTCTTTGCTAAATATCGAATATTGTTCCTTACTCTTTCTAATTGATTGTGGTAGGGAATTAGTATCGGATCTTAGATCTTAGCTCTCTGCCAAAATTGCTCTTTAGGTGTTTGCAATCTTAGTAAGTATTCCTCTCCCATTGGCTAAAGTGGCCGATTGTTCATAGTTAAGGTAAGGGGACTTGTGTTGGATACGAGTCACCTATTATTCTGTTTTAATAGTTAAGATTGGTGCAGATCTGGGAGTTGATCGTGTTAGGGATTTAAGAAGGGGTTGTTATACTTATCACTCAAGGTTTGGGGCTAAGGAGATCGCATCACGCTTGCTTACCAGGTGTGTACATACACTACACACACACTATGAATCGACAAAAGCCGAAATACCGAAATGCCAAAATGCTGAAATGCCGAAATGCTGAAAAGCCGAAAGTTTGGCTACGGTAGTCTTGCGAGTGCGTGAATACTCGTAAGGGGGAGACCGATAGGTTGCCTGAGGCCCATGGGCGATTCCATGGACTTGGGTTGTGAATAGGCCAAGTGGGCCGGAATGGGCTAAATGGGCCCGATGGGCTGTTGGGCCCATAATAGGCAAAATTTGATAAGCGATGCTATGTGATAGGAAATTTTTATGTGAGCATGAATATAATGTGATTTGGGCCGGATGGGCCATATAAATGAGATTGGGCCGAATGGGCCATATGAACGTGAATTGGGCCTGATGGGCCATATGAATGTGAATTGGGCCTAATGGGCCATATGTATGAGATTGGGCCAAGAGGGCCATATGCATGTATGTAGGGGTTTTGGGCCTAGTATATGATAACCACATAAAACTTAATTAATATGTTGCGATCGTGGACAAGTTATAGAGTTAAGGTGTGGCAACGGGTCTATGCATGTCTAGGATTGGATCTTGGGAGAGCTTGGTACTTAAGCAGTCTTAATGACTCACCTCCTCTTCTCTGGAATCCTACCTGGTGCATAGTGTTCGTTCCTCTTAGCTCACCAGATTTGTTAACGAGGCAAGGTAAGTAAAAACCCGTAATAAAGGAAAATTACCGAAATGCCCTTAAGGGCAAAAATGACTAAAATGCCCCTAAATGTCATGTGTAAGATTTATGATTGCTACATGCATTTATATGCATTCATATGATATTCTGTTTAGGTTGCATATGGGTTGGGAATTATGGAACTGAAGGAGTATATGAGGGTCGCATGGTTGCTTGACAACCGTGGATCCACCGACGGCTTTTAAGCCCAATATGTAATTGGCAGCTTGTTGCAACTTGGATAGTTCCACAATCAGGCTACCATTGATGTGTATCGGTTGGGTGGGTCGATATTTATATCCCCATAGGTTATGAAAAGGGGTACGGAGCAGAAGTGTACTGGTTGGATTATTGGGGCGGGTTGCACTACATTGCATTGCATGTTTGATGTATGATGAATTTTGAATGCTTGTTTCCGTCGTGGGTTGTACACACTGAGTTTACGAAAACTCACCCCCTTTTTTATTTTATTTTTAGGTGATGCTCAGTAGAAGGTTTGATGTTTGGAGGGACTCTGGGTGGCTAGCCAGCAAAATAATTTAGACTTGTTTTTCTTTTTAAAGCTTATCAGTTTCTATGTTGTTAAGTAATTTTCAAATCAGTTTGTAATAGGGCTTCCACTTTATTATTATTTGGATTATTATTTTTTTATGTAAGGTAATTATAAAAAGTTGAACACGGTTTTTTTAAACTATAGTATGACTTTTCTGCGTTTCCGCTACTACCGTTTAAAATGACATGTTTTCATAAAATCATATATTTTAAACAAGTGATTGAAAGGAGTTTTTTTTAGGATAGTTAAGGTTTCTTTTATTTTAAGAAGGGTTTTTCAATGAAAACACGGTTTTCGCTAAAACACTTTAATGTGATGTGCCAGATTCGGCCATAACGTCCAGGCTGGGTTTAGGGTGTTACATAATCTTTCAATAATTCAAGCCACCTGCATTGTCTTAAGTTCAAGTCTTTCTGCGACATCAAATATTTTAAACTTGTATGATCAGTAAAGATGTGACATTTTCCACCAAACAGATAATGTCGCCATATTTTTAGTGCAAACACAATGGCTGCCAATTCAAGATCATGTATCGGGTAATTCTTCTCATGTGGTTTTAGTTGTCTTGAAGCATAGGCTATTTCTTTACCTTCTTGCATCAGTACACAACCTTAACCATTTAATGATGCATCACTGTAAATTATAAATTCCTTACCCGATTCAGCTTGAACTAACACAGGTGCTTCTGTTAATACAGCTTTCAACCTGTCAAAACTCTGTTAACATTTATCAAACCACTCAAGTTTCACATCTTTTTGTATCAGATGAGTCATCGGAGAAGCTATCATTGAGAACCCTTTAACAAATCTCTGATAATATCTAGCTAGTCCCAGAAAACTTCAGACTTCAGACACATTGTTTGTTGGTTTCCAATTAACAATGGCTGAAATTTTGTTCAAATCCACTAGAATACCTTCTGCAGATACTATATGTCCAAGGAAACAAACATCCCATAGCCGAAATTCACATTTACTAAATTTGGCATACAATTGCTTCTCACGCAGAGTTTGCAACACTATTCTCAAATGTTCAACATGCTTATTTTTATCTCAAGAATATACCAAAATATCATTAATAAATACCACCACAAACATGTCTAGATAAGGTCTAAAAATTATGTTCATTAGATCCATAAATACAGCAGGTGCATTTGTCAAACCAAACGGCATTGCAAGAAACTCATAGTGCCCGTACCTGGTTCTGAAAGCTATCTTTGGCACATCTGAATCTTTTAGCTGTAACTGATAATAGCCAGAGCGGAGATCAATTTTTGAAAATATAGTGATACCTTTCAATTGATCAAATAATTCATCAATTCGAAACAGTGGATACTTGTTCTTTATTGTGACTTTGTTTAATTATCTATAATCTATACACAATCTCAATGATCCATCTTTCTTCTTTATAAACAGAACCGGTAAACCCCAAGGTGAAAAACTAGGTCGAGAAAAACCTCTGTCAATTAATTCTTGCAACTGTGCTTTCAACTCTTTCAATTTAGTAGGAGCCATTTTGTATGGTGCTATGGATATCAGTGTTATTTCCCGAACAAGATCTAGAGAGAACTCTACCTATCTAATTGGTGGTAGATCAGGTAATTCCTCCTGAAATACATCAGGAAATTCACAAACAACCGGAACTGACTGAGTCTTCGACTCAGATACTTTAGTATCCAACACATATGCAAGATACGCATCATGTTCCTTTTTGACATATTTTTATGCCGATATTGTTGAAATCACATTAGATAACCCATCCAGTTTATCAGATTCAACATAGAGTAACTCACCATTCTGACATTTCAACAAAATATATTTCTGTTTACAGTTTACCACTGCATCATGCTGAGTTAGCCAGTCCATTCCCAAAATCACATCAAATACATCAAAGGGCAACAACATTAGATCAGCCAAAAAGCAATAACCCTTTACCATCAACAGACAGTTTTTACAAACTTTATCAACCATAACATACTGGCCCAGGGGTTTGAAACTTTAACCACAAATTCAATGAATTCAACAGGTAAATTTTTAACAGACACTAAGTTTGTGCATATGTATGAATGCATTGAACCAAGATCAATCAAAGCAGTAATATTAGTATCAAGTAGAGAAAATGTACTAGTAATGATGTTTGGTGTAGAAGCATCCTCTCTAGCATGAATAACATATGTCCTTGTCGGTGCTTGTGCCTCAGATTTTACTGTTGAGTCCTTTGTAGCCCCTCGGCTACTACTGAAATTTTTGGATGTCGAGGTGGTCTACCTCTCGATAATGGATTACTTGGCTTTGAAGTCTGATCAGTATCTTTTAAAATCCTTTTCGGGCAGTTTTTAAGGAAATGATCAAGAGAACCACATCGGTAACGGGCTCCACTTCTCAAACGACATTCCCCAAAATGAAACTTGTTGCAATATTTAGATTTCAGTTTAGGATTACCGACACTTCCAACACTGGTTACAGATGGAAACGAGGATCTTGGATTAGAGCGTTGAGAGCCTCGTTCTTTTCCAGAATATCCTGTAAAGGTGGTAAAACGATCATGGTACTTCTTTGATTTTTTTGAAGCGGATGATTGTGATTTACCCATAAATCTTTTACCAGCAATTCGAGCTTCCCTTTCTGCTTGTTTCTTTTCTTTACTTAATTCTTCAATTTTATATGCTCGATTGGCTAACACCACAAATTCCCTCAATTCAAGGATTCCAATCAACAACTTGATATCTTCATTTAAGCCCTCTTCAAAACGTTTACACATATCAGCTTTAGTTGGGACCCATTCTCTAGCATACTTACTTAACCAAACAAATTTTCGTTCATATTCAGATACAGTCATGTTTCCTTATTTAAGCTTTAAAAATTCTTTCTTTTTCTAATCTGGAAATCTCTGACTAATGTACTTCTTTCTGAACTCAGTCTGGAAGAATTCCCATGTACATTTTCTCTCGGTACCAAGAAGTTATGGTGTTCCACCAATGGTAGGTTGTGTCTTTTAGTAAAGATACTGCATATTTCAAACATTCAATTGGTGTACATGATAATTCATCTAAAACCCAGATGGTATTTTCCAACCAAAACTCAGCCCTCTCTGGATCATCAATGGCAGTAGCCTTAAATTCCTCTATCCCATACTTATGAATTTTATCCACCAAAGGCTTACCGATTCTAATATGTTCAGTACCTTGTGGCATCTCTAAAATGGGTTGAGGAGCAGGTGGGGGAGGTTTTTGTACAGCAGGATTTGTTTCATCATTTGAAAGAAGGTTTCCTTTACCTCCTCACCTTAGCCCTTGGATACGGGCCTTTTACTACTACTAAATACAACTCGCTGAACGAAAGCTTGAACAGTGCTCTCAGCTTCCTCGAATTCAGCTTTAGCTTGGTTGGATGACATTAGTATATGAAAAAACACATTTAAAATGGTTAGAAAATATCACACTATCAAAATTATATAATGGCATGTATAGCTAAACTCATACTTGCTACGTTAGTCTGAGAATTGACTAAACTGTAGCTCTAGTACCAATAAATGTAACACCCCTAACCTGTATCAGTCGCCGAAATAGGCTTATGGAGCATCACTAGATTTTATAGAATAATTTTATGCAATTCATGTCATTTACTGTTCATATCTAAAATTAATCATATTGTCTTTTATATGGACCCTCGAGGCCCAATTTAAACATTTGAATCAAATCGGGACTGATTCGAAAACTCAAAAAAATTTTCGCAAAATTTTCAAATTTTTCCTAGATGCAGGAACACACATGCCTGTGTGGTCAAGGGAGACGCCCGTGTGACCATAGGATATGCCCGTGTTGCAGGCTGTGTCTAACCCCGTGTAACTCTTTGACTTGTGCCACACAGCCAGCCACACGCCCGTGTGAGTAGGCCATGTGATCAATTTAATTTTCAAAAATTAGGTGTACGGTTCACACTGCCAAGACACACGCCCGTGTTCTAGGCTGTGTATTATACATGGTTGAGACACACGCCCGTGTCTTTACCTATGTGCCAAATTCTGAGCACTCTATTTCTCAAATTTAAGATGCAGGTGACACACGACCAAACTACATGCCCATGTGCCAGGCTGTGTATCACGCACAGTCAAGGCACACGCCCGTGTGTCTACCCGTGTGGACAAAATAAAGCAGTTTCCTAGCTTTATTTCTCACCCAAATTTTCCAACAACCAACATCAACACTTACATACTTATATCAACTAATTCAAGACATAATAATCAGCCAAAAACAAGTCATTTTGCATGCCTTATTAATTCATTTATTTATGTGATTAAACTTACCAATGACATAATTATAACTATAGATTTATGTTATCATATATACAATTTAAAACCATTCATTCATCAAACATGACTAGGCCATATATAATTACATCAAAATATACTTTACACCAGCCATTCCAATGGCTAGTTACTACCAAAGTATTTCATCATTTTGCCTAACTAGCTTATACATGCCATTATGCCATAAAAAGTTTGCTATTTATACCAAAACGATGCTAGTGGATATTGTGATGATGCTCCGACCAATCTCCAACCTATGCGAGCTCTCAAGCACTATAAATCAGAGAAAATAAAACCTAGTAAGCAATTAATGCTTAGTAAGTTCGTATAACAGGAATTAAACTTACGAATCACTTTTATTACAATAAGCATACAATAACATGCTTTCCAATAAATTGACAATTTTGCCTAATCACATACACTCAAATAAGCAAGTTAGTCACATAATTCTCATGTACATCGAATAAACATAGGTGAGCTCATCATGCTACACTTTATTCAGGTATTTTAGAAGTATTCAGGTCATAATTCTTTTAATCTCATAGTTTCTCATTACGAGAATTTATCCGTTGAATTATTGAAATTTCAATGGATACTCAGATAGTACACACAAGGTGTACAAATCAGGGGTACCCATTTGGGCACTTAATCAGGGAGCACACTCTCGAGCTACATATCAGGATACTCAAATGAGCCACGTAACAGGATACTTATCTGGGCTAAACAGGAAACTCATAATTGTTTTAATCAGGGAGCTCATAGAGCTTAACAGATAACTTGGAAGAGTTAATATCAGGGAGCACTGAATACCTAGGCTCGGAAAATGAAATTCATGCAATTTAATCCTTATTCCAAGCCTAACCGAATTTTACATGTTACAATAAAAGCCCAAGAATTTCACAAAAATCAAAATTTTTCCATGGGTTTTACCACTTTTCAATTTAGTCCCTAAATCAAAATTTCATTAAAATTTTCTTTGTAAAAGTTGTTTATCTATCAACAACCTTTCATTTTGTACCATTCAGCATATTCATCAATGGAAAAGTTTTTATACTTTGATATCTTTACAAATTAATCCCCAAAATAGATAGATTAGACTATCCCGATCTCAAAAATATAAAAATTACTAAAAACAAGACAAGAAAACATACCTAATTAAGCTTGATTAGTTTCCTTTCTCTCTCCTTGGGTTTCCATAGAATTTAAGGATGAAGATGATGAAAATAAGATGATATTTTCTAATTAATTAATTATCATGTTTAATTTTTCTCATTTCTAATTTAGTCCTTAGCCTTTTCAATTTTTTCCATGGATGAATCACCAAAAATATCTACTAACTTTTCTTTAATGGTCTAATTACCATATAAAGACCTCAAATTTTGAATTCCATAGCTATTTAATCCTTCTAGCTATTAGAAGTCAACTTTTGCATTCTATGCAATTTAGTCCTTTCCACAATTAAGCACATAATCGATAAAATTTTCTTATCAGGATTTTCATATGACATTCTTATCACAATGCAAATCATGCAATAATATTAAAGTAAAATTTCTTTCTAACTTGGATTTGTGGTCCCGAAACTACTGTTTCGATTTCATTAAAAATGGATTGTTACAAGCATCATGATTCAAACCCTAAGTTCTACCTACCAATACAACATTTATTGTACCATACTAAGTATTTTTATATTGTATATATTTTTCAGAATAAGGGATATCATTGCATTACTGTACCCTTGTTCCTAAGAAGTAATGATGGAGTGTAACAAACCCCTAGGAATATGTAATTGCACCGACGCACACTCATGCAGTGACAACCTTTGTCCAGATTGATTTTTCTAACGCTTGTATTGGAGTGTTCCCTCTTTAACATTCCATACTACACCCACTTTGGAGTTTCTCTAATTTATAACTATATATATAAGTAGCTATAAAAAGTAGATTCATTCAAGATTTAAGGAATGATAGTAGTCATCCTAATCCATTCATTAAAGAATTGAAGCTACAACTTTCTGTCAAATTTATCCAACTAATTCATTGATAATTCACATGATTCAAGAATTAAGCATCGAATATAACAAAAATTTTTGAACAATTTTCATTAACTATAATTAAACCTTGCATGCTTCATTACCAAAAAAACTTGAAATGTGGGTGCATTTGCAAGCCCCATGTGCATTCCTCCAAACTTAAAGATTGCATTGTCCCCAATGCACTAACATGAAAATGTAATGACATTAAAAATGCAGTGACAATGTGTACTTATCAAAATAAAATTGTAACACCCCAAACCCCACCTAGACGTTATGGCCGAATCTGTGATGTCACCACAGTGGTGTTAATTTTGAAAAACGTAGTTTTATCAGAAAAGTCCATTTGTGTTAAAACCTCATTTGTAGTCTTTATGAGAAGCCAACTTATTTTATTCATTTGTTAAATTACAGGTTTGTTAAGCAAAACATGTCTCATACTAAAGCGTTATTACACTTTAAAACTTTGCTCGTTGCGAAAGCTTTTAAAACAAGTTACGTAGCGTGGTAGTTGAAAATCTTTTACCTTTTGAAAACCTGAGTCCTACTACTAACTGATATAAGTCAATTTAAATAAATCCCCAAATAGAAATAAAACTTAAAGTAGCCTTACTACATAAAATTTACCCAAATAAAATTATTTTTACTAAAAATCATAAAGAAAACATAAACGGTGGTGTGGCCATCTTCGAGTCCCTCGCAGCACCGACCCGCCTAAGGATTACATGTACAGATAAGTAGAAAATGTGAGTTTATGGAAACTCAATGTGTAATCCCTATTTATCAAACAATCAAACATACAGTATCATATAGTCTGGGCCTAAGCCCATATCAGTAGCATTATCAGTGTGGCCTTAGCCCATTACAGTAGCAGTATCAGTATGGGCCTTAGCCTAAATCAGTACAGTATCAGAGATACATACAGAGATCCTACCCATCCATCCTCTACACTCCACTCCGTCTAGCCCTACACTCCATGTGGGGATAACATCAACCCACTCATCCCTACACTCCAGAATATAGCACCGATTTCGGCACTAACAGTATTTGCAGCAGAGCTACCAGTAATAGGCTTATAGCCTTTCAGTACACTTCCTCCAATATCATATATCCCACCCCATGCAATGCAACATAATCTAAATGTTCATACAATAAAGATGACATGCTCAACAGTCATACAACATATAGAGGTATATTCGTCATTTACCTCATAAGGGTATAACAGTCATTTCTTAGATTAAGGTCTAGGTACACTTACCGACCCAACAATAGGTCCATAGTTGCCTCGGGCAACCTATGTAACCTTAACAGTCAAACAGTGAAAATGGGCCCAAGCCCATAATACAGCCCATGTGGGCCCACACGCCCGTGTGGCCTATTAAGCCCAATAATGACCTTGGCCATGTGTTCTATATAGCCTGGCCCACAAAACTCCACACATCCGTGTGGTTTACCCGTATGGGGCCCACACGGCCCATTTCGTCCTAACGTGACCTAAAATGACCTAAGCCCATGAAATCGCTCGTGGTGGTCTCTACAGTCACATGCTAATGCTTATGCGTTTAGATGGCCACACAAGCGAGCGCATGCCCCTGTGGTATCGATGGTACCAGTTTTCTGGCTTTTGCCATTTCACGATTGGAGTAGTGTGATTACATACCTATTGCGAAATGTGTGCCTAGCCTAAGAGTTTTCCCCAAACCTACATTCAGTCATGATAATCCGTTAGTCGATTTATACTAGGGTTAATCACCCTTCTTAATCCCAACTTAACATAACACCCAATACTTGCCTTGATCAAAGGGTGATTAGCCCTGCCAGAGCCGTTGACAAAGGCTGGTTTACTCTCCCAACCGAATAACTGCATTGACAACATCTCATTATTAATGACCAAAAACACATGACATGAGACTAAAATACAGCCTATTGAAAACACAACCGAAAGATAAGAGGAAAAAAACAATCAGCTAACACTTTCCCAAATAAGTCACACCAATAGAACCCCATTATCTTAAACAGAATTACCTTGATTGAGTAAAGAGGAAAAGGTTCTACTGCTCAGTAAACACTAGCAATTCCTTCACTCTCCAAGACCTCCAGGACCCAAAAGAAACACCACGCCTAGGAAAAGGAAGGTAAGAATCGGCAACAAGGGAAAAGAAAAGTATTTAGCTTTTAGCAGTGCAAAGGTACTTACAAACTTGACGAAGAATAACACCAAATCACAACCAAAGGGATGGAGCATTTGGTCTCAAAAGATAGATGGACAAGAATAAACTTTGAAGAACTCGAGAGTCAAAAGAGGGAAGATGCTATATTCGGTCAGGGGAGAAAAAGAGAGGAAATGTGAAGGAAGAAAATGTATTCGGTCAAGAGGGGTAACATTGGAGTGAGGGAGAGGAAGAAAAGAGGATATTCGGCCAAAGAATTGTTATTAGAGAGAAGAGAAGCAAAGGGAAATGGTGACCAAAACGCTACAAAAGACTAATCCGAAAGAGACCAAAAATGACCAAAATGAATGACCAAAACAAAAAGTTTGTGAACAGAGAAAATAGCTAAAAATAATGACCAACCTCCAGCTTTTGCTCAAAACTCAAAAATGCCAAAAGAGAGAGTGCAAAATCGACACAAACACACTCCTCACTTGACTCCTCAAATCTCTCCAACTAAATATTATCCATATCACTTGACATCATCGGCTTCTTCCTGTGTAGGAGAGGCCACCTAGAGTGGTCCAGTGTAGACCACTATTGCCAATGAATTGCATAGCTCCTCACTAGTTACCTCAGCAACTTCCACTAGTGTCGCTCCATTTCGCTCCAAATTATCAATATTTTCACCCATAGACTCGGGTGCAGTGACAATATTCACAACAAAATCTTCCTCTTCTTTTTCTTTTTCATTTTCAAAAAATTCTTCTTTTTCAACAACAACTTCCTCTTTTGCAGCAGTAACTTCCTTCTCAAAAACAGTGTCCCATTGATAAGAAAAAATACCATCCTTGAACAAGCTATCAATATTTCGCAGGCATTCTTCAATGTCACTGGATTCCTCATTTTTGTCATTATCAAAGGCCTGCAGAATGGGAGGGGATGCCACTAATCTGTCTCGGTTATTTAGGTCATCATCCACAAATGAGAGTTCATAATTTTGAATGATTGGTGGAAACACTGAGAATTCCGGTAGTGAGGATGGGCTTAATTGGCTTAATGTGGCTACAATAGAGCTGTTCTAGGCTTTGGTATAAGCATAAAACAAATTTTGGGATTTCTCCATATCCTTTATTGTAGCAACAGGCCTAATCTGCCTATTGTTGATGGAGTTGACCACTTTTTTGACATCTTTCATTTTGCGCCATAATGATGTCTCTGTATTTAGGTTTGTCCCTTTACTGTCGACTTTGGTTCTACCCTTCCTTGTCTTGCTTGTTTCTACCTCCTTCAGTATTGGCATATCTTTTCTATGAGTCATTCTTTCTATAGAGGCTTCATTGACCGAGCCCTTATTTTCTAAGACTTCCTCACCATCATGGGGCACGATTCCTCTTTGCTAGCATAATAACATCGCCAATGATGGGAAAACCAAGATTCTAGTATGCATTACGGTATAGTCAGTAATTTCCTTATGAAGTATTGTGCTGACAGTAATTTTTCTGCCCTTAACGATGGAATGTATCAGACACATTCTATCGAGGGTGATTGTGGTGCTATGAGTAGAGGGCTTTAGCCTGCAGTTGACAAAATAAAACCAGATTTTGCTTTCCAGTGTCAAGAAGCGGTAGTGCATCGTATAATTCTTTTGATGGGAACCTGTCCATAATGCTTTTTGAACACTCAAGTCTTTCACCAACAGGTCTCATTTTTCATCTATGATATCCTTAATAAACTCAGAGTGTTCGTCTACATCCACCTTGGTGTTGTACAACTCGTCGATTTTTTTAGCATCTATGCTATTAAGCCTTCTCAAACAAAAATGAACTCTAACTCATGATCATAAAGGTTAGAATAAAACTCACATACCAATGAAGGAGAATAGCTTCCAGGATGGGTGCAAAAAGTTTCCCACTTAAACTTCAAGATGGTTTTGTATACTTGCTTACCCAAGTCTTGTTGCTATAAAAGGGAAATACCCTGTTCGGGGTGGCAGTTTCACTTCAACATGTTGTCTTGAAATTGTTCCTTTGTCGCTTTATTCACAAATATTACTAGCTCTTTTTTTTTTGCACTGGCCTGGGGGATTCTGATTCATGAACTGCGGTAGCAGAGGGCGCATGTTCTTCAGTAAATTTGGTGGCTTTCTTGGTCGAGCCTTTTATTTTTGCCATCTTTTGTTGAGGGAAAACAGTTTAAAGTTGAAAAGATATGATCTTGAGAAGAAAAAGGAAATAAAAATGGTTGCTTGAATGTATTAAAATCAATAAAATGGAGGATTTATAGTGAGTGAAAAAGGAAGATAGAGAAGTGTGTTGTTTTATGGAGCGATATAAAGCTGGCGGGAATAGTTGTGTCCAATAGAAATTGTGCCCACTCAGAAGGATCAAACGACTGAGTGATTTTTGATCCAACAGTGGAATTTGAATTTCCCTGAATTCTGATAAGTTATAAATGGTAGTACAGAATTACGGAATACATTGACAACAAAATTCCAATGCGTCGAAAATGGTACCTAATTATTCGGCAAAAAGGAAGGGAAAAAAACTTTAACAAAACATAAATAACATAAACTAAATCATAGAGTAATAATAAAAAAATAAAACTTTTTAACCAATTTAATGGTCTGTGCCTGCTTTTGACCACTATTGCCAAAATAGTGTTTCAGCCTCTGTCCATTTACTTTAAACTAGTGTCCATCACGTAAATCTCAAATTGTGACTACACCATGAGGAAATACGTCGACAACTTCAAAAGGTCCAGACCAACGTGTACGCAATTTACCTGGGTGCAATTTAAGTCGAGAATTGAATAATAAAACCTGATGACCCGCGATAAATTGTCGTTGTAAAATAATCTTGTCATGCCATCGTTTGGTCTTTTTCTTATAAATCACAGCATTTTTATAGGCATTTCTCCTAATCTCCTCTAGTTTAGTGATATCCAACAACCTTTTCTTTCCTGCTGCTTCATTGTCCATGTTCACTTGTTTAATTGCCTATATTACTTTCTGTTCCAGTTTAATTGGAAAGTGACATGCTTTCCCCAAAACTAATTGATACAGTAACATCCCTAATAGAGTTTCGTATGTTGTCCGTAATACCCATAAAGCGTCATCCAATCGAAAAGATCAATCTTTCTTCGAAGGGTTTACAACCTTCTTAAGAATGTTCTTAATTTATCGATGCGATACTTCGGCTTGTCCATTGGTTTTCGGATAATAAGTAGTAGCCATTCTATGATTAACTCCATATCTCTTCAGTGCGGTTGCCACTCAGTTGCAATGAAAGTGTGTACCCTAATCACTAATCAATGCCTTTGGTGTGCCAAAGTGGGTGAGTATATGCTTGTGAAAATATTTTAGCACTGTCTTTGCATCATCCTTTGAGACTGCAATAGCTTGAACCCACTTCGAGACGTTTTCAACAGCTACTAACATATAAATATTTCCAAATGAACTTGAAAACAGTCCCATAAAATCCATAGCCCAAACATAGAATAATTCAACCTCTATAATTGGCTGCTGCAACATTTCATTGCGTCGAGATGTAGAACCAGTGTACTGACACCTATGACATTGATTTACAAAATTGTGAGCATCTTTGAATAATGATAGCCAGTAGAATTCTGATTGAAGAACTTTAGCAGCAGTTCTCATACCACCAAAATGACCTCCATAAGGAGTATCATGATAATGCTTCAGGACTGAAAGCATCTCCTCTTCTAGAACACAACGCTGAATGATGTTATCATTGCATTGGATAAATATGGCTTGTTCCAATGATACTTCACTACTTCATGAAGAAATCTTTCTTTTTTATGGCCTGTGACACCCAACATGAGTTTTCCACATACTAGATAATTAACCAAATCTGCATACCAAGGGGTTGTATCTATAGCAAATAACTTCTCATCTGGGAATGCATCGACAATTTGAAGTATGTTTCTATCTTTGCTGCCAACTTCCAATCGAGATAGATGGTCTGCAACTTGATTCTCTGAACCCTCACGGTCTTTTATCTTGATATCAAATTCTTGCAATAGTAATGTCTAGCATATCAGTCTTGGTTTGACATCCTTTTTCACAAAGAGATATCTCAACGACAAGTGATCAGTGAATACAGTAACCTTTGCACTAGCAAGATAGGAACAAAAATTATCAAAAGCAAAGACTATAACCAACATTTCTTTATTTGTGGTGGTATAATTGAATTGAGCCTCTGTAAGAGTTTTTCTAGTATAATAGATGGCGTGAAATATTTTTCCCTTTCGTTGTCCTAGAATCGCACCCACAACAAAGTCGCTTGCATCACACATAACTTCAGAAGGTTGAGACCAATCTGGTGCAATGAAAATGGGTGCATTCATTAGTTTCTTTTTTAACTGAATAAAGGCACTTAGACATGCATCATCAAAGAGGAATTTTTTATTTTGTTCTAGCAATGAGCATAAGGGCTTTGCAATTTTTGAAAAATCTCTAATAAACCTTCGGTAAAACCCCGCATGTCCAAGAAAACTGTGAATACCTTTCAGGTTTGTTGGTGGAGGTAATTTCTTAATGATTTCCACCTTAGCTTTATCTACTTGAATGCCTTGACTAGAGATGTGATATCTTAACACAATGGCTTTAGTTGCCATGAAATGACATTTTTCCCAATTTAGGACAAGATGTGTGTCCTCACATCACTTCAATACGTTATACAAATTGTCAGTGCAATGATCAAAATCATTCCCTTAGGCTGAGAAATCATCCATAACAACCTCTAAAGAGTCTTCGATCATATTTGAGAATATTGCCATCATGCACCTTTACCGAAAGGCATACGACAAAAAGTGAAAGTACCACAGGGGTAGGTGAAGGTTGTTTCTCCTGATCCTCCGGTGCAATAGTACTTTGATTGTACCTAGAATAGCCATCTAAAAGGCAATAATAGGCCTTTCTAGTAAGCCAATCAAGCATTTGGTTAATGAAAGGAAGTGGGAAGTGGTCCTTTTTTGTGGCCGCATTCAATTTGCGATAATCCATACAAACTTGCCATTCCTTGAGAATACGTGTAGGAATTAACTTGCCTTAATCATTGTGAACCACAGTGATGCCACTCTTTTTAGGTACGCATTGCACTGGACTTACCCAATTGCTATCAAAATTAGGTAAACAATTCTAGCATCAAGCCATTTTATGATTTCCTTCTTGACACTCATTCATCTTCTCGTTTAATCTTCTTTGTTGTTCAATCGATTGCTTTCCTTCATATTCCATCTTGATCTTGTGCATGAAAAAGGACCAATATCTTGAATATCAACAATACTTCAAGTAATAGCTGGTTTATGTTGCTTGAGAATATGGACCAATTTCTCTTCTTGAGTTACATCCAGTGTTGCGGAGTCAATAACTAGGAGAGTATTGTAATCACCTAGAAAGACATATTTAAGATGAGGAGGAAGTGGTTTCAATTCCAAAGTAGGAGCTTCTTCAATATATGGTTTGAAAATTAGGGTTGTTCTATTGGCTAGGTCTAAGTATTCAATCTGCCATACATGCTTGAGTTGAAGATTATTAGCTTCAACTATACTGTCACAATCGTTAAGGACTCAGCATCAGATGCCACTACCAACTCTTCAGAAAGTACTATGCTTTGGTCATTGAATTCTTCCTCAATTAGATCATCTAGCATATCGACAGTATGGTGTTCTTCTTTTTCCTTGCATTGAATAGATTCAAAAACACTAAAGGTGACTTACTCATCATTGAGTCGCATGGTTAATTAACCTTAGTAAACATCAATAAGAGTTCAGCCAATGGCTAAAAGTGGTTGTCCCAAGATTATTGGAACCTCCTTGTCAACCTTGCAGTGAAGTATGATAAAATCAGCTGGAAAAATAAATTTATCCACACGAACTAAGACATCTTTGATTTGCCCTTTAGGTTGAGCCAATGATCGACCGGCTAGTTGTAATGTCATTGTAGTAGATTTCATATGACCAATTCCCAACTTTCTAAAAGTAGATAGTGGCATTAGGTTAATGCTAGCTCCCAAGTCGCATAAAGCCTTGCCTAAATAATGATTACCAATTGAACATGGGATAGTAAAGCTCCTAAGATCTTTCAATTTAGAGGGTAACTTATTTGTTAAAATAGCACTACAGCCTTCTGTGAGTACAAAAGTTTCAATATCAGTGACCTTTTTCTTCTTAGACAAGAGGTCTTTCATAAATTTCCCATAACTCAGAATTTGTACCAGAGTGTCTACTAAAGGAATGTTGATCTACAGTTGCTTTAGTGTGTCCAGGAACTATTGATACTACTTGTCATGCTCATTCGTCCTGAATCTTTTTATGAAAGGTAAAGGTATAGATACATTTGCTTGCGCCAATACATTTGATTGTGTCGATAGTTTCAAAGGTCAGACATTAGGCATATGAGTGACAATTTATGTAACTTCTTTGTCTGATGCATCGACAAACTCATTAGATTCAACCTTCTCACCAGTGATCACTGCATCTGTATCCTGAGGTGCTACAATAGAGTCTATAAAAGGTTCACCAATTTGTTTACCACTCCTAAGAGTGATAGCCTTACAATATTCTTTCCCCCTCAAACTGGTATTTTTCGTGTCACTAGGTAATTGGCCAGGTTGTCGAGTATTCAGAGTTGAAGTAAGTTGTCCTAATTGTGCCTCCAATGCTCGAATGGAAGATGAATTCCCTTGTACGGTAGCTTCCGTGCGAGTAATATGCTCCTGTACTAACGCTTCAAGAGATGCTAACGGGTTAGAAGTAAAAGCTTGAGTGTATGATTGCTGTCAATGTCCTTAAACATGCTGATTCAGTATTGAAGAGTGTTGTGTCTACATCAAATTTTGGTGCGGATGTGTTTGGCCTTGTCATGGATGCATCTGAGTGTGCTGATTGTAGTTCCACTATTGTTGATTATAATTCCCTTATCTTGGATTATAATTTCCTTGAGTAGATGTATTCCCATATCTGAATGTCATAGCATTTTGTCCAGTATTCTCAGTTCTCCAAAATGGTTGGTTGCGTGTAGAGTTGTTGTAAGAGTTAGCATAAGAATTATTGTGGATGTTACTAATATAATAGGAATTCTTTACATGTCGTGGACAGTCTTCATAACTATGGTTTTCACCACAAATCTCACAACAAAAAGTAAGAACATCAACTTGCTGAGCGACTTATATAGGTGCAACGCCACTAGTCCCTTGCATATTTTTAATCATGTTTGTGAGAAAGGAAACTTGAGATCTTAGTACAGTTATTGCATCCAATTCAATAACTCCTGGAGTAGTTTTTTCTTGTGCAGCTCTAGAGATAGGGTATTGATAATTATTTTGTGCAATTCTCTCAAGAATTCTCATAGCATCATTATAAGTACAATCTAGAAGAGGTCCATTAGCTGATGCGTCGACAAGATTCCTTGTATGTGAATTCAACCTATTATAAAAAATCTCAATTTGTTTTTTTGGTTGAATGACGTGCATGGGACAACGTGAAGTAAAGATTTATAATGTTCCCATGTGGTGTGAAGATTTCTATCATCCAGCTGATGATAACTATTAATATCATTTCAAAGACGAGCATTCACTGTTGGAAGGTAAAATTACAAAACAAACTATGTTTCTAGTGCATCCCAAAAAGTAATTAATTCGACAGGTAGCCCAAAAAACCAAGTACGGGGTTTTCCCTGCAAGGAATAAGGAAATAATTGCATCTTCAAGGCATCATCAGGAACACCTTGTTGGCTAAAGGAAGCACATATCAATAAAAAGGATTTAGGATGTTCTCTCGCATCTTCATGTGCCAGTCCAACATATTGTCCATTAGAATTCAGCATTTCAAACATTACTGGTTTGAGTTCAAATTTGTCAACTTGGATTAATGGCCTAACAACTCCCGGTTGTAAATCATCCAAGACAGGTACTACAAAATCTCATATAGTCCTATTTTGTATGTGAGCATCTTGTAACAACAATGGGATATTAACATTTTGCTGTTGCATTAGGGGTATGGCTGTATTGTGCCCTGGTACAGCCATACTTCTTTTTTATCAAAGTCTAGTCCGAACAGTCTTTTCAATTTTTGGATCAAAACCGACAAGAAAATTTGACTTGTTTCGGGTCATAAAACACCTCAAATGAAGTTGAAGAAATAGCAACAAAGAAAAACCAGTTAGTGAATACTAAGTATTATATAAGGAAAATAAAGTGCAAAAAGACACAAAAACAAAAATAAACATCAAACAAACGCCATCCCTAGAAACGAGGCCAAAACTTGGTCAATTGTTTAACAACTCAGTAATAATGTGCAAGTGTACACTGTCGATGCAAGTATAGTAAACAGATTTGAGTTTGTCAGATATCGATCCTACAAGGATGGTTGTCTTTTGACTATTAATGTCAGTGCAATAATTAGATAGAAACAAGATAGATTGTGAGGATAGTTGTCAGAGCAACAACTTGAAAATAATAAAATAAAATATAATAGTGATAAACTGGGATCCCCAACATGAATCTTTAGCGGAATACTAATTGTTCACAAGGTATAAAAGGATAGGTGATTGTCGAGGCAATAAATTTCAATGTATATCTTACCAAGTGTCACTCCTCAATTTAATCTAAGACTTAAAAATGCACATTAACCCTACCTTATGATGATGGCAATATGGAATTATTAAGAACAAGCGGACTAAATTCCTCTAATCCTCACTCAACTTTCGTTGTAATACTTGTTGGCTCGAACTATCACTGCACTTTCCAATGTTAGAGGTTGCAATAACACTTCCATGTTAAGAAACATTAAAACCCTAAGATTAAACAATAAAATCAAGATTGAATAATATAACATTTAACCAAGAATTCATGTGTACTGCCATACAAATAGAAAACAGAGAGTAATCACTAGCATTTAGAAAGAAATAAGGAAGAATAGAGTGAAGAATACTATCCATAGACAACTTGACTAAATCTCTCTATTCCCTCTTGTCTCACACTTAGGTCCCCTCGTAAGAAGCTAATTTGCATCAATTTTTATGTTGGCTCACCCGTGAGAGGCTTAAGCTACCATAGCCGCAAGCTTCAAGGTAGGATGAAGAAGATGATGGTCAAGAAAAAGCTCTCTCCTTTTTTTTTTCTCATGTCAACCTTTTATGTCCTCCTCTAATAGTACAGGTGTCCTTTCCTCAAAATTATTCTGTCCTTGTACGTACGGGTTCGTTATACCAGACTGGACAGCTCACACACTTTTAGTTCTTCGAAGTGCGGCGACAATTTTGGACGTAATCTGGAATTAACTCATGCAACGACATTAATAAAAAAAGATAAAAAAATTAAGGATAAAATAGGCTAGGATTCACTGAGTTATAAAATTCAATTTACTAAATTGAAAATACCAAAATATATGCTAAGGATGACTTAATGGGAACAATTTAAACAATAAGTAAGTGAGAAAACCTATGTTTTTCTAGTGCTATCAGTTATACGGGTACGAATATAGGATGGGACATAGTCGTGTTCCTAATTCAATTGTTACACGGCCTAAGACAGGGCCGTGTGTCTTAGCCGTGTGAGTCATACGGCTTGGCCACCCAGCTGTGTGACCCTTGCAGTGTGAATATTTTTAACTTTTTCCTCAATGTTTCAAATGTTCTCAATTTAGTCCCAAGTCGTTTTTAAAGTGTTTCTGAGGCCTCGAGGGCTCGAATAAAGGACGAATGCATGTGTATAAATGAATTATACTATGACTAATGAAATGTTAAGAAATGAATGTTTTAAGTTACGTATTTAAGGTAATACTTCGTAACCCTATTTCAGTAATAGATACGGGGTTAAGGGTGTTACACCTTAGTGTAGTGGCATGTATATGTGGTTATATAGGTTTTTTTGGTACAATGTAACAATATACTAAACTAAGTTGTTAAGTACCTTATTAATATTGTAAATAGGTATCTCTTTGGTACAATTAGTTTGTGAGTAAATTAAGTGCTATGCTAGAAATGGATCAATGTTTACATGTTTTAGTTGTTGATGTTGGATATAATTGCAATGTCTATGAAGGGCACAATGGTTGGTTGTTTTTAGGACATTAAAATGTTATGTAATGTTGAGTTATATGTGGTCTCAATTGTGGTATGCTTTAAGATGATATTGAATTAGTTGTGTATGTTTTAAATGTGTAATGCATATGTTTAGATAAGCTTGTTTGATTGTGATTGAGGTGCCATATACGACATATTGGTTGAATGGATTTGAGCATGGGAGCGGTTGAAGGCAGCTTATAATATTTTGTTGTGCATGTAAATTTCGTTAATAAAGGCTTGTTTTAGTGGTTAAGTGTGCTGAGAAGTGTTGGAAAAGTCTTGGGTTCAAACCTGGACTCTAGCAAAAATTTTGGCTTAAGGTGTATCAAACCCTGGGTGTAGTAGGTAGGCCTTAAGAATATTATTGGAGAAATTGTGCCACAAAAAAGAGTGTGGTGTAATGGCAAGGTGGCACCACTTAGGGGACAAGGAAGTGACGCCATAGAGGAAGCAAGGGGTCCAAGGTTCAAGTCTTGGCTCTTGCAATATGTTTTGGTTTTTCTTTTCAATAAATCTAGAAGCAAGTAGGTGCGCTTTAAAGTTTAATGTGTTAGATTTTTGACACAAATGAGTTGATGGCCTAGTGGTGGTGGCGTGAGTTGGCATGTGAGAGGACTTTGGTTCGAATCCCTTCGCACGCAAAGGTTGATTATTTTGCTATGTTGGGATGGCAAGAGTTGGTGTTGGTTTTAAACTCTGGTGATGGAGGGATCCCACATCGGGAAGCTAACATAAGAATGGATGCGAAGCTGGCTTTAAATAGAGAGAACCATAAGGAGAGTAAAGGTACCTTTCTTGGCTGATCCCTTTCGCTTTATGGCGTGCTCGTTTGGGTTGGGCGTCGGCTAAGAGTACTCAGAGCGCGGATTAACTCCAGTCTCCTATCAAGTGTGTATTTCTTGCTACTCTAGCTATAGGATGGCTACTTCGGGCCACGATGGGTCGAAAGGGGCCATGAGGGCCCAATGGGCCTATGGGCCCAATTGGATAAGTTGGTTGATTGTGTAGTAAATATTGGACTAGGCTAGGTGAATCTCATATATGTGGCTAGATTTGGGCTAAAAGGGTCACACGAGCGTGTGGGCCCATTTGGGCCGAGAAAGGGCTTTAGGCCCATTTGTATTGTTATCCCTGTTTAGAATACTTTAGTTTACTGAATTACTGAAATACCCTTGACTTGTAAAATTACCAAAGTGACCTTGATTTATAGAATTACCGAAATACCCTTGTAGGGTAGAAATATCGAAATCCCCCTATAGGGTAGAATTACCGAGATACCCTTATGGGGTAAAATTACCATTTTGCCCCTAGGGTGTTAAATGATCGTTTTGCCCTTGTGGGCAAGTGACTGACTTGGACTGTGTGGTTGATGGATTTGATTGTGAATATATGTTGGTGATATGGATGACTTGACTGTGATTGTTTGATTCAAATATGGACATGATATTCTGATTTTGTAAGTCGTATGCCATGACATATTATTTCTGTTGCATGGGACATGGGTTTATATTGATGGAGGAAGCGTTACGCGACCTCGGCATTTGCAATCGTGGCCTCGCCACATATATCTGTTCTGGTGACTTCGTCACAATATCTGACAGCCTCGCTGCAATTTGGTGGCTTCGCCACATATATATATATATATCTGTTCTGGTGGCTCTGCCACAAATAAATGTATCTGGTGACTTTGTCACAATATCTGGCAGCCTCGCTGTAATTTCTGTGGTGTGTAGTGGTTGGGTGGGTCGAGTAGTCTCCCCACATGGTGTAAGCCTAATATGGGGGTGTTACGGATGGATTGAGTTGGGATTGCATTCACATTTTGATTTTGATTCTGTTACCTGATTCTGATTCTGATTCTGTCACCTGATTCTCATTTTGATTCTAGTTCTGATAATGTTTCTTATTCTGTAATGGGCTAAGGCCCATCTGGTACTCTCTGTTATAATGGGCTAAGGCCCAATTGATACCGAAACTGTAAGTAGGGCTGGGGCTAGGCTTTTAATTCTTTTATATGACTGACTGTTCCTTTTATATAGTAGGGGATTACACACTGAGTTTTCGTAAACTTACCCCGTTTATTAACCTTTCAAGTAATTTCCAGCCTTAGACGGATCGGAGCTGCGAGGGGCTCGGAGGGAGCTACACACACTGTTTAAGTTACAGTTTTGATTATTGCTTTTAAATGTCTTTATGTGAGTTGTAGCAAAGCTATTGTAATTTTCTGGATTTCTAATTTGGAATTTTATTTATTGTTCTTATAATTGCTAGTTTTAGAACAAGGTTTTCCAAAGTAACTACTGTTTTCAAAACATCACGTAACCGCAATTGTTTTAAACTAAGCTTTCGCAACTGCCAAGATTTTTACAAAGTTGTTAAGAATGTTATTCAGCTAAGGTTTTCTAACAAGGTTTAAAAAGGGTCTAAGTTTTTAATTATTAAGAAGGGTTTTTAATGGAAACATAGTTTTCGAAAAAAAAAAACCTTCAATGTGACACGCTAGATTCGAGCCAAACTTCCAGGCCAGGTTTGGGGTGTTACATTAGAGGCATTCAAGTCAGGCGGTTACATAGCCTGGCACATGGGTGTGTGAGGCCATTTTGAGTGTTACACGGCTTGGCACATGGCGTGTGGCTTGGCCATGTGACCCAACTCAGATAGTTACACGAGCACAGACACGGCCGTTGGTCCCTATTTCAATTGTTACATGGCCTGAGACATAGGCGTGTGTCTTAGCTATGTGAGTCACACGATCGTGTGACCCTTGCAATTCAATTTTTCCAACTTTTTCTTAAATGTTCCAAATATTTTTGATTTAGTCCCGAATCATTTTTAAAGTGTTTCTAAAGCCTCGAGGGCTCAATTAAGGGACGTTATGAATGTATATGTATGAACTATGTCATGTTTATGTAGAGATACTAAGTGTTTGTTTTAAAGTTATGATTTTATGATAATGGTCTGTAACCCTATTTTGGCAATAGATATAGGTTAGGGGTGCTATAGAATGCATGAGATATGCAAGGGTGCTAACCCCTATGTCACATAGTTAAACTATTGTGTTCCACAAGGTATATTGTATTGCAAACCTTAGGGTTCACGTGTTCTTAATTCCTTTCATCAAATATTTATGTCTTCAGGGATAGAGTAGTTAAGTTCTTGCAAGTAATGTATATTCACATGTTTTCACTGTTGTGTACCATGAAACAAGTGAAGTGAGTTCACAAGCTTGTATTTTATTAATTTTAAACATTTTTTATGTTTTATCTTGTGGTGTGTTAGAGGTTAGGTTGAGATTAAATGGAGAGCCACTTAGGTGGTTAATGTGATGTTCCATAGCTTGGGTCTGGCGACCGAGCTGGGCATGGGGTGTTATATAAGAACTTGGTTGTGATATCTAAAGGAATAAGCATTTTCTTGCAAAAAAAGTAATCAAAATTATACATTTTCGATTTGTCTAGGATGAATGCTTCAACCGAGTAGTCTTCTTCACTATTCTCAAGCTCACGTTTTTCGAGTGTGGGCTCGCTTCGAATCAAAACAATTTTCACAAAAAATATTAGTGGGGTAGTTTTTAAATTTCTCTAATCGCTAGGGTCAAGTTGTAAATATGAAAAATAATTTAAAATTTTTTTGAAATAATTTATTCAGAAAATTTTCTCTCTACAACTTTCTTTTGAATTCAAGTGTGTGGAAAATAATAACCCATGACTCTGTTTGTAGAAGGAGAGTTTAAAGAGTTTAACTATGATTAAACTTAATCACTTTAATATTAAATTAATATAATACTTATCAAGATAAACATTAGATTAAATTTAATATTAAATCTATTAAATTAATAGTATACTTATCTCCAAGAAAATTATTAAATTAAATTAAATATTAAAACTATTAAAATAATAGTATTTTTGAAATAGTTAATCTGAAATCAAATTATTCGATAGAGTCCCAATAGGAGTGTAATTCTTCCACTACTCAACCATTGAAGAACCTCCGTCGCTGACCATCTATTAGCCACAAAAATGTTGTCGTTGCAGCCGCTGGCACTGTCGTGTCCGGTGGTGCCATCGCATGTGTGACACCCTCACGACACTAGACCTGATGTCAAATGTAGTAGTTAATTTAGGGTATTTTCACACTTAAGGAGCTTATTTTCTAGAACTTTTATTATTAATTATTACATTGTTGGTATTTAGTAGTTAGGTAGTAAAAGTTAATAAAGCAAGTGTTTTTAAACATTTGTGAGTATTTGTGAACTATGAGGCCGACACAAGACTTAGGTAGTTCTAATTTATGTAATTGAGTGTGTAGGATGCTTAATTTAGGGCCCAATGGACATAGAATCAAAGGGTGAGTGATGCGCAAGCTTCCCGAGCTATGAAATTATGACACGAATTGAAGAGCTCAATATTTTGGTGTCATGTCGCGCCATGCAAGGCCAATGGCACAACATAGGGTTGAAGTGTAGCCCAACTATTTCGGGGATACTTTTGTCTGCATAATCAACTTTATATGAAGACCTGATTCAAGCTGTGAACACTCCTATAAATAAAACCTTAGGGGTTCATGTAACTATGTTGTCTTAGATGCATCCAAAAACCCTTGTAGTTTAGGAGTAGGATTTATATTAAGTTTTGATTTGTCTTTCATAAACGATTTGTTCTTTCCTCTTGAAATGGGTTTCAATCCAAGAGTTCTTTTATAATATCAAAGTATTCAGTTATTGCTCTTTCACAAGCGATTATTCGTGTTATTCCAATCGAGAGATTTGTTATGCCGCACTTCAATAGACATCAAATTAGGATTATTCTAATCTCTTCTGTCTTCTAATTTTTTCGTGTTATCTACATGTTTACTTCAATTGAGATTGAGATCATGAATACAATGAGTGGCTAAATCCCTTAGGGGAGATTAACAAATGGATGGGGACGTGATGAACATAGGATTTAGGGTTTCTCAATAAGATTAGTTGGTTTAAATTACGCATTCCTAAACCCTAGGCTTGACAACCCTAGAAAGTAATCATAGGTTAAATGATGTCGAGAGATGAATTTTGTCAATTAAATCATAATTTATCCTGGTTGATAAAGTGAGGCTGGAAGATAAGCGAGTATCAACCAATGAATTAATCAGTTATATGCTGGGAGGTAATAAATGGTCAGTTAATAGCTAATCCACTTTAAAACCATAATCTAAAGTTAATTACAAGCCCTGAAACAAGTTAATCTTCTTGATTGGTTTAATTGGTTTAGTCGTTTGTGTTTCAATTGCTATTATTTATTTAAATATTTAGTTGTCGATATTAATTTCTTTTATGGTTTATCTTAATATAGAATTTAACCACTACTATTTAGACTTGTTATTGTAAAGAAATTTTCAATAGATTTATTCCATCTTCCCTTGGGTACGATCCTCGAGATACTTCCCTGTGTTCTATCGTACACAATACTATATTATAATTGACCCGTAGACTTGCAAAATCACTGCTTAATTTCATATATATTTGATTTATTTTCTAGTCAAATGTTTGCATGTTTTGCGGCGATCAAGTTGTTAGCATCATTGCCAAAGAGGTTTCAGCATTAAGTCTAGAAAATATCTTTACAATTAATAAGATTTATAGCAATGTTAAATACTGTAGATATGATATTTTTTATTTCTTTTATTTTTAGTTTTTGTTTATTTTTTTTAATATATAGGTTGTTTATGACTCGAAGCTTCAGTACCCTAATCGAGCAATATCCAAATGCAGAGCAACTACTCAGGCGCAATTGTCAATCAATGAATACTAATCCACCCCTGGCAATTAAGTTACACCCAAAGAATTTTTTATTTGAAGATCCGTGGAGCAAAAAGCGAATACCCGAGAAGAATTCTTAATGGATCAAAGGACATTGCGTGAATATGCCTTACCTACACTAGATGCAGTGCGAGGTAGTATCAAAAGGCTGACTATTAATGCCAATACTTTTGAGATAAAGATGGCCAAAATTCAAATGACTTAGAACACCTTGCATTTCAAAGGAAACATGGTGGAAAGCTCTAATAAGCAATTGAAGCGGTTCCTACAACTCTGTGACACCTTCAAGTACAATAAAGTATCCAGTGATGACGTGTACCTTCTGCTATTTCTATTTTTTTGTGCGATAATGTGACTGATTTTTTAGACTCGTTAGAACCAGGTTACTACATGGGATGATTTAGCAAAAAAATTCGCACACAAAATTTTCCTGATTAGCCAACCATTCATCTTAGATGAGAAATCACCAACTTCAAGCAATACAAAGGCGAATCGCTGTACGAGGCATGGGAACATTTCAAGTCAATGCTAAGGAGGTGTCCACACCATAGACTGCAAGCATGGCTCCAAATTTAGATATTTTACAATATAGTTCTCAGTAACATCAGATCCAGCCTAGATAAAGCTGTCGAAGGATCTATCATGTTCCACACGTGCGAATGAGCCTACAAAATCATATATGACATAGCTATGAGTTCGTACATATGGCCCAATGAAAGATTCACATACAAATCAAAGCCTCAAATGGTAAAACATGTGAAGGAAGATGATCGATATCAGCAAATTTTGAAAAAGCTTAACTATATGGAGTCAATTGTCAAACCAACCAGAGCGGAACCCTATTTTGAAAACTAATCGAATGAAGCAAGCTACATAAGTAATAGGGAATGAGGTCCCTATTCAAATACCTACAATCTAGGTTAGAAGGGTCATCTAAACCTCAAGTGAAGAGATTGCCAATGAGGTGTAAATCAAGTGCAAAATCGACAAAACTCTCTTTACCAACCTCTATACTTACAAAAAAGATTTATGGGTAATGACCATGCTACATGTGGTCAATGAGTCGACCGACTAGAAGCAGAGATGCAAACGAAGAAGACGGACATTCAACAAGTCCAAGCTACGTGTGGATTGTAACGCCCTGAATTTTAGGCCTAGAAGTATTAGGTTTTGAGCATGGGAACAGTTAGGAGGTTGTGCAAAAAAGTTTAGTTGTGCAAGGAAGCGACGCAAATGTATGTCTGTTTCAGTGGTTAAGTGCTCTGGGAAGTGTCTGAGAAGTCTTGCATTCAAGCCTGGGCAGGTACAAAAAGTTTTATTTTTAAAGGAATAAGCACTGTCTCTAGGCAGTAGGCTTTTAATTAAATATGGGTAAAACATAACAGAAAGGGCCTGCTGGTCTAGAGGATAGGTTGCGTGTGGTAGTTACTTGAGGTCCAAGGTTCGAATGCCGGTAGGCGTATGGAGGTGTTTTATTTTGCTGTTGGCCATGGGAGAGTTCTAGTTTGACCGAAACTTGTGTGCTTGTGTTTTATTTTGCTGTTGGCCATGGGAGAGTTCTAGTTTGACCGAAACTTGTGTGTTTGAAGATTATGGAAAGTTGTGGCTGAATTTTAGGAGATAATTGAAGAATTTTGTAACAGGCTGATTTAGACCCTAATCGAAATGGTGGTTTCGAAACCATGAACTCGAGTCAAAAAAATATTTAAAAATTATTTTTTGTGTTTATTTTGTGTGAATTTATATCTGTGAAATTTTTGTGGTTTAATTTTATCGTTTGAGTGTCTTATTAAATAAAAGGACTTAATCGCGTAAAATAAAATTTTAGTGGTTATTTGTGAAAGGGCCGAATAGTGGTTGTTCTTTTAATTTGGAGGTTTTAAGTTGCAAATTTCCCATGATATATTGTGATGGACGGTAAAAGACAACCATTATATGGTTTAGTTATTATTTTATAAAGGTTATATATATAATTTGGTTAATAATGTCATAAAACATAAAACATAAAATAATCAAAAGCCATTATTCATTCTTTGCATGACCGAATGGAGAAGAAAAGAAAAAAAGAAAAAAGGTTCCTTAGGTTCGGCCATTTTTGGAGCTTGATTCAAGGTAAGTTCTAGCTCGATTTTTGATAATTTTTACGTTTTTGAGATCGCTGCTTCGAGTATTATCTGACCCATGCTTAAATTTTTTATTTTGATGCATATTTTGAGTTATGCCATTAATGAATATTTGTGTTTTGTGATGTTTGATGATGAAATATCAAAAATATGTTTTAGATTAACATGTTTTGTATTGAAATTTTTGAAGATTTTGAGTAATTAGGACTAAATTGCAAAAATAATAAATTAAGGGACTAAAATATAAAATAAATGAAATGTGTGTCTTTATATGTGCTAGATGAACATTCGGCCTAAGCATGTTGAATGGAAATTTTGTGTATTTTGTGTTTTATGCGATTAGGACTATTTTGTAAAAGTATGAAATATCAAAGGTAAAATGGTAATTTTCCCATTTATGTGTTGTTGGATTAAATTGAATGAAATTGTGTTTAAATGAGGTTAATTTGAAATTATATTGATCAAGAACAAAAGAAATCAGACTTGGATCGGGGAAAAGCAAAAATAGTCAAATAGCCGATTTATAACGTTCATTGATATCCGAGGTAAGTCTTTAAGCAATTAGACATCATTTATCTTGATTGTAACTTAGTTTAATATGTTGTTATGGAATCTATAGATCCATAAAAGAGTTAATCGAATGTGTTTGAGCATAAAAATACTGTATATGAGTTTAATTCGACAGAGATATATCATTTAAAAGTTCGTATGATCTGTATGGAATATATGGAGTTTTTGTTATATGAATTGTGTGTGAGACAGCATTATAATATTGATATTTGGGCTTTGAGCCTAGCAAGCTTTATGCTGGTGATTGTAATCGGGTTTTATGCCTAGCAGGCTTATTGCTGGTGAATATTTCAGACCTTGAGTCTAGCAGGCCTTGTGCCGGTGTGTGATTCAGGCTTATGCCTAGCAGGTTCTATACCGGTGATTTATTTTCAAGGCTATGCTTATAAGTTTTCAAGTTGATGTGGAAATTGAGCTAAATGACCTTGTATATATTCAGCCATGAAGGTATGCACCAATGTGATATTATTTTTGAATTTGTATATTCAGCCATATAAGTAAGCACATATGTGATGTTAAATTGATCTTGCATATTCGACCACATAGGTATGTACTTATGTGATGTTATATTGGAATTTGTATATTCAGCCGTATAGATATGTACGTATGTGATATTATACTTGATCTTGCATATTCGGCCAAATGAGAGGTGATGTTATATGAAGTTATATTTTGTTTTGTAAGCTTGTGTAAATATGTGGAAGTATAATTGAATATATAATGATATTGGTTTGGAAAGTTGAATGAAAATTTCCAAAATGTTAACTTTATAAGTATTCGGTTAAAGTATTAATCATGAGTGGTTATGGATTGATTAAGTTAAAATTTAATATGACATTGATATATTATTGAGTTGATATTTGCTTATGACTTATTAGGCTATAAAAGCTTACTTTGTGTATATGTATGTTTCTGTTTTATAGATTTTGGATTCGAGTTACGAGCTCGGGGATCGTCAGCCAAGTCTATCACACTATCGACTGTCTTTGGTATTTAATTAAACAAACTTTCTAACCTATGGCATGTATAGGCTAGGTTATGTTTTGGAACATTGTATTTTGGTTCGTGTATAATGGAAACCATGCGATAATGGCTTAATTTCTATGTGTGAGTTTGGTGTTGGTTAAACTGTAGTTTAAGTTTATTTTGATTACCATGCTGTGTACCATGGTTGATTACAAGTTGTGTTATGTGCTCATATTCGGAGATGGTATGGATGAAATGGTTATGTTATAAATGTATGATCTTGGCATGAGTTTATATCGAGAATGTATTCAAATTGTATTATGTTTGTGAAGCTTGTTATGTGATTCGGTCATAAAGTATTAAATGATTAATTTGGAATGTGTTTTATATTGAAACAAGGTGTATGTGAAATTTGTTTATTATGTTTAGACTTGTTTGGATATTTTATTAGATATAATGTTAAATGAATTATGTTTTGGTATTTTGGTGATGGAAGATTTGAATGTATATATAGTTTTAAGTAACATGTTATGGTTATGAAAGATAATATGTATAATATGTATTTAGTTTAATAAATATTAATGATGGCATTATTAAATGTGATATAATTAAAGTGAGGGATGGTAGTTTATTAGTTTAATAAATTTGGTTATTAAATGGTAAGTAATAAATGTGTTTTATGATTGTTTTAGTTGTTTGTTTTAGCTTGTACTCAAATGTTAGCTTGGCTTTTAACTTTAGAGTAGGTTATGTACTATATATATATATATATGTGGAATATTAATACATTTGGCCATGTCATAGAATGTTAAAATTATATGTGTAATTGTATATTAGATTAAGAGATATGATTTCATTTAGTTTTAATGTGAGTTCTTACAGATGTTGATAATTGATTTGTTTGATATACAATTAACGAAATGGATATTGGCATATATATTTGATGTACGCAGTGATGTGTTGTGATTGAGTATTATTATTTATAAAAATGGCATTAAGGTGATTGATATAGAAAAACAAACTTTGAAAATTTTAAATATGTGAGCATTGTTACATATATATACATATATGAGTTTGGTTTGAATTTGATATTTATGGAATATGATTATTTGATTTGATAAGTATTTAATGTTATGATATTTTATGGTGATTTGAGATGTAAGAAAAGTCAGTTTAATTGGTATTTATTTCGTTATGCCTCATAACCCATTTTAGCGGCGGATACGGGTTATGGGTGTTACATTTTATTGGTATCAGAGCTATGGTTTAGTCAGTTCTAGGACTAACGTAGCGTGTGTCAGTCTAGCTATGCATGTCGTATTATATACTGTGATAGTGTGATGACTTCTAACAATTGAAAATGTGTTTTCGTATAGTAAATAGATCCCGACAGAGCTGTAGCTAATGATGCCAAGAGCGTAGCGCCTGCTCCCGCGCACGAGTAGCGCCAGTTGAATCTCGGCCAATCTCGAGTAGTCACGAGGGGGAGGCTAAACAAGCCTTCTATCAAATGATGAACGAGTGGTTTACTCAATATATCCAGACTAATCCGGTTGCACAACTACCTCCACCCCCGAATAATCCATCTCTGATACCTGTGGTACCTCTGATGATTGATCCAATGAGATTCAATGAGATTTAATAAGCCTCCTATAGATAAAATCAGAAAACACGGGGCCGAAGAGTTTAAAGCTAATGATGATGATGATGCTGAGCGGGCTGAGTGGCTTGATAATACTATTCGTGTGTTCGACGAGCTATCCTGTACTACGGATGTATGTTTAAAGTGTGCTATATCTTTATTACGAGACACCACATATCACTGGTGGAATACGCTAGTATCGGTGGTCCTGAAAGAGAGAGTGACTTGGGAATTCTTTCAAACTGAGTTCCGTAAGAAATACATCAGCCAGAGATTTATCGACCAGAACTGCAAAGAATTTATGAAATTGAAACAGGGTCGTATGACCGTAACTAAGTATGAACGGAAATTTGTGAGACTAAGTCGATATGCTCATGAATGTGTTTCAACCGAAGCTATCATGTGTAAAAGATTCGAAGACAGTTTGAATGAAGACATTAAATTGTTGGTTGGTATACTTGAAATCAAAGAGTTCGTAGTACTTGTTGAACGAGCTTGCAAAGCCGAAGAACTTGGGAAAGAAAAAAGAAAAGTTGATTTTGAAGCTAGAGATTTCCGTAAAAGATCATCAGGTAAGAGTTTTCACTCAGCATCGAAGAAGTTCAGAGATGATTCTAGTCGATCTAAAGCTACTTCAGACTTTTCTAGACGAGATCGAGACCGACCTTTTATGAGTTCACGAGCCACTTCGATAGCTAGTGTTGGCAATATTCGACAGAATAGAGTCGAGTCCAAGCATTGTGTTAAATGGCATTCTGGAGATTGCAGATTACATGATAGGTCTTGTTTTAAATGTGGATCGAAGGATCATTTTATCCGAGATTGTCTGATGTTAGCCGAGCAAAACACTGTTTAGAACGCGAGGCCGCGAGGCAGACCACCCAGGCATTCAGGTAATGTAGGTGGTAGTTAAAGAGGGATGAAAGATACAGTAGTCCAATCTGAGGCTCGTGCACCTGCCAGAGCATATGCTATACGTGCTCGTGAGGACGCTTCTTCCCCAGATGTTATTACCGATACTTTCACTCTTTATAATACTAGTGTTATTGCATTGATTGATCCTGGTTCGACTCATTCTTATGTGTGTGAAACATTAGTATCCAGTAAGACTTTGCCAGTTGAGTCTACTGAGTTTGTGATTCGAGTATCAAACCCCTTGGGACTGTGTATTCTGGTTGATAAAGTATGTAAAAATTGCCCGTTGATGATTCGAGGTTCATGCTTTCTAGCTGATTTGATATTGTTACCTTTCGATGAGTTCGATATAATTTTAGGTATGGATTGGTTGACTTTGCATGATGCTATTGTTAATAGCAAAAGAAAGACCATTGATTTGAGATGTCAAAACAACGAGATTATTCGGATTGACTCTTATGATCTGAATGGTTTATCAGCAGTAATATCTTCGATGTTAGCTCAGAAGTATGTGAGAAAAGGTTGTGAAGCTTACCTTGCTTATGTGCTTGATAGTAAAATAACTGAAAAGAAGATTGAATCTGTACCAGTTGTGTACGAGTATCCGGATGCGTTTCCTGAAGAATTGCTGGGTTTGCCACCTATCCAAGAGGTAGAGTTTGGTATTGAGTTAATACCGGGGACAACTCTAATTTCAATAGCTCTGTATCAGATGGCACCTACTGAATTAAAAGAGTTGAAAGCACAGTTGCAAGAGTTAACAGATAGAGGTTTTTCACAACCAAGTTTCTCTTCCTAGGGTGCGCCAGTACTATTTGTGAAAAAGAAAGATGGAACTATGAGAATGTGTATTAATTATCTTCAGCTAAATAAGGTGACTATAAAGAATAAATACCCGTTGCCACGGATTGATGATCTGTTTGATCAGTTGAAAGGGGCTTCAATGTTTTCAAAGATAGATTTGAGATCGAGTTATTATCAGTTGCGAGTCAGAGACTCCGATGTGCCAAAAACTACTTTTCGAACGAGGTATAGACATTATGAGTTTTTAGTTATGCCGTTCAGACTTACTAATGCACCTGATATTTTTATGGATTTGATGAATCAGATCTTCAGGCAGTATTTAGATTGATTTGTGGTTCTGTTCATTGATGATATACTGATCTACTCCCGTAACGAAACCGAACATGCTGAGCATTTGAGACTTGTGTTACAGACTTTGTGAGAAAAATAGTTGTATGCGAAGTTTAGTAAATGTGAGTTCTGGTTATACGAGGTTAGCTTTCTGGGACATGTTGTTTTAGCATTAGGTATTCGAGTTGATCCGAGCAAAATTTTAGCAATACTTGATTAGAAACCTCTAAGAAACGTTTCTGAAGTCTGAACTTTTCTGGGACTTGCTGGTTACTATAGATGGTTCGTAAAAGGTTTCTCTATGATTGCAACCCCAATGACAAAGCTGCTGCAGAAAGATGTTAAGTTTGAGTGGTCATAAAAGTGCCAGAAAAGTATTGATCAGTTGAAAGCCCTTTTGACCGAAGCCCCGGTGTTAATTCAACCATAATCGGGTAAAGAATTTGTTATTTATAGTGACGCATCTTTAAATGGTTTGGGCTGTGTTTTGATGCAGAAAGGAAAAATTATAGCTTATGCCTCAAGACATTTAAAGCCACATGAAAAGAATTATCTGACACATGATCTAGAATTGGCAGCTATTGTATTTGTATTGAAGATATGGCGTCATTATTTGTTCGGGGAGAAATGTCATGTTTATTCTTATCACAAAAGCCTGAAATATTTGATGACTCAAAAAGATTTGAATTTGAGACAATGTCAATGGTTAGAATTGTTAAAAGATTATGAACTTGTTATTGACTATCACCCAAGAAAGGCTAATGTTTTTGCTGATGCTCTAAGCCGAAAATCATTGTTTGCTTTACGTGCATTGAATGCACATATGGTTATGTCAGATGATGGTGTGAGAATAGCTGAGTTAAAAGCAAGACTGTTATTTGTTCAGAAGGTTGATATCGAGTTGATAGCAAAACGAGCTCAGTATGATTAAAATGCTGAATCAGAGTTTCGAGTGATGCAGATGACTGTTTGAGATTTAGAAATTGAAAATGTGTTCCGAGGAATTCCGAGTTGATTCAGATGATTTTGAACAAAGCTTATACCAGTCGGCTATCTGTTCATCCGGGTAGTACAAAGATGTATAATGATCTGAAACAGCACTATTGGTGGCAAGGTATGAAACGAGACATTTCTGACTTTGTATCGAAATGTTTAGTCGTCAACAAGTAAAAGCCGAACATCAGGTACCTTCTGGATTGCTTCAGCCGATCATGATACCTGAATGGAAATGGGACAGAGTTACGATGGATTTTGTATCTGGTTTACCGATGTCACCGAGTAAGAAAGATGCAATTTAGGCTATTGTGGATAGATTGACTGAAACGGCTCACTTTGTTGCAGTTTGTACAGATTATCTGCTCGATAAACTTGCTGAGTTATATGTTTCTCAGATTGTGAGACTACACGGGGTACCTATTTCTATTGTGTCAGATAGAGATCCGAGGTTTACATCGTGATTTTGGAAGAAATTGCAATATGCATTAGGTACTAAATTGCATTTTAGCATTGCTTTTCATCCTCAAACAAATGGACAGTCTGAGCGAATCATTCAGATACTTGAGGATATGTTGAGATGTTGCACTCTCGAGTTCGAAGGTATGTGGGAACGATACTTACCTCTGATTGAATTCGCGTACAACAATAGCTTTCAATCGAGTATTAAAATGGCACCTTACGAGGCTTTGTATGGTTGTAAATGTCATACACCTTTATATTGGACTGAGCTCAGTGAAAATAAGATACACGGGGTCAATTTGATCAAAGAAATTGAACAGAAAGTGAAAGTGATCCGTGAAAGTTTGAAAGCAACATTAGATCGTCAGAAATCTCATGCAGACTTGAAATGTAAAGATATAGAATTTCAGATTGGGGATAAAGTATTTCTGAAAGTCTCACCGTGGAAGAAAATACTCAGATTCACTCTTAAAGGCAAATTGAGTCCGAGGTTTTTTAGACTGTACGAGATTATAGAGAGGATTGGGCCGGTTGCGTATAGACTGCTGTTGCCACCTGAGCTAGAAAAGATCCATAATGTATTTCATGTCTCGATGCTTTGTAGATATCGATCTGATCCTTAACACGTGATTAGTCCAACTGAAGTTGAGATTAAGTCCGATATGACATACGAGGAAGAACCGATTCGTATTCTGGCTCGTGAGATTAAAGAGTTGCGAAAGAAGAAAATTTTGTTGGTTAAAGTATTGTGGCACAAGAATGGAGTTGAGGAAGCAACGTGGGAGCCAGAGGATGCAATGAAAGAGCGTTATCCGAACCTATTCATCGGTAAGATTTTTAGGGACGAAAATCCCTAAGTGATGAGAGTTACAACAGCCCGATTTAGACCCTAATTGGAACGGTGGTTTTGGGACCATGAAATCGGGTCAGAAAAATATTTAAAAATTATTTTCTGTGTTTATTTTGTGTGAATTTATATTTGTGAAATTTTTGTGGTTTAATTTTATCGTTTGAGTGTCCGATTAAATAAAAAGACTTAATCGCGTAAAATAAAATTTTAATGGTTATTTGTGAAAGGGCCAAATAGTGGTTGTTCTTTTAATTTGGAAGTTTTAAGTTGCAAATTGCCCATGATATATTGTGATGGACAATAAAAGACAACCATTATATGGTTTAGTTATTATTTTATAAAGGTTATATATGTAATTTGGTTAATAATGTCATAAAACACAAAACATAAAATAATCAAAAGCCATTATTCATTCTTTGCATGACCGAATAGAGAAGAAAAGAAAAAAAGAAAAAATGTCCCTTAGGTTCGACCATTTTTGGAGCTTGATTCAAGGTAAGTTCTAGCTCGATTTTTTATAATTTTTACGTTTTTGAGATCGTTGCTTCGAGTACTATCTGACCCATGCTTAAATTTCTAATTTTGATGCATATTTTGAGCTATGCCATTGATGAATATTTGTATTTTGTGATGTTTGACGATGAAATATCAAAAATATGTTTTAGATTAACATGTTTTGTATTGGAATTTTTGAAGATTTTGAGTAATTAGGACTAAATTGCAAAAATAAAAATTGAGGGACTAAAATGCAAAATAAATGAAATGTGTGTATTTATATGTGCTAGATGAACATTCGGCCTAAGCATGTTGAATGGAAATTTTGTGTATTTTGTGTTTTATACAATTAGGACTATTTTGTAAAAGTATGAAATATCAGGGGTAAAATGGTAATTTGCCCATTTATGTGTTGTTGGATTAAATTGAATGAAATTGTGTTTAAATGAGGTTAATTTGAAATTATATAGATCAAGAACAAAATATATCAGACTTGGATCGGGGGAAAGAAAAAATAATCAAATAGCCGATTTATAACGTTCGTCGATATCTGAGGTAAGTCTTTAAGCAATTAGACATCATTTATCTTGATTATAACTTAGTTTAATATGTTTTTATGGAATCTATAGATTCATAAAAGAGTTAGCCGAATGTGTTTGAGCATGGAAATACTGTATATGAGTTTAATTCGATAGAGATATATCGTTTAAAAGTTCGTATGATCTATATGGAATATGTGGAGTTTTTGTTATATGAATTGTGTGCGAGACAGCATTATAATAGTGATATTTGGGCTTTGAGCCTAGCAAGCTTTATGCTGGTGATTGTAATTGGGCTTTATGCCTAGCAGGCTTATTGCCGATGAATATTATCAGACCTTGAGTCTAGCAGACCTTGTGCCGGTGTGTGATTCTGGCTTATGCCTAGCAGGTTTTATACTAGTGATTTATTTTCAAGGCTATGCTTATAAGTTTTCAAGTTGATATGGAAATTAAGCTAAACGACCTTGTATATATTCAGTCATAAAGGTATGCACAAATGTGATATTATATTTGAATTTATATATTCGGCCATATAAGTAAGTACATATGTGATGTTAAATTGATCTTGCATATTCGACCACATAGGTATGTACTTATGTGATGTTATATTGGAATTTGTATATTCGGCTGTATAGATATGTATGTGTGATATTATACTTGATCTTGCATATTCGGCCAAATGAGAGGTGATGTTATATGAAGTTATATTTTGTTTTGTAAGCTTTTGTAAATGTGTGGAAGTATAATTGAATATATAATGATATTGGTTTTGAAAGTTGAATGAAAATTTCCAAAACGTTAACTTTATAAGTATTCGGTTAAAGTGATAGTTATGTTAATCATGTGTGGTTATGGATTGATTAAGTTAAAATTTAATATGACATTGATATATTATTGAGTTGATATTTGCTTATGACTTACTAGGCTATAGAAGCTTACTTTGTGTATCTGTATGTTTCTATTTTATAGATTTTGGATTCGAGTTACGAGCTTGGTGATCGTCAGCCAAGTCTATCACACTATCGGCTGTCTTTGGTATTTAATTAAACAAACTTTCTAACCTATGGCATGTTTAGGCTAGGTTATGTTTTGGAACATTTTATTTTAGTCCGTGTATAATGGAAGCCATGTGAAAATGGCTTAATTTCTATGTTTGAGTTCGGTGTTGGTTAAACTGTAGTTTAAGTTTATTTTGATTACCTTGCCGTGTACCATGGTTGATTACAAGTTGTGTTATGTGCTCATACTCAGAGATGGTATGGATGAAATGGTTATGTTATAAATGTATGATCTTGGCAACCATGGTTGATTACAAGTTGTGTTATGTGCTCATACTCAGAGATGGTATGGATGAAATGGTTATGTTATAAATGTATGATCTTGGCATGAGTTTATATCGAGAATGTATTCAAATTGTATTATGTTTGTGAAGCTTGTTATGTGATTCGGTCATAAAATAGTAAATGATTAATTTGGAATGTGTTTTATATTAAAACAAGGTGTATACGAAATTTGGTTATTATGTTTAGACTTGTTTGGATATTTTCTTAGATATAATGTTAAATGAATTATGTTTTGGTATTTTGGTGATGGAAATTTTGAATGTATATGTGGTTTTAAGTAACATGTTATGGTTATGAAAGATAATAAGTATAATATGTATTTAGTGTAATAAATATTAATGATGGCATTATTAAATGTGATATAATTAAAGTGAGGGATGGTAGTTTATTAGTTTAATAAATTTGATTATTAAATGGTAAGTAATAAATGTGTTTCATGATTGTTTTAGTTGTTTGTTTTAGCTTGTACTCAAATGTTAGCTTGGCTTTTAACTTTAGAGTAGGTTATATACTATATATATATGTGGAATATTAATACATTCGGCCATGTTATAGAATGTTAAAATTATATGTGTAATTGTATATTAGATTAAGAGATATGATTTCATTTGGTTTTAATGTGAGTTCATACAGATGTTGATAATTTATTTGTTTGATATACAATCAATGAAATGGATATTGGCATATATATTTTATGTATGCAGTGATGTGTTGTGATTGAGTATTATTATTTATAAAAATGGCATTAAGGTGATTGATATAGAGAAACAAACTTTGAAAATTTTAAATATGTGAGCATTGTTTTATATATATATATACATATATGAGTTTGGTTTGAATTTAATATTTATGGAATATGATTATTTGTTCTGATAAGTATTTAATGTTATGATACTTTATGGTGATTTGAGATGTAAGAAAAGTCAGTTTAATTGGTATTTATTTGGTAATGCCTCGTAACCCATTTGGGCGATAGATACGGGTTATGGGTGTTACAAATTTCAGTTGTTAGGGGGATTTGGGGTAGAAAATTTGGATAGAAGAGGTTGTGTGGAGTTCAAATTCATTGGTCGAGTGATGTAAGGAGATTTTCAAGGAATGGATCAAGGGAAGGGGAGTAGTGTCCCCGAATTGAACTCTTTCTCAAGAGAATTCGGCTTGGCTTTTTGTCCACTCAGCATTCGGTCAACTATTCTCTTTTGGTGGAAATTGTTTCTACTGTTTCCTCTCTCGTTTCATTTGGGTCCAACCGATCCCTCTCTTTTACATTTTGTTACTTGGACCAAATCTCATTGCTTCTTCCTCTCTCTCAAATCGGTTATGCTTTAGGCCGAACACCTCTCTCCCTCACTTTTCTTCTCTCGATTATTCTTGTTGCTTTCCCATTGCTCACACTATGTTTTGTGTAGCCGAATACCTCCTTCCCTTGTAGCCGAATATTATTTTTATTCCATCAATCTTTCCTTTGTTCATCATTACCGATTCTCATCTCTTCTTCTTCTTGTGCTGTCGATTTTTGTTAGGAGGGGTAACTGTTCCATTGTTACCTCTGTTAAGCGAGTGCGTCCGACTTTCATGTGGAGTGTAGGAAGACTACTCCTTTCTCTGAATATGGGTTTTGCGTTTTCGGTAGGTCCCTGCTTGACTTCTGCTCTTTCGACTTTTCTCTTCTTTGTCTGTACCTGTCGTTACACCCTCCTCTGTTTTCTGTTGTAGTTTAATCCTCATTTTCGATTCTCTACCGAGTCTGTTCTTCCTCTTGTGCTCAACTCTTGTCACATAGGCTCGGTAAGTCTTCTGGTAAGGGGGAAGTTATGCCCAATTGATTAGGGAATGAGGCCATTTTGATTAAACTATGTTAAGGAACTAATAATGTTATTTGGCAGCATCTAATCGTGTTGGACTTAGCTTACCTACGGAGGTTTAAGGCTACATCGGTTAAAGTAGTAGAAGTAAGTGACGGTAGCAAGTTTGTTTGGGGACTGTTTTAGTATTAAGCATGACTAACGCTGGTCAGGGTTTTGTTATTTGTTTTAGATACGGTTCATCTTAGGAGGGGTTGCGAACCTAGAATCCTATCAGGTGTGTAAAACACTACCCAAACTATAGATCGGTAAAAAGCTGAAAAATGTAATGTTTGATGCCACATGGGTGTGTGCTCGCTCGTGTGGTAATCCGAACGCGGAAACGTGAGCATTTGATCGTAGAGGCCACCATGAGCGATATCATGGGCTCAGGCCATTTTGGGCCATGTTGGGTTGAAATGGGCAGTGTGGGCCCCACGGACTTGTGGGCCTCACACAAGTAAATAGCACGGATGTGTGGAGAAATAGGGCCAAGCTGTGTAATCCACATGGCCAAGGCTTTAAGACCTTAAATTTTGGGCCTAGAAGTAATAGGCCTTGAGTTTGGGATTGGTTAGAAAGCGACTTAAATAAGTTAAATTTGTTTAAATATTTTATAATTACATGTTTAGTTTAATTGTTAAGTGATTTAAGAAGGGTTGGTAGTGTGGAAAAAGTCCTGGGTTCGATCCAGGGCTTTAGCAAAATTTTGCATTTCTTTTCTAAAGGACCCTGAGCATTAGGTGGAAGGCTTATTAATAAGGCCTGGTAAAATCTGACACAAGGAAACACTTGGCCTAGTGGCAAAAGGCGTTAGTAGCAAGCAAGAAGTCTAGGGTTCAAGTCCTGGCCTTGGCGAAAATTGTGGTGGTTTTTTTAAACAACTTGGAGGTTGGCAAAAAGACTTTATAATTAATTGGGGAGGAGAAACGACATAAATAAGTTACGTGCCGTGGTGGCAAGGGACGTATAGCATAGCCAAGAGATTGGGGGTTTGAATCTGAATGGTAGCAAATATTTTTAGGATAACCTGGTTGCGGGTTAATAGGCCTTAAAAATAGTTAGGGATGGAATATGGCACAAGAGCGCCTAGGGGGCAGTGGTGAGAAGCATGCTATAGATCTGAGAGGTTGTAGGTTCGAATCCCAGGCCTGGCAAGTTTTAAATTTTTATTCTTTAAGGAAACTAAGGCTTAATCATATAAGCCTTATAGTTAATTGTGACCGAATGGTAGGATAAGATAGGTGGCGGTGTAGTGGCCAGCAGCGTGTTGGGAAGTTGGAGGGCTGGAGTTCAAGTGGTTTCATGTGCAAAAGGGAATTCAATTTTGGTGCTCAACGCAAGGAAGGATTTCCATTTCGTTGGAAGCCATTTAAATGCAATTCAAATTGGAATTGTTGGCTAAAATCAAGGTTACGGTGAAGAAGAGGATTAAGTGTGGATATGATGGTGACAATATTGGAGAAATTGAAGGGAATTTAACTTGACGAGTTTAAGTCAGTTGGGGAGTGTAGGTTTGTATTTTTTTATTTATCTTTTTTACTATATATATGTGTGTCGTATGGGCAAGTAAGGGCATTTGTTGTTTTTGTGTGCTTCATTCGCATATTCTTAGGGGAAATTTCTTCCAACCTCTTGACTCTTTTGTTTTTTTTTTTTTTGTAAATACCTGAGTAATCTCAAACCCTCCATCTCCTCTTTTCTTTAAGCCAAACTCTTTATCTTTTCTTCCCTATTTTAATCGAATCAACCTCTTCCCTCTTTAACTTAGCTGATTGCTTCTTTTACATTTAAAAGCTTTTTCATACAATTTGGGGGTTTGATTTCTTATTGGCAAACGATCTCACGATCGGTAAGTGAATTAGATCTTCTTCGGCTTTTGTTAAATATTTCTAAGTTCTTTCGTTTCTACACTCTTAAAAGCCGATTTTTCTTTATCCTTTCCAATACCATTACTTTCGTTAACCTATGGTTTCTCCATTTATTTCTCTTTCTCCCTCTTATTCAAGAGTGTGATCGCGGGTTAAGTATTAGTTGATGGAAAAAGGGGGTTCTAGTAGAGAGGTTGGGATAGAGGCTCCCAAGTTTAAACGACGTAAGGTGTTAGCCATTCGGACTTTCTGCCTGGATATAGAAGGGGGACTACGTCAGATTTCGAGTTATATAGGTAGATTGCAGCCGATCAATCTAGTCAACGTTGTGGCGATTATGAATACTTAGTACTCCAGGTGATAAGGTGTGTACTTCTACCCTATGATAGCTTGATATAAAGCCAAAGGTGTGTACATACACTGCACACACGTTAGATCGGCAAATCCCGAAATGCTGAAAAGCTGAAATGCTGGAAAGCCGAAATGCCGGAAAGCCAAAATTCTGGCTACGATAGTCTTACGAGTGTATGAACACTCGTAAGGGGGAAATCGATACGTTATCAGGGGCCCATAAGCGATCTCATGGATCTGGGCCGTACTTAGGCCAACTGGGCTAGAATGGGCTAAATGGGTCGATGGGCCGTGGGCCCAAAATAAGTGAATTTGTTGATTTGGTAATAAATGATGAACTAGTCATGCTGGTTACATGGCTTGGAATTGGTTCGAGCCAGATGGGCCATATGAATGTGATTTGGGCCTAATGGGTCATATGAATGAGACTGTGTCTAGTGGGCCATATGCATATATGTAGACTTGTTTGAACTTTGTAAGGGGTTTTGGGCCTAGTATCTGATAACTGCTTAAACAGACATAAAACTTAAATAATTAATTAATTGCGACCACGGACAAGTCATAAGGTTAAAGTGTGACAATAGGTAAATGCATGTCTAGGATTGGATCTAGGGAGAGCTTGGTACTTAAGCGGTCTTAATGACTCACCTCCTCTTCTCTAGAATCCTACCTGGTGCATAGTATCTATTCACTTTAGCCAACGGGGACTTGTTAACTGGCCAAGGTAAGTAATTAGACCCATAGTGATGAGAAATGACCAAAATGCCCTTAGTGCGATAATGACTAAAATACCCCTATGTGTTGAATGTAAGATTTATGGATGTTCCATGTATACCTGCTGCATTCATATGATATTCTGTTTAGGTTGCATATAGGTTGGGAATTATGGAACGGAGGAAGTATATGAGGATCGCATGGTTGCTTGACGACCGTGGATCCACCAATGGCTATTAAGCCCAATATTTGTTTAGCATCTTACTGCAATGAAGGTAGTACTGCAAACAGGCTACCACTGATGTGTATCGGATGGGTGGGTTGATATTTATATCCCCACATGATGCGTACCGGGGGATGGAGCTGGTGTGTAGGGGTTGGATTATTGGGGTGGGTTGCACAGCATTGCATGTATAATATTATTGTGATATTATTGTGATATGGGCTTCGGCCCAACTGAGGCTAATATGGGCTAAGGCCCCAAGGCCACCGTTATTGAATTGGGCTTAGGCCCCAAAATGACTGATGATTGCTTTATAGTCGTTGAGGGTTGTACACATTGAGTTTTCGAAACTCACCCCCCTTTTAAATTTTTCAAGTGATCCTCAGTAGGCAGTTCGACGGATGGAAGGACTCGGAGGTAGCCAACTAGCAAAAAGTTTAGACTTAGTCTTTTATTTAATTTTTAATACTTTAAATTTTTTTTATTTGGGTTGTAATAAAGCCTTTCCTCTGGTTATTATTTCAAATTAGGTTTATTATTATTTTTATGCTCTATATTTATTAGAAGTAGAACATGGTTTTCCTAAACCATAACTATTTTCAAATACTACGTTTCCCCAACTCAATCTTTAAATGACAAGTTTTCATAGATCATTGGTTTTAAATAAAGCTTCCACAACTGAAAAGAGATTTTACGAAGTAATTATTATCATATAAGAAGGAATAGTTTTTTTAAATACACATCACTTTGAAAACAACAAATACAAGCTGGGATTTTACTCAAGGTTTTTATTTAAAAGAAGGGTTTTCAATGAAAACAAGGTTTTCGAAAAACACTTACATGTGACACGCCAGATTCGACCATAACGTCTGGGCCGGATTTGGGGTGTTACAAAGGCCATTTCTGGGCTTTGTGGTCCACATGGGCCCGTAATATAGGCTTTGGGCCCATTTTCTCTATTTGACTGTTAAGGTTGCACCGGTCGCCCGAGACGATTGTGGACCTACTGTTTGGTCAGTAAGTATACCTAGACCCTCAAATTGGTAAAATGACTGTTTTGCCCTTATATGGTAAAATGACTAAAATGCCCTTACATGGTAAATTAACTGTTTTGCCCCTATGTGAGGTATTTATATATAAGTACATGTATGACTGTATTTTAGCTTGCTACTTAAACTGTAATGAATACATGTATGATTTTATGATATAACATGACATGACTATATGATGCATTGGATGGGGATGGGTTTATTATGATTGGAGGAAGTGTACTGTACTGGTAGCTTTGCTGCAAATCACTGATGGCTCTAAGCCTATTAACTGGCAGCTCTGCTACATATTACTGTTTAGTGCCGCAACCGGTGCTAATTCTAGAGTGTAGGGATGGGTGGGTTGATTATATCCCCACATAGAGTGTAGAGTTGGACGGAGATGGAGTGTAGAGGCTAGATGGGTAGGACTTGCGTACAGTTTATTTTTTATGCATTGTTTACTGTTACTGCACTATTTACTATTACTGCAATGGGCCAAGGCCCAAACACATGACTGTTTCTATATTGAGATGGGCTAAAACCCAAACTGGTATTGTCACTGATACTGATATGGGCTTAGGCCCAATTGTATTTACTCACTGTATGTTTGACTGGTTGTTTATTAATGGATTACACACTGAGTTTTTCGTAAACTCACCCTTCTGTTTATCTGTGCAGGTAACCCTTAGGTGGATCAGTGCTGCGAGGTACTCGAAGGTGGCCATATAACCGCACTCGCTTCCATATTTGACTTTTAATTTTTAAGTAGTTTTATTTGGGTATTTTTATGTAATAAGGCCTCTTTAAACTTTAATTTGGGATTTTTATTTACATTGATTTATATCTGCTAGCAGTAGGACACGGGTTTTCAAATGATAAATGTTTTTCAAACATCACTGTTATGCAACTTGTTTCAAAAGCTTCCTCAAAAGATATTGTTTTAAAATAAATAACGACATTTTAATATGATTAATTTTCGACAAACAACTTTGATTTTGAAACTAAATTACAAGCCTTGAAATCATCTTCTAGGTCATTCAAAAAGGTTTAATAGAGAATGGGTTTTTTAACAATTTTGCACTTTATGAAAAACACTTCAATATGACATCGCCGGATTCGGCCATAAAGTCTAGGCCGAGTTTCGGGTGTTACATTTAGTTGTATCAGAACCAAGTTGCAAAACTCGACTGTGGATTTGGGTTTCTTTTAAAAACTTGAAATTTCTAAAAGAACTATTTCAAATGATTTGAAGTATTTTGAAATATTTTACTGAATGTATGGTACACAGAGTCTCTGCACCGATCCTGTAAGTTCTCTCTGAAAACTGTATTTTGATTTTGATTGAAACTGCCATAGATAAGATTGTTGAGACTACTATAGGTAATACTGCAAAATCTTAGGTAGTGTATACTGAAACTGCAGACACCAATAGATACTGCATTGTGCAGAAATAAAACTCTATACTTTTGATACTGTCTCCATAAAACGTCTGTTAATAAACACTGGAACTGTAAATTGATGCATAAAAGTGTTAACAAAGATAAAATGCAACTCGATAATAACATCAGAGGTACTCGCAGAAGGGGCATAGGAGGCTATGACGGAGGCCATGGAGGTGCTCGAGCTGGGTTTCATGACCGTGCAGCTAAGTAATAGACTGACGCATTATCCTAGTCTATCTATAGACTGTACTAGAAACACTCAAGTCATGTGTAGTAGTAATTTGGAACTGGAGTGTGTAGCAGGAGCGTAATGGTGAAGACTATGTTATGCAACTGATCTGATAGTTGGAAATTTCGAGGACGAAATTTTTTTAAGGAGTGGTGAATTGTAACATCCCTAATTTTGGGCCTAGAAGTATTAGGTTTTGAGCATGGGAACAATTAGGAGGCTATGCATAAAAGTTTAGTTGTGCAAGGAAGTGACGCAAATGCATGTCTGTTTCAGAAGTTATGTGCTCTGGGAAGTGTCTGAGAAGTCTTGCGTTCAAGCCTGGGCAGGTGCAAAAAGTTTTGTTTTTAAAGGAATAAGCACTATCTCTAGGCAGTAGGCTTTTAATTAAATGTAGGTAAAACATGATAGAAAGGGCCTGCTGGTCTAAGGGATAGGTGGCGTGTAGTAGTTACTTGAGGTCTGAGGTTCGAGTGTTGGTAAGCGCATGGAGGTGTTTTATTTTGCTGTTGGCCATGGGAGAGTTCTAGTTTGACTGAAACTTGTGTGTTTGAAGAGTGTGGGGAGTTGTAGCCGAATATTAGGAGATAATTGAGGAATTTCAGTTGTTAGGGGATTTGGGGTGGAAATTTTGGATAGAAGAGGTTGTGTGGAATTCAAATTCGTTGGTGGAGTGATGTAAGGAGATTTTCAAGGAATGGATCAAGGGATGGGGAGTAGTGTGCCTGAATTGAACTCGTTCTCAAGAGAATTCACCTTGGCTTTTTATCCACTCAGCATTCGGTCAACTATTCTCTTTTGGTGGTAATTGCTTCTACTGTTTCCTCTCTCGTTTCGTTTGGGTCTAATCAATCCCTCTCTTTTACATTTTATTACTTGGACCAAATCTCATTGCTTCTTCCCCTTTCTCAAATCGGTTATGCTTTAGGCCGAATACCTCTCTCCCTTACTTTTCTTCTCTCAGTTATTCTTGTTGCTTTCCCATTGCTCACACTCCATTTTGTGCAGCTGAATACCTCCTTCCCTTGTAGCCAGATATTGTGTTTATTCCATCAATCTTTCCCTTGTTCGTCATTATTGATTCTCATCTCTTCTTCTTCTTGTGCTGTAGATTTCTGTTAGGAGGGGTAACTGTTCCATTATTACCTCTGTCAAGCAAGTGCGTCTGACTTTCGTATGGAGTGTAGGTAGACTACTCATTTATCTGAATCTGGGTTTTGCATTTTTGGTATGTCCCTACTTAACCTCTACTCTTTCGATCTTTCTCTTCTTTGTCTGTACCTGTCGTTACACCCTCCTCTATTTTCTGTTGCAGTTCAATCCTCCTTTTCGATTCTCTGCCGAGCCTGTTCTTCCTCTTGCGCTCAACTCTTGTCACATAGGCTCGGTAAGTCTTTTGGTAAGGGGGAAGCTATGCCCAATTGATTAAGGAATGAGGCCATTTTGATTAAACTATGTTAAGGCTCTAATAATGTTATTTTGGCAGCATCTAATCGTGTTTGACTTGGTTTACCTACGGAGTTTTAAGGCTACATCGGTTAAAGCAGTGGAAGTAAGTGATAGTAACAAGTTCATTTGGGGATTGTTTTAGTATTAAGCATGACTAACGCTGGCCAAGGTTTTGTCATTTGTTTTAGATATGGTTCATCTTAGGAGGGGTTGCAAACCTAGAATCCTATCAGGTGTGTAAAACACTGCCCAAACTATAGATCAGTAAAAAGCCAAAAAATGTAATCTTTGATACCACAAGGGCGTACGCTCGCTCGTGTGGTAATCTGAATACATGGGAATTTGATCATAGAGGCAACCATGAGCGATTTCATGGGCTCAGGCCGTTTTCGGCCATGTTGGGCTGAAATGGGTCGTGTGGGCCCCACAGACTTGTGGGCCTCACACAGGTAAACCACATGGATGTGTGGAGAATATAGGGCCAGACTGTGAAATCCACACGGCCAAGGCCATTTCTAGGCTTTGTGGGCTACACGGGCGTGTGGGCCCACATGGGCAGGCAATATGGGCTTTGGGCCCATTTTCTCTGTTTGACTGTTAAGGTTGCACCAGTCGCCCGAGATGACTGTGGACCTCCTATTTGGTCGGTAAGTATACCTAGACCCTCAAATTGGTAAAATGACTATTTTGCCCTTATGTGGTAAAATGACTAAAATGCCGCTACATGGTAAATTGACTATTTTGCCCCTATGTGAGGTATTTATATATATGTACATGTATGACTGTATTTTAGCTTACTACTTAAACTGTAATATACATGTATGATTTTATGATATGACATGACATGACTGTACGATGCATTGCATGGGGATGAGTTTATTATGATTGGAGGAAGTGTACTGTACTGGCAGCTCTGCTGCAAATCACTGATGGCTCTAAGCCTATTATACTGGCAGCTCTACTACATATTACTGTTCAGTGCCGCAACCGGTGCTAATTCTGGAGTGTAGGGATGGTTGGGTTAATTATATCCCCACATGGAGTGTAGGGTTGGACGGAGATGGAGTGTAGAGACTGGATGGGTAGGACTTGCATACTGTTTATTGTTTCTACATTGTTTACTATTACTGCACTGTTTACTATTACAGCAATGGGCCAAGGCCCAAACAGATGATTGTTTCTGTAGTGAGATGGGCTAAAGCCCAAACTGATATTGTCACTGATACTGATATGGGCATAGGCCCATACTGTATTTGCTCACTGTATGTTTGACTGTCTGTTTATTAACGGATTACACATTGAGTTTTTGTAAACTCACCCTTCTTTTTATTTACGCAGGTAACCCTTAGGTGGATCAGTGCTGCGAGGGACTCGAAGGTGGCCACATAACCGGACTCACTTTCATATTTGACTTTTAATTTATAAGTAGTTTTATTTGGGTATTTTTATGTAATAAGGCCTCTTTAAACTTTAATTTGGGGTTTCTATTTACATTGATTTATATGTGCTAGCAGTAGGACACGGGTTTTCAAAAGATAAATGTTTCTCAAACATCATGGTTACGCAACATGTTTCAAAAGCTTCTGCAATAGATATTGTTTTAAAATAAATAACGACATTTTAATATGATTAATTTTCAACAGACAACTTTCATTTTGAAACTAAAAGACAAGCCGTGAAATCATCTTCTAGGTTATTCAAAAACGTTTAATAGAGACTGTGTTTTTTAACAATTTTGTACTTTACGAAAAACACTTCAATATGACATCGCCGGATTCAGCCATAACGTCCAGCCTGGGTTTAGGGTGTTACATGGATGACTTAAATCATGAAATAGATAACCTTTACGATCAAATGAATTGGTTAATGACTATGTTTCAAATGCAAAATGGCTAGGGCATCTCTAGTAATATAGAGAATAATCCTCGAAGAGTTGGGAAAGAGCATGCAAAGGTGATCACTTTGTGATTGGGAAAAGAATTAAAAACACCCAACAAGCCCATCCGTGAAGAAGAGTAGGTTCCCAAAACTGTTCACGAACCCATGGAAGAGAAGGAAGAGACCAATAAGCTGATCAAGGAGATAGCTAAATCAGTGCCTAATCCGGTAAATACCAAGCCGAACACCCCGAAGGTACCATTCTCAACGAGACTAGAGGACAAACAAAAGTGGAACGATGAAGATTTCATAAGTTTTCTTAATTTATTTAAGTCCCTCAATGTCAATTTACCATTCTTAGAACTAATTGATAAGATCTCGAAATATGGAAAGCATTTAAAGGAAATCATAACAAGGCATAAGAAAATGAAAAATGGGAGAAAATTGACATTAATTCCTCGTGTAGCACTTTAATTGTGAAAAGGGTACCCCCAAAATTGAAAGATCTAGGTAGTTTTACAATTCTAATAGATATAGGGGACCTTGTGATATACAGGCTGACATAAACTTAATTCCCCTATAGATTTATTGGAAACTCAGACTAGGGGACCTTAAAAACACCTCGATAACGCTACAACTAGCTGATAGATCCTTTGTACACCCAAAAGATGTCCTTGAGGATGTATTGGTTAAGGTATGAGGATTTATAAACCCTATCAATTTTATTGTCCTCGATTTCAAGGAAGATCAAGACATCTCCATTATGTTGGGTCAATCATTCTTGGCCGCATCTAAGTTGACCATTGATCTCAAATGAAACAATCTAATAATAAAAATTGATGGCAAAGTAAAAGTGTTCAACTGCATTCATGATTTCTAATATAAGGGATCAGTTAGGGAGGAATGTTATGTTTTATTCAATTTAACCCTTAATGGCCTCGATTGAAGGCACACTTCAGCTTGTGTTGGTGTAGATAAGTGAATTGCGAAAGAGCAAGACAAATGGTGAGATATCGATAGGATTGGAATTGGTTGGGTAAGCTACGATGGTCGTGAACAACGAATGAAGTTGTTGGTGATATTTAAGGCATTACCAGACAAGTCTGGTGTTGCAACATAATGTTTAAACTGAACGTTAATTAACTTGTAAATATTGTAAATTATTTTTAATTTTTCGTTTGTAAATAGATTTTAGGATAAGTATTGTGTAATTCCATGTTAGAATTAGGAGAAAATAAGTTTTCAGACACAACGAGACAAGGAGTAGCTAATCAGGGCCAAGGTGGACGACCAGAGGACTTTAACACATCCCGAAGTGCTAGAAGCAAGGTTGTGTCGTATCATGCCAAGGCCATAGGATGACATGACCCTTATGTAATGGGAACATGAAAGTTTCATGTTGCGTCATGCCAAGCATAGGCTATGGCTCGACATGAGCACTTTGAAGCAAAATTGGGGTGATTTTAGGGTGTCGTGTCATGCCTTGCACAAGTTATGGCACAAAACCCCTTTGTTTTTCATATAAAATCAGGTCATTTCAAGCTTTAAGCCCGCTGGAAGTCTATTTATACCCACCAGTTATAGTCATAAAAACACACCTTTCAAACACCCAAAGAATAGAGAAAACTCTCCTCTAGCCACTGCCGCACCTCTCCTCAAGATCTAGCTTCGAGTTTTTGCATTCCCTACCTCCTATTTCTACAAGTAAGTTCTCCCTCTTCTCTTTTCTTTGTAGTTTTCTAGTTTTTTTTTTCTTATATTTCAGATTCATGTCCCATATTGGTTGAAGAACAATTTTTGTCAAGAACAACCCGAGGTTGCACGTTCTAAGTCGATTTCTTATTAATTATATCTTAGGTTGTTATCATTTTGTCTTAATTTGAAAAATGGCACCAAGGAAACACGAACACACCACCGAAGCACTGAATAATATCGATGCCAATCACTTCCATAACCAAGAAGTCGAGAGGTTCTACCTCCAAATGAGTGGGCATTCTTTTATTTAGGAACGTGGGTTTAATCCCACCAAGTCCATTTGTGACGACATTTGAGATTTTGTACAGTCTCATCGTTGGAACAACTTTTGCACAACCCTAACTGAACTGGCAATTGATGCAATTATTTATGAGTTTTATGCCTCCCTAAAACATAGGGAGAATCACAAGCAATGGGGTGAGAAGATCATTCACGTTACTATTCAGAGCAAAGAGGTGTCGACTGCGCCTTGTAATATTTATAGATTTTATGATTCCCTATATTATACCCACGTCTATCTAGAGACTCTAGATTTGTTTACATTTGAGGGTTTCAATATAGAGGGCACAATTGATTATTTGACGAAGGGATGTGGCGAGTTGACTCGTCATGCAACATCAAAGTGCCCCTCAAATTTAGCACAACCATTATGTTTCCGATGGCAAAGATGTGGATGCAATTTATTTACACACGCCTGGCACTGACACATAATGCTTCTAACGTCACCACATATTGAACGATTATGATTTACTTTATTTTATAGAGAGATTAGATTAGCACCGGCCACTAGATTTATCAAGAAATGTTAAAGTGCATACGGAGTCACAAGCAAAGGATGTACTTTCTGCACTTGATCACAACCTTATGTAGGTGAGCCGATGTTCCCATGTCTCTAGTCCAGCCATTCATGAGATTGACGAGGAGCTTGATTTGAGATAAACTTTACGACTAGTTCATGGAGCTCTAACACAAAAAAATAAGGAGAAAGAACAATAAACTAAACATAGGAGCAATCTCCAAGGGCTGATCAAGAGAAAGAGTAAGGCTTACACGTCACGAAAGACGAGCAAAGTGGCAGACACATTGGATGCAAGTCATGGGCGATATTTTAATTCGTCTTGTAGAATAGAATGGATGGCCAACACTAATGCCACTCCCAAACATGTTTGAGAGGCTCCCATCCATGGGCGAGGAGGATGATTAGGGAGGAAAATGTAACACCCCAAACTCGGCCTGGATGTTATGGCCGAATCTGGCGATGTCACATGGAAGTGTTTTTTTGTAAAACATGATATTGTTTGAAAAACCCAATGTTTATTTAGCCTCTTTGTGTGACTTAGATAATAATTTTAAAACTTGCATCACTATCAAAGTATTTACTTTAGAATGTTATTAATTAAAAAATCTCATTTATCGCGGAAGCTTTTGAAATAGTTTCACGTATTCACGGTATTTTGATAAATCATGCATACTTTTTGAAACCCCGCATCCTACTACTAGCATATATAAATCAAATAAATACAACCCCATAATTAAAATAAAACTTTAAGAGGCCTTATTACATAAAAATACCTAATTAAAACTAGTTATAAATTAAAAATCCAATAAAGAAGAAAGAGCAGTTGTGTGGCCACCTTCGAGTCCCTCGCAGCCCAAAACGGCCTAAGCTCATGAAATCTCTCATGGTAACCTCTACGTTCTAACACCCATGATTTACGCGTTCGGGATACAGTAGAGTGAGCGTACGCTCGTGTAGAATCAACGATCGGTTATTTTGGCTTTTGCCCTTTTATCATTAGAGGTAGTGTGATTACATATCTGTTTATGCGAATAGTGCAAATCCCCACGTACAACAACCTAGATTCAAACATGACTCATGTCAGTCTTTTAACTGATGGGGTTAAGACGCCCTCTTCTGAACATTTAATACCCAATATGGTACATTACTAACCTTGGTACGATTTAATCCTTCCTTAACCCAATGATCACCAAATCCTTAACACAACCTGCACTGAATCCCAATATCTTTAACTATCACCATGAACAAAATAATAGAAACCAAATGAATAACATTTTACCACCACGCAGAACTAAGAACAGTTGATAGATAAAGTCGGTCTACTACACCAGAGCCAAAGGTACTTAGGATACAGAGACCAACCGGAATGATTGTACCTTTATCAAGAATCAGTAACACAGGAAGACATTAGAAGAAAGATCGCATCCGTAGAGAGAAATAAGAATAAGCCATGAGTACTTACCGATTCACCTGAGGACTCTTAGTAGTCAAAAAAAAAAAAAGAGAAGATGGGGAAGTATTCGGCTAATCTCAAAAATAGGAGGAGAGAACCGAAAACTGAAAAGAGGGGGAGACAAAAGTGTATTCGACAAGAGACTATAAAGAAAAAGGATGACAAGAGAAACAATTGGAGAGGGAACAAGAGCAAAGAAGGGAAGAGAAGTATTCGGCCAAACAAACCGAATGAGAGAGGAAGAAGATGATTAAGAAGAAATCGAGAGAAGGACTTGTCAAATCCCGAAAGTGTTAAAAGGGAAAAAGAGTGAGGGTTCAACCAAAGTGAGTAGAAAATTACTCACAAGAGGAAAGAAGTCACTATAAAAATCGAATATGCGAAACAGCAAAATACCTGAAAGGCTCTTCAACACTATTTGGCCACCAGACAAAAAGAGAACATCCAAAGCCATCAGAAACTGAACATTAGAGAGAAAACCCACCTTGGCCAAACTTCTAGAGTGCCACACTCTCCCAAATCGGCACACTACTTCCTCTTACTTCAGCCTCCCATAATTTTCTCTTTATTTTCCTCCCATACAATCTCCAACAACCGAAATCCCCCATCCATCTCCTTAGATTCGGCTAACAAAAAATGTTTTCAAACCTGTTCAAACTCCTGGTGTTTCGGTCAAACACAACTACCTCCCATGGCCATCAGTAAAAATAATCTCTATTTGCACAAGCAAGGATTTGAACCCCAGACTCTTTGCACACTCCACACGCCACTTGCCACCAAGATAGTACTTATTCCTTTAAAAACAAAACTTTTTGCACTTGCTCAGGCTTGAACCAAAAACTTCTCAAACACTTCCCAGCATACTTAACCACTGGAACAGATACTCTTTTTTGTCACTTTCTTGCACAATAATTTATTTATGTGCCATATCCTAACTACTCCCATGTACAAGATCTAATACTTCTAGGCCCAAATTTGGGGCGTTACAGAAAGGGTGATGATGATGATGAGGAGGAGACTCATATCACACCACTAGATTATGAATAGGTATTTCGACCAGAACACCCATTGACTAAGGAGCATGCTGATCCATGACCCAAGCCATCACATCCTAACCTAAACTTCTAAAAAGAGGGCAACTAAAGTGTCGACGTGAGAGGGGCAAGGAGATGATGATGGAGGAGTTGGAGCCTAATTCCGGCTAGTTTTGAATATTTTTAGTTAATTTTGACTTTGTACTTTAATTTTATTCAATATGATTTTTAATTTTTGTTTTAGCATTTAATTAGTTAGGATTTAAGTATTATATATATTTATGTGTGTTTTAGTTTTTCTTTGTAGGAACCCCACAATTTTTTACGGCACTACAAGATCAAGCCAAAATTGAAAGGAAGAGTAGTCCCAGCAATTGAGTTGCAAGTATGCATGTGTACACAATCGTATCAAGTAATAAAGTGACAAGTAAATACTGGGTTATCGTACCCACAAGGACTGTGAAAGAAAATATTTATGAAACGTAACTTTAAACAATTTGGTGAAGAAAAAATATGTTGATTTGAAAAAGTGTTTATAAAAACTAAAAATTAACTAAGTAATTTAACAAAGGAAAATAAAAAGTACAAATTCCAATGCATGATTTCTAAAAACGAGTTTATCAATATGACATAAGTGTGTTAGATCAATTACATTCCTTAACAATGTCAATTCAAACAATTAATCAATTTTCATAAGCAAGTAAAGATTAAGTGATGTAACAACATATTCCTATTTTGAAACAATTGAATCACAATAATCTTGCAAGTTATGCAAGGCTAAAGTATCGTTTAATACTATTGCTAATTTAACCTTCAGCTATCTTAGAAGATTAAACATGCACCAATTAAATATTGTCTCAATTAATTATAATTTCAATTAGATTAATAATTAATTCATTCGTTACCTTACAATTATAATGTAAGTATAACATAAGCATGATTTTATTTAGTTGAACAACTTATCAAGGCCTATAACAACAAAAACATGATTTTAATAATTTAAGCGTACGAAATGCAATCAATCTACCATGAATTAAATTTAAGTAATTTTAATTAAATCAAGAACAATAACACAACATATAATCATAATCATGATCACAACATAAACAAGAAAAACATAAAAGGAAAGGAACTAGGAAACAATTCCCGGTGTTTCTCCAAAGCTAGACTAATGCGCTCCTCTTCCTCTCTGCTCGTCCTTTCAGTCCAAGTCCTTCATGAACACTTGAATGCTGCTAATCCAAGGGACACGCAAGCTCTTTTTCAAGAGGGAAAATTGGCAAGGGAAGGAGGACAAAGGAAATGGGAAAAACAAGAAGGAAATGGAAAGGAGAAAGGTGAGTGAAGTAAAGAAATGTGTTAGAAATGTGGGATATCAAATGAGGAAAGGTAAATGGGTATTTATAGCATATGGATACTAAAAATATCAAATAAATATCAGCCACTCCTTCTCCCTTGGCTAGCCATGCTTGGTGCAAGATTGATTGATTCAAACTTGTTATTTTTAGCTTGGGGCTAAAAATAGAATGCATGAAAAGAAGAGGGTTTGAATGAAATTAAGAAAAACTTAAAGGGTTGTTTAGAAATTAATGAAATCAGCTAAATAAGCTAACTAAGTCAGCTATATGATTGGTTTGGGCTACCAAGTCCTTGATGGATCACACCCCTACTTAACACAATTTGGGCCCCTTTTCTTCTTCATGTTTATAATTAATTTTTAACCCGATTTATGTTGGACAAAAATTAATTATAAAATATATTCAATGCATATTTTTGGACCGTCCATGGCTGAAAAATTATTTATTCATACTCTTGTTTCACTTGATGCAAAAAATGCCCCAACGATTGAAGCCTCTCAAGGTGACTACCAAGCTGATTTTCACCCTTTGTGCAAAAATGTCGAAAATAAATAAAATTGTGTAAAATTTATTAAAAAAATAATTAAAATTTAATATTTTAATAATTTGAGTGCAAATTAATTATTTTATAATTAAATTACGAATGTCGACACAAATTACTACGAAATTGCATGAATTAGGGTTAAAAGGGGGTTGAAAAAGTCTATATATTTTTATGTTTTCACACCCCCAAAATTAATTCATTACTCGTCTCGAGTAATACACAACTTGTAAAAGAAGTTGTTTGGAATCACCTTTGAAAAATTTCTTTAGAAAACATTTCTCCCATAATTATGAGTTTAGTGTAATTATGCTTAAGAACAAGAATTTGAAATTATGCGACTTAAGTATACATATTATTCGAATTATTCTTAATCATTATCATGATAGTAAGAATAGACTAAATGCTTTCTCTATAAATATATGATAAATTCTTACCAATTAATTTTTATTCCCTTATTTAAGACTAAATATCAATCCTTAAGTTTAATTTATACCTTATATGTTGAACAATTTCTCTCCACTAATGTAGTCAACACAGAAATATGAATCAATAGGTCTTTTAAATAGGTTGTAAGATGGCTTAGCTAGGGCTAAGAAAAAGATAGATAATTTGAATCTAAAATCATAGACTCAGCTTACATTGGACCTTCAAAATAAATTCCTACAAATTCACCAACTAATTTTGCTTTTGAGTACACATGCTCCTTGCACACCTATTTTTTCGAGTACATATGCTCTCTCTCTTTTTGTCGAGCACATTACTATATTTACTGCAATTTTGAGCATTTGATACTTTTTCTCAACTCCCCTGAACTTATTTTTAGAGAATATTCTAGATAAACTAAGTCTAATGTTTGGGACAATTTAGATATAATTATGAGAGAAGGGATGGCAACTTATTGCAAAGGACCAAATAAAATCAGGCCATATAATCTCAAAGTTGGGTTTCAAGGGATAAATATTCATTGAGATTGGCTTGAAAGGCTCAAATGGTCTAAATAAATTTTACCTAAATCATTTTCAAAATTCCATGCTTCCTGGAATTTCGCCTCAAGAAATTACTAAGTCAATTCTAAAGACTTAAACTTTCATGCATGCCTAGCTCTCCTAAGGAATTAAAAATTTTATGGTACAATTTACAAACTTTATTAAGAGTAACATTTATGTCATAGTTCAGCTAGCATAACAATTATTGAGATAATAGAACTTTATTTATACTAAAGTTTAGCATAATTAACAAAAATTCAAAACTTTGAACAAAGTATAACTTAATCATAATTATAAGAAAAATGTATTCTAAAAAAGAAAAACAATTTCAATTTTTGGTCTCCCCTACTTAAGATGAATAATGTCCCCATTGTTAAAAACAATAGAGAGAGAAAAAATATAGAAGTGAATAGATATTTTACCCCAAGTAGGACCCTATGAAAAATAGGTGAGTCAAGTTTGATTGCTTAAATACCAAGCTTTTCCTATGCAGATCCAATCCTAGACATGTACATATGTATTGCCACACTTATTATTTTGCAAATTGTTCAATTTTATTAATGATTTCCACCTTTTATTTTCTCATGTGAGAAATAAAAATATCCTAAAAGAACCTAAGCCTAAGAACTTAAAATCTCCTAAGAATCTGACCCTTTTTATTTATTACCAGACCCCTTAAAATCCGACCCATCTTTTCTTCATCATCCTTGTTATTGCTTGAATCGCCTTGCTCCCTCCTCGAAATTGGAGTCCATGGTTCAAATATAAAGTTTGAAAATTTAGGCACAAAAACAAACGGGTCATGAAATATTTTCATGAAAGCGCCTCTCTTTGAGTCGTCCCGTATTTTTTAGTATCTCCAGTAAGGTTGTTGTTGCCACTACATATGTTGCATCATGTTCATCAACTTTGATAGCTTATCATGAAGATCTGAGTGAGGTGAATGAGTTCTAAATGTTGAGTTAGCCATGTCAGGTTCGGTCATTGGTTCAGTTGGTCCCGCCTCATCAAGGATTTCAACTGGCTGAATTGGTTCTATCTCCGTACGATCTTCTTATTCTTCGGGTTCCTCCCTCCATTCAACTTGTTGATGCAGAACATAATTTCCTGCTAATTAGAAGAGGTCCAAATCTGTGGTTGTGCCTTGGCTATACCCTTTTTTTTATCTTTGGAAGAATTTTAACTTTTAAGCACAAATTGTTATCGTAAAGGGAAAGTATGCTGGTCCAGAACGTTTAGTGGCACAAATTTGAAATTATCTCATAATGGATTTTCCCACATCAATGGTCTTTGCTGTCATAATTGAGTATAGCAAGACCATTCATTTTACTAAAATTTTAGTCCCATGTGAAATATGCATAAGGCTATACCAAATGAAATAAAACCATACATTCACTAATGGTATAAGTGTGAGTCCAATGCTTTGACACTGTCCATTTAGAACCTGAAACTACAAGTTCTTCGAGAATTTCTGCAAATTTTTCGGCCTCAATATTTTCCATTAAGGAAGAATATTCATCATCTTCAAAATCAGGAAAATCAAAGAATTCATTAATAGTGTTTGAGTTTGTTGGTACTTTGATTCCTTGGGCAGAAACTTCTGCTAATTTGCTTGAGGTCAAATTTGCATAAAATTCACGACCTAAATCTTCATCTGCACTCAGTCTTTTCTCACAAAACACTTCCCAATTTAAAGCTTCAACAACTTGTCAATGCTCACCATGAAATTAGTATAGTTGCTTTCTTTCAATGTAAAACCTTTTTCTGGAAGCATTTGTTGGTTTTTAAAAATGTTGTCGTATATTGCTTTGGCTTCTTCATAGTGGAATTTGTTTTGTAATTCTTCAAATTGAACAAAGGCATGTGTTCTTTTACGAAGCATGATTTAACCTGAACATTAAATAAGATGGAAAAAAAATAATATTTTCCCAAAATTTAATTAGCATAAAATATTAAAAATTCATAAAGTCAAAAAGTTAAATAATTAAATCAAATTAAAATTTAGGAAAAAAATTTCTTACCACTTTCGTAAAAATATTAATAAGAACTCAAGAAAATAATATGAATGGGAAGCAAGGTGACGTCGGGCTAGGGTTAGTTTAAGGGAGGTTAGATGCTACCTTAGTTGTTTGTTGTGGAAGTGACGAGCTGCAAGGGGGTAGGTGCGCGTGCGCTAGAAATCAAGAAGCAGCAGTGTACAAGGGTGACAGAACAACAACAATGTGCGAGGGTTGGTGCATGAAAAACAAGGCACGTGAGGGATGGTGCGTGTAAAGGGCAGAGCGTGCATGCTGAGGAGGGTTAGAGTTGCGCGAGATGGTGCGCAAGGAAGAAAAGTTGAAGGCTGGTTGTACGTGTGTGACTAGATGCTAGTTGCTCTCGGTGTGTAGGCTGGTGGTGGTGGCAAATGAAGGTTATGACATTAGGGAGTTTGGAGGACTAGATGTGCTAGGGCTGACAGTGGAGAATGTGTGTGGGAAGGTAGAGTTGATGGTTTGGTAAGTGATGTGAATAAGGGAGGAGGGTGGTGGTATTTATAGTGACAAAAGAAAGGAGTTTAACTCAAACTCTAAAGAAAAATAATAATAAAATACTGTAATTCCTAATTTTATATAAAGACAATAACAATTAATATATAATATAAAATATATTAATATATTAATATATTACTTGATATTATCTTATTTATTAAAAATAAAAAAACTCTTAAATAAAATAGTGATAAAATACTCAGCAATTCTAATCCTATATAGGATCAATAATAATTAATATATATTCTATGAAATAATTATATATTAATTGTTATCATCCTATTTATTAAAAATAACAATTAGAATATTTACAGAAAAAGACAGCTAATTGTAATATTTACAAAAATGCCACTCAATTGTTGCAAATAATTCAATTAAGTACTTAGACTTAAAAATAATTTGAAAATTGAACTGTAAACTATAACTTGGATCAAAATCGACCATTTTATTCGACAAATTAAAAATTTATTTTGTCACTTAGGAAATATTTTCTTGGAAGATTATGTTAAAATCACTTCTCAGGAAAGATTGAAGGGGTCACAAGCAATCCCGCTTAAGTTCTTATCTCTTAGATATAATTTATTTTAACATACTAATCTTGAAAATATAATCTGAGTAATTTATTTTAAAGAAAAATAAAAATTAGGTATCCGATAAAATGAATAAGGTTTTATCCCATTCAATTTTATCCCCCAATAATGTTTCAAATGTTGAGCATTAACTCTGAAATTACCTCCCTTACAGTGAAGTTCAACAATCCCATATGGGAAAACTTGATGAATAGTGAATGAATCGAACCAACGTGATTTTAACTTAACCTGGAAAGAACCTTAATCTGGAATTGAAAAACAAAACTTGTTGACCTGTTTCAAATTCTCGAACTTAAATGTACTTGTCATGCTATCTTTTCAATCTCTCCTTGAATAATTTTGAATTTTCATATGAGAACATTCAGAATTCTTCCAACTCATTAAGATGAAGCATTCGTTTCTCTTTAGCAAGCGTAAGATCCAAGTTGAGCTGTTGGAGAGCCTAGTAAGCTTTATGTTTTAACTGCAAGGGCAAATAACAGGCTTTCCCAAAAACCAACAGATAGGGACACATCCCTAAAGGTGTTTTGTATGCTATCCTATAGACCCATAAAGCATCATCCAATCTTTTCAACCAATCTAGTCGGTTTGGACAAATTACCTTCATCTGTGGATGGTAAGCTGTGGCAACCTTGTGCTTCACTCCATGTCTATCAAGCAACCATTTCAACCATTTGTCCACAAAATGGGACCCCTCATCACTGATGATAGCCTTAGGAGTTCCAAATATTGTGAACACATGTTTCTGCCAAAACCTTATTACTACCTTGGGATCATTCCTTGGATATACCTCGGTCTCAAACCACTTAAATACATAGTCTACTCCTACCAATATATACCTGTGACCAAAAGAAGGAAAGAAAGGACAAAGAAAGTCAATACCCCAAACACATCATATAATTCTACCTCAATGATGTTTGTTTAGGGTATCTCATTTCTATTGGTGATATTTCCAACCCGCTGGCATCAGTCACAACTCTTTACGTAGGCATACGCATCTTTGAATAGAGTTGGCCAAAAGAATCTTGCTTGCAATACTTTGGCCGCAGTACGTAAACCTCGAAAGTATCCCCCATCTGGGGCTGTGTGACAATGATATAAAATCTTATGTACCTCATTTTCTGCCACGTATCTCCTGATCATTTAATCTGTACACTTTTTGAACAGGTATGGCTCTTCCCAGAAAAACTAATTCACAGTGTGAAGAAACTTTTTCCTTTGTTGATACGTCTTATCAAGTGACATCAAACCACAAGCTAAAAATTTAGCAAAATCAGAAAACCAAGGGGTGTTATGGATGTGATTTACCTTAAGTATGTGTTCATCGAGGAATGTCTCCTAGATGGGTGTAAGCGAAGAATTTCTTTCTTGCGATTCAAATCTGGATAAGTGATCTGCTACTTGGTTTTTTACCCCTTTTTGATCTTGAATTTCTAGATCGAACTCTTGAAGTAGAAGTACCCATCGGATCAACCTCAGCTTGGCATCTTTCTTAGTAAGTAAATATTTAATTATCGAATGATCCATATAGACAATCACTTTGGTACCTACAAGGTAAGATTGAAACTTGTCAAAAGCAAATACAATAGCAAGTAACTCTTTCTCTATTACTGTATAATTTAGTTGAGCTCCTATCAAAGTCTGATTTGTATAGTAGATGGGGTGAAACTTTGTTCCTTCGTTGGCCCATTATAGCTCCTACCGTAAAGTCACCTAGTCACACATTAGTTCAAATGGAAATACCCAATCCAATATGATGATAATTGGTGCCGAAAGTAAATTCTTTAGATCATTAAAAGCTTTCAAACATTCTTCATCAAAGTTGAATATTGTGTCCTTCTCCAATAATTTGCATAAGGGTTTAGCAATTTTAGAAAAGTCTTTGATGAATCTTAGATAGAATCTGATATGTCCCAAAAAGCTCCTAACATTCTTTATAGATGTTAGAGGTGAGAGTTTCTCAATGACATCTACCTTTTCTTTATCTACCTCGATCCCTTGTCTTGTTGTTCGGTGCCCCAAAATAATACATTCTCGTACCATGAAATAACACTTTTCCCAATTGAGTACAAGGTTTGTTTCTTTGCACCACCATAGCACCTTGGCTAGATTGGCTAAGCAATCATCGTAAGTGCCTCCAAACACTGAAAAATTGTCAATAAAAATTTCCAAAAACTTTTCCATTATGTTAGTAAAAAAATCGACCATACATCTTTGAAATGTAGCAGGTGCATTACATAAACCAAATGGCTGAGGTCTGGCATTTGTTGTGGATACACATCAGCTTGTGTGAGCAGCATCATGTAGCTTACATTCCGACTGTCAACTTATGTGAACAGACCCATTTTACGGCTCGAGTGAGCAACAATATAAAGGAAAAGGAAAGGAAAGGAAAGGTTATATGTTTAGCACACTTTGTGTGAGCTTTCCTGCGTATCCGATGTTATTCTGAATGGTTCAACGGGCATGAAAAGGGAAGGAACGATAAGTGTTCCAATCAACTATGTTCTGAACCTATGGAAAGGTAAGAAATGATAATAATCAATAAATGTATATCTATGTTTATGGAAAGCATGAATTCAATGGCATTATGTTCATGCAAATCTACCTTACCATGTGATAATTCAATTGAGTTATGTGTTAAAGCACTAACATGTGTTATTGATGATGCTTAGGCTTGTGCCAAGCTTATGTTGGATTGAATCATGTTTAAATTATAAGGTTATGCATTGAAATGGTAAGTTATATTCATAATCTATGAACTTACTAAGCATTATATGCTTACGTACTTTTCTTCCCTATGTTTTATAGATTATCAGAAGCTCGATGGTTTGGAAGCTCGTTAGAGACCTATCACACTATCCAGCGATTATATCGGTAGTTTTCAATGTTTTGACCAATGTTATAATGGCATGTATATGTGGACTTGTGGTTTATGTTAGTTGATAAGTTTGTCATGTATATGTGTTATTATGGTCAGTACACTTTTCGTACATATGGCATCCTATTGATGTTTGTTAATATGGTTAAGTTGATGCATGTTTCAATAGCCAATTTGGTATGTGATGGAGTAGATGCAATATGGTCATGTAACACCCCGAATTTTGGGCCTAGAAGTATTAGGTCTTGATCATGGAAACAGTTAGGGGGCTGAACATAAATATTTAGTTGTGCAAGAAAGTGACACAATTGTATGTCTACTTCAGTGGTTAAGTGCTCTAGGAGGAGTCTGAGAAGTCTTAGGTTCAAGTTTTGGCTTGTGCAAAATTTTGTTTTTACTTGAATAAACCTCTATCTTTAGTCAGTAGGCTTCTTAAATAAATGTGGGTATTTTATGACAAAAAGGGCTTGCTGGTCTAGGGGGTAAGTGGCGTGTTATCTATCTTAAAGGACTGAGGTTCGAGTCCTGTCTGGCACAAGGAAGTGTTTTATTTTGCTGCTGATGCTGTAGAGGTGTTGTGGCTTGACCGAAATACTGAAGAGTTGGTTTGGAATTTGAAATTGGTGGATGAGGAAGGGGGTGGACGGTTTTGGGGAGTAGATGAAAGATTTTGGGGAGAAAAATAAGGATGGGAGAGGGTTTGAAAGTAATCAAAATAGGTGATAGCAAATTCAGCTACTCAACTCATTCTTTGAGTTTTCTTTTTCTACTTTTTGTCTTTCTCTGCGATTTCTACATTCTTTTTTCCCATGGGTTGTCGTGACGCTCCTCTTACTCTCCTAAAATCAGTGCTTTGGCATAGTTTCTTTTTTTCTTTTCCAATTTTGCTGCTGCAGGCACCTTCTTTGTTCTCTTAGCCGAACTTCGGCTTTATTCTCTCGCTTTCTGGCGCTTTTCTTTATCGCTACTGTTCTTTTCTCCCTTTTCTCTGGTGTTGCCGATTCGGCCATTGAATCTTTATCATCTTAGTGCATCCTTTTTGATTATTCAAGACAAGGAGTACGTTCCTCCTCCACTAGTTATACGTTGGTAAGTGAAGGGTAGGTTATAATGATTTGGGGTAGTCGTTGCTTAGGGATAAACTATTTCTTTATATTTCTTGTGTTTCCATTAGTGACTATGCTTTGTTTTCAGCAGCAAATCAAGTGGATTGAGACCCTTCCCATACCACTTTGTAAGCAAATAGAGTTGAGACGTTAGGAGTATGTTTCGATCGCTCGTAAGTGAGTAAGTTGTTGGGTTGGCTTTATTTTGAACATTAAGGTGATTAATGGGGTGTATATTGATCAATCTGTAGGTTCAAGATTCTTCTGAAGTGCTTACGAGCCGTAGTTAATACAGGTGTGTAAACACTGCTCAAATCGTAAATTGGCAAAAGCCGAAAAGTGTGACCATTAATGCCACATGGGCGTGCGCTCACTCGTGTGGTAATCTAAACTCATAGACGTGGGCGTTTGATCGTAGAGGCCACCATGAGCAATTTCATGGGCTTAGGCCATTTTAGGCCACATTGGGCGAAGTGGGCCTAGTGGGCCCCACACGGGTAAACCACATGGATGTGTGGAGAATATTGGGCCAGGCTGTGTAGTCCACACGGCCAAGGGCATTTTTGGGCTTTGTGGGCCACGCGGACATATGGACATACATGGGCCCGTAATATGGGTCATGGGCCCATTTTCACTGTTTGACTGTTAAGGTTGCACTAGTCGCCCGAGACGACTATGGACCTACTGTTGGGTCGGTAAATGAACCCAGATCCCTATATGATAAGATGACTATTTTTCCCTTATATGGTAAGATGACTGTTTTGTCCCTATGTGATGTATATATATATATATATGTACATGTATGACCGTATTTTAGCATGCTATTTAAATTGTAATGGATACATGTAAGATTCTATGATATGACATGACATGATTGTATGATGCATTGCATGGGGATGGGTTTATATTGATCAGAGGAAGTGTACTGAAAGGCTTCGAGCATAAATTATCGCACCATTTGCATATTATCATTTTTAGTCTTTATGCAATCGATGCTAATTTTGGAGTGTAGGGATGGGTAGGTTGATTATATTTCCACATGGAGTGTAGGGTTGGACGGATTTAGAGTGTAGAGGCTGGATGGGTAGGACTTATATACTATTTTAAACTCATATCGCACCGACATCATTCGCATCTCATTTACTATTACTAAAATAGGTCAAGGCCCAAACACATGACTATTTTTGTATTAAGATGGGCTAAAGCCCAAACTGATATTGTCACTATTACTGATATGGGCTTAGGCCCAGACTATATTTGCTCACTATACGTTTGATTGTCTATTTATTAAGGGATTACACACTAAGTTTTTATAAACTCACCCTTCTGCTTATCTGCGCAGGTAATTCTTAGGCGGATCAGTGCTGCGAGGGACTCGAAGGTGGCCACACAACAGCTTACGTTTCTATGTTTATCTTTTAATTTATAAGTAGTTTAATTTGGGTATTTTTATGTAATAAGGCCTCTATAATTTTTACTCTTTAATTTTGGTGTTTTATTTATTTTGATTTATATCTGCTAGTAGTAAGTTGCGGGTTTTCAAAAGATATGCATGATTTACCAAAATACCATGAATACGCAAAATTGTTTCAAAAGCTTTCGCAAAGTATAACAATTTGAAATTAAATAATTTTTTGAAAATGAATAACTTTTGGAAACAAATGATGTGATTTGATCAAAAACGCAATAAGGTAAAGAGATTGTTTAAATGGTTTTAGAAGCAACTTAGTTTTGAAAGCTCTTTTATGTGACATCTCCAGGTTCGACCATAACGTTTAGGTCGAGTTTGGGGTGTTACAGGTCAAGTATGGTATGTTTTGTTATGAAATTGAGTTAGATGTGTATGATTGAAATATGGTCAATTATGCATAAGTTTAGGTATATTTGTTTGATTGTAATTGACGTGCCTATTTGGTTGAACGGAATTTGGTCATTTGAATTAGGCATATTATGCATGTTTTGGTATGTGTTGGTGCCTTGATTATAGGTGTAAGTTGCTTGTAGGTACATGTCTGAAATAGTGATGGAAATGGCTTGATATTGGCCAATTTCATGTCTACACGGCCTAAGACACGGGAGTGTATCTCAATCGTGTGTGACACACAGCCTTGCGACACGGACATATGTCCCTTGTAGTTTGAAAATATTACAAATTAGGAAGCTACACGGCTTGGCACACAGGCGTGTGGCTTGGCCGTGTGACCCAACTAAAGAAGTTACACGGGCTAGGACACAACCGTGTGTCCCTATCTCAATTGTTACATGGCCTGAGACACAGGTGTGTGTCTCAGCCATGTGAGTCACACGGTCGTGTGACCCCTATAGCTCAACCTTTCTAACTTTTTCTTAAATGTTCCGAATGTTTCTGATTTAGTCCTGAATCATTTCTAATGTGTTTCTAAGGCCTCGAGGGCTCAATTAAGGGGCAATATGCATGTATATGGATGGATTATGATATGTTTATATTAAATTTATAAAATTTATGTTTTAAAGTTACATTTTTATAGTAATTCTTTGCAACCCTATTCTGGTGATAGATACAGGTTAAGGGTGTTAAATTTTGTGGTATCAAAGCTATGGTTTAGTCGATTCTCGGGCTAAACATAGCATGTAAAATCTAGACATACATGCCATTATATAACCTATGATAGTGTGATAAATCCTAACTCGATTTGAACTATGCTTTCATATAGATAATGTCATCCAACTAAGCTAACCCCGATGAGGGTGAAAGTAACTCGGAAGCCTCCTTTCATGGAGCAGCATTGAATGGTAGTAGGCCTGTATCTGAAGGCCAAAGAAGAGAGACTAAAGAAGCCTTATTCCAAATGATGAATGAGTAGTTTACCAGGTTCATACGAATGAACCCTATGGCTCAACGACCTTCACTCCGACCTGTTCCCCAACCGGGTCCTGAAGTTCCTCAAGGTTTGAAACCAGTGCGATTAAGTAAGCCTCCAGTCGATAAAATCTATAAATATAAGGCTGAAGAATTTAGAGGTACATCTGAAGATGATCAAGAGAGAGTTGAATTCTGGTTAGAAAATACAATAAGAGTTTTTGATGAATTATCCTATACACTGGCAAAATGTATGAAATGTGAAGTATCGTTATTGAAAGATTTAGCCTATCAGTGGTGGAATACCCTAGTTTCGATTGTGCCGAGAGATCGATTAGATTGGTAGTTCTTTCAGATAGAATTTTGAAAGAAATACATGATTCAGAGATTTCTTGACAGGAAACATAAAGAGTTTCTCGAGCTAAAATAGGGTTAGATGATAGTATCTGAGTACGAGGGGGAATTCGTTTGATTGAGCAAGTATGCCCGAGAATGTATAGCAACAGAGGTTGCTATGTGTAAACGGTTTGAATCCGGTTGAACGAAGATATCAAGCTATTAGTTGGGATCCTTGAATTAAAAGAATTTGCTGTTCTGGTTGACAGAGTGCATAAGGCTGAAGAACTGAGTAAACCTAAGAGAAAAGTTGATTATGAGGCTCGTGATTTAGGTTAGAGATCAGCGAAAAGATCATATCAATCGCTATCAAAGAAGTCAAAAAGCATATCACGGTCGTTCGTCAACTTCTATAGATTACTCTGGTAGGGATCATGGAAAACAACATACGAATTCAAAACCTCAGGCTACGTTTGTAGCAAGCGTAAGTAGTGTTAAGAATAAGCCTAAATGTTAACAATGTGGATGTCGACACTTCAGTGGTTGCAAAATGAAAGACAGGGCATATTTTAAATGTGGTTCGTATGAACAGTTTATTAAAGATTTCTCGAAAAGGTCTAACAAAAAGAAGGCTAAGACTATTCAACCAAGCAACACTGTTGTGAGAGACCCGAGGCACGACAAATAGCCATAGTGGGACAAATGAATCTACTGTGAGTCTGAGGCACGAGTGTCAACTAGAGCTTACGCGATCCGTGCTCAAGAAAAAGCTTCAGCGCCAGATGTTATCATTGGTACATTTTCTATCTTTGATACTGATGATACTACTTTGATTGACCCAGGGTTAAAAATTCATCTGTCTGCACGACTTTAGTGTCAGATAAGAAATTGCCTTTTAAGTCTACTGCATTTGTGGTTTAAGTAACAAACCCTCTAGGTCAGTATGTATTAGTTGATAAAGTTTGCAAATACTATCCTTTGATGATTCGGGGTTGTAACTTTTCGACTGATTTGGTGGTATTACCCTTTGATGAGTGTGACGTAATTCTGGGTATGGATTGGTTAACTCTACATGATGCTATTGTGAACTGTAGACGAAAGCATATTGTGTTAAAATGTCAGAACGGTGAAAAGCTTTGAATTGAATTGGATAGACTGATTAGTGAGTCTAATGTTATATGGACTATGTTAGCACAAAAGTATGTTAGAAAAGGGTGTGAAGCATATCTCGCTTGCATATTTGATTTTAGAGTTTCTAAGTTGAAGCTAGAGTCAGTTCCAGTGGTATGTGACTATTCAGATGTGTTTCCAGATGAGTTACCCGGGTTACTACCGATCAAAGAGGTTGAGTTTGCTATTGAGTTAGTGTCAGCAACATCTCCGATATCGATAGCTCCTTACAGAATGAAACCTACTGAATTGAAAGAGTTGAAAGCGCAGTTGCAAGAGTTGACAGATAAGGATTTTGCTTGACCTAGGTTTTTTCATTAGGGTGCTCCTGTGTTATTTGTTAAGAAAAAGGATGGGTCCATGTGATTATGTATTGATTGACTGCTCAACAAAGTCACGGTCAAGAACAAATATCCATTACCATGTATTAACGGTCTGTTTGATCAATTGAAAGGTGTGATAGTGTTCTCAAAGATTGATCTCTGTTCTGGTTATTATCAGTTGTGACTTAAAGACTTAGATGTGCCAAAAACTACATTCAGGACCAAGTACGGACATTATGAATTTCTTGTGATGCTGTTTGGTTTGACTAATGCACCTACAGTATTTATGGACTTGATGAACAGAAACTTCAGACTATTTTTAGACAGATTCGTTGTGGTATTCATTGATGATATTTTGATCTATTCACGAGATAAAACAGAGCATGCTAAGCATTTGAGGATTGTTTTACAAACTTTGCACAAAAAAAATTCACTAAGTTTAGCAAATGTTAGTTCTGGTTTTAAGAAGTTAGATTTTTGGGTCATTTTGTATCGGTAGACGACATTAGAGTTGATCCAAGCAAAATTTTAGTTGTGGCAGATTGGAAGTCTCTAAGAAATGTGTCTGAGGGTCAGAAGTTTTCTGGGTTTAGCCGGATATTATAGAAGGTTCATCAAGGGATTCTCGATGATTGCAACATCGTTTGCAAGATTGTTTCAAAAAGATGTTAAGTTCGAATGGTCAGAGAAATGTTAGCAAAGCTTTAATCAATTGAAAGTATTGTTAACCGAGGCACCGGTGTTAGTTCAACTAGAGTCAGGTAAAGAATTTTTGATTTATAATGATGCATCGTTGAATGGTTTGGGTTGTGTTCTGATGCAAAAGGGCAAAGTGATAGTGTATGTTTCTAGACACTTGGAACTGACGAAAAGAATTATCTGATGCATGATTTAAAGCTGGTAGCGATTGTATTTGCTTTCAAGATTTTGCGACACCATTTGTACCGAGAAAAATGGCATATGTTCATGGATCATAAAGTATAAAGTACTTGATGTCACAGAAAGATTAGAATTTGAGACAGTGCAAATGGCTCGAGTTATTGAAAGACTATGATTTAATCACTGATTATCATCCGAGAAAGGCTAATGTTGTTGTTGATGCTTTGAGTAGAAAATCTCTGTTTGCTTTGGGAGCTTTGAGCATGAAGTTGACGTTGATTGAAGATGGTTCGATTTTAGTTGAGTTAAAAGCTAGCCTAATGTTTTTTAAATAGATTTGTGAAGCTTAGAAAAGTGATGATATTTTGATAGCTAAACGGAGACAGATTAAGACGACACTTGATTTAGATTTTCATGTTGGTTCTGATGATAGTTTGTACTTTAAAAGTAGAATTTACGTTCTAAGAAATCCTGATCTCGTTCAGCAGGTTTTATAGGAAGCTCACAGTAGTAGCTTGTCTATTCATCTTGGTAGCAAATGTATGGTAATTTGAAACAAATGTACTGGTGGCCAGTTATGAAATAAGAGATCTTAGAGTTTGTATCGAGATGTTTAGTTTGTCAACAAGTTAAAGCTGAGCATCAGGTACCTTCTAGTTTGTTACAACCAGTGATGATTCTAGAGTGGAAATGGGAACATGTCACGATGGATTTTGTACTGGGACTACCTTTATCTTTGAGAAAGAAAGACATTGTTTGGGTCATTGTTGATGCTTGACGAAATTCGTGCATTTCATCCAAGTGCGTATGGTTTTTTCACTTGAGAGATTAGCAGAGTTGTATGTGGCTGAGATCGTTAGATTGGTGTGTCAGTTTCCGTTATTTTTTATAAAGATCAGCGGTTTATGTCTCAATTTTGGGGCAAGTTATATGAGGCTCTACGTACTCGTTTGCATTTTAGTACAGCATTTCATTGTCAAACCGATGATTAATCTGAACAAGTGATTCAGATACTCGAGGATATGCTTCGATGCTGTGTTTTAGAGTTCAAAGGAAACTGGGAAAGATTTCTACCATTAGTTGAATTTACATACAACAACTGTTATCAGTCAAGCATTAAAATGGTACCGTATGAGGCTTTATATGGTCGACAGTGTCGAACTTTATTGTACTAGACTGAGCTTAGTGAGAAAAAGCTTCTTGGGCTTGATTTGATACAAGAAACCTAAGAAAAGGTAAAAGTAATATGAGATAGTTTGAAAGCAGCTTCATATCGATAGGAATCTTACGCGGATTTGAACAGAAAAGATATCAAATTTTAAGTCGGGGACAAAGTGTTTTTGAAAGTATCGCCTTGGAAGAAAGTTTTTCGATTTGGTCATAAAGGAAAACTCAGTCTGTGGTTTATCGGGTCATATGAGATCACTAAAAGAATCGGGCCATTAGCTTACAGATTAGCTTTGCCGTCAAAGTTAGAAAAGATCCAGAATGTATTTCATGTATCTATGTTACGACGGTATCGATCAGATCCTTCACATGTGATTTCTCCTGTTGACGTCGAGATTCATCCTGATATGATGTTCAGTAAAGAACCGATCAGAATTCTAGCTCGCGAGGTTAAAGAATTGAGAAATAAAAGCATAGCTTTAGTGAAAGTTCTCTGAATGTTTCCGATTTAGTCCCGAATCATTTCTAAAGTGTTTCTTAGGCCTCGAGGGCTCAAATTAGGGATGTTATGCATGTATTTGATTAGGTTTTGCAATGATTATGAAATGTTGAAAATGAATGATTTGAGTTATGTTTTTACGGTAATACTCCGTAACCTTATATCGATAACGGATACGAGTTAGGGGTGTTACACTTTAAATAGTGGAAAATTTTTACTAGAAAAGCAAACTGGGAAGTCTGTAAAGTGGTTAAGAATTTACAATGGTCTCGAGTTTTATTCAGTTGAGTTTAATAATTTCTGCAAATGAAAAGGAATAGAGAGAATCGCACAATTGTTGGTACCCCACAGTAGAATGGTGTTGTCAAATAAATGAATAGAATGTTACTTGAGAAAGCCCAATGTATGCTTTCCAATGCAGGGTTAGAGAAGGAATTTTGGATCAAAGTAGTTAACCTAGCAAGTTATTTAGTAAACCGATATCCACATCGAGCTTTTTACAAAAAGGTTCTCGAAGAGATTTGGTTAGGCAATCCTCCTAATAACTCTAACCTTAGAGTATTCAGCTATCCTGCTTATGCTCAAGTCAGTTATGGAAAGCTACAACCAAGGGTGGTAAAGTTTATTTTTTTGGGTTTTGCTACTAAGATAAAAGGCTATAAGGTATGATGCTTAGAAACGAGTAAGGTCATCGTTAGTAGAGATGTTACATTTTATGAAACCTCAATGATTCTGTCAAAGAGGGGGTCATCAGGTCAAAAAAATAGAAATGTCGAGTGTTTCAAGGAAGATGGAGCCAAAAATAAAAATAGATGGTGACATCACGACGTCACAAAGTACAAAGTCACAATGCTAGGACGAACAAGGGCGATGTCTCGATGAGGAGAATCGCCACTTCATCCCCTATATCTCAACTTAAAGATTATAAGTTAGCCCAGGACAGAAAAAGCAAAGAGATCAAATGACTACAAAAGTATTATGAAGGAAATCTAGTGGCATGTGCTCTTCAAGTTATCGATTTAGCCGACCATTTGAGTTATGGAAGAGGAGATGGAATCCCTTCAAAAGAACAAGATTTGGCAACTCGTCAAATAACCCACCAAAAAGAAAATAGTTGGTTGCAAGTGGGTTTTTAAAAAAAAGGAAGGATCAGGTCAAGATGACACAAGATATAAGGCGAGGTTGGTCGTAAAGGGCTACAGTCAAGTGGAGGGAGTTGATTTTCATTATGTTTTCTCTCCAGTTGTGGATTATACGTCCATTTGGGAACTATTAGTTCTTGTTGCATATACAATCTCGAGTTAAAGTAGTTAGATTTGAAAACTGCATTCCTTCATGGCGACCTAGAAGAGGACATTTACATGCAGCAACTAGAAGGCTTCAAGATCAAAGGCAAGGAAGGTCATGTTTATCTCATTCATAAATCATTATACGACCTAAAGTAGTCCCCTCAGTAGTGGTATAAGAAGTTTTATTCCTTCATGTTAAGTATTGGTTTCATTTGAAGTAAATACGATAGATGTGTGTTTCTATAATGTTTAGATGATGAATCATTTATTTCTTTGTTGCTTTATGTTGATGATAGGTTAATTGCTGCTAAGGATCCATCTGAAATTGAATGACTTAAAACCATGCATAACTCTAAGTTTGAGATCAAGGATCTTGGTGCAGTGAAGAAAATTTTAGGGACAAAAATTTTGAGAGATAGACACTTCGGGAAGCTATTTCTAACACAACAGAGATTGTAATAGCCTATTTTTTAGTGGTACTGAAAATAGTGGTTTTGGGACCACAAATTCGATGAGTAAGTTCATAAATGTTATTATTTAATATTTACAAGTCAAATACGGTATTAAAATAAATTTTGAATTGGCAATTTATGTTATTTGAATAAATAATTAGGTTTAAGTGGGTTTTAGAAAATGAGGTATCGAGATCTCGTTTCTATAAATCGAGTCATAAATATTTTATTAAATATTTACGGAGTGTTATTAAGTTTGTATTAAAGTTTCATTAAGAAATTTTGATGTTTAAATGATTAATTAATTAAAAAGGACTAAATCGTAAGAAAATGAAAAATTTAGTCATTTTTTAATTTTATTAGTTAATGGGTTAAAAAGGTAAAAGTGGGAGGCTTAATGTTGCTATTAGACCATAATAAGTTGTTGGATGGTTGGACATTAGCTAAGATTATATATATTTTTATATGTTATATGTTTAATTTAATAATTAGTAATAATATTAATAAAAAAAAGTATTAAAAACATATCATCATCTTCATTTTTGGGTAGCAACCACAGAAAACTCCATGGAAAGGAACTTTCAAGCTTCAGTTATCTCTTTTATACTTTTATGGTACGATTTTCGAATCTATTCTTAGTAATTTTTATATTTTTGAGATCATTACAACTAGGTTCCTCTAACTTGTATCTCCGTTTTCAAAACTGTTAAAAATTTCTAAAGTTTCCATTGATGAATTTATTATGTTCTTGAAATATTATGATAGGTTATTAAGCTTGGTTGATAAATATAAGTATTTTGTTAAGTAACTTTTGATGATTTTCAAGTTTAGGGACTTATTTATGAAAATCGTAAAATTAAAGAAAAATATTGCAAATGGATAAAAAATATGGGATGTTATAAAAATAGGTAAAAATTAGTCTGCATGAATTTTATATAGAAATGATGAAATTGAATGTTTTAAGTTAAGGGACTAAATTGCAAAAAAGGTAAACTTTGAGGGTAATTTTGTAAATTTTCATTATTAGGGATTATAAGCTAAATTAATTATTCTAAATGCTAGAATGGGATTAATTGAATAAAAATGGTTAATTTGCATGTTTTGAACTAAGGGACTAAATTATATAAAAGTAAAATTGTGGGGGCAATTTTGTAAAAATGTAAAAAAGGACGTAATTGCATAAAATGAATTGATTTTCCTGTTAGAATTAGTGAATTAAATGGAATTATTAATTTAGATAAAGAACGAGTGGAAATTTTAGGAGAATAGAAAATTACTAAATAGGCCCTAAACTTAGTCATTGCTGCAATTTAGTCATGTAAGTTCGTGTGAACTGTAATTGTTTTACTGTGAGCTAAATTTGAATGTTATTTCATTGTTATGCAACAAATTAAATTAAGTATAAATGAATTTATGCCATGATATATTGACATATATCAAATCCCGGTTGAACCTTAGGAATTCTTAGGATACAAATGACATGTCATTAGGGATTTCATGTTTCGGGTGCTAGTCTTGAATGTCCTACTGATGGCTAAGGTCCTACATTTGTTGTGGATTCTCGATAGCTCGTGTAAGCAGCATCATGTAGTTTATATTCCAATCCATAGTTTGTGTGAGCAAGCCCATTTCACAACTAGTGTGAGCATTGATGTAAAGGTAAGATGACAGTTATATGTAAAGGCACACTTTGTGTGAGCTTCCCGAGTATCCGACAAAATTCTAGATGGTTCAACGAGTAAGAAAAGGGAATGGAATGGTAAGTTCACAATTGAGATGTCACATGAGGTTATAAAACTATTGATGAATTAAATGATGTACTTATATATGGGAAAGCTACTTATGCTATGGCTGAACTCATTTATATTGTGGACAAGTGCACTAACTTGTGATTTGATGATGTTATTTAGGCTTATACTAAGCATTTGGAAACGATAAGTAAGGTAATCGAATGAAACATGATCATATGGTAACGATGATGAATTAATTGTTATGTTTATATATATATATATATGGTTGATTTCATACGTATCATGAACAAGTATGCTAACTTGTGGGTTTGATGGTGTCATATAGGCTTTATTAATCTTATGACATTGATAAAGGTTTATATTTATTTTATAAAGTTCATTATTGAAATGGTATATTATGTTTGAATTTTATAAGAGTTTACTAAGTATTCATTGCTTGCATAATTATTTTCCTTTACTTTACAAATTATCGGAAGCTCAATCGGTTGGAAGTTCGTCGAAGATCTATTACACTATCCAGTGGACAATTCGGTAATTTTTTAGTAATTTGACTAAGGTTTATAATGGCATGTATAGGGTGCTTTGTGATGGTATTAAGGTGTATGTATTAATAATGTTTTGGCATGTATAAGCTTTGGAAAGCTAGGTTGGTTTGGTACATTTTGATGCCTTACTAAGTTATGTGATATTGGTTACTTTGATGTGCTTGTTTTTAAGGTTATTTGGGCATGCTGATAACGACTTGAAAATCATTACTTGAGACATGGTTAAGTTCATTTATGAGCATGTATAGGTCTATTGTATTGATGGCTCATGGTATATTAATGGTTGTTTTATTATGCTTGTGTCTTTGAAGTTTATGTTATATGATGGACTTGTAATGCTTGTTAAGTAAAGTCATTTTAACCACTTTTAGTTATTAAATGGCATGGTCTTTTGGTAGGCTTGTAATGGTTGATAATGGATAAACTGAGATGTGTTTTGGTAAGGAATTAAGCTAGATTATGATGCTTGAAATAAGGTAATGTTGACTTATGTTCGCATGTTATGTTTCGGCATGTTTTTGGTTACTTTGAATGGCATATTGGTTAGGTAAATTATGATGCTTGAAATGGTATGTTTATGCAAGTTTGAATGGTGTTTGAACCCCTTGATTGTGTGCACAAATGGTTTATATACTTATGCATGAAATGGTCTTAGAAATGGCTTGATTTTAAATAGACTTGGGTCCACACAGGCATGTGACTTAGCCGTGTGTCATCTGATGATTTCTCTAGGTGCAAATCAGTGAGTTACACAGTCTGACACATGGGCATGTGACATGGCTATGTGATCGTACTCAAAGAGTTACGCAAGTGAGGACACGGGCTGGGACATGGTCGTGTGTCCCTAGTTCAAAAGTTACATGGCCTGAGACACGAGCGCGTGTCTCAGTCAAGTGAGTCACACGGCCTGGCCATACAGCCGTGTGACCCCTATTTTGCAAATTTTGCATCTTTTTCTTAAACTTTTCTATTTGTTTCAAATTGGTCTCGAACTGCTTCTAAGCTATTTTCTGTGTATATAAATAAATTGTTTTATAATAATGCCCTGAGAATAATATGATTATTCTTAAAAGGTCCTTAGTCGAGTATTATTGTAGGCTTGGACAACAATAATGCATTAAGACTAATGTGTAGTTTATTGATGAAAAAGTGTTGTCATTGACATGGGATGTCAAAATCAATACTTGAGTATGTGTGTTAGAGAACAACATATTGGACTAACTAGCTATGAGTATGTTTCTTGGATTATTATGTAATAGTCACAACATTACTCATAGTGATTACTATGTACACGATCCTCATACTTGAGATCATCATTATCCCAACATCGTGAGTCGTATATTTTGATACAATCAAACGACTATCGTAACTGGTTGTTCTATAAAGGCTGATGTTGGATATACCACAATCTATGTAGTGGGATATGGTTTATCAATATAGGATTTGTCCCTCCTCCATAATGGGAGTAATATCTTAGGCACTTAATTGAGTGAGACTAGAAATGCATGGTCATGCTTGAATAAGTTGATATGAGATATCATACTTATTTGTTTATCATAGTCTACTCAGGATATCAAGAAACATTAAATGCACTATGTAAGTGTGACTATTCCATGACTTGTGTCTATTCTAGATATAAAGGACAAAAAGGATTTAATACATGAAGGGTTAATCACAGAGAGGTTTTGTCGAATCATGACTTCTTGTAACTTAGGTAGCAATGATGCACTAGCTAGATGCCACTCATTGTTTGTAATATTAGAATCATTCCAATTTTACTGCTAACGTTACGAGAACCTACAAGGTCAGACTCTATGGTTGAAACGAACGGAATCTAAACATAGTTGGTATTGTTTTTAGTTGTCACATGAATTAAATTGATTATAGAATTAATTTAATTCAGCAATTAAATATCGAACGAACTATATGTACAAGTATGTTGTACACAAAATGAGAACATGGTTAAATTAATATATATGAATTTGATTCGTATAAATTTTAACTAAACATAATTTACCAAAATCCTTGTTATAATTATTGTAATTATAATTTACGATCGAATATTATTATAATTATTGTAATTGTAATTTTTCGGTCAAACATTGTAACAGCCTAATTTAGACCCTATTCAGAATGGTAGTTTCGGGACCACGAATCTGAGTCAGAAAAATATTTTAAAAATATTTTTTGTGTTTAATTTGTGTGAATTAATATCTGTGTAATTTTCGTGCTTTAATTTTGTCTTTTGAGTGCTCGATTTAATAAAAGGGCTTAATCGCGTAAAATGAAAATCTGGTGGTTAAAGGTGAAACGGCCGAATTGATGTTGTCTTTATTGCATGAGGTATTTAAGTTGCAATTAGACCATAATTATATGTAATGGACGGTAGTGACCTTATAATATCATGGTTTTATATTTTACGTTAAAGGTTAAATATGTAATATGTGTAATAATATATGTTATAATAAAACATAAAATTAAAATAAGCATGCAAATTTTCGTGTTCTTGCCGAAACTTGAGAAAGAAAGAAAGAAAATATAGCTTAGGGTATTCGGCACTTTGGAACCTTGATTCAAGGTGAGTTTTTGTTCGATTTTTTATAATTTTTACGTTTTTTAGATCGTTGCACTGTAATGTACAAAGCCCATGCTTGAAATTCTGATTTTGATGAATATTTTGAGTCATGCCATTGATGAATAATTGAGTTTTGTGATGTTAATTGATGAATTATGAAAGATATGTTTTGGATTAATATGTTTTGCATTGGAATTTTTGATGATTTTGAGTAATTAGGACTAAATTGAAAAAATAATAAATTGAGGGACTAAAATGTGAAATAAATGACATGTATGGACTTGTATGAATATAAGGAACATTCGGCCTAAGCATAGTGTATTCAAATTTTGCATGTTTTGTGTTTTGTGCAATTTGGACTAAATTGTAAAAAGTATAAAATGTTAGGGGTAAAATGGTAATTTACCCATTTATGTGTTTTTGGACTAAATTGAGTGAAAATATGTTTGAATGAGTTTAATTTGAATATGTTTAGATCAAGTACCAAAGAAATCGGATTTGGATCGGGGGAAAACCAAAGTTGTCGATTAGTCGTCCCGTTCTGATTACTATTGTTCGAGGTAAGTTTATATGCAAATAGATGTTATTTATTTGATTAAATATGAACTGTATATGCTGAAATGTACAATGTGATAGTATATATGTGAAAGCCGAATATGTATAAGCTTGAAATCTATGTGTACGAGTTCGATTTGGCCGAGTTACGACGTTTGAAAGCCCCGTATGAACCTTAGGAATAGCTAGGATATATATGTCATGACATAGGATTTTCGATATGTGTTCTCATGTAAGACCCTGTCTGGGACAGTGGCATCGATATGTGATTACATGTAAGACCATGTCTGGGATGTTGGAATTGTACGATATGTGTGATTATCCGATTATTCTATGTAATTCCGAATGGTTCAACAGGCAATGATAAGTCATGATCGAATGTATAAAATGAGCTAAAGTGATCAGGTATGAGATAACTATTACCTATTTTTAAATTAAGGTAAGTTGGTTATTTAATATGTGATACAAATTATATATGATGTAAATGAAACTTTATGTGTAGATGAAAAGTAAAAGTACACTTGGCCAAAGGTTATATATAGTGATATCATATTTGTGATCTATGTGCAAATATATATGAATGATTAAATTCGGCCTTATGAATATAAAGTATGAATATTAATGAAATGATTCATGATTATATGTATATGAGTTTATGTATATTTGGTTAAATAATGATATTAGGGTTTTGATATTGAATGATATTTTGATATTAATTATATGTATAATCGGCTAAATAAAAGTTTATGTTGTACTTGAAATTGTAGGTTTGAAATTAGATGTGATTATGATAGTATGAATTGGTTTAGTTAAATTGAGTTGATATTGTCATTGAATTATTAATTTGCGTATGACTTACTAAGCTATGACAGCTTACTGTGTGAGTTTATGTTTGCCTCTATTTTATAGATTTTGGAGTCTAGTTACGAGCTTGGGGATTGTCAGCAAAGTCTATCACACTATCGACTATTTTTGGTACTTTATAAGTTTGAACTTAAACCTATGGCATGTATAGGCTAGATTATATTTGTTTAAGTTTGAAGTTGTGTATATATTAAGCCATGCAAAAATGGCTAATATGATATGTGAGTATATGAAACTTTAGTCAAGTTATATGTGATATATGTATTGAAAATGGTTGGTGATTTTGGATGTGTGTTTGGTTGATTCGGCTATGCTTTATGCATTGACAAAAATATATGAGAACTTGGTTGTTGTGCTTTGTTAAGGTATCACAAATGGCCTATGTTTAGTTCACTTTCGGTAAGTTTGATGTATGGTATGTTTTGTCTTTGAGAATGGTTTATTAATTTGGATTAGTAATGGAGTAAAATGATAATGATAAATATATATACTCGAATGCGTATTAGTTGATTTGATTCGGTTGTAATGGTAATGTATGTGCATATATATATATTTTATGTTTGAATGGTTGGCTAATTTAGTACGGTCGATGAAGTCAAATAATGAGTATGTTATATTTTTGTTTTGGTTAATATGCCTTGTTTGAGGTATGGTAACAAAAGACTAAAATGTTAGGTTTTATATTGAGTTGAAAATGTGCCATATTTGTGGTTCGACAAATGAGCTTAAATTAGGTCATTATGTGTTTACTTATATGTTGATGGTATAATTGTGGTATTGAATATTTGTGGACTAAGTTAGGCTATGAAAATTTTGATTAATGAATTTGGTTTTTCTGTCGGTTTAAATTGGCATATAACTTGAATGTTTTGGTCAGTTTATTTGAGTAGTTTAATTGGTTAAGTTGATGATATATTCGGCATATGCTAAGTAGAATATTATGTATAAGTATCTATGTTATGCAATTGTGGAAGTTTGGTAAATAAATGTTATAATGGTACGTTAATATTTGATAGATGAAATTGACATAATGGTACATGTTATTTATATGAAATGAAATGATGTATGTTTGCATGTATTAAAGTATGCGCATATAACTTGTAAGTTAATAAGTTATTTTATATTTAAATTATTCGAATGCCATAAATGTTAAGTATACATATAAGATTGGTATATGAAATGAAACATACCTGGTTAAAAGTTAAGCATTTGATTTCCATGATTTCTCGGTTGTATTGATTGAATATAAATTTGGAAATTGTATAAATTACAGAATCGAAGCATGTTAGATTGGTTTAAAATTTTACTAGATGATTAACATTGAAATGAAAGTCTATTCTGAGTTGTATTATGCTCGGTAATGCCTCGTAACCCTATTCCGGCTATGGATACAGATTAGGGGTGTTACAAACATTATTATAATTATGGTAATTATAATTATTATATTCAATTAATTATTATAATGAATTTTGATTCATATTAAAATATCAACTATTCCCGAATTAGGAAATATAGGGTTTTTAAGAAATCTTAATATACCTTAAATAAAAAGAAGAGGTCTAGCAGCTGATATACAGCGAATTCTCTCTAAAAAGTTTAAGAGAGTTCTTGTCGTTTGTTGTCACAACAAGTGGATTATGTAGAGTTCAAAACTTTTCATAACAGCTTGGAATCGACATACAATTGTGTAATTAGTTTCACAACAGTTATCTTTTGTTTTCCAGATGATTAAAGGTAATCGTTCATACCCTTCTCACCCTAATTCATTCCTCGCACATAGATCTCTAGATGTGATCGTCGGTTTTAATTTTTCTGTTGGCCATGGGGTGTATCGATGTTCTTACATCTCCTGCACCCCGAACTTCCACAGGGTGATCCTAAGGTCTCACATCCTGGTAGACTTCCCCATGAGTTTTGTCATGATGAACTACCCCATGCTTACTGTCTTGATAGACTATACTAGTTGTCATGGCCAAGTTACGGTCTTACACATTATGCCTTTTTAAAATGTCGCCCCATAGGACCTGACCGTCGTCGCGGTGTTGCCATATAGAGCCTACTGACCACTATCGCCATGATGCTCTATGGGACCTAAATACCATTGTCACAATTTCATTCTAAAGGACCTGTTTAACATTTCACCTTGATGCTCAAACACCGAAGTGTCCCCCCTCCCTACAAGGCCTAGAGGATCGCACATCACGGTGTGCTCCCAACAATCCCGAATAGGAGAATCTTAGTGGAATCCCAATTTCCCTATTCCTCTATCCATTTCTCCATTTTTCCATTTCTAACATTGATGCTCAAACACCGCAGTGTCCCCTCTGCAAGGCTCGAAGCTTTATACATCACAGTTTGCACTCAACAATATCGTATGATGGTATCTAATAGAATTACCCTATTCCCAACCTAACTTCACTTAACCCTCCAAATTTTTCCCATCACAAAATTCATACAATGCTCAAGCATATCATACAATTTATCATTTAGAAATCATCATGCCAGGTTATCTAACAGCCACAAGTAAGGTACAAAAACTTACCTTGCTTTGTTATCCTTGACTAGCTTGTCCAAGTGCCAGAGCCTCTTTTGTCTTTGTAGTCAAGCGTGACAACCATTTAGTGGTTAAATTAAATGTGTTCAACCCTTAAAACCCAGAATCCATAATTATTCGGAAGCTTTAAGAGGTCTTACTCTACCTATTTTATTCAATCCACAAATTTAGAGGGATAAGAAAACTTACCCATTTCCCAATTTCTCTACTTCCTGATTCCAAATCACACAATGATTGCAACATATAGAACTTCCCTCAACTACATCCTCTTTTTCTTTGGATCGACTAAAGAAGACGATGCTTAGAGAAAAAGATTTGGGAAACAGAATGGAGAGGAATTTTCATTTCCACTTACACACCTATATATATACTCAATCGACACGGTCTCTACAAACCATTGTCGCCACTCAATCCTAATCATTTTGTCTCCCACTATGGAATTAGTCGGTTCCATACTAACCAAACCAAGATTGGGATCCAACTAATTGAAATTTGGCTACTAAGATTTCTAAATTTCCCATTGAAGTCCGATAATTCACTGATCTTTCTAATTCAATCCTAACTTTTCCCTAGATTTTGGGTTAATATGATACCCAAGTGTTACAGAAAGCCACCTTACAGGCCACTATGGCATTATTAACTACAGAGGCAGAATATATGGCTATCACAGAGGCTCTGAAAGAGGTCATTTGGTTGAAAGGTCTATTCGGGGAGTTGGTTGATAAAAATGACATGACTATTGTATATTGCAAGAGCCAAAGTATCTTACATTTTACCAAAGATTGGATGCATCACAAAAGAACAAAGAATATAGATATTTGGTACCACTTTGTTCGAAAGGTGATCACTTAAGGAGATGTTCATATTCACAAAATCGACACAGAAAACTGTTGGGACCACTAGTACGCCCCGTGGCGCAACAAAAATATTATTTTGGTGATCCACAGCCAATGATCCATGTACAAGGAATGAATTGGGCTGAAATACGATTGAAAGTATACCTTCTGTACTGAAAACATTAAAAGGATGTTGCTAATTCGATGTCGATTCCAAGCTACAACGAAAACGCCCCGACCTCTACATAGTCCACCTTATCAAAAGCGAACAACCACTTTCTCTTGAACTTTTCAGAGAGAATTAAAAATGTTTGCTAGACCTTTTAAATTATTAAATTGGTAACCTTAACACACTAAGGAATTATCATCCTTTTATTCTTTTTGATATCACATATTAAAAAGGAAAACTAGGATTATTCTCTTATTAATAGATAAGGCAAATGGAAAGTTAGAAAAAAGAAATTATATTTTTCCAAAAAAAAAAATTAATTTCCATGTCTTTTATATTTTGACTAAAATTAATTAATATAACTATTTATATTAATAAATTCGATCAAATATATACAATTAATATTTTGTAAGAATCAAATTCATATATTAATCATATTTATGTTCTCTATTTGTGTACAACAAGTTTGTACATATAATGTGTTTAATGTTTAGCTATCAAGTTAAATTAATTCAACAATTAATTAAATTCATGTGACAACTAAATACAATACCAAATGTTTTTGGATTTTGTTCGTTTCAACTATAGGATGTGACCTTATAGGCTCTTGTAACGTTGGTAGTAATACTAGAACGTTTTTAACATTACAAACAATGAGTGATATCTTGGAATGCATGATTGTCACCTAAGTTAGAAGAAGTTGTTATTTGACATAACCTTTATATGATAATCTTTTCATGTATGATATCATTTTATCCTTAATATCTAGACTGGACACAAGTCATGGAATAATCACACTTGTATAGTCCAATCTCATATTTCTTGATTTTTTTTAGCAGACTACAATAAACAAATAAGTGTGATATCTCATATCAACTTATTCGAGCATGGCCATGCATTTCTAGTCTCACTCCATCAAGAGGCCTAAGATATTGCTCCCATTATGTAGGAGGGATAAATCCTATCTTGATGAACCATATCCCACTACATGGATTGTTGTATATCCAACATCAGTCTTTATAGTACAACCTATTATGGTAGATGTTCTGATTGTATCAAAATATACGACTCACGACGTTGGGAAAATGATGATCTCAAGTTTGAGGATCATATATAGTTATCACTATGAGTAATATTGTGACTATTACATAATTGTAACATCTCGTTTTTGGGTCAGATCAGAATAGTGGTTTCAGGACCACAAATCCGAAGTAGAAATGTTAATTTTGTTGTTACTTTAAGGTCTGCAGTATGATTGAATGATTGTGTGAAAATTTCATTAAGAAATTTTATCGATAGAGTATCCAATTTGACTAATAGGACTTAATTGCAATAGGAGCAAAATATGTGTTCTAGAAGCTAGAGGTGTCTAATTGCTATGAAATTTTAAATTGGAAGTCCTTAATGGTAATTAGACCATTATACTCTAAGTTGGACAAAAATGGACATGGTTAGGTGAAATTTCAAAGGTTGGCATTAAGAGCATTTTGGTCATTTGGTTAATAAAGATAAAATAAAACAAATAAAAGATGTTCATCTTTCTAATTTCATCCCCCATAGCTGAATTTCAAGGGTCACCATAGCTAGGGTTTTGGCCAAGCTTCCAATATAACATCCCGAAACAGGGCCTAGTCAGAACAATGATTTTGAGACCACAAATTCAAAATAGAAATAATTATTTTATGGTTGTTTAATGATTCATGATATGGTTACATGTTTGTGTGAAATTTTCATGAAGAAATTCTATGCATAAGATGTCCAATTTGAAGTTAGGGACTAAATTGAATAAGTTGCAAAACTTGTGTTCTAGAAGCTTTGAGCATGAAATTGCATTGGATTATTAATTAGAGGTCCTTAAATAACAATTTGACCAAGTTCTAAAATTTTGGACAAAAATGGGCATGAATAGGAAAAATTTGAAAGAAAGGCCTTAAGGGCAATTTTTGTCATTTGGTTAATAAAAGAATAAAAAGGGAAAAATCAAGCAAAATTTGCTCTTTTTCTTCAAACCATAGCCGAATTTTACAAGGGTTCTATAGCTAGGGTTTTCAACTTTTGAAGCTTGATTATAAGTACTCTCAAGCCCCGTTTTTTATGTTCTTTCCATTTTTGAGATCCTTGAAACATGATCTATCCATTTCTGTAATAGCTCGATTTAGGTCCCAGTCAGAACAGTGGTCTCGACACCATAAATTTGAAGTTAGAAAAATTATTTTATTATTATTATGGAGTCATTGCATGATTATATTAGTGCATGAAGAATTTGGTGAATTAATTTTAACGATTGTGAGCCCAATTGGGAAAAAAAGACTAAATCGCATAAAGTGCAAAAGTCATAATTTGATAGTTAAAGGTGATATTTTACTAGAGAATCAAAATTGGGGGATTTTAAAGGGCAATTAGACCCTTTTAAAGGAGCATAGCCGGCCATAGGGTCAAGAGGAGACAAAATTTTAAAATTTGGTGGGTTAGGTGACTTATTTTGACTAAAATAGAAATAAAAGAAAAAAGGATGATATCATCCCTTTCCATCTTCTTCCTCCACCGAAATTTTTAGCAAAGAATGGGGTTTTGAAAGCTTCAAAAATTTCAACAACATTAAGCCTCTTAAGTAAGTGATTTTGGAAGTTTCTCTTAATGATTTTTACATTTTTGGACTCCTTGAAGTATGAGCTTTTAAATGAGGGGTCTATTTTGCAAATTGATTAAGAGTTTAGGGTTTTACCATGGATAGATTTGTGATAGTTGATGAGTTTTTATGGAGGAAAATGAGTCTTAGTTGTGTAATAGACAACTTTTGTGAAAGAATTTCTCATGGAAACCCTTATAAGACTATTTTGCAAAGTTTGTGAAATAAGTGCTAAATGTGTGAAATAGTGTGAATTCGAAGTTGCTATAAGAGTAAAAAGAGTTTGGCTAGGCTTGAGATACGAAGAAATTCGATAAAAATTGGTTTTCGAACATAAAGGCAAAATGGTCATTTTACCAAGGTCTAGGGGCAAAATGGTTATTTTACCTAAGATGTGAATTTTAAATTGCCTAATTGTGATTAGTGACTAAATGAGTGCATTTTGCTAATATAGATCGAGAATTGTCAAATCCAAACCTAGACCAGAGGAAGGCCAAGCAAATCGACTAAACCGACTAGTCGTGTATGTTTTGTAATCCGAGGTAAGTTGTATGTAAATAATACAACTATATTATTAATGTATGTATTCGAATTTTCATTGAATTGATATAGCATGAAATGCTAGATTGTGAACTGAGAACACATGTTGATAATTGAATTAGCAAAAATCCCGTGGAACCCTAGGAAATAAACCTAATATTCATGCCGTGTCATTAGGTCATTAGTGTGAGCTAGTGAAAGACATGTCTGGGACATGCATCAGCCACATTATGAGAGCCAGTGTAAGACCATGTCTGAGACATGGCATCGGCATTGAGACGAGTGCCAGTGTAAGATGTGTCTGGGACATGCATCGGCCTCGGGAAGTAAGCCAGTGTAAGACATGTCTGGGACATGCATCGCTTACGAGACGTGTCAGTATAAGACCATTCTGGGACATGGCATCGGCACGGATATGCGAGAGCTAGTGTAAGACTATGTCTGAGACATGGTATCGATCTCGAAGATGATAGCCAGTGTAAGACGATGTTTGGGACATGGCATCGACACATTTACCCATGTGTGAGGCTTATGCAATATCCGGTAACGTTTTGAATGGTTCAATGGTGAAAGTAATGTTCGTAATATAATGAGAAAAGTATAACCATGTTGTGAGTGGCACAGGTACCTAATTGGTACGTATGAGATATGAGCTCATTGTATAATATGTGACTTGTATGGATGGTAATGAGTAAGTTATATCTATGCCTACCTTGGTATTACGAGTACGTTGACTATCAAAGTATTGTTATTGTATATTTATTTATATGCAAGTTACTAAGTTTTTATGCTTACTTCTTCTTTCTTTCCATTTTCCTTCAGTGCCGCATAATTAGCTCAAGGATTACTGGAAGCTAGAGATATCGATCACACTATCATCCGAAGCTTTCGGTATAGTTGGATTTATATTTTTGAACATGCCATGTATAGGACTTAGACCTTATAATTTTGTGTCTTTGAGAATTTTCCAACTGTGTTGGCTTCGGTTAGAAGCCCTTCATTTTGTATTAAGCCTTGAATGGTGGCTAATATTCATTTTGATCTTATGCAAAGATGTTATTTCCATAGTTGAATATTTTTCCTTATAAATGAATGTTTATTGAGGCTGATTTGATCATATGAATTGTGCTTGTTTTGGTATTGATTGGTATTTGTATGGAACTAGGTACATAAGGGTGGCAATGAGGCTTGGTAAATAGCCATGTATTGTCCACATGGGTAGACACACAGGCGTGTGTCTAAACCGTGTGTGACACACGGTCCACCCCATAGGTGTATGGTCCGCCCGTGTGTCCCCTGCACGTAAAACTTTGAGTCAGTATACATGGTAATAAATACACGAGTAGAGACACGGCCGTGTGTCTCAACCGTGTGGTAGACACGGACTAGCACACGGGCGTGTGCCTTGACCGTGTGACATTTTAAGTATGCTAACGTCAAAAATAGAATACCCAGGTTTTTACACATGGGCTATAATACGGGAGTGTCAAGGCCGTGTGATGGACACGGGCTATGGACACGTTCGTGTGCCATGGTCGTGCATCCTTAGTTGGTGATGAAGTCACAAACAGAGAGTTCCACAGGCCATAGACACGGGCGTGTCGAGGCCTTGTGAGTAACACGAGCCAGGGACACAGGCGTGTGTCCAGGCCGTGTGAAGTCTACACTTGAATTATGTGAAATTATATAATTAAATTGGTTACATGGGTAAGGGACACGAGCGTGTCCATAGATGCTTAGGCCGTGTGAGACACACGGGCCATCAGCACGACCATGTTAAGATGGTCACACGGGCGTTTTACCCATCCACACGAGCGCGTGCCCTGTTTTAAATTCAAAGTTTGCATAGATTGGATAAAGACTCGGAAAGGTTTCGAATGGATTCCAATGGTCGATTTAGGCCTCGTAGGCCCATATTAAGAGGTTAAAAATGGAAATCAAAAAAGCTTTAATTCGGACTGAGTCTTAGTGACTTGAGAACGATTGGTTGCATGAGAACAAGTTAAGTAATTCCTCGTACTCTGCCCGATGCGGGTTACGAGTATGGGGTGTTACATTTATGGTATCAGAGCTATGGTTTAGTCGGTTCTAGGACTAACCTTGTGAGAGTACGAGTCTAGCTATACAGGCCATAGTTGTATATTGATAGTGTGACGGATCTTGACGATTATAAATTTTGTTTTTATATAGTAAATGGATCCTAATAGAGCCACGGAGAATGACATAGAAAGTAACCTTAGGGAGGGCCAAGGTGGAAGGGATAGAGAAGCTTATCTCCAAATGATGGATGCTTGGTACATGGAGTTTGTTCGTACGAATCCGAACACTCCACCTCCCCCACCTCCTCTGATTCCTCAGTATGCCCCGGTAGCTCTGCAAGGTCTGGACATGTTTAGAAGAGAAAAGCCTCCAGTAGACAAGATTCGGAAACAAGGGGCTGAGGAATTTCGGGCTAACTTAGATGATGACTCGGAGAGGGCAGAGTTTTGGCTAGAAAATACCATAAGAGTATTCGATGAATTGTCATGCACACCTGAAGAGTGTGTAAACTGTGCCGTGTCACTCCTACGAGATTCGACATATCAATGGTGGAATACTCTCATGTCCGTGGTACCGAGAGAAAGAGTAACTTGGGAATTTTTTCGAGAAGAGTTTCGAAAGAAGTACATTAGCCAGAGGTTCATGGACCAGAAAAGGAAGGAATTTTTAGAGTTAAAGCAAGGTAATAAGACTGTGACGGAGTATGAACGTGAGTTTGTGAAACTCAGCAAGTATGCGCGGGAATGCATATCCACTGAAGCTACCATGTGTAAGAGGTTTGAAGATGGCCTTAATGAAGATATCTAAGTATTTGTGGGCATTCTTGAATTAAGAGAATTTGTAGTACTCGTTGAGAGAGCGTGCAAGGCAGAAGAGCTAGTAAAAGAGAGGAGGAAAGTAGCTTTTGAGTCGCGAGATTTTAAGAAGAGACAGATGGGAAAAGCACATCAGTCCTCATCCAAGAGATTAAAGGAATTCTCTACTCGATCGAATGCTTCGGTGGGGTATTCAAAGAGAAACAAGAATCAGCAGAATACGGCATCTAAAGCCCAGACCACTTCAGTCGCTAGTGTCGGTAGTGCTCGGCCAAATAGGCCGGAGTGTCCACAATGCAAAAGACATCACTTCGGTAAGTGCCGAGGAAACGAGAGGGGCTACTTCAAGTGCGGGTCACTAGACCACTTTATTCGTGATTGTCCTGAGATGGAAGAGAGAGAAAGGAAGCAATAAGTGAAGAAAAGTAGTGCTCCATTGAGGGGTAGGCTGCAAAAGAATCTTGGGAGTAGGGCTAGCAGTAAAGGCACGCCAAGAGATGTCGCAGTGAGGTCCGAGGGCAGAGCGCCTGCAAGAACGTATGCTATACATGCCCAGGAAGAGGCAAAGTCTCCCAATGTAATCATGGGTACCTTTTCTATCTATGATATAACTATTGTTGCTTTAATTGAACCGGGATCTACCCACTCTTATATTTGTAAGGATTTGATACCTCGTATGAGTATGTTAGTAGAGTCAATGGAGTTTGTAATAAAAGTATCCAATCCTTTAGGGAAACATGTGCTAGTGGACCGAGTGTGTAAGAATTGTCCTTTGACAATTAGAGGTCACTGTTTTCTGGCTAACTTGATGTTATTGTCGTTTAATGAATTTGATGTAATCCTTGGAATGGATTGGTTGACTACTTACAGTGTTGTAGTGGACTGTGGAAAAAAGGTAATTAAGTTGAAATGTGAAGATAGGATTGTTCTTCGGGTAGGACCAAGTAAGTCAGACAAACTACCTGTAGTAATATCATCTTTGACTGCCGAGAAATATTTTAGAAAAGGGTATGAGTCCTACTTAGCTTTTGTGCTGAATACTCAAGTGTCTGAGTTGAGGATTGAATCAGTACTGGTAGTTTGTGAGTTTACAGACGTGTTTTTGGAAGAGTTACCCAGATTACCTCCAATGAGGGAAGTTGAGTTTGGAATTGAGTTGGTCCCCGGTACGATGTCCATCTCGATCGCTCCGTATAGGATGGCTCCAACAGAGTTGAAAGAGTTGAAAGCACAGTTGCAAGAGCTAACAGATAAGGGCTTTACGAGACCAAGCTATTCCCCATGGGGTGCTCCAGTGCTTTTTGTAAAGAAGAAAGATGGGCCATTGAGGTTATGCATCGACTATAGACAACTCAACAAGGTAACAGTGAAGAACAAAAATTTCCTTTTCCAAGGATCAATGATCTGTTCGATCAGTTAAAGGGAGCCACGGTATTTTCCAAGATTGAACTGAGGTCAGGATACTATCAGCTAAGGGTTAAAGAATAAGATGTGCCGAAGTCTACGTTTCAAACAAGATACGGGCATTTTGGGTTTCTTGTCATGCCCTTTGGTTTGACTAACGCCCGGCGGTGTTTATGTATTTGATGAACCGTATATTTAGGCTGTATTTGGATAAGTTTGTCATCGTCTTTATCGATGACATATTAATCTATTCGCGAGATGAGGGCGAGCACATGGAGCATCTTAGAGTTGTGTTGCAAACCTTGAAAGACAAACAGTTATACACTAAGTTCAGTAAGAGTGAATTTTGGCTCAAAGCGGTTGGATTCCTAGGACACATTGTGTCGGGTGACAGAATCCGAGTTGACCCAAACAAGATCTCAGCGATTGTTGAGTGAAAATCGCCAAGGAATATGACAGAAGTCTGAAGCTTTTTGGGTTTGGCCGGATATTATAGACGATTTATAAACGAATTCTCTATGATAGCTACGCCCATGACGAGACTGCTGTAAAAAGACATCAAGTATGAATAGACAGAGAAGTGCCAGCAAAGTTTCAAGAAATTAAAGGCTTTGTTAACTGAAGCCTCAGTGTTAGTGCAAACTGAGTCAGGTAAGGAGTTTGTGATATATAGCGATGCCCCCTTAAATGGTTTAGGGTGCGTGCTTATGTAAGAAGGTAAGGTCATAGCTTACGCTTCTAGGCAACTAAAGCCATATGAGAAAACCTACCCGACGCATGATTTGGAGTTGGCCGCCATTGTATTCGCGCTGAAGATTTGGAGACACCATTTGTTTGGAGAGAAATGACAGGTATTCACTGATTATAAGAGCTTAAAGTACTTGATAACTCAAAAAGAGTTGAATTTACGGCAACGTTGATGGTTAGAGCTGATCAAGGATTACAAACTGATAATAGATTACCATCCGGGAAAAGTGAATGTAGTCACTGATGCCTTAAGTAGAAAGTCGTTGTTTGCTTTGAAAGCCTTGAACACCCAATTGACTATGTCTAGCGATGGTTCAGTCTTAGCAGAGTTGAGAGCTAGACAGACATTTCTGTAAGAGATCCGTGAAGCTTAGAAAGGTGATAGGAAGTTGCAAGCTAAGATGGCTCAGTGTGAAACAAAAAGTGAATCCGAGTTTCGTATCAGTACCGATGGATGTATAATGTTCAAAGACAGAGTTTGTGTACCCAAGAATAATGAGCTTATTTGGAAGATCCTGAGAGAGGCACATAGTGGATGCTTGTTTGTCCACCCGGGTAGTGTGAAAATGTACAACGACCTTAAGAAAATGTATTGGTGGTCGGGTATGAAGAGAGATATTTCGGAGTTTGTGTCTAAGTGTTTGGTGTGTCAGTAAGTAAAGGCTGAACACCAGGTACTTTCAGGTCTACTTCAGCCTATCACGATCCCTGAATGGAAGTAAGATTGAATCACTATGGATTTTGTGACAGGTTTGCCAGTAACCCCGAAAAAGAAAGATGCAGTATGGGTTGTTGTGGATAGACTAACTAACTCGACACATTTCTTACCAGTATGTACCGACTACTCCCTTGAAAAATTAGCTGACTTATATATTTTCGAGATTGTGAGGCTTCATGGAGTGCCATTGTCGATTGTTTAGGATAGAGACTCGAGGTTTACCTCGAGGTTATGGAAGAAGTTACAAGAGGCTTTGGGAACCAAGTTGAGCTTCAGCACAGCATTTCATCCGCAAACTGACGGACAGTCGGAAAGAGTAATTCAGATCTTAAAAGACATGTTGAGGTGTTGTGTTCTCGAGTTTCAGGGAAGTTGGGAAAAATACTTGCCATTGGTTGAATTTGCCTACAACAACAGTTATCAGTCGAGCCTGAAAATGGCACCTTATGAGGCTTTGTACAGGTGAAAATGTCGAACGCCCTTATACTGGACTGAGTTGAAAGAGAATCAGATTCAGGGGGTCGATTTAGTCAAAGAGACTGAGGAAAAAGTTAAAGTGATTCATGACTGCTTGAAAGCCGCCTCGGATAGACAAAAATCCAATGCAGATTTGAGACGAAAGGAAATTGAGTTTCAAGTTGGTGATAAGGTATTTTTGAAAGTTTCCCCGTGGAGAAAAGTCCTCAGGTTCGACAGAAGAGGCAAGTTGAGTCCTTGTTTCATAGGACCTTATGAGGTTACCGAGAGAGTAGGGACTGTTGCCCACCGATTGGATTTTCCACTAGAGTTAGAAAAGATTCATGATGTTTTTCATGTGTCCATGTTACGTCGGTATAGATCAGACCTTTCGCATGTGATTGCGCCAACGAAAGTCGAGATTTATGTAGATATGACTTATGAAGAAGAGCCAATCAAAATATTGGCCCGGGGAGTCAAACAATTGAGAAATAAGAGTATAGCACTTGTGAAAGTTTTTTCACATAGACATGGGGTCAAAGAAGCCACATGGGAACCCGAGGAACTATGAGAGATCAGTACCCGAACTTATTCACCAGTAAGATTTTTGAGGATGAAAATCCCTAAGAGAGGAGAAATTTAACAGCCCGATTTAGGGCCCAGTCAGACTAGTGGTCTCGAGACCAAAAATCCAAAGTTAGAAAAATTATTTTATTATTATTATGGAGTCATTGCATGATTATATTAGTGCATGAAAATTTTAGTGAATTAATTTTAATGATTGTGAGCCCAATTGTGAAAAAGGTCTAAACCGCAAGAGTGCAAAAGTCATAATTTGATAGTTACAGGTGATATTTTACTAGAGAATCAAAATTAAAGGATTTTAAAGGGCAATTAGACCCTTTTAAAAGAGCATAGCCGGCCATAGGGTCAAGAGGAGACAAAATTTTAAAATTTGGTAGGTTAGGTGACTTATTTTGACTAAAATAAAAATAGATGAAAGAAGGATGATATCATCCCTTTCTATCTTCTTCCTCCACCAAAATTTCCAGCAAAGAATGGGGTTTTGAAAGCTTCAAAAATTTCAGCAACATTAAGCCTCTCAAGTAAGTGATTTTGGAAGTTTCTCTTAATGATTTTTACGTTTTTGGACTCCTTGAAGCATGAGCTTTTAAATGAGGGGTCTATTTTACAAAATGATTAAGAGTTTAGGGTTTTACCATGGATGGATTTGTGATAGTTGCTGAGTTTTCTATGGAATAAAATGAGTCTTAGTTGTGTAATAGACAACTTTTGTGAAAGAATTTCTCATAAAAACCCTTATAGGACCATTTTGCAAAGTTTGCGAAATAAGTGATAAATGTGTGAAATTGTAACATCCTGATTTTCGGGTTTTTTTCGTGATTCTTGATATTTTGGTAAAGTTTAAAAATTTGGTTTTTGGTTGTGGAATTCATAATTTTAGTATGTAAATGGGCTTATGGAAGGCCCATGTTTTGGCCAAAACCCGGTAGAATTTTTGAATTTTGGACTTGTGAAGTTAGGGGCTTTGGATAGGTGGTCTTATTAAAATTTGTGAATAAAATGTATCACAAAAAAAAGCCTCTGGTAAAGTGGCTAAGTGAAACCACTAGGGAGCTATAAGGGTGGCGTGTAAGTGGTTTGGGAAGACCTGGGATCGATCCCCTGTGTTGGCAAATATGATGCTAATTTTTATGCTTTGTGCATGCTAGAGTTTAAAGCTAAATGGAACTCTTTGGGAGAGAGTTTGAATTAGTCAAATGCATGGATTAAGGAGGGATAAGGGGGGAGATTATAAGGATTTGAGAGGGGGATAGATTTGGCCGAATATTGGGGATTAGAGAGGGGATTTCGGCAAAGGGGTTTTAGTTGGGGATTTTCGGCATTAGGGTCTAGGTTGTGCCGTTTTCCTCCTTTTGTTTAGTCTTTTCTCTCTTTTTCTTTTTTAGCCGAATCCATCCCTCTTCCTTTCATCTTTTCTTTCTTTTCCCTTTTCCAAACCAGCCCGCTACTCCCCTCCATTCATCCATTGTTCCTTCCCTTACCACCACTTCTGCCGAAATACTGCAAAAAGCCAAAATCTGTGGAGACTAGGTGGTGCCTATTCTTTGTTGACCAGCAACCCTCTTTTTCTTCTCACTTTTTAGTGGTCAATTCTCTTATCTTCTAGGCATAGACGGGTTCAAGAAGAGGAGACTGTGGTAAGTGCTCAAACACTAAACGATTCCTATTATAACTGTTGACAAAAGCTGAAACCCCTATAGTTTAGGAGGTGCCCGAATGTGGGTATAGGCTCTATTGGGTTCTTCTTTTTACCTTTTTATGGTTTGTATAGTGGAGGAGCAGCAAGGCATAGGGTCGACTTGGATTAGCTTGGATCATCGAAGTGACTAGGTCATCAATTTCGGCAAAAGTATGGATTCTAAGGCCATTATGGATGGTGGCCGAATGTGTAAGTGTTGATAATAGATGGTTCTCGTTTTGGTTTAATTATTGTGGGCTGATCTATAAGTGGTTGATTATAGGAGAAACCATGTAGGAGATCTCGTCAAGGAATATCGCAAATCAGGTGTGTAACGAACCTTCTTTCATAGCTTAACTCGATATTTGCCGAAAAGCTGAAATGCCGAAATTCTGGCATTTCGAGGACTTGTGAGCAAGCGAACGCTCATTGGTTAATTAGATCCTCTAAGTTGATGATCGGGAACGTTGGAAAAGATAAGAGCATGATTTTTGGCATTCACGGTAAGTTGGGCCTCGAGGGGTTAAAATCGGGCCCAATGGGCTTTCGGGACCATTTGGGTAAATTTGGTAGAAAATGAAAACCTGTTAAATTGCATGTTAAGATTGTTGACACCATTATGGATTATGGGCTAAATGGGCCTAGATGACAAAACCGGCTATGTAGGGCCCATTAGAGGTTTTAGGCCCAATAACTCGGTTTCGCTAAAAATGGGCCAGAAACGCTGTTCAAACAAATGAATAGTTAGTAACTGATAATGAGCATGGAAAATCCCTAATATTTGGTAAAATTATGAAATTACCCTTATAATATGAAAATGACTATTTTGCCCTAGGTAAAAATGACCATTATACCCCTAGGGTTTAGTTATGAATTTGATATATGAGATTTTGATATACATGATTGATATGATATGCACATGATATGTATGATATGCACATGATATGTATGATATGTGCATGATAAGTATGATATGCACATGATGTATTCATAAATGCATTGGGTTGGGTTTTTATATGGATGGAGGAAGTGCAAAAGTGGCTTATGCCCTGATTTAAAAAAGGGCTTATGCCCTGGTTTACAAAAAGGCTTTTGCCCTGCTATTATTAAAGAGGCTAGGCCTCCGGTTATATGATAAAGCAGCTATGCTGCCAGTGGAGAGTTTTGGTTGGGTGGGTTGAGTTATTCCCCACATAGAGAGCTTAGTTGGTACCGGTGGAGAGTAGCGGATGGTGGGTCGAGTAGTCTCCCCAAATGGGTTTGCATTCTTTCATTGACATTACATGTGATATTGAAATGGGCCTATGGGCCATTCCATTTACAACAAAGGCTTCGGCCCAGTAATATGAAATATGAAGGCTTCGGCCCAGTGTTATGAAATATGAAAAGGCTTCGGCCCATATGTGTTGAGATTGGATTTGGGCTTAGGCCCAGCAGGCTGATATTGTTTTGAGCTCTGAAAGGGGCTTGTTGCACACTGAGTTTCCAAACTCACCCCATTTCCTTAACCTTGCAGGTGAGCCTTGATGTGGGGACTTAGAGCCGGAGGGGATTCAGAGTGGCCACGGCGATCGCCTTTGGGCTTTTGAATAAATGTTTGGTTTTTATTAAGTTTACTTTATTTATTATTTATTTTTGGGTTGTAATAAGGCCATTTTAAATTTTCTTTTTTCTTTCTTTTTCTGGGATTATTATTATTTTTAATAACCTAAAAAATTGGTGGATAATAATTCAAATGGGCTAGACTTAAGACGTGTTTTCAAAATGATATTTGATTTTAAAATAACAGCACGCCACGAATATTCAATTTGTCAAAGATAACCACTTAAATTAATTTCAAACTTGATATAACCAAGTGTGGCAATGGTTGTGGGCATGTCTAGGATTGGATCCCATCAAAGAGCTCGGTACTTAAGCAGCCTTCATGGCTCACCTCCTCTGTTAGGGATACCTACCTGGTGCCCAGCCTCCATTCACTCTGGTTAGCTCAACAATAGTCAGTTTTTAGATAATAAAACGAAACATGGATTTTTAAACTTCTATGTGGCACGTCAGATTCGGCCATAACGTCTGGGCCGAGTTTGAGGTGTTACATTTAGTGGTATCAGAGCCAGGTTGCAACAACTCGGCTGTGGATCGGGTCCGAAAATCTTTTTGAAAACTTAGGCCTAAGAAGGGTATTTTGGAAATGGTTAGGAAGTTTTTTTCAAAGATGTTCAAGTTTTTTCTGTTTTTAAACGGGGTTAAAATCAAGAGTTTCAAAATAAAGGTGTTTTCAAATCAAAATTTTTAAATTTCTATTTTCGATGATCAAAAACATGGTTTTTGAGTTTTAAATGGACTGATAAAGAAGTGGCGCACTGAATCCCCAGCACCAAGTCTGTAAGTACATTCCCTTTACATTATGTGATAATGATGTGATGCTATGAATAGAACTGAGACCCTACTATGATACTTTAGATAGGGTAGAGCTGTGAAAACGGTAGAAATGAGACTGTAGCTAGGCTACGACGATGCGAAAACAATCCTTGAACTGCTATATTTCCATAAGACATCTCGTAATACATAGTTGAACATTATAGTAACATCATAAAATTCGTAATCAGATAAGTCGATATGAGTACAAGAGGAAATCGTGGACGAGGCCGCAGACGTGGTCGCGGAAGGGTGCAAGCGGAATCTTCATCCTCAGGGCATAAGCCAGCTGAGGAGGCATCCGTTGCCCAGGCATCCGTGCCATGGGCAACGGAGACAGGGTCTTATGATCAGGCTGCGGGGGATGATGCCTTGTTCCAAGCCATGTTAAGGGTTTTATTAAGAGTTGCTGGAGCTAGCACTAGGACAGTGAATAGGGGATCCATATCGGAGTGACTCCGGGCCAACGGAGCAGAAGTTTTTAGGGGCATATCTAGGGTAGTCCCAAATGTGGCTAAATATTGGCTAGAGGCAACAGAGCGAATCATGGACGATCTAGATTGCTCTGTGGAGCAAAAGCTGAAGGGGGCTTTGTCGCTGTTACGAGACGAGGCATATCGATGGTGGATCACCGTAAGGGAGAGTACCCCAAATGAACGAGTAACTTGGGAATTGTTCAAAACTGCTTTTAAGGGGAGGTATGTTGGAGCTAGCTATGTGGATGCTCGTCGGAAGGAATTTTTGAATCTGACTCAGGGTAATAAGATTGTCGCGGAGTATGAGGCAGAATTCTTGAGGCTGAGTCGATATGCCAGCGGATATTTGCAACTGAATATGAGCGCAGTGTTCGATTTGAGGATGGCCTCCGCGATGAGCTTAGGATATTGATAGCTCCACAGAGGCAGCGTGATTTTGCTGCATTGGTAGAGAAGGCTAAGATAGCCAAGGAGGTAAAGCGGACTGAACGGCAGAATCATGAGAAGGATTGACCCAGATTTAAGAGGGATTTTGGACCCTCGAGTGCTACGAATCGGAATTTTAAAAGAGCTAGAACAGAAGAACTGGTTCGAGCAGTTCATTGAATACCTATAGACTGCAGGCTTGCAGGGACTGTGGTAGGGTGCATATGGGGGAGTGCTGTAAACGAACGGGAGCATGTTTTCGATGTGGGTCAAAGAAGCATAAATTTAGAGAATGTCCTCTGAGAACAGCTCAGGAACTAGCTGGGGAGCAAAGGGATGTCCAATCACAGCGAGGAGGACCACTACCACAGAGAGGTCGTGGGCAAGGTAGAGGTGGCAATGGAAATGGACGAGGATGTGGGGCACCTGGCAGGGGTGCTAGACATACTGAAGCTTGACAGCCGGCGTTAGTTTATGCTGCACGGCATCGTAAGGAGGGTGACGCTCCTGATGTTATAACCGGTACGTTTTTCATTCATAGCACGCCTTACGCTGCTTTGATTGATGTGGGTTCCACTCACTCGTATGTTACTTGTGTTGTATCTGGGGCTTTGGGTGTGCTTCCTGAGGAGACTGTGAGTGGGGTATCGGTGATAAGCCCATTAGGACACTCGGTCAGGGTAGATAAACTTTTTAGGGCTGTGCCTTTAGAGACACAAGATAAAATTTTTAAAGGAGATTTGATGGAGCTGCCATTTGGGGATTTTGATCTCATCTTGGGAATGGATTGGCTAACTAAGCATAAGGCGACGTTGGATTGTGCTGCAAACAGAATGGTACTAAGAATTGCCAAAGATGAGGAGATAATGGTCATAGGGGAATGAAGAAATTATTTGTCCAATGTTGTTTCGGCTTCAAGGGCCGAGAATTTGATTCAGAAAGGTTGTGAGGCGTACTTGGCATTGGTAAGTCAAGCTGAACCTGAGGGAATAACTGTGGAATCGGTTAGGACCATTAAGGAATTTTAAGATGTATTTCTGGAGGAACTTCTTGGATTACCTCTGAATAGAGAAGTCGAGTTCGGAATCGACTTGTTACCTGGTACAGCTCCTGTGTCCATTGTGCCTTATAGGATGGCACCAAAGGAGTTGGTGGAACTGAAAGCTCAAATTCAAGAACTGTTGGACAGAGGGTTTATAAGACCCAGTATTTCTTCGTGGGGTGCACTAGTACTGTTCGTAAAGAAGAAAGATGGGACCATGCGAATGTGTATTGATTATCGCCAGTTGAACAAACTGACGATCAAGAATAAGTATCCTCTACCAAGAATTGATGATCTGTTCGACCAATTAAAAGGAGCCTCGGTATTTTCTAAGATCGACCTTCGGTCAGGATATCGTCAGTTGAGAGTCAAAGAAGTGGATATTCATAAGACGGCATTCAGGACTCGATATGGTCATTACGAGTTTCTGGTGATGCCTTTTGGTTTGACTAATGCACCGGCAGCATTCATGGATTTAATGAATCAGGTGTTCCAGCCATACTTGGATCAGTTTGTAGTCATTTTTATTGATGATATCTTGGTGTATTCGGGAACGGAAGAGAATCATGATGAGCATCTTCGTGTTGTGCTGCAAGTGTTAAGAGAGAAACAACTTTATGCAAAGTTTAGTAAGTGTGAGTTTTGGCTGAAGGAAGTCACTTTCTTGGGGCAAGTTGTGTCTGCTGAGGGGATCAAGGTGGACCCTCGAAAGATTGAGGCAATTCTGGAATAGAAGCCACCGAAGTCGGTAACAGAGATTCAAAGTTTTCGGGGGTTGGCAGGTTATTATCAGAGATTCGTGGAAGGATTTTTGGTGTTGGCAGCACCGCTAACGAAACTTATAAGGAAGGGAGCACCTTTCATTTGGACGAATAAGCAGCAAGAGGCTTTTGAGAAGATGAAGAAGGTTTTGACAGAAGCGCCAGTGCTGATTCAGCCAGAATCTGGTAAGGATTTCACTGTGTATAGCGACGCGTCACATGTAGGTTTGGGCTATGTTTTGATACAATAGGGTAAAGTGGTCGCTTATGCTTCACACAACTTAAGCCTCACGAGGTGAACTATCCTACGCATGACTTGGAGTTGGACGCGGTGATTTTCACGCTTAAGATATGGAGGCATTACTTGTATGGGGAGAAATGCATTATCTATACGGATCACAAGAGTCTTAAGTACTTGCTGACTCAGAAGGACCTGAATCTTAGACAGCAAAGGTGGATAAAGTTGTTAAAGGATTATGACTATTCGATTAAGTACCATCCAGGTAAGGCAAATGTCGTGGCTGATGCGTTAAGCCGTAGGACTGTGGCGGAGTTGAAGGTAATGTTTGCTCGTCTAAGTTTGTATGACGATGGAAGCTTATTGGCAGAGTTACAAGTGAGACCGACTTGGGTAGAGCAGATTAAGAAGCAACAGTTTGAGGATAAGTCGTTGGCTTCTCGGTTCCAGCAAGTTGAGAAGGGGGAGAATCCAGACTTTGGGTTAAATAACGATAGAGTTCTTTATTTTAGAGGAAGAATCTGTATGCCGAAGGACTCTGACTTGAGATTGCTAATTTTGAAAGAGGCACATAATAGACCTTGTGCTATGCATCCAGGAGGGAGTAAGTTGTATCGAGACTTGTGGGAGCTATATTGGTGGCCTGGGCTTAAGCGGGAAGTGACTGAATTTGTGGGGAGATGTTTGACATGTCAACAAGTGAAGGCCAAGCATCAACTGCCTTCGAGATTGTTACAGTCAGTAAAGATACCACTTTGGAAGTGGGAAAGGGTAACTATGGATTTTGTAAGTGGGTTGCCGATGACACCTTCTAAGAAGGATTCGGTTTGGGTAATTATGGATAGGCTCACGAAATCTACCCATTTAATACCCGTCCGAACCGATTACTCACTTCAGAAGCTGGCCAAGTTGTATGTGGCAGAGATAGTGCGGTTGCATAGAGTGCCAGTATTGATAATTTCAGACCGAGACCCAAGGTTTACATCTCGATTTTGGCAGAAGTTGCATGAGGTGTTGGGAACGCGATTGGATTTCAGAACGGCTTGTCACCTTCAATCGGATGGGTAGTCAGAGAGGGTTATTTAGATTTTAGAAGACATGTTGAGAGGTTGTGTTATTGAGTTTAGGGGCAGCTGGGAGGACTATTTGCCATTGGCAGAGTTCGCGTATAACAACAGTTACCAAGCAAGTATTCAGATGGCTCCTTATGAGGCACTATATGGGCGAAGGTGTCGTTCGCCTACTTGTTGGGCAGAATTGGGGGAAAGGCAAGTACTTGGGCCAAAGTTGGTAACAGATACCGAAGACAAGATTAAGGTAATCAGGAATCGGTTAAAGGAGGCAGCGGATCGACAAAAGTCTTATGCCGACTTGAAGCGTAAGGATATTGAATATGCTGTAGGGGACATGGTCTTCTTGAAAGTTTCGCCTTGGAAGAAGATATTGAAATTTGGTAAGAAGGGCAAGTTGAGTCCACGGTTTATTGGGCCTTATCGAATTATTAAATGGATAGGGCCTGTGGCTTATCAGCTAGAGTTACCACCAGAACTGCATCGTATTCACGACGTTTTTCATGTGTCCATGCTAAGGCGATATCGTTCTGACCTAACTCATATCGTGCCAGTTGCGAAAATTGAAGTACAGTCAGATTTGACTTTCAAAGAAGAACCGGTGCAAATACTTGATCGCGACGTCAAGGTGTTGATAAAGAAGTCAGTCCCATTAGTGAAAGTACTTTGGAGGAACCATGGCAAGGAAGAAGCTACTTGGGAGACCAAAGAGGCGATGCGTCAACAGTACCCTCAACTGTTTGGATCAGGTAAAATTTCGAGGCCGAAATTTCTTTAAGGAGGGTAGAGTTGTAACATCCTGATTTTCGGGTTTTTCTTTTGCGGTTCTCGATATTTTGGTAAAGTTTAAAAAATTTGGTTTTTGGTTGTGGAATTCATAATTTTAGTATGTAAATGGGCTTATGGAAGGCCCATGTTTTGGCCAAAACCTAGTAGAATTTTTGAATTTTAGACTTGTGAAGTTAGGGGCTTTGGATAAGTGGTCTTATTAAAATTTGTGGGTAAAATGTATCACAAAAAAAAGCCTCTGGTAAAGTGGCTAAGTGACGCCACTAGGGAGCCATAAGGGTGGCGTGTAAGTGGTTTGGGAAGACCTGGGATTGATTCCCTGTGTTGGCAAATATGATGCTAATTTTTATACTTTGTGCATGCTAGAGTTTAAAGCTGAATGGAACTCTATGGGAGAGAGTTTGAATCAGTCAAATGCATGGATTAAGGAGGGATAAGGGGAGAGATTTTAGGGATTTGAAAGGGGGATAGAGTTGGCCGAATATTGGGGATTAGAGAGGGGATTTCGGCAGAGGGGTTTTAGTTGGGGATTTTTGGCATTAGGGTCTAGGTTGTGCCATTTTCCTGCTTTTGTTTAGTCTTTTCTCTCTTTTTCTTTTTCAGCAGAATCCATCCCTCTTCCTTTCATCTTTTCTTTTTTTTCCCTCTTCCAAACCAGCCCGCTACTCCCCTCCATTCATCCATTGTTCCTTCCCTTACCAACACTTCTGCCGAAATACTGAAAAAAGCCAAAATCTGTGGAGACTAGGTGGTGCCGATTCTTTGTTGACCAACAACCCTCTTTTTTTTCTCACTTTTTGGGGTCAATTCTCTTATCTTCTAGGCATAGACAGATTCAAGAAGAGGAGACTATGGTAAGTGCTCAAACTCTAAACGATTCCTATTATAACTGTTGACAAAAGCTGAAACCCCTATAGTTTAGGAGGTGGCCGAATGTGGGTATAGGCTCTATTGGGTTCTTCTTTTTACCTTTTTATGGTTTGTATAGTGAAGGGGGAGCAAGGCATAGGGTTGACTTGGATTAGCTTGGATCATCGGAGTGACTAGATCTAGTCATCAATTTCGGTAAAGGTATGGATTTTAAGTGTTGATAATAGATGGTTCTCGTTTTGGTTTAATTATTTTGGGCTGATCTATAAGTGGTTGATTATAGGAGAAACCGTGTAGGAGATCTCGTCAAGGAATATCACAAATCAGGTGTGTAACGAACCTTCTTTCGTAGCTTAACTCGATATTTGCCGAAAAGCTGAAATGCCGAAATTCTGGCATTTCGAGGACTTGTGAGTAAGCAAATGCTCATTGGTTAATTAGATCCTCTAAGTTGATGATCGGGAACATTGGAAAAGGTAAGAGCATGATTTTTGGCATTCACGGTAAGTTGGGCCTCAAGGGGTTAAAATCGGGCCTAATGGGCTTTCGGGCCCATTTGGGTAAATTTGGTAGAAAATGAAAACCTGTTAAATTGTGTGTTAAGACTGTTGACACCATTATGGATTATGGGCTAAATGGGCCTAGATGACAAAATCGGCTATGTAGGGCCCATTAGAGGTTTTAGGCCCAATAACTCGGTTTCGTTAAAAATAGGCCAGAAACGCTGTTCAAACAAATGAATAGTTAGTAATTGATAATGAGCATGGAAAATCCCTAATATTTGGTAAAATTACGGAATTACCCTTATAATATGAAAATGACTATTTTGCCCTAGGTAAAAATGACCATTATATCCCTAGGGTTTAGTTATGAATTTGATATATGAGATTTTGATATACATGATTGATATGATATGCACATGGTATGTATGATATGCACATGATATGTATGATATGCGCATGATAAGTATGATATGCACATGATGTATTCATAAATGCATTGGGTTGGGTTTTTATATGGATGGAGGAAGTGCAAAAAAGGCTTATGCCCCAATTTACCGAAAAGGGCTTATGCCTCAGTTTACCGAAAAGGGCTTTTGCCCCAGTTATTAAAAGAGGCTAGGCCTCGAGTTATATGATAAAGCATGACTATCTTTGCCAAAGAGAGTTTTGGTTGGGTGGGTTGAGTTATTCCCCACATGGAGAGCTTGGTTGGTACGAGTGGAGAGTAGCGGATGGTGGGTCGAGTAGTCTCCCCAAATAGGTTTGCATTCTTTCATTGACATTACATGTGATATTGAAATGGGCCTATGGGCCATTCCGTTTACAGCAAAGGCTTCAGCCTAGTAATATGAAATATGAAGGCTTCGGCCTAGTGTTATGAAATATGAAAAGGCTTCGGCCCAATATGTGTTGAGATTGGATTTGGGCTTAGGCCTAGCAGGCTGATATTGTTTGGGATCTGAAAAGGGCTTGTTGCACACTGAGTTTCCAAACTCACCCCATTTCCTTAACCTTGCAGGTGAGCCTTGATGTGGGGACTTGGAGCCGGAGGGGATTCAGAGTGGCCACGACGATTACCTTTGGGCTTTTGAATAAGTGTTTGGTTTTTATTAAGTTTACTTTATTTATTATTTACTTTTGGGTTGTAATAAGGCCATTTTAACTTTTCTTTTTTCTTTCTTTTTCTAGGATTATTATTATTTTTAATAACCTCAAAAACTGGTGGATAATAATTCAAATGGGCTAGACTTAGGACGTGTTTTCAAAACGATATTTGATTTTAAAATAACACCACGCCACGAAATTTGATTTGTCAAAGAGAACCACTTAAATTAATTTCAAACTCGATATAACCAAGTGTGGCAATGGTTGTGGGCATATCTAGGATTGGATCCCATCAAAGAGCTTGGTACTTAAGCAGCGTTCATGGCTCACCTCCTCTGTTACGGATACCTACCTCGTGCCCAGCCTCCATTCACTCTGGTTAGCTCAACAATAGTCGGTTTTTAGATAATAAAACGAAACATGAATTTTTAAACTTCTATGTGGCACGTCAGATTCGGCCATAACGTCTGGGCCGGGTTTGGGGTGTTACAGAAATAGTGTGAATTCAAAGTTGCTATAAGAGTAAAAAGAGTTTGGCTAGGCTTGAGATACGAAGAAATTTGATAAAAATCAATTTTCGAGCATAAAGGCAAAATGGTCATTTTGCCGAGGTCTATGGGTAAAATGTTTATTTTACCTAAGATGTGAATTTTAAATTGCCTAATTGTGATTAGTGACTAAATGAGTGCTTTTTACTAATATAGATCGAGAATTGTCAAATTCGAACCTAGACCGGGGGAAGGCTAAGCAAATCGACTAAACCGACTAGTCGTGTACGTTTTGTATTCCGAGGTAAGTTGTATATAAATAATACAACAACATTATTAATGTATGTATTTGAATTGTCATTGAATTGATATAGCATGAAATGCTAGATTGTGAATTGAGAATGCATGTTGATAATTAAGTTAGCAGAAATCTCGTGGAACCCTAGGAAATAAACCGAATATTCATGCCATATCATTGGGTCATTAGTGTGAGCTAGTGAAAGACATGTCTGGGACATGCATCGGCCACATTATGAGAGCCAGTGTAAGACCATGTCTAGGACATGGCATCGGCATTGAGACAAGTGCCAGTGGAAGACGTGTTTGGGACATGCATCGGCTACGAGACGTGTCAGTGTAAGACCATGTCTGAGACATGGCATCGGTACGAATATGTAAGAGCTAGTGTAAGACCATGTCTGGGATATGGCGTCGGCTCATTTACCCATGTGTGAGGCTTATGCAATATCCGGTAGTGTTCCAAATGGTTCAACGGTGAAAGTAATGTTCGTAATATAATGAGGAAAGTATAACCATGTTGTGAGTGGCACATGTACCTAATTGGTACGAATGAGATATGAGCTCATTGTATAATATGTGACTTGTATGGATGGTAATGAGTGAGTTATATCTATGCCTACCTTGGTATTACGAGTACGTTGATTATCGAAGTATTGTTATTGTATATTTATTTATATGCAAGTTAATAAGCTTTTATGTTTATTTCTTCTTTCTTTCCATTTTCCTTCAGTGCCGCATAATTAGCTCAAGGATCACTGGAAGTCAGGGATATCGATCACACTATCATCTAAAGCTTTCGGTATAGTTGGATTTATATTTTTAAACATGCCATGTATACGACTTAGACCTTATAATTTTGTGTCTTTGAGAATTTTCCAACTGTGTTGGCTTGGGTTAGAAACCCTTCATTTTGTATTAAGCCTTGAATGGTGGCTAATATTCATTTTGCTCATATGCAAAGATGTTATTTCCATAGTTGAATATTTTGCCTTATAAATGAATGTCTATTGAGGCTGATTTGGTCATATGAATTGTTCTTGTTTTGGTAGTGATTGGTATTTGTATGGAACTAGGTACATAAGGGTGGCAATGAGGCGTGGTAAACAGCCTTGTATTGTCCACACGGGTAGACACACGGACGTGTGTCTAGACCATGTGTGACACACGGTCCACCCCATGGGCGTATGGTCTGGCCTTGAGTCCCCTGCATGTAAAACTTTGAGTCAGTATGCATGGTAATAAATACATGGGCAGAGACACGGCCATATGTCGCAGCCGTGTGGTGGACACGAACTAGCACACGGGCGTGTGCCTTGGCCGTGTGACATTTTAAGTATACTGACGTCAGAAATAGAATACCCAAGTTTTTGTACATGGGCTACGACACGGACATGTCATGGTCGTGTGATGGACACGGGCTATGGACACGGGCGTGTCCCGTGGCGTGTATCCTTAGTTGGTGATTAAGTCACAAACAGAGAGTTCTACGGGTCATATACATGGGCGTGTCGAGGCCGTGTGAGTAACACGGGCCAGGGACATGGGCGTGTGTCCAGGCCATGTGAAGTCTGCACTTGAATTATGTGAAATTGTGTAATTAAATTGGTTACACGGGTAAGGGACACGGGCGTGTCCCTAGGTGCTTAGGCTGTGTGAGACACACGAGCCATTAGCACGACCTTGTAAAGATGGTCACATGGGCGTGTTACCTGTCCACACGAGCGTGTGCCCTGTTTTAAATTCAAAGTTTGCATAGATTGGATAAGGACCCGAAAAGGTTCCGAATGGTTTCCAATGGTTGATTTAGGCCTCGTAGGCCCATATTAAGAGGTTAAAAATGGAAATCAAAAACTTTTTAATTTGGACTGAGTCTCGGTGACTTGAGAACGATTTGTTGCGTGAGAACAAGTTATGTAATACCTTGTACTCCGCCCGGTGTGGGTTACGAGTATGGGGTGTTATAATTTCTAACCATATTTTGAGCTAGGGTTCATGTATGAAATTTGACCCATGTGTGACATGTTTTTATTTTGATTACTAATGAAAGAATATGTAAGTTTGATGTGTGATGAACATCTTTTACTAAGTGGTTTTTAGTGAAAACTCCTAAAAAGGGGCTTATTTCAAAAAGGTGTAAAAATGAGTAGTCCAAATGTGAAATAGAGGAAAATATGGGCTGATAGGAGCATGATATAGGTTTGGCTAGGCTTGGGTAACCAAGAAAATGCATGCATTTCATTTTACGAGCCTAGGGACCAATTTGTAAATAAGTGAAAAGTTAAGGGTAAAATGGTAATTTTATCAAAGTATGTGCTCTGGGTCGATTTGACCGATGTATGTATTGAACAAGTTAAATTTGGCATTATATATCAAGAAAAACATGATTCGGGTCTTGATCGGGGGGAAAACAAAGTTCACGAGGATTAGGCTCGTTTCTAACAGCCTGATTTTGAGGCTAGTCGGAACAGTGGTTTCAGAACCACTAATCTGAGGCCAAAGAAGTTATTTCTAATATTATTTTATGTGTTATAGCATGATTATATGAGTGCATGAAAATTTTGGTGAAATAACTTTAGTGATTTTATGCTTAATTTTGAAAAAGGACTAAATCGCATAAAAGGTGAAATTTGTGTTCTACTAATTAGAAGTGTCATATAACTAGAGAACCTTAAATTAGAGGTCCTTAATGTGCAAATAGGCCTTTAAGAGAGTGATGGTCGGCCGTAGAGACAAGGAAATGAAATTGTCAAAGGTTAGGTGAGGTTTTGGTGACAAATTTGACTAGAAATAAAATGAAATAAAGTGAAAAAGATATCACCTTTTTATCTTCCTCCTATCCACCGAAAATATCAGCAAAAATAAGGGTTTTGGAAGCTTTAAATTTCAGCAACTCTTCACCCTTGAAAGTAAGTGATTTTAATGGTCATTCTTGATAATTTTTGTACTTTTAGGACCCTTGTAGCATAAGCTAACTAAAGGGGGACTATTTTGCAAAATGTTTGATAGTCTAGAGATTTACCATGAGAGGATTTGTGATGTTTGCTGAGTATTTATGGAATAAAATGAATCTTGGTTGTTAAATAAACAACTTTTGTGAAAGAGGCTTTCATGGAAACACCTAAAAGAATCATTTTGTGAAGTCTATAAAATAGGTTGTAAATGTGTGAAATAATTAAAATTTTGAGTTGCTATAAGAGTAATAAAGGTTTGGCTAGGCTTTTTAAAGTAGGAAATTTGATTAAAATTGTTTTACAAGCCTAGGGGCAAAATTGTAATTATGTAAAAGTCTAGAGGCAAAATAGTAATTTTGCCTAGGTATGAATTATAGATTGTCTTGATTAATATAGTGATTAAATAAGTGAATTTTTCATTATAGATCAAGAAAAACAGAGTCCGGACCTAGACCGGGGGAAGACCAAGCTAGTAGACTAATTCAATCTAGTCGCCCACTTTTTGTATACCGAGGTAAGTTGTATGTAAATAATACTGTAAATAATACAACTTTATTGTTATTATGTATTGAATAATTAATATGGCATAAAGTGTTTGATTATTGTTGTGAATATGCATGATGAGAATTGATGTAGTAAAAACTCCCGGTTGAACCTTAGGAATAGATTGGATATCCATGCCATGACATTTGGTTGATATGTGTGCTACTGTAAGACCATGTCTGGGACATGGCATCGGCATTAATATGTGTGCTAGTGTAAGACCATGTCTGGGACATGGTATTGGCATTGAGACGAGAGTTAGTATAAGACCAAGTCTAGGACATGGCATTGGCCTTGACATGTGAGCCAGTGTAAGACCATGTCTGGGACATGGCATCGACATTTTACCCTCTTGTGTGCGGCTTATCGAATATCCTTTAGTATTCCAAATGGTTCCACGAATTAATTAAAGCTTATGATAAAGATATGAAAGGATATAATCATGTTGTTAGTGGTATAGGTTCTTACTCGAAACTCATGAGATATGAGCTTAGTTATGATGCCTAAATGGTAAGGATGAAATTGAGTAAGTTCTATCTATGAGAATGATTTCGGGACGATCTTGTAATCTTTGGCTTATACTTATGAAGTGTAAATATGTAGTAAATCTACCATTGTTAAATCAAGAATGTTGTGCTGGTTTATAATATGCTATATGTTTAAAGATTCATGGTTGATGTTGTTACTTATTTACATGAAACTTACTAAGTTTTATGCTTACTTCCTCTTTTTTCCATTTTCTTATAGTGCTGCCAAGCTAGCTTAGGAATCAAGGGACGTCGGAGGCATCGATCACACTATCACCTGACGCTTTTGGTATAGTTAGCTTAAATGTTTTAAGCATGGCATGTATAGGGACTTAGTCTTTTTGTTAAGTGTCATATTGTGTTGGCCAAATGTGTTAGCTTGTCATGAAGTTGATTCATTTTGTATAAGGCCATAATTGATGGCTAATACTTGTTGTTGATAAATGCAAATGTTGGTGTTTCCATGAATGTGCTTAATACATGGTTTGGTTGATAAGTAAGAAATGTTGTAGGTGATAGAAAATAGCTTGAATTTGAGGCGTGGATGCCTTAGTTGTGACTGATTTAGTCATGTGTTTGTGCTTGTGATGGTACTATATTATGTGTGTAGATGTGTGCTTGAAAGGGTGACTAAATGGATAAGAAAATAGCCATATATTTGTCCACACGGGTAGACCCACGTGCATGTGTCTAGACCGTGTGTGACACACGGCTGGCCCCATGGGTGTGTGTTATGGCCGTGTGTCCCCTGTACCCTATTTAATGCAAAACAGAATGCCGAGTAGTAAACACACGAGTAGAGACACGGCTGTGTGTCTCAGCTGTGTGGAGGACACGACCATAAGACATGGGCGTATGCCCAGGTCGTGTGAAGTCTGCACTTAAATTTTAGAATTTAACTTGCCACACAACCTAAGGACATGGACATGTGCCTTTGTCGTGTGCCCCTAATTTGGTGATGACGTCATAAACAGATAGCTCCATGAGCAAGGGACACGGGCGTGTCCCATGCCATACGAGCGTGTAAGATCACACGGCCTAACAACACGTGCGTATGGCTCTCCAAATCATGAAAAATTTTCTATGTGTAGTAAGAGTTCTGGAATTTCCTAGTTTAGTCACAATTCACCCCCAATGTATGTTTTGTGCCTCGTAGGCCCGTATAAGGGACGTTAAGCATATGTTTGAATGTTTTTAATTGGTCTGGTAATTTTATGGTCTGATTTTGTGTGTTTGATTATTTTGTACCTCGAACCCTATCCCGGTATCGGATACGGGTAAGAGGTGTTATACTTAGTGGTATTAGAGCTATGATTTAGTCGATTCTTGGACTAACCTAGAATCAGTACGAGTTTAGCTATACATACCATATATGTGATATGATAGTGTGACGACTCTTGACGAATTTAAATTGTGTTTTCATATAGTAAATGGATCCCGAGGGAGCAATGGCAGATGATGTAGAGAGTAATGCGTCGACTCCCGCTGAGGGGACCGCGCCAATTGATAGTGGGCCCGTGACACTGAGTCAGGGCGGAGGGGCTAGAGAAGCCTACCTCCATATGATGGATGCTTGGTATTTAGAGTTTGTTCGTGTAAATCCGAACACTCCACCTCCTCTACCCCCTTCAATCCCCAGTCTGCCCCTGTAGCTCCCCAAGTGGTGGAGATGTTAAGAAGGGAAAAACCTCTAGTTGACAGGATTCAAAAGTAAGGGGCCGAGGAATTTAGAGCGAATATAGATGATGACCCAGTGAGGGCAGAGTTCTGGCTAAAAAATACCATTAGGGTATTCGATGAATTGTCTTGCACACCTGAGGAGTGCATGAAGTGTGTTGTGTCACTCCTATGAGACTCGGCCTACCAATGGTGGAACACCCTTGTGTCGATTGTACCAAGGGAAAGGATTACATGGGAGTTTTTCCAAGAGGAATTTTGAAAAAGTATATTATTTAGAGGTTTATAGACCAGAAGAGGAAGGAATTTCTAGAATTGAAGCAAGGCCGAATGACAGTAACAGAGTATGAGCGTGAGTTCGTGAGGCTCAGCAAATATGCTAGGGAGTGCATATCTACCGAAGCTATCATGTGCAAGAGATTTGAGGATGGATTGAACAAAGACATCCAATTATTAGTTGGCATATTAGATTTAAGGGAGTTTGTGGTGCTTGTTGAGAGAGCTTGCAAGGCAGAAGAGTTGGTCAAGGAGAAGAGAAAAGCTAATAACAAGCCTCGTGACTCAAAGAAAAGACAAATGGGAAAGATCATTTCAGACCTCATCCAAGAGATCGAGAGAGTTTCCCACTCAATCAAATGCATCAGTAGGATTCTCGAACAGAAATAAGAATAAGCAGTATACAGTGTCTAAAGCTCAAACCACTTCTATCGCAAGTGTTGGTAATGCTCAACCGAACAGACCAAAATGTTCATAGTGCGATAGATGTCATTTCAGTGAGTGCTGAGGAAATGAAAGAGGCTGTTTCAAATGTGGGTCACTAGACCATTTTATTCGTAGTTGTCCCGAGATGGTCGAGAAAGATAGAGATCAAGGTGTGAGATCGGGTAACGCTCCATCTATAAGTAGACCACAAAAGAACCCGAGAAGTGGGGCTAGCAACAGAGGTGCACCTAGAGATTCCGTCATGAGGTCTGAGGGCCGAGCGCTTGCAAGGACTTATGCCATTCGCGCTTGCGAAGAGGCATCATCACCGGATGTGATTACAGGTACTTTTTCTTTCCACGATATTTTTGTTGTTGCTTTGATTGATCCGGGGTCTACCCATTTGTATGCTTGTGTGAAATTGGTGTCTAGCATGAATATGCATGTTGAGTCTATAGAATTTGTGGTAAGTGTCAAACTCGTTAGGCAAGCATGTAATAGTTGACAAAGTGTGTACAAACTGTCCTTTGATGAATAGAGGTAATTATTTTCCGGCTAATCTCATGCTACTACCGTTTGATGAATTTGACCTAATTCTTGGCATGGATTGGTTTACTGTTCATAACATGTTAGTAAACTATGGTAGTAAGTTTATTGAACTGAAATATGAAAATAGGGATATTATTCGGGTTGAATCATGTGAACCGGATAGCTTACCTATACTGATTTCTTCTATGACTGCTGAGAAATACATGAGAAAAGGGCATGAGTCTTATCTTACATTTGTGTTGAATACCCAAGAGTCGGAAGTAAAGATTGAGTCAGTGCCTGTGATATGTGAATACCTAGTTGTGTTTCCAAAAAAGTTGCCCGGGTTGCCTCCAAATAGGGAAGTCGAGTTTGGTATTGAGTTGGTCCCTTGTACGACACCTATTCCAGTTGCATCGCATAGGATGGCACCGTTTGAGTTAAAAGAGTTAAAGGTTTAGTTACAAGAGTTAACGGATACGGGTAAGGGGTGTTACACATTTTGTACCGAGGTAAGTTCATTTGCAAATTATGCAACATGTACCATACTTAAAATGCTTTAATGTTGCATGTATGGTAAGTACATACATAGTAAATGTGATGTTGTATCAAGTGTTTAAAATGATTACATTTTTATTATGAATTATGCTTTGATTATTCCATGAGCATGTGATGGGTACTATGAGTATTGAAATCGACATTACGAGCAAGTTTGACAGAACTGTCATATCGAGAGAATCCCATTTGAACCTTAGGAATAGTTTAGGATACAAGTGACATGTCACTAGGAACTATGTGATCTGAACTCATGAGTTGTGGTCTGAGTTCATGATATATGTGACACATGTTATGGCGTTCCGAGCACTGGTCTTGTATGTTCTAACGATGGCTAGGTAGTTCGGCATGTGTTACGGTACCTAACAGCTTGTGTGGATAGACCCGTGAGTAGCTCAAAAATGAGCAACATGTGATATGAGAAATAAGGTAGTGTTGGCTACATATAGGGCACTTAGGTGAGAATTTCTGATGTAATCAATAGTATTCCAAGTGTTCAACGGGTAATTCAAAGTGAAGCCCAATGGGTAATGAGTAATCCTAATGAATACGACAAAGAAGAAAAAAGTAAGTTATATTGTGGAAGTGGCACAGGTATGTACATCGATCTCATGAGATTGCCATGAAACATGATGAACTTGTGGTAAGATTATACATATGTATATTTATGTGAAGAGTAAGACTGAGAAGTTGTTAAAAATACAAGATTATGTTCAATATGTTGATGAATGATTAATGCATGTTTAAGTTGCATTTTAATTGCATGTGAACTTATTAAGCTTTAAAGCTTACCCTCTTTTCTTTTTCTTTTCTTATAGTGTCGCCAAGCTAACTCGGGAATCGTAGAAAGTCGGAGACTCGATCACACTGTCAATTGAATATTTAGGTATAGTTAGTCTTATCATTTGAGTATGGAATGTATAAGGACTTAGTCTTTTTGTTATATGTCATATTGATTAGCCAAATCTGTTGGCTCATAATGTTATTGTGATTCATTTTGTATATGGCCATGAGAGGTGGCTCATATTAATTATTGGGTTGTAACCCTAATCATTTATGCATGCATGCAAATGTGTTTATGTTTTGATGTGGTTTTGGTTGCTTGTGGATGATATGTAAGATGAATAGCATATGTATTTAATGGATGAATGAGGACTAATAGGTATGACCATATTTATGTTGTAATTGAGTAACTTGAAAGAAGACTTAAAAAGATGAATAAGTATGAAATTCGTGTGGAATGTCATATGGAAGTATAATGGTTAGAGTATGTGATATGTCCACATTATAAAATCATGGATTAATCATGATGGTGTGTGCCTATGTAGCCAAATGTGCCATGTTGCATGCTATGAAGTAGGATCGAGTATGTGAGAGTTCAAGGGTGGCAAATGGCTTGGAAAATAGCCTAGAAGTTGTCCACACGGTTAGACACACGGGCATGTGTCTCAGCCGTGTGTGACACACAGTCTATCCCATGGGCATGTGATCTGACCGTCTGTCCCCTGCACCCTATTTATTGCAAAACATAATGCTTAGTAGTAAACACACGGGCAGAGACACGGCTTTGTGTCTCAGCTGTGTGAAGGACACGACCTCAGGACATGGGCATGTGCCTAGGCCGTGTGAAGTCTGCACTTAATTTTTGGAATTTAATTTGCCACACGGCCTAAGCACATAGGTGTGTGACTTGGCCATATAACCATATTTGGTTGATGACATCATAGTCAGAGAGTTACACGGGCTAAGGACACGGTCGTGTCCCAAGCCACACGGGCGTGTGTGACCACACAGCCTACTCGTACGGGCGTGTGACTCCTCAAAACATGAAAATTTTCTAAGTGTTGCAAAATTTTTGAAAGTTTTTGGTTTAGTCCCGAACCATCACCAATGTATGTTTTGGGCCTCGTATACCCGTATAAGGGACATTATGCATGCACATGAATGGTTTTAAAATTAAATGAAATTCTATGGTTCGATTTTGTATGAATGATTATGTTAAAGTCAAATAATGCCTCAAACCCTATCCCGATATCGGATACGAGTAAGGGGTGTTACATCCAAGCTCGATTGTAAGTCCGTCTTTGTCCCATTTTTAATGATTTTTACGTTTTTTTGAATGTTGTAACTTGATTTAGCTATTCTAAGGACTAATTTGAAAGAAAATCAAAGTCTAATATTTTAACCATTTTGAATATTTGTGTATTTTGATGTTTAATGGTAGACAATGCATGCTGGGTGTTAGATAAACAACATTTACTAAGTGGTTTTTGATGAAAATGTCAAATAGGGACCTATTTGTAAAAGTTGTAAAATGTGGGTAAAAATGTGAATAAATGAAAAATGTGGGTTTCTATGAGCAAGGAATAGGTTCGGCTAGGCTTGGGTGATGAGGAAATTGAATGAAAATCATTTTACGAGCCTAGGGACTAAAATGTAAAAAGTTAAAAAGTTAGGGGCAAAAATATAATTTTTCAATAAGGTATTTTTGGGATTAAATTGAATAATGTGATGATTGGATGAGTTAAATGTGGTATTATAGATCAAAAAAGACGAGGTTTTGACCTAGACTGGGGAAAGAACAAGGTTGTGGACTAAATCGAACTATTAGCCATTTTGTACCGAGGTAAGTTCGTAGTTAAAAATAAGCTTTAGAATAATTGTACTTAAATGCTTTAATATTGCATGAATTGTATGTTTGATCATGTGAATGAGTATAATTCTACGAATGAGTTCGACGACGGTTCGGCAAGTGAGAAGTCCCGTTGAACCTTAGGAATAGATTAGGATACAAGTGACATGTCACTAGGCTCATTATGTGTTATGTGATTATTTGATTCGGGTGCTAGTCTTGTACGTCCTATCAGTGGCTGAGTATACCGGCATATGTTGCGGATACTTGACAGCTTGTGTGAGCAGCACCGCGTAGCTATGTCTTGACTGACGGCTTGTGTGAGCAGGCTCGTCGATAGCTCAAGAGCGAGCGATTATGTGATATGAGATTGAGGTAGCCTTGGCTATATATGTGGCACTTAGCGTGCAAAAATCCCAATTCCAAGTGGTTCACGGGTATGTCAAAGATGAGAATATGTGTAAATTCATTTCGAGATGGTTCAAGTATGTACATAAAGCCCATGTTTATTAAATGCTTGAAAAGATGAATATGAGGTAACTTTTGTTGTGGAATGAGTTATGATCATGAGACTATGGTAAATTCACATTTAATTATGTTATAATATTTAAATGTTATATGCATGGTAAGGTTGCTTATTTCTAGCATATGAGCTTACTAAGCTATATAGCTTACTCTATTTATTTTCCATGCTTTATAGTGTCGCTAAGCTAACTCAGGTCGGAGATCGTCGGAGATTCAAATCACACTATCAAACTCTCATTTTTGAGTATTGATGATCTTAGTATTTTGAAAGTATGGCATGTATAGGGACTTGGTCATTTTGTTATATGTGTCATTACGATTTTAGCCAATGTATTGGCTTGTAATTGTCAAAAGCTTGATTGGATATTTGGCCATGGCTTATTTTGGCTATCATGGTTGTAAGCCTAAGTATATTCATATATGTGCCAATGTCTTTGGTGATATGGTCATGGTATGCTTGGTGAATGATGGAATTTGATTCATAGCATGAATGTGAAATGTTTGGAAATGTGATCTATGGATGAGATGGGTCCTTAGGTATGTTAGTAAACCTAAGAAGAATTATTCATGATGAAAGTATTCATGTTGATACTTGTGAATGTGAAATTTGCATGGTTGATTTAAGGCATAATAAGTGTTGTGAGTATGATAGATGTTGCTATTGTATTAGCATGAGCTGGTCATAATTGTGGGTGTTTTGGTTGCTCTAGTATATTATGTTTTGTGCCACTGAATTGGTGTATGTGTATATGAGAATAAGGGTGGGAAATGGCTTGGTAAATAGCCTTTATTGTAACACCCTAAACCTGGCCTAAACGTTATGGCCGAATCTGGCGTGTCACATTAAATTGATTTTTCGAAAAACTTTGTCTTAATAATAAATCACGCTTGAAAGATAAAAGCCCTTTTGTTTATTTCTAAATTCAACTTAATTATTTGTTATCCATTTCAAACCAGCCTTACTTTAAAAACATAGTTGTTACGGAAGCATTTAAAAAGAGATGTGGAAGCTTGTAAAATTTTATAATTTGCAGAAACGCTGTAAAACGTAATAACCAAAAATCCCAAATTAAAAACCAGAAATTAAAAAAGGCCTTATTACAACCCAGATCAAAATATAAGTACTTATAAATAGATAACTTAAAAGAAAATCGAAAACAATAGCAGTTGTGTGGCGACCTCCGAGTCCCTCGCAGCACCAATCCAGCTAATGTTGGGGATTACCTGCACAGTTAATAAACGGGGTGAGTTTATGAAAACTCAGTGTGTAATCCCCTCCTAAATTAGAACAGTTAGTAAATAGACAGAATTCAGAATCAGTTTGGGCCGAAGCCCATTATAGTAACAGAACAATGTGTGTGGCCTAAGCCCAATACAATTTCACTTGGATCTCAGCCCTCATCAGAATTAATTGGGCCTAGCCCATTCTCCAAAATCAGTAACAGTTGGGCCTAGCCCATAATAGAATTAGGTGGGCCTAAGCCCAATACAGAATCAGGTTGGCCTAAGCCCAATACAAAATCAAGATGTCGAATCTGATATATACAGCATGCATATCCAAAATCCAACCAACCAATACACCACCCGTACCAACCAACACACCATGTGGGGATAAAATCGACCCACACAGCCAACTCACCAAGCTTACCATCGGTTGCGGCACTAAGTCAATAGAACGGCTCAATGCCGTAGATAGAATGGCTAAAGGCCATAAATATCGCAGCAACGCTACCAGTTAACAGAACGGCTATAAGCCATAAGTATCACAAAAAGGCTGAAAGCCTTGTACAGAACGACTACAAGCCGTACACTTCCTCCGTCAATAATAACCCAACCCCATGCAATAAGTCATGTCATAAATACTACATGTATACAAAGTCATACTCAGTACAATCATAAGCACATTAGTCATATGGAACATAAAGGCATAATCGTCATTCTACTATACATGGGCATTATGGTCATTGTATCCTACAGGGGCACTACGGTCATTTTACCTTACAGGGGCATTACGGTCATTTTACCCTACTGGGGCATTACGGTCATTTTATCCTACAAGGGCATTTCGATCATTTTACCTATTTTAGGGTTTCAGCTCAGATAACGACCTCCCCGAAGGTCTATAGTCGCCTCGAGCGACAAAGATAACCTAAATGATCATAACGGTGTAAATGGGCACAAGGCCCAGTACTCAGCCCAAGTGGGCCCATACGCTCGTGTGGCCCATTTGGCCCAAACTCAATTGCGACTACGCGTTCATCATAGCCCACTCATTTATTTGCCTCTTACCGTAAATTTTATCCGTGTGGGGCCCACGAGTCCATTCGGCCCACACGGGCCAACGAACCCTATTACGGGCCGAGCCCATGAGAATGTTCGTGGCGGCCTCTACAGTCTGTCGCCCATGATTTGTGCATTCGGTTTAACATGCGAGCGTTCGCACGTTTGTGAGGCCTCAAATGCTAAAGTTTCAGCTTTTCGACTTTTTGCCGATTCACATATCATAATGGTGTGTTTCCATATCTTTATCCAACGTTTTGACAGCAGCAATATTAGGTGTACGATTACACGCCCTTTTCGGATTTAAGCTGATTAGAAAAAATATGGTTTACTGTTACACACCTTTGTTAACAAAGAGAGCGGCTAATCCTTGAGCACTAAACCTACATCAATTCCAACGCACAATTAATCGTATGCCGATAGGAATACAACCAACCTTTTTAACTCGTACTCAAATGAAAGACTTGAGCAAGATAAAGGGAATACTTACCGAATCGTAAGGTTAATTAGGAAGAGGGGACAATCATCCTAACCCACTAAAACAGAGGAGCAAAGCTAGCACCACTCGTCCCACTTGATCACAGAATATTTGCACAAGTCGAAAACTGAAGTAGAGAGGAAGAATGCTGATATTTGGCCAAAGTAACACCACTTGAGAACACCATAGAAAAAGAGCAACCAGTCTACAAAGAAGGAACCGATTGAAAGAATTGGGAAGATGAGTATTCGACTAAGAAAACTGAGAAATAGTAAAGGTGAGAAGAGAGTCATGGTTCGGCCAACCAAGTGAAAAGAGATTAAGGGGGAAAAGAAAAGTTCGATTTTGGTACAAAAATTAAGTGTTTAATCAGCCAAAGCAGTAGCGATTCGAGATAGGGAAGGAAAAACAAAGAAAACGAGCAGAAGGATGAGGCAATAGAAGAATTTGGCACCAAAAAGCACAAAAACCAAATTCCTAAAGAAAGACACACAAAACCGAAACTTGAGGAACAACACTTAGCCAAAATTTTGAGTACCTCCTAAGCAAATTCGTCACAATACCATACCAACTCAAACTCCCTTTTTTCCTCCTAAAAATCCTCTTTTATCTTCTCCATGATTTCCTCCACAAACCACTCCAACTTCCCATACAAATTCAATTCAAATTCTTATGACCAATTCAAACTTAATGTCCCCATCTAACTCAATTACTAACCATCCCATGTAGCAAAATAAATACTTCTTTTATGCTATGCCAGCACTCGAACCTCAGACCTCAAGGTTACTCTACACGCCACCTTGCCACCACACCACAGGCTCCTTTATGACACATTTTATCCTCAATTAATTAAAAGGCCTTCATCCAAGCATCCAGGGTTTTATTCACTTAAAACCAAAATTTTTGCTAAAGCCCAGGTTTGAACCCAGGACTTTTCCAACTCCTCTCAGGACCCTTAACCACTTGAGCAGACATTTAATTGTGTCATTTCTTGTATAACTAACTACATATATCAAGCCTTCTCACAGTTCCCCTACTCAAGGCCCATTCCTTCTAGGCCCAAAATTTAGGGCGTTGCAACTCTACCCCCTTAAAAAAATTTCGTCCTCGAAATTTCCAACTATCAGAATAGTCGCACAACCTGGCCCACCACACTACGCCCTCGCTCTGCACTCTAATCCTAACAATACAAGCACACACCAAACCATCTATCCATCGGAGCAGATAGATATCTCATACATACCATTTCCAGAACACACACAGAATAAATACAAACTCTAAATTCAAGTGTAGAAATACAGTCTAATATCTAAAGAAATCACAGTGTTTTTATCTACTGCTTTCAATGAAAACAAACAACAGTTTCAGAAACTTATGGATTCGGCGCTGAAGACTCAGTGTGCCATACAATCAGTCAAACATTTTCAATTCTTCAATTTATTTGAAGTAGTTCCTTCAGAAATTCAAACTTTCAAAAACCTATTCCACAGTCGAGTTTTGCAACTTGACTCTGATACTACTAAATGTAACACACCAAACCCGGCCTAGACGGCCAAATCTGGCATGTTACAATTCAATGTTGACACACTCAAACCACAAAAAAAGTGAGCAAGAAAGAAAGCTACATGCTCAAAAAGGCTCAAAAATCTCACCAAAAATTTGGGTTTTTGATATCATTCATGTATACTTAAGATTTCAAGATAATACCTTAATTTAGAAAAATAATCTAAAAATTTTAGTTCTCAAAATATCAACTTATCATGCTTGATTCTTTAAGGTCCTACAATGAAATAATCATGCATAATTCCTTTGGTCTAATTCATGACATATCAACAATAATTATAGATTAATCAGAATTCATTCTATCAATATTATGAGAAAATCACTTAAGCACAAGACCACATTCAGGGATTTGAGAATAATGCAAAAAGTTAGGTTTCATGTTTATGTTCACCCCCTACACTTAAGCTGTACATTGCCCTCAATGTACAAAGATAGACTATTCAAAATAAAGAAAATCATAAGAGGAAAGGAGGTGAAACTCCCTGTTATATGGATACTGAGCTTGATTACGAAATTTGGTCAGAGTGTTTGGGGAAAGTAGTAGCTACCATTGTTCTTAACTAGATGAAGAAATTGGGTCGTTGAACATGGCATTCGTTTTGTATTGTTCCCTATTTGTTTCCTTATTCCGTAAAATCTTCCTAGCAGCTTGCTTGAAAATCTGTAGAATCATGAAGAGCTTATTAAGAATTGGTGTGGAACAGAGTGTAGTGGGATTCCTTGTTAGAAATACTAGAAAAAAAAATGAAGTAAGTAAAATTTACTAATATAGATATGTCTTTCATAAGAAAATAATAAAATTTAAATGAATTTAAAAATTAAGAATAAATATAAATATAAATATAAAAAGATAGGAGGATTCAATGATCCTTTTCAGTGGGGGCCTCAGTATTATTAATGCAAGGGGAGTGAATTTGAGGGTGGTTTGGGGGTTGGGAAAGTGAGAATCTGGAGAATGGTGGACGGAATAGGGATTAGCGGTTGGGGAGGGGTAAATTTTGGCTAGGGTTTTGAAAGAGGGGAGAAGATGAACAGTGGTTTGTTTATATAGGGGAGGGGTACACGGCCTATGGCCACGCCCGTGTACTTTGAGGGTGAGCCCGTGTTTTTTGAATTTTGCGAGTTAGGTCATGCTCGGCTACTATCACACGCCCGTGTGTCTTGGGCTTGTGTCAAACACGGCCATGTCGCACGGCCGTGCCTAGCTTTGTTCGCTTCTCCTACACTCATGTTTGATGGTAGCACGCCCGTAGATTGTTGTACACGGTAAAATGGCACACGCCCGTGTCGAAGAAACAGAATCGAGCCTTGCCCCAGGCACACCCGTGGTTTTCTATCCCCACGCCCGTGTTTTTCCTATCAAGTTCACCCACGGCCATGTCGCACGGCCGTGGGGATTTATCGCCCCCCATGTTTTGGGGAAATCATGTCCTGCTTCAACACGGCCGTATCGCACGATCGTGTCTCTTTCCCCTGTTTGGCCACGGCTATAGGCACGCCCGTGTGCCTGGCCGTGTGAGGGTTATAGATCTGCGTTCAGAGATTTAGTTAGTAGTCTAAAAAAATCTTGTAATTTTAATGAAACTTAAATAAATAAAAGTTGTTAGTACTCAAGTTGCCTCCCGAGAAGTGCTTGTTTATAGTCTAAGCTCGACTTTCCCTTGTGGATGTATTCAGGGAGGTTCGTGGAGTCGTAGCTCTTCTCCATCGGCTTTAAAATTCTCACCATTATAAAGTTTGAGACGATGACCGTTTACCTTGAAAGTTCCTTGTGATGGATGATTTACCTCTACTGTGCCATATGGAAAAACAGATTGAACTATGAAAGGTCATGACCATCGTGATTTAAGTTTTCCAGGAAACAATTTGACTCTTGAATTGTAGAGCAAGACAAAATCTTTGACTTTAAATTGTTTCGTTTGCTTCAAGCGAGCGTCATGGCATCATTTCGTTGCTTCCTTGTATAGTCATGAATTTTCGTATGCATTGGCTCGCCACCCATCTAACTCGTTCAGCTGTATCAACCTGTTTTGACCTGCAATAACAAAATCCATCGAATGAGTCGAGGTTTTGCATCAGTTTTAGTTAAGAGGTATCGAAGGGCAGAATGATCAGTGTAGACAACAACTTTAGATGATATAAGATATGATTAGAATTTATCAAATGAAAAAACCACAGCTAGCAGTTCTTATTCTGTGGTGGTGTAGTTCTCCTGTGCAGTTGTCCATGTTTTGCTAGCATAATAGATAGGTTGAAAGTGCTTGTCTCTTCGCTATCCCAAAACTGCACCTACTGCATAATCACTCGCATCACACATTAATTCAAAAGGTAAGTTCCAGTCAGGTGCAATTATTATCGGAGCATCAATTAATTTTTCTTTCAGGATGCTAAATGCTTCTAAACATTTCTGATTTAAGTTAAAAGGCACATCTTTTTCTAGTAGTTTAGTCATAAGCTTAGCTATTTTAGAAAAATCTTTAATAAATCTTCTATAAAAACCGGTATGTCCTAAAAAGCTTCTAATAGCCTTGACCGAACTAAGAGGGGGTAATTTTTCGATTGTTTCAATTTTAGATTTATCCACTCCAATCCCTTTACAAGAAATTTTATGCCCTAATACTATACCCTCTTGAACCATAAAGTGACATTTTTTCCAATTAAGCACAAGGTTCGTTTCCTCACATCTTATTAAAACTTGTTTCAAATTTTTAAGGCAAAGATGGAAAGAGTTACCGAATATCGAGAAATCATCCATGAATACCTCCATGATGTCTTCTACGAGTTCGTCAAAGATGGCCATCATGCAGCGCTGAAAAATGGCAAGAGCGTTACATAATCCAAAAGGCATTCTACGATAAGTGAACGTACCGCATAGGCATGTGAATGTCGTCTTTTCTTGATCTTCAGGAGCTATTAGGATTTGGAAGTAGCCGGAGAGCCCGTCTAAGAAACAGTAGTACATGTGCCCAGATATTCTTTCCAACATTTGATCAATGAATGGTAATGGGAAGTGATCTTTCCTTGTGGCATCATTCAGTTTCCTGTAGTCAATACAAACTCTCCAACCTGTGACTGTCCTTGTCGGGATTAATTCATTCTTCTCGTTAGTCACGACTGTCATGCCTCATTTTTTTGGAACAACCTGTACTGGACTTACCCAAGAACTATCAGAAATAGGATAAATAATTACAGCATCTAGAAGTTTAATTACCTCAACTTTAACTACTTCCTTCATATTGGGATTTAGTCATCTTTGAGCTTGCACACAAGGCTTATATTCATCTTCCATTAAAATTTTATGGGTGCAAAAAGGGGGGTTGATCTCTTTTATGTCAGAAATTTTTGAAGCTAGGGCCTTTTTATGTTCTTTTAATACTTGGAGTAGTTCCTCTCTTTCCTTGGGTTGCAGGTTAGAAGCAATAATCACTGGTAATGTAGAATTATTTCCAAGGTATGCATATTCCAAGTGATTTGGCAGTTGTTTAAGTTCCAGTTTGGGAGGTTCTTCAATAGAGGGTTTTTGCTTAAGTTCATCATTCATTTTGATACCCTCATACTCTGCTAGTCTTAAAGGATGTTCGTTAAGGTCATCATCTGACTCTTCTTATTGAGCTAGGTACAGTTCTGTTGTGTCTTCTTGTATAATTTCCTAAAAAGAGTCTTGAGTATCATGATCAATAGAGTCAATAAAATAACATGAGTCATCCTGTTCCCTAAAAAATCTCATGGCATCATAAATTTTAAAGATAATCTCCTCATCACCTACTCTAAGTACCAATTTACTGTCACCCACATCAATTACAGCCCTAACAGTGGCTAAAAATGGACGTCCTAAAATTAAAGGTACTTCCACGTCTTTGTCCATATCAAGCACAACAAAGTCAACAGGGAATATGAATTTATCTACTTTCACAAGTACATCTTCTATAATACCCCTAGGATATTTAACAGATCTATCGGCTAGTTGAATACTCATCCTAGTGGGTTTGGGTTCCCTAAGACCAAGTTGTTTGAACATTTTATATGGCATCAAATTAATGCTAGCACCTAGATCGGCTAGTGCTTTCTCAACATTTAAACTACCAATTAAGCAAGGGATAGTAAAACTTCCTGGATCTTTCAGTTTGGTTGGCAGTTTATTTTGGAGTATGGTTGAGCACTCCTCGTTGAGCTCTACTGTGGATAAATCCTCAAACTTTCTTTTATTTGTTAGGAGCTCCTTTAAAAATTTGGCGTATGTAGGCATCTACGAGATAGCTTCGACAAAAGGTAAGTTGATATGTAATTGTTTAAAAAGTTCAAGAAAGTTACCAAATTGTGCATCCATGCGGTCCTTTTTTAATTTTTTTGGGTATGGAACTGATGGTTTATATTCCTTCTGTACTGGTTCCTCATTATTTTTAGGTTTTTCCTCCTCCCTTTCGCTTATCACGGCTTCTTGTGTTGGCTTCTTTTCAGCTTCAGCTAACACTTTCCCACTCCTTAGTGTAACTGCTTTCACATGCTCTTTCGGTTTGGTGTTACTATGTAAGCCACCTTGTGATTGTTCAGAAATCAGTCTGGTCAGTTGGCTTATCTGAGTTTCGAGTCCTTGAATTGATGCTTGTTGATTTTTGAGTGTTGTCTCAGTATTCTGGAAACGAGTTTCTGACACCGAGATGAATTTGGATAACATCTCCTCAAGGTTTGGCTTCTTTTCCTGTTGATACGGTGGCTTTTAAAAATTCTAAGGATTCTGTGGCCTTTGATTCTGTTGACCACCCCAAGAGAAATTTGGGTGGTTCTTCCAACCTGCATTATAAGTGTTACTATAAGGGTTATTCTGAGATATAAAATTATTGTTACCCATATAGTTGACTTGTTCCTCTTCGATTGTAGGATTGAATAGTGGGTATTCTGTATGTACGCCTCCACCAGTTGAGTCACACCTCTATAAATTCATAGGCATCTTCCGGTGTTTTATTGTTGATGGTTCCGCTAGTAGCTGCGTCAATCATTTGTCTTGTCGAGGGATTCACACCATTGTAGAACGTTTGAACTTGCAGCCATAGAGGTAACCCATGGTGAGGGCACCTTCTCAATAGATCCTTGTATCTCTCCCATGCATCGTAAAGTGTCTAAGTCCATCTGCACAAAAGAAGAAATATCATTACGCAACTTAGCTGTTTTTACCGGTGGAAAATATTTTAATAGAAATTTTTCGGTCATTTGCTCCCAAATGGTAATGGATCCTCGTAGTAGTGAGTTCAACCACTGTTTAGCTTTATTCCTTAGTGAAAAAGGGAATAACCGAAGGCGAATAGTCATCAGAAACGCCATTAATTTTGAAAGTGTCGCACAGTTCTAGGAAATTTGCCAAGTGCGTGTTGGGGTTCTCATCCTGCAAACTATCAAACTGAACAAATTGTTGTATCATCTGAATTGTGTTACATTTCAGTTCAAAATTGTGCAGCAATAGCAGGTCTAACTATACTTGACTCAGTTCCTGTAAAATTAGGTTTAGCATAATCATACATAGTACGAGGAGCAGGATTCTGAATTGCTAATTCAGCGGGTATGGCTGGCGGTAGCGGATTGTCTTGATTTTCAGTAGTAGTTGAGATATCATCCTCTTGCTCTTCCTCTGTGTATCTTAAGCTACGCCTGATTTCTCGTCAATTTCTACAAGCTGTATGATTAATTTCCTCGTTAAAAAGCAACAGTCCTGACGGGTTTCTTCTAGTCATACACAATAAGAACCTGCCAGGAGAAAGAAGAAGAAAGTTAGTAAAATAAAAATAGAAATAAAGTTAAATTGCAAGAAAAATTATTGGCTAAAGTAATAAAAATTAAGTGTTCCTAATATTTCATTTCCTCGGCAACGGCGCCAAAAACTTGATCGCGTGATTCGTAACAAGTAATAAATATTTATAATAAAAATCAAACTTAGACTAACTATTATCACGACGAAAAGGCAAGCGCACCTATCGAACAATAGTATAGTAATGGCAAGACCGGGATATCGTACCCAAGGGAACCAAAAGTACTAGTACTAACTATCTTTTTATTATTTAGCCTAGGAATAAAAGGGTTTGTTTATTAAACTAATTATCTAAATTAATTAACTAATTTAATTAAAGTGAAGAGAAAATTTGGAAAAAGACTTGAAAGAAGCAATTGATAAAGACGACACCCAAGGAGGAATCCACCTAGATTTCACTTGTTATCTGACTCTGAACCAGAGGATTTATTCACTTGACTTGATCCGTGAGACTCCCTAACCTACATTATTATCTCTTTCGAGACTAATGACGCCTAACCCTCAGTTGAATTAATTGAAATCTCTTTCCAATTAAAACCCCTAGGGAAGCAGTAAATCAATCTATGGACTCCTATATTAGGTTTCACCCTAATCCGGAAAAATCTCGTAACCCTATCTCTAGGCGTTCGATCAACTCCGCTTAATTATGCCAAATCTACTCTTAGGCAGGGTCTATTCCTCCTCTGCATAAGTACATTAAATCATGAGTCAATACCTGGAATATTAACTCAAGCATTAGAAATACATAATTAAGAACAAATCAAGTATTTATCATATAGTTCAGATAATAATAACAAGATCCATCATAGGTTTCACCCCCCTTAGGTATCTAAGGGGTTTAGTTCATAATGAAATAAGAGTACATCTCAAAAGTATGAAAACAACAAAACATAAAGAAAACTCTAAAACCCCTGAAGGAATTCTGAGAGAGATCTTCAGTCTTGGAGTAACTCTGGCTTTTTAGGATGACTCATCTGGCTTTCTTCAAGTAATTCCCGATGTATGGTTCTATGTTCTAAAAAAGTTCTGGAAAAGCCCCCTTAGTAGGTCATACTTAGGGTGTTTATATAGGCTTTGGATTGGTTTTTCTTCTTCCTTAAGTATCCTTTTTCCATGTAAAATACAACTCTTTGAAAAAGGGATACGCCCGTGTGCCACGGCCGTGTGACGAGTTTGCCAGGCTGTGTTCGTTCCGCTAAATTTCATACGGTCATGTGGGTCAATGCCCAGGCCGTGTGAATCATGAAATCCTTGGACGACACCCTCGACAGACATAAGCGTGTGAGCAGCCCGTGTGGCAAGGCTTAGCCATGTGATCTTCTTAATTTGGTCATTTTTATCTCTTTTAAGCTCGTTTTTGGCTCCTTTTGACACTTGGTGCTCTCCTGAGTACAAAACATGAAATAACCAGATTAAGAGCACCAAAATCCACAAATCTAATAGTAAATATCCACAAATATGCTAAGTATTTAGGGTAACAATATGTATAATTTGGCGTTTATCACTTAGCATATTTGAATTGATGTGCAAATGTTCATCTAATGACTTTATTTGTATATGGCTTATTAAGCTTTTAAAGCTTACTTTGTATTAAGATTTTAAAGCTTTTAAAGCATATTTGAATTGATGTGCAAATGTTCATATGATAACTTTCTTTCCATGTTTTATAGATCATCAAAGCTAGCTCAAACATTGGGGATCAATGGAAATCATCATCACACTATCGACTACTTGTTAGTATTTTTGGGTGCTAGTAAATATGGTATATGGCATGTATAGGCTAGTAAGTTGGTGATATGTTTTAAGATTTGATATAGCCATGAGATTTGGCTTATTTTTGGTTGAAAATGTTGTTATGTATTTGGTCATATAATTTGGCCCTAGTGTTATGTTTGAAAGGTGATATATGAGATTTGTATAATAGCTTATATATTGGCTTGTTTTGGAAATGTTTGCCTTAGTGACTGATATAGATAAATGGTATGTTTTTATGACATGAAGTATAAAATAATATGATGAGTTGATGTATTTGAAATTTATGCAAGTTGTGATGATTTTGGGTACATTGATTTGGTATGTTTGTGACTATGGAATTTAGTAATTGGATTGGTTGATGATAGATAGCATGTTATGTGATTGACTTAGTATGTCTTGGTTGCCTATATATGTGCTAAAGTGATACCATTTTGTTGGCTAGGTGAGCATGAGAAAAGGGTGGCAATTTGGCTTTACAAATGGCCTATTTTTGTCCATACGGGCAGAGACACGGGCGTGCGTCTCAGCCATTTGTGACACAAGGTCATATTACACGGCCGTGTGTCCCCTGAAGAATAATTAGAAATCCAAGTCAGTCTCGATCACAGCCTAGACACATAGGCGTGTCTGGTGGTTGTATGAGGCACACAGCCTTGGCATATGGGCGTGTGTGGCCATTTCGAAGGGTACACGGGCTAGACACACGGGCGTGTGGTCAACCGTGTGACCCAAGTCAATATGTATGCCCTATTTTCACACGGCCTATGACACGGACGTGTCTAGAAACCATGTGAAGCACACGGCCTGTTCACACGGGCGTGTGACCTATGATTTCATTAAAATTTTTTAAGTGTTCAGAAACTTTTATATGCGATCAGTTTAGTCCCGAACCACTCTTAAGCATGTTTTAAGGTCTCACAGAACCTTATAAGGGATAATGTGAATGTTTGCTAATGGTTATGATAATGATTGTATAAATGCATGTGATTGAAGTGTATCATCTGATAATGCCTTGTAACCCTAATTCGATAATGGATTTAGGTTAGGGTTGTTACATTTTATTAGTATCAGAGCTACGGTTTAGTTGATTCTAGGACTAACGTAGCGAGTGAGAGTCTAGCTATAGATGCCATATATATAAACTTGGATAGTGTGATGATTCTTGATAGTTAAAATGTGTTTTTTGTATAGCAAATTGATCCTGATCGAGTCGTAGCTGACGAGGTTGAAAGTAATACGCCCACTCCCGCTCAAGGGGCAGCGCTGGCTGATTCTAGGCCGATTACGAGTAGCCATGAGAGAGAAGCTAAGAAAGCCTTCTACCAAATGATGAAAAAGTGGTTCACTCAGTATATTAGAACTAATCTGTCTGTTTTGCAAAAGAGTGGTTCACTCAGTATATTAGAACTAATCCGACTGCTCCGCAACCTTCACCCCCGCCTAATCCTCCACAAGTCCCTGTCATGCCACAAGTTGTGAATCTGATTCAATTAAGTAAGCCTCCAGTTGATAAGATTAGAAAATATAGGGCTGAAGAGTTTCGTGCTACTACTAATGATGATACTGAGAGAGCTGAGTTTTGGCTCGAGAATACGATATGAGTGTTTGATGAAATGTCATGTACTCCTGATGAATGTCTTAAATGTGTTGTTTCACTTCTGAGAGATACGGCGTATCATTGGTGGAAAAAATTAATATCTATGGTTCCGAAAGAATGAGTCACTTGGGAGTTCTTTCAGAATGAATTTAGAAAAAAGTATATCAGTCAGAGATTCATAGATCAGAAATGAAAAGAGTTTCTAGAGCTGAAACAAGGTCGTATGTCTGTTATAGAATACGAACGAGAATTTGTAAGATTAAGTCAATATGCACGAGAATGTGTTTCAACCAAAGCAATTATGTGCAAAAGATTTAAAGATGGTTTGAATGAAGATACATGCTTGTTAGTTGGGATTCTAAAAATAAAAGAGTTTGTTGTGCTTGTCGAATGAGCGTGTAAAGCTAAGGAACTCGGGAAAGAGAAAAGAAAAGCTGACTCGGAAGCTAGAGAGGTACAAAAAAGATCATCGATAAATCATTTCAGTCAGCATCAAAGAAGTTCCGAGATGATTTTAGCCGTTCAAAGGCTACTACAGGTTATTCTAGACGAGATCGAGAGAGACCACCTGTGAGTTCAAAAGCTACTTCAATAGCTAGTATTGGAAATGTCAGACCAAATCAACCTGAGTACAAACATTGTGGTAAACGACATTCTGGCAATTGTAGATTGAATGATCGGGCTTGTTTTAAATGTGGATCATTAGATCATTTTATCAGTGAATGTCCTGAGTTAGCTGAGCAAGATGCAGTGCAGAATACGAGGTCGAGTAACACTGTAGCTAGGGGTAGACCACCCAGAAACATGAGTAATGTGAGTGGTAGCCAGAGAATGATTAAAGACACTACTGTGAGATCTGAAGCCCGAGCACCTGCCAGAGCTTATGCTATTCGCGCTCGCGAAGAAGCTTCGTCTCCAGATGCTATTACTGGTACTTTTCCTCTACTCATTTGTATATATGTATGAACATAGTATTCAGTAAGACTTTACCTGTAGAGTCTACTGAATTTTAGATTAGAGTATCGAACCCCTTAGGCAAGTCTGTTCTGGTTGATAAAATATGCAAGAACTATCCGTTGATGATTCAAGATTCCTATTTTTCGGCTGATCTAATGTTGTTACCATTCAACGAATTTGATATAATTCTGGGTATGGATTGGTTAGCATTGCATGATGCGATAGTGAACTGTAAACGAAAAATGACTGATCTGAGATGTCAGAATGATGAGATAATTCGTATTGAGTCTAATAATTTGAATGGTTTGTCGGTAGTGATTTCTTCGATGTTAGCTGGGAAATATGTGAGAAAGGGCTATGAAACTTACTTTGCTTATGTTTTTGACACTAAATTGACCAAAAAGAAGATTGAATCAGTACTAGTTGTGTGTGAATATTCGAATGTATTTCCTAAAGAGTTACTAGGTTTGCCACCAATCAGAGAAGTTGAATTTGGTATTGACTTAGTTTTGGGAACAACTCTGATATCGATAACTCCATATAGAATGACACCAACTGAATTAAAAGAGTTGAAAGCTCAATTACAAGAATTGATAGATAGAGGTTTCGCATGACTGAGTTATTCTCCCTGGGGTGTATTAGTTTTGTTTGTGAAAAAGAAAGAAGGAACTATAAGAATTTGTATCGACTATCGACAGCTCAATAAAGCGACTATCAAGAATATATACCCTCTGCCATGAATAGACGATTTGTTTGATCAGTTGAAAGGGGCTACAGTGTTTTCAAAGATAGATTTAAGATCAGGTTATTATCAGTTGTGAGTTAAAGACTCTGAAGTGCCAAAAACTGCTTTTCGAACGAGGTACAGACATTACAAATTTTTAGTTAAGCCTTTCAGACTAACTAATGCACCTGCTATTTTTATGGATTTAATGAACTGTATCTTCAGATCGTACCTAGATCAATTTGTTGTTGTATTCATAGACGATATTTTGATTTATTCGAGAGATGAAACTGAGCATGCCGAACATTTAAGAATTGTATTATAGACTCTACATGATAAATAGTTATATGCAAAGTTCAGTAAATGTGAATTTTGGTTGCGCGAGGTTGGTTTTCTAGGGCATATTGTGTCAGCATCGAGAATTCAGGTTGATCCAAGCAAGATTTCTGCGATTATGGATTGGAAGCCTCCAAGAAATGTATCCGAAGTTTGTGGTTTCCTAGGAATTACGGGCAATTACAGATGATTCGTAAAAGGTTTCTCAATGATTGCAACTTCGTTGACGAGACTACTTCAAAAAGATGTGAAGTTCGAGTAGTCAGACAAGGTTTTGATCAACTGAAAGCTTTATTGACCGAAGCTCTAGTGTTAGTTCAGCCAGAAACGGGTAAAGAGTTCGTAATTTATAGTGATGCATCGTGGAATGGTCTGGGCTATGTTTTGATACAGGAAGGCAAAGTCATAGCTTATGCCTTGAGACAATTAAAGCCACATGAAAAGAATTATCCGACGCATGATTTAGAATTAGCAGCTATCGTGTTCTCATTGAAGATTTGGCGCCACTATCTATTCGGTGAAAAATATCATGTTTATTCAGATCACAAGAGCTTAAAATATTTGATGATTCAGAAAGATCTAAATTTACGACAGAGAAGATGGTAAGAATTGTTAAAAGATTACGACTACCATCCGGGAAAGGCCAATGTTGTTGTTGATGCTTTAAGTCAAAAATCTTTATTGGCTCTACGTGCAATGAATACTCAGTTGGCTCTTTCTGATGACAGCTCGATTGTAGCTGAGTTGAAAGTGAGACCGTTGTTTTTATAGTAGATTTATGAAATCCAGAAGAATAATAATGAAATGTTAACTAAAAGAGCTCAATGTGATTCGAACCCTGATTCAGAGTTTCGAGTCAATTCCAATGATTATTTAAGATTTAGAGACCGAATATGTGTTTCGAGAAATTCAGAGTTGATTCGAATGATTTTGAGCGAAGCACATAGTAGTCGCTTGTCTGATACGAAAATGTATAATGATCTGAAACAGCTTTACTGGTGGTCTAGTGTGAAGCATGATAATAGTTTTCAATCGAGTATAAAAATGGCACCTTACGAAGCATTGTACGGTTGCAAATGTCGAACACCTTTATATTGGACTGAGCTCAGCGAGAATAAGATTCACGGGGTCGATTTGATTAAAGAGACTGAATAGAAAGTGAAAGTGATTCGTAAAAATTTGAAAGCAGCGTCAGATCGTCAGAAATCGTACACAGATTTGAAATGAAAAGATATTGAATTTCAAATCGGGAATAAAGTGTTTTTAAAAGTGTCTCCATCGAAGAAAATACTTAGATTTGGCAGAAAAGGCAAGTTAAGTTCAAGATTCATCAGGCCGTATGAGATTATCAAGCGTATCGAGCAGGTTGCTTATAGATTATCGTTGCCACCTAAGTTAGAAAAGATTCATAAAGTATTTTACGCATAGATGCTTCAATGATACAGATCATATCCATCGCATGTGATTTTCCCCTCTGAGGTTGAGATTCAATTTGATATGACATACGCAGAAGAACCGATCCGAGTTTTAGACCACGAGGTTAAAAAATTGAGAAATAAGAAAATTTCATTAGTTAAAGTCTTATGGCATCGACACGGGATTGAAGAAGCTACGTGGGAAACCGAGGATGCTATGAGAGAGCAATATCTGAACCTAATCACTAGTAAGATTTTCGAGGACGAAAATCCCTAAGGGGGGAAGAGTTGTAGTAACCCAGTTTTAGCTAAATCAAAACAGTGATTTCAGACCACAAATCTAAGGTTGTAAATTTATTTTAGTATTATTTTTATGTTTATAGCATGTGAATATGTATGTGTGAAAGTTTCGTGTGCTAATTTTATCGTTTTGATGTCTAATTTGACAAAAGGACTAAATCGCGTAAAATGCAAAAGTTGCATTCTATATGTTAAAATTGTCTATTTACTATGAGGCATTAAATGAAAGGTCCTTATGTTGTAATTAGACCATTGATAGTGGAGATGGACATTAATGGCCTTATATTTGATGTTTTAAATGTTTATAAACCAAGGTTAAAATGGTAAAAGTTGAATTAATGTATAATTAAAATAAAACAAACATAAAAATTAGTCCATTATCATCTTTGTTGGCTGAATATTGAAGGAGAAGGAAGCTAGGGATTTGGTTTTCATTCGATCACTTTAAACCTTGATTAAGGTATGGTTTTTGATCCGTTTTTGATAATTTCTATGTTTTTGTGATCGTTACTTCGGTTACTAGCTAGCTTGTGCTTTAATTTTTGAGCTTGTTAGTGATTTTGTAAAACGCCATTGATGATAGCTTGGGCTTTTGAATGTTTGATGATGGAAAATGAATATTTGTTGATAGATATCAATGTTTTGTAAAGTGATTTTTAGTGAAAATGCTTAAATAGGATTAAATTGTGAAAAGTGTAAAAATTTGGGGTTAAAAATGTGAAATAAATGAAAGTTTTGGGCTACTAGGGACTCAAGTATAAATTGGCTAAGCATGGGTAAAATTGAATTGTGTGAATTTTCTGTATTTGTTAAATAAGGACTAAATTGCAATAAATGTAAAAGTTTAGGGCCAAAGCATAAATTAGCTTAATATGTGTTTGTAGACTAAATTGAATGAATCAATGAATAAATGAGTTAATTTTGAATGTATATAGATCAAGAACGAAAGAAATCGGATTTAGATCGGGGGAAGTCGAAAGTTATTGGATAGTCGATCCATTTCGACTACAAGGTAAGTTCATATGCAAATAAATGTCTTTGATTTGAATTATATATGTTTTATAATCATTGAATTTCTATGAATGTCGAACGAGCAAATACGAGCATGAATCGACGAAGTTACGACATCCGAAAGTCTCGTATGAACCTTAAGAATTGTATAGGATACGAATGTCAAGACATTAGGTTACCGAGATGTGATTACATGTAAGACCATGTCTGGGACATTGGAATTGTATTGAGATTATGTATAAGACCATATCTGGGACATTGGCATCATTAATCGATTTCGTGTAAGACCTTGTCTGGGACAGTGGCATCGATATGTGTTAACATGTAAGACTATATCTAGGATATGGCATTGTACGAACTTATGTGATTTTCGAGTATCCTTAATGATTCTAAATAGTTCAACGAGCAAAGTAAAGTCGAGAAAGAATGTGTCAATGAGTTAAATGACTCAGGTACGTATGAGATTTATATAAGTATTGAAAGGTGAAGTATATGATGAATTTGATTAAGATATAGAATATGTGTTCAAGGTGAAAGGTTTGTGAACTTGTTTATGATTTGTTATGCTTAGCATATTTGAATTGATGTGCAAATTTTCGTATGATGACTTTATTTGTATATGGCTTACTAAGCTTTTAAAGCTTACTTTGTGTGTTCTTTCTGTGTTTTATAGATCATCGAAGCTAGCTCAGACATCGAGGATCAACGGGAATCATCATCACTCTATCGACTACTTGTTGGTATTTTTGGATGTTAGTAAATATGGTATATGGCATGTATAGGCTAGTAAGTTGGTGATATGTTTTAAGATTTGATATAGCCATGATATTTGGCTTATTTTTGGTTGAAAATGTTGTTATCTATTTGGTCATATAATTTGGCCCTTGTGTTATGTTTGAAAGGTGATATATGAGATATGTATAATGGCTTATATATTGGCTTGTTTTAGAAATGTTTGCCTTAGTGACTGATATAGATAAATGGTATGTTTTTATGACATGGAGTATAAAATTGTAATATCCTGATTTTGGACCCAGTAGAAATAGTGGTTTCGTGACCACAAAATCCAAGATAGAAATAATTATTTTATGATTATTTTGAGGTCTATGATATGATTTCATGATTGTGTGAAAATTTCGTGAAGAAATTTTATGCATAAAGTGCTTAAATTGAAATTAAGGACTAAATCGAATAATTTGCAAAACTTGCATTCTAGAAGTTTCTAGTATGAAATTGTTTTTAAATATTAATTAGGAGGTCTAAAATAGCAATTTTACCAATTTCTAAGTCTATGGACAAAAATTGGACATGGATGGAATTTTTGGAAAGTTTAGTAGTAAGGGCATTTTGGTTATTTAGGGGTAAAATGAATTAAAATACAAAATTAAAAGCCAATTTTGCTCATCTTCAACCCCATGGCCGAATATAGCAAGGAGAAACCATGGCTAGGGTTTTTCAAGCTTCCAAGCTCGATTGTAAGTCCATTTTAGCCCCGTTTTTCAAGTTCTTTACGTTTTTAGAATCCCGGTAACTTGATTAAGCTTATTCTAGCAATAATTTAAGCTAGGCTTCATATTTGGAAAAATACCCATAGTTAAAATGTGTTTATTTTGATGTTTTATGGTAGAATATGAAGGCTGAAATTATGTTAAACAACTTTTGCTAAGCGATTTTAAGCAAAAATGAGTAAAACGGCTTAATCGGTAAAAATTGTTATTGTTCATAACTATGTGATAGAGTGAGAATTTGGTGTTGTCATAGAAGGGAAAAATGTTCAGCATGTCATAAAACATAAGAAAATATGCTGAAGTTTAATTTACGAGCTTTGGGGCAAAAGTGTAAATATGTAAAAGTTTAGGGGCAAAACTGTAATTTTTCCAAAATATGATTTTGGGTTAATTTGAATAATGTGAGCCCTAATTAGACTATATTTTAAATGATAGACCAAGGAAAACTAAAATTCGGGCTAAAATGGGGAAAATACCAAGTTGTGGACGAAATGGTAAAAGTAGCCATTTTCACATACGAGGTAAGTTCATGTGTAAATGTAGTAACATAATTATCATTTTAATTAGCTTAATGATATTTATATGATATGATGATTATTATTATGAAATATTATGCTTTGTGGTTATTGTTGAGTAATATGCAAATTATGTTTATTACTTGTTAAATGTGAATTGCTATCGAGTGTCGGTTTCGATATTCCATGGAAGACAGCAAGGGTATGTGATCGAGAAAAAAACCTGTTTGAACCTTGGGAATAGATTAGAATAAAAGTGACATGTCACTAGGATGGTTGAGTTCCGAACTCATTGAGTTGAGTCCGAGTTCGTGAGATGTAACTAGGCATCCGAGCTCGTTGAGTTGAGTCCGAGTTCACTTATGGATGCGAATGCCCGAGCTCGTTGAGTTGAGTCCGAGTTCACTTATGGGCGGGTTACATGGTAGCTTGGCTACATATGTGGCACTTATGTGCAAACTTTCCATGTATCCGAATTATATTCCGATGTGTTCAACGGGTAAAATTCTACTCAAATAGAGGAATACTCGAGATGAAAGGGACGTATTGGTAAGTTTTGTGAAATGGATACTTTGAACAGGTATGTACTTAACCCTCGGGTTGAAAACTCGATATAACAACAATATGGTAAGATGATAAATGAAAATGTGATATGAATGTCTCTGATGATCATGCAAATGATGTTTATGTTTGCTTATATAGTTGTGTTACTTGCTATTTGCATGTGAACTTACTAAGCATTTCTGCTTACTCCTCCTTTTCATTCCTTGTAGTGTTGAAAGCCACTTCGGAAATCGAAACTATCGGAGGCACGCTCACACTATCCGTATACCATCTTGGCATAATGGCTTGTATATTTTGAGTATGGCATGTATAGCATTATAATCATTTTGTATATATGGTCTTATGATATGGTTATTGAGTGGTATGGAAATGCTTGGTAATGATTAGCCATTGGAATGGCTAATCATAATCATATTTGGTGTTATGTATGCTAAATTGCTAGCTAATCCATGGAAACCATGAAATGGGTAAAATTTACCATAAAATAGATTCGCATAAAGAGATAGTGACGTAAATTTGAAAAATCACTAAAAATAGTAGAAATGGAATTAAATAATGAATAAGTTATGGAATTGAAGCTTGATGAGTCTATTTTATATGGATAGAACAAAACAGGTATATGAGTTATATTTTATGAGATGTTTAAATTTTTGTGAAATAGGGCCAGAGCAATTTCTGGATCCCCTATTCTGACTTTGGAAATTCACCATAAATTTTTCAAAGATAATTAGAAGTCATGATTTATATGTACAGATTCCTTATTGAGTATAGTTTTATCAGAAACAAACAGAATAGTCATTGAAACTCTGTACAGGAAGATATCTGATTCGTAATACACAAAGGGCAGAGTAGTCAAACCCTAAAATAGGGGAGATTTTAACTAATAAAATGTACTAATTTGCTTGGCAAAAAATTCTATAAAAAAGTTAGTAAATAGATATATGATTTAGTTTTAGGGAAAATTTACGGATCTTGATTTTGAGTTTTGAAAATCAAGATATGAATTTTTAAGCGACTGTGATGCAGTTAGCCAGCTTGTCTGGAAATTTTAAAATAAGTTGTTTGAGCTGTTTAAGTAATGAATTAAGTTTAGTAACACCTCAAGCTCGACTCTGGCGACGGTCTTGGGCATGGGGGCATTACATTGGGTGGTATCATAGCCAGGTTTAGTCGGTTCTCGGACTAACTTAGCATGCGTAAAAATTTAGCTATACATGCCACTGATCTGTGATAGTGTGATGTCTTCCGATGCATATCAGTACCGTCTTATTTAGACAAGGTACTGTCCAACCAAGCTGCGCCGACCATGTTCAATGTTATGTGAAGGTATTTGAGTAAAATTATGATTATGATAAGTCTCGGTTCCGAAAAGTATGAATAAAAGTTTATGATACATATGTGATAAATATCCATATTTGCTTAATGCTCATATGATGTAGTGTATATGGCTTACTTGATAAGATGAACGAAATAAATAGAAAGTAGTAGAGGTATGAATAAAAGTCATAATATTATGATATGAATGAAAATGTCCTTGTCTTGATTTGGACGTCGAATGTTGATGAATGCTAATGATATATAATTTTTATGAGATAAAGGATTATAATGAAATGAACTTATCTATGTTAAATTGTTGGACGGAATTATATGATTGTAATTGTAACGCCCCCACGCCCGATACCGTCGCCGGAGTCGAGTATGAGGTGTTACTAAGCTTAATTTAACATTTTTAGAACTTTGGATTATTTGTTTCTACATTCACAGCTTTTAAGCTACTTGCATCACAGTCACAAGAAAAATCATATCTCGAGTTACAAAACTCGAAATTAAGATCCGTAAATTTTCCTTGAATCTAGACTCATATACCTATCTACTAATTTTTTTTTCTAGATTTTTTGGTTGAGCCAATTAGTACATTTTATTAGTTAAAGTTACCCCTGTTTCAGGACTTGACTGGCTTAACCTATGTTTACTACGAACCATATTTCTCTCTGTAAAAATTTAATATAACTATGAGGTTTATTTTTACTAAAACTAGACTCAATAAGGATTCTGAGGATATAAAATACACCACATAATTATATCTTTACAATTTATGGTGAATTTCTAAAGTTGGAACAGGGGATTCAGAAACTGCTACGACCCTGTTTCACCAAAATTCAAATATATTTTAACATATAATTCCTTTACCTATTTCATTTATTTCATGTGAAACTAGACATAATAAGCTTAAATTTGATATATATTCCATCACCAGATTCAATTTCTATGATTTTTAGTAAATTTTCAAACTCGGGTCAGTGTTGCTGCAGTATTCTGTTTATGGCAAATTTCATCCCTTTTATGAGTTTTTATGCACTAAGTATCTTAATAATTTTCCTTAACATCAAACATAATCTAAACTAACCATTTTCATAATTTATCATTGTCAAACATTTTCTCAACCATTCCATCACCATATCATCAGATCGAGTTACACAAAATAGGTATATTGCTATACATGCCATACTTAAATTTACAAACCATTTACCAAAAGTCTTACGGATAGTGTGATCGAGCCTTGACCTATCCCGACTCTGAGCTGGCTTGTCCAAAACTACAATGAGTAAGAAGGAGGGAGTAAGCATAAATGCTTAGTAAGTTCATATGCAAATAATAAGTAACATAACAAATAATCATACCAATCAACATTAGCATGCATCACTAAAACACATATCACATTTCTAATCATTTTTCATCATCTTATTACCTTATCGTGATTGTATCAATACTCAACCCGAGGGTTAAATACATACCTGTCCAAAATATCCATTTCACATCACTTACCAATACGTCTCTTTACACCTCGAATATTCCTCCAATTGAGTAGAACTTTGCCCGTTGAACACATCGAATATAATTTGGATACATGGATAACTTGCACATAAGTGGCATATATGCAATCAAGCAATCATGTAACCCGCCCATAAGTGAACTCGGACTCAACTCAACGAGCTCGGGCGTTCGCATCCATAAGTGAACTCGGACTCAACTCAACGAGCTCGGATGCCTAGTTACATCTCTCGAACTCCTGACTCAACTCAACGAGTTTGAACATTCGCATCCATAAGTGAACTCGGACTCAACTCAACGAGTTCGGATGCTCAACCATCCTAGTGACATGTCACTTGTATCCTAATCTATTCCTAAGGTTCAAACGGGATTTTCCTCGAACACATATCCTTGCCATCTTCCGTAAAAAAATACCAAACCAATACTCGTGAGCACTTTATATTTAACAAATAATACAAATAATTTGCATTTTATTCAAAATAACCACAAAGCATATATCTCATAATAAAAATCAGCATATCATATAATTAACATCAATAATTTACAAATAACAATTATACTACATTATTTACACATGAACTTACCTTGGTACCAAAATACAAAGATTTTGCAATTTAGTCCACAATCTTTTCTTTTCCTCGATTGAGGTCGATTCCACGTCTTTCTTGATCTAAAATAACACATTTAGCTTATTTAATACTCACATTATCAAATTAATCCTTAACTCAAATTTTGGCAAAATTACAATTTTACCCCTAAACTTTTACATATTTACATTTTTGCCCCTAGGCTCAAGGATTAAACTTTATTCCTTATTCTTATGTTTTACAACATGCTGATCACTTTTCTCTTCTATGGAAACATCAAATTCTCACTCTAACATGTACTTGTGACTATTAGGTATTTTTACCGATTAAGCCCTTTTACTCGTTTTGCTTAAAATCGAGTAGTACAAGTTGTCTAACATAATTTAAAACCTCATATTCTATCATAAAACACCAAAATACACAAATTTCACCTATGGGTATTTTTCCAAATATGAACCCTAACTTAAATTATTGCTAGCATAAGCTTTATCGAGCTCTGGGACTCAAAACGTAAAGAACATTAAAAACGGGCTTGGAATCACTTACTATGGAGCTTGAAAGCTTGAAACAAACCCTAGCTATGGAGAACCCTTGAAATTTCGTCCTAATGAAAAGATGGACAAAAATTGGCTTTTAATTTTGTTTTTAATTCATTTTAATAACTAAATGACCAAAATGCCCTTACTACTAAACTTTCCAAAATTCCTTCCATGTCCTAATTTTGTCCATGAACTTAAAATTGGTCAAATTGCTATTTAAGACCTCTTAATTAATATTTCAATGCAATTTCATACTAAAAACTTCTAGAATGCAAGTTTTGCAACTTATTCGATTTAGTCCCTACTTTCAAATTAAGTATTTTATGCATAGAATTTCTTCACGAAATTTTCACACAATCATGTAATCATATCATAAACCTCAAAATAATTATAAAATAATTATTTCTATCTCGAATTTGTGGTCACGAAACCACTATTCTGATTAGGCCCTAATTCGGGATATTACAGTAATGATATGTACATGATGATGCACGAAATGAAAGTTGTGATTGTGATGCAGATATCTATGTTTATTTGGCCTTATATGATGTCATGAGTATGAATTAATTTAATTAAATGAATGGATAAGTAAAGCTATCTAGAAAACATAGAATGTATGCATAAGTAGTTTGTCTAAATGGGACAATAGGAAAATTTGTGTAAGCCAACATGAATGTTGCATTGCCTGAATGAATGACATGATTTTGATGATGTTGCTATGATGATAGAAGTTGTGTCATATGTGTATGTATAAGAAAGTCGATCAGAAGTCCTACAACCCCTCCCCCTTACCGAAGTGGTACTTATAATGGAATTTCATGAGATTTGTGTTGAATAAGTTTTTAGTTGAGAACCAAAAGAGTTCAGTGATAGAATAATTATAAGTATGATCAGAGGTTGAAAATGAGCTGATAAGTAAAGTCAGAGCCAGTAAAGTATTGGATTGATATAAAGATTATTGGAGTTATGCACTGTTCCAATTAGAGAAGGAATTCTCTTTGGTAAATCGAACTACTCAGGTGCAAGGTCGAGAAAAGTGTAAATCGAAATTTATTCAGAACTGGCCTTCTTTAGTGAATGGTTTAATATGAAATTTGTGACGGCAGAACTAGTTAGGGAAATGATATTTGAAATGTTAACTATCTGAGTGTGATAGTTATGACTGGATAGATCTAGCAGTCTCTTTTGAGATGTTCTATGTGTTTACCCGTTCTCAAAAATATTTCTATGGCTATTGATCTTCTGAAGAAATTCTTGTTATATGGGAATGTCTTCTAATTATGGTGTTGGATGAAAGCATTGGTAGTCTGACTGGTTTATAATTTATATTGCTCTATTTCATCGGGTATTCTATTTCATTTCGTCTGATAAGAATTGATGAAAGAATACATATGATATTATAATTCTGTTTCTTCTACTTGATGCTTCATCTGATATATATATGTATGGGAAGATATATTGTTCTTGTTATATTTGATTCCAGTGGGATTAAATGATGTTTTCTTTTGGACTTTCCTTCTTTGAAGAATTATCGGGGTATTCTATATTTTCTCTATGAGTTTGGTTTTCGATTCTTCGGCATAGTATCGTATCTTGGGTTTCTTTATCCTGGATCTTTTTTATTCTGGATTTCTTTATTCCGGGTTTCTCTATCTTGGATTTCTTTATTCGGTTTTCTTGTCATCTTTGTTCCATAATTTGTCAATTACGACTCATGTTCGAAGTGCGTTCTTCAGCTCGTGATAATCATGTCAAGTATGACTATACTTCTGATTTGATTTGGGTAATATGGTGATTTCAGTATTGGGATTTTTCTAATTTTCGTGTAAGGTTTAACATCAGTAAAGGCATAGGTGATAAAAGCGCAAGTTTCAGTCGGTATGGTGAATTATTTATTTGAAAGATTTCATGTAACAATTATGTCAAGATTATTTTTCTCAAGTCTGATAATAGAATTTCATTTTTGTACTGATAAAAGAGTAAATAGTCTGAACGAGAAGTGTATATTTATTAGAAAGAGTTGGATATTATTTAAAGTCACTACGAATGATAAGGTTTTCATCTTATGAAAGTTGAAAAGTTTATTACATGTTGACAGAGTTCGGATAGATAAGAATATTGGTAACCGAAGCGTCTGAACTAGACTAGTCTACATTGAGCAAAGACTTCCTGACTTTCAGTAATGTACTGTTGTATGAATTGTGATGTGTTTCAAGATAGTGAGGTAATGTGATAGTTTAGAGCATTCGATGTTACATAAAATCTGAGTTGTTAAAGAGGTTAAAGCTGAGCATTGGGATCTATCAAAATTATCTTTGTCAATGTTGATATTGGGATGCAAATGAGCAGGATTATTCTTGAGGCCATATCAGAATTATTTCTATAGCAGAATGAGGAAAATGTGATGTATCCTATTCTTAAATGTTTGGAGAAATCTATAAATCATATCGGTATTGAATGAATTCCTACTCATCAGATTCAAGGAATTTCAGGTCTCTTTGATTGTTGGATTTCTTGGAATTTCGGTCTCCATTAATCAAGTTAAGATCCTGGTTTTATGTCATGATATCATGGGGAACTGAGAAGGGTTGAAAATTTAAGAACAGTTGAGAGTTGAGACTGTAAGCTTTTAGACCATATGAGAAATTAAAGAGATGTATTGGAGGTACAAACCTAAGTGAAAGTTCTTCAAAGACCAAATATGAGATTAAAAGTGAAGACCACTTTTCCGGTAAGATTTTCGGGGACGAAAATCCCTAAAACGGGGGGAGAGTTGTAATATCCTGATTTTGGGCCTAGTCAAAATAGTGGTTTCGTGACCACGAAATCCAATATAGAAATAATTATGTTATGATTATTTTAAGGTCTATGATATGATTGCATGATTGTGTGAAAATTTCGTGAAGAAATTTTATGCATAAAGTGCTTAAATTGAAATTAGGGACTAAATCGAATAATTTGCAAAACTTGCATTCTAGAAGTTTCTAGTATGAAATTGTTTTTAAATATTAATTAGGAGGAATTTTACCAATTTCTAAGTCTATGGACAAAAATTGGACATGGATGGAATTTTTGGAAAGTTTAGTAGTAAGGGCATTTTGGTCATTTAGGGGTAAAATGAATTAAAATACAAAATTAAAAGCCAATTTTGCTCATCTTCAACCCCATGGCCGAATATAGCAAGGAGAAACCATGGCTAGGGTTTTTCAAGCTTCCAAGCTTGATTGTAAGTCCGTTCTAGCCCCGTTTTTCAAGTTCTTTACGTTTTTAGAATCCCGGTAACTTGATTAAGCTTATTCTAGCAATAATTTAAGCTAGGGTTCATATTTGGAAAAATACCCATAGGTTAAATGTGTTTATTTTGATGTTTTATGGTAGAATATGAAGGCTGAAATTATGTTAAACAACTTTTGCTAAGCGATTTTAAGCAAAAATGAGTAAAACGGCTTAATCGGTAAAAATTGTTATTGTTCATAACTATGTGTTAGAGTGAGAATTTGATGTTGTCATAGAAGGGAAAAATGTTCATCATGTCATAAAACATAATAAAATATGCTGAAGTTTAATTTACGAGCTTTGGGGCAAAAGTGTAAATATGCAAAAGTTTAGGGGCAAAACTATAATTTTTCCAAAATATGATTTTGGGTTAATTTGAATAATGTGAGCCCTAATTAGACTATATTTTAAATGATAGACCAAGGAAAACTAAAATTCGGGCTAAAATGGGGAAAATACCAAGTTATGGACGAAATGGTAAAAGTAGCCATTTTCACATACGAGGTAAGTTCATGTGTAAATGTAGTAACATAATTATCATTTTAATTAAATTAATGATATTTATATGATATGATGATTATTATTATGAAATATTATGCTTTGTGGTTATTGTTGAGTAATATGCAAATTATGTTTATTACTCGTTAAATGTGAATTGCTACCGAGTGTCAGTTTCGATATTCCATGGAAGACGGCAAGGATATGTGATCGAGAAAAAAGCCCGTTTGAACCTTGGGAATAGATTAGAATACAAGTGACACGTCACTAGGATGGTTGAGTTCCGAACTCGTTGAGTTGAGTCCGAGTTCGTGAGATGTAACTAGGCATCCGAGCTCGTTAAGTTGAGTCCGAGTTCACTTATGGATGCGAACGCCCGAGCTCGTTGAGTTGAGTCTAAGTTCACCTATGGGCAGGTTACATGGTAGCTTGGCTACATATGTGGCACTTATGTGCAAACTTTCCGTGTATCCGAATTATATTCTGATGTGTTCAACGGGTAAAATTCTACTCAAATGGAGGAATACTCGAGATGAAAGGGTCGTATTGGTAAGTTTTGTGAAATGGATACTTTGAACAGGTATGTACTTAACCCTTGGGTTGAAAACTCGATATAACAACAATATGGTAAGATGATAAATGAAAATGTGATATGAATGTCTCGGTGATGATCATGCAAATGATGTTTATGTTTGCTTATATTGTTATGTTACTTGCTATTTGCATGTGAACTTACTAAGCATTTGTGCTTACTCCCTCCTTTTCATTCCTTGTAGTGTTGACAAGCCAGCTCGGAAATCAGAAATGGTCGGAGGCACGCTCACACTATCCGTATACCATCTTGGCATAATGGCTTGTATATTTTGAGTATAGCATGTATAGCATTATAATCATTTTGTATATATGGTCTTATGATATGGTTATTGAGTGGTATGGAAATGCTTGGTAATTATTAGCCATTGGAATGGCTAATCATGATCATATTTGGTGTTGTGTATGCTAAATTGCTAGCTAATCCATATAAACCATGAAATGGGTAAAATTTACCGTAAAATAGATTCAGACAGCAGTAGTGACGTGAATTTGAAAAATCACTAAAAATAGTAGAAGTGGAATTAAATAATGAATAAGTTATGGAATTGAAGCTTGATGAGTCTATTTTCATATGGATAAACAAAACAGGTATATGAGTTATATTTTATGAGATGTTTAAATTTTTGTGAAATAGGGCCAGAGCAATTTCTGGATCCCCTGTTCTGACTTTGGAAATTCACCATAAATTTTTCAAAGATAATTAGAAGTCATGATTTATATGTACAGATTCCTTATTGAGTCTAGTTTTATTAGAAATAAACAGAATAGTCATTGAAACTCTGTACAGGGAGATATCTTATTCGTAATACATAGAGGTCAGAGCAGTCGAACCCTAAAACAGGGGAGACTTTAACTAATAAACTGTACTAATTTCCTTGGGCAAAAATCCTATAAAAAAATTAGTAAATAGATATATGAGCCTAGTTTCAGGGAAAATTTACGGATCTTGATTTCAAGTTTTGAAAATCAAGATATGAATTTTTAAGCAACTATGATGCAGTTAGCCAGCTTGTCTGGAAATTTTAAAATAAGTTGTTTGAGCTGTTTAAGTAATGAATTAAGTTTAGTAACACCTCAAGCTCGACTCTGGAGACGGTCTTGGGCGTGAGGGCGTTACAAAAATAATATGATGAATTGATGTATTTGAAATTTATGCAAGTTGTGATGATTTTGGGTATATTGATTTGGTATGGTTGTGATTATGGAATTTAGTAATTGGATTGGTTGATGATAGATAGCATGTTATGTGGAATTGGTATGTCTTGGTTGCCTATATATGTGTTAAAGTGATACCATTTTGTTGGCTAGGTGAGCATGAGAAAATGGTGGCAATTTGGATTTACAAATGGCCTATTTTTGTCCACACGGGCAGAGACAAGGGCGTGTGTCTCAGCTGTGTGGGACACACGGTCATATTACACAGTCTTGTGTCCCCTGGAGAATAATTAGAAATCCAAGTCAGTCTCGAGCACGGCCTAGTCACACGGGCGTGTCTGGTGGTCGTGTGAGGCTCACAGCCTTGGCACATGAGCGTGTGTGGCCATCTCGATGGGTACAAGTGCTAGACACACAGGCGTGTGGTCGATCATGTGACCCAAGTTAGTATGTATGCCCTGTTTTCACCCAGCCTATGACACGGGCGTGGCCAGAAATCGTGTGAGGCACATGGCCTATTCATATGGGCGTGTGACCTATGATTTCATGAAATTTTTCTAAGTGTCCGAAAACTTTTATATGTGATCGGTTTAGTCCCGAACCACTCTTAAGCATGTTTTAAGGTCTCGTAGAACCTTATAAGGGACAATGTGAATGTGATTGAGGTGTATCATCCGGTAATGCCTCGTAACCCTAATCTTGCAATGGATTCTGGTTAGGGGTGTTACAGTACTCCCCTGACGTGATCATTGGTACATTTTTTCTTTATGATACTAATGTAGTTGCATTAATTGATCCTGGATTGACTCATTCCTATATTTGCATGAATTTGGTATCTAGTAAGAATTTGCTTGTTAAGTCTACTGATTTTGTGATTAAGGTGTCGAACCCCTTAGGCAAACATGTTTATGTTGATAAAGTTCGCAAAAGTTGTCCTTAAATGATTCGGGGTCACTGTTTTTTGGCTGACTTAATGCTTTTTTCATTTGATGAGTTTGATGTGATACTTGGAATGGATGGGTTGGCTCTGCATGATGTCGTAGTGAATTGTAGACAAAAGGTTATTGAATTGAAATGTCAAAACAATAACACTCTTCAGGTTGAGTCGGATGAGTTGGGTGAATTACCTATTGTGATTTCGCCGATGCCGGCTCAAAGGTATGTAAGAAAGGGTTGTGAAGCATTTCTCGCATATGTACTGAATACTAAGGTGGCTGAATTCAAGATCGAATATGTGTCAGTAGTTTGTGAATATCCTGATGTGTTTCCAGAAGAGTTGTCAGGGTTACCACTAGTCAGAGAGGTGGAGTTTGCTATTGATTTGGTACCGGGGACTGCACCGATATCGATACCTCCGTATAGAATGGCTCCAACCAAGTTGAAAGAATTAAAGACTCAGTTACAAGAGTTGACAGACAAGGGTTTTGCGAGACCGAGGTTTTCTCCCTGGGGTGCACCAGTATTATTCGTCAAGAAGAAAGATGGATCTATGAGACTTTGTATCAATTATCATCAACTCAACAAGGTTACGATAAAGAACAAGTATCTTTTACTGAGGATTGATGATTTGTTTGACCAGTTGAAAGGGGCAACAGTATTCTCGAAGATAGATTTAAGATCTAGTTATTATCAGTTGAGAGTTAAAGACTCGGATGTGCCGAAAACCACATTCAGAACGAGGTATGGGTATTATGAATTTTTTGTTATGCCTTTCGGATTACTAATGCTCCTATTGTTTTTATGGATTTAATAAATCGGATCTTCCGACTGTATTTAGACAAGTTTGTAGTTGTGTTCATTGATGACATTTTGATTTATTCCCGAGATGAGTCTGAGCATGCCGAACATTTAAAAATTGTATTGCAGACTTTGAGAGATAAGAAATTATTTGCTAAATTCAGCAAAAGTGAGTTTTGGCTCCGAGAAATCAGATTTTGGGGGCATATTGTCTCAGCGGAAGGTATAAGAGTTAATCTGAGTAAGATTTCGGCAGTTGTTGATTGGAAACCACTGAGAAATTAATCCTAGATTAGAAGCTTTTTGGGCTTAGCCCGGTATTATCGATTACTTGTTAAGGGATTCTCGATGATTGCTACACCTATGACAAAATTGTTACAGAAAAATGTTTAAGTTTGAGTGGTCGGAGAAATGCCAAAAGAGTTTTGAACAGTTGAAAGTATTGTTAACTGAGGCACCGATATTAGTGCAACCGTAGGTGGTCTACTATTAGACGGCGCTGCCCCTTAAGTAGGACCTGGCACTGATACGAACTCGTTTCAGAATGATTCGAGTCGTTTAAATTGCCCAATCATGAATTAAGTAAGGATAAGTTCATTTCGGGTTTAATGAAACAAAATAGAATAAATCGCTTTAAACAATGGTAGTAAGCAAAATAGATAAGTAAATAATGGATAATTTGGCTAATAAGAATGAACCAACAATATTCGATTGTTGACTCGAGTCTCACAATGGTTCTTAGGTGATTTACGGTTTAAAAAAATAGCACAGACCTTGACCCACTATCAAAAGTGATAGGAACCACAGGTATATGAACGCCACACCAAAAGGTGATAAGTTCAGTTTAAACAAAAGAAAGAATAACGCCACAAGAAAACTTGATAAGTCAATTCAGTCTTGAAGTGAACTAGGAGGGTTAGAAATCTCACAAGCTTCAGTTTAAGCATAAATTTGGCAAAAGTCCCCTTATAATGAGCTTATTACAAGTATTTATAGTGCTAGATAAGGCCTAGCCGAAAAGTCACAATTGTTCAGCTTAAATGAGCTAATAATGAGCTGAAATAAAACTTAATCACTAAGCACAAACTCTTGAAATTCTAGGCCTAAGTAACAACAACTATCAATAAGATTTAATGTTCTAATTCAGCCGATTTAATAAGCTTGAATGCTTAGGTTTCATTCTTGATCAGCCAAAGAGTTTAGGATATGCTTTAAATTCTCCCTTGGACAGCCGAATAGACACCAGCAACATTCATGATATTTTTGGGCACACAAACAGACTATGGAGTGGTCTTAAAGAGGAAATCGGTTATGGAATTTGTAATCACTCCTTTTTCCATTGCTATTATTGAACAGCTCCCTAGAGAAGATGGAGAAGCTGTCGAATTTAAAGGATGTATGATGCTCTCCTTTAAATGATGTAACACTCCTTTAAATGATGTAACAGCTCCTTTAAATGATGTATAATGCTCTCCTTTAAATAATGTAACAGCCCCTTGTATGTAACCTATTCCAACTGAATAGTCGCATTTAACACTTTGTAACAGCCCTTGTATATAACTGTTTCCAGCTGATTAGTCACCTACAAACAAACACATTAAAAACACATTAAAAACATTAAACACATTTAAACACATATTAGACTTAATAAGCTTAATTAATAAACTGTAAATAAACACATTTAACACTTAATTTAATAAACTTAAAAACACATGCAATAATAAATTATTCCAGCAACTAAATTAACTAAGATGAACTTAATTAACTAAGATGAACTCAATTAACTAAGATGAGTAATTTATTCCAGCAACTTAATTAATTAAACTAAATTAACTAAACACATTAAATACTTAAACTAAATATTATTAAAGTTTATTCCAGCAAATTAAATACTTATTCTAACAAATTAAAAATGGGTTGAAGTTAAGCTAAATGAGCTCGGGTTGAACTAGACGAGCTTGAAGAAGCTAGAATTGAGCTCATTGAGCTGAAATTAAGCTTCATTTTGCATTTGGGCCCTTTGAGCTTAGGCCAATTCTAAGGTCGTCGAGTTGTATCGAAACATGATGCGGTCGGGATCGCATCAGGCACATTACTTTCGACTTCATTAGCCTCAGATCGATTGGGATCCATTACTATATGAAAACACAATTTACAATTGTCAAGAGTCATCACACTATCACAGTTCATTTATGGCATGTATAGCTAGACTCTTACACATGCTACGTTAGTCCGAGAATCCACTAAATTGTAGCTCTGATACCACTAAATGTAACACCCCTTACCCATAATCAATGCCAAAACAAGGTACGCGGCATTACCAGACTTAAACTCAAACAAACATTCAAAACCAGGACATGAATTTCCACTCAAATTTAAACTTTTCATAAACATTCATATAGTCTCTAAAACAAGCCTACGAGGCCCAAGACACGCATTAGGAGTGGTTCGGGGCTAAACCGAGAACTTTAGAAAATTTCTCTACACTTAGAAAATTTTTCACTAAAACAGGGGTCACACGTCCGTATGGCTTGGGACACGCCCGTGTGGGCAGGCCGTGTGGTCACACACGCCTGTGTCCCTAACCCGTGTAACTCTCTATTTATGATGTCATAAAAAAATTAAAGTCACACGCCCGTGTGCTTAGGCCATGTGGGCGATTTAATTTTCATAATTTTTTCATAAAATAGGTGCAGACTTCACACGCCCTGGGCACACGCCCATGTCCCTAGGCCATGTCCTTCACACGGCTGAGACACATGATCATGTCTCTGGCCGTGTGGCCAATTCGAAGCTAAAATTCAAAATGTAGGGGACACACGGCCAGTTCACACACCCATGGGGCAACACACGACTTAGACATACGCCCGTGTGTCTTCCCGTGTGGACAAAAATAAGGCTATTATCAAGCCATTTTGCCACCCTTACTTGTACCAACCTACACAACAACAAGCAACACCAATCCAAGCATATACATACAACCAATTTAGCCACAAACAAGATATCAATATATCATTTACATGCAACCATCTACCATATACAAACATCACCTACTTATCAACTCAATCCATGAAAATTATCACATCCATGAAAACATCATCATATACATATATGTACTTAAGCCAATATTAGCCAATTTCAATGGCCATTTACAAAATGAATTATCAACCATTAAAGCCAACACATTTGGCTAAATCAAATATGACACATAACAAAATGACTAAGTCCCTGTACATGCCATAGCTCAAAATATTGTAATCATAAGTACCCAAAATGATAATTTGATAGTGTGAATGGATCTCTGACCTTCTTCAATCCCTGAGCTGGCTTGGTGACACTTTAAGACAAGGGAAAAAGAAAGGGGAGTAAGCTTTAAAGCTTAGTAAGTTCCTATGCAAATAATAGGCATCATACACACTTTAACATAAATTTAACATGAAGTAAATTAACATAAATATCATTGTAAAATTTCAAAATCAAACTTAACATAGATGTTATTAAAACCTTAACATCATAACTTACTCAATCATACCACACCGAGGGTCCATCACATATCGAGCTCATTAAGCATGAGTTTTATGTACATACCTATACCAACTTGCAACTTACCATAATCTTTCACAACAACCATAGTCCTTCACAACTTAAACATTGTCATTAAGTTTCTCGTTGAACCACTTGGAATAGTAAAGGATACTTGGGATATCTCACACACATAGTACCATACCAATGCCATATCCCAGATATGGTCTTACATGGGATCTCATATCAATGCCAATAGCCTAGCTATGGTCTTACATGAAGTCTCATATTGATGCCATATCCTAGATATGGTCTTACACGTAATCTTAACTAACCCTAATATCATGACATTTGTATCCTAACTATTCCTAAAGTTCAACCGGGATTTTCTCTCTTGTCGAACTTTGTCAATTACGCTCAAAGAGTAAATTACAATTCATACGATATTAAAGCAATTAAAGCATAAATAATGATCCATTATTTACATACGAACTTACTTCGGTACAAAAATAGTACAAAAGAATCTAATCGTCAAACACCTTATTCTTTCCCCAATCAAGGTCCGAACTTCGTTTTTCTTGATCTATAATAGAAAGTTTAACTTATTTAATATTCATATTACTCAAATTAGTCCAAACATCACATTATGTAAAAATTACCTTTTTGCCTCTAAAGTTTCATATTTTTACAAATTAGTCCCTAAGCTTGTAAAATGAAATGTATTCAATTTCTTTGTTACCCAAGCCTAGTCGAACCATATACATGCTCATATCAACCCACATTTTTCATCAAATTAGATTTTTACTGTAACGCCCCCACGCCCGAAACCGTCACCGGAGTCAAGCTTGAGGTGTTACTAAACTTATCTTACCTTTTAAACAACTCTAAACCACTTATTTTAATTTTCGGAATAAATTGTTTTTCTGCATCATATCTGCTTAAAAATTCATTTCTCGAGTTTCAAAACTCCAAATTAAGATCCGTAAATTTTTCCTGAAACTAGACTCATATATCTATCTACTAATTTTTTTCTAGAATTTTTGACTTATCCAATTAGTACAGTTTATTAGTTAAAGTTACCCCTATTTCAGAATTCGACTGCACTGACCTCTACTTACTACGAACCACTTTTCTCCCTATAAAAAATTAATATAACTATACCATTTGTTTCTATTAAAACTAGATTTAATAAGGATTCTAACAATATAAATTACACCACCTAATTATTTTTTTACAATTTATGGTGAATTTCCAAAGTTGAAATAGGGGATCTAGAATTTTCTCTGACCCTGTTTCACTAAAACTCAGATATCTCATAAAATATAATACCTTTACCTGTTTTGCTTATTCCATAAGAAAATAGACATAATAACCTTTAATTTCATATATTATTCACCATCAAACCATGTCTCTACGATTTTTAGTGATTTTTCAAAATCACATTATTTCTGATACTTGAATCTATTTTTAAGTTACTTTCATATTTTTCTTAGTTTTCATGTGATAGTTACTACTTATTCATACATACAATTAAACATGTATATCATCAGCCATTCTATTAGTTAATCACTAGCAAGTATTTACACATCATTCATTGATCATATCATATCAAAAGAAACCAAGTTCCTATACATGCCATACACAAAACTAAACGTCTAACTATACCAATGTGATTTCTTCGATGGTGTGATCGGGTCTCCGACGTTTCCTTCGATCCCCGAGTGGCTTGATAAAAACTATAAGAAAAAGAAAATAAAGAGAGTAAGCACTAGGCTTAGTAAGCTTACAAGCAAATAAATTACAACATTCAAAGATAATGAATGATTATACATAATGTCACCTAGCCTCATAAACTTTCTTTACTTCTCATTTTCTACCTTCTTCTTTACTTACTTACCTTCTTTCTTACTGACCTTTCACTATTCATAAATATAATCTACCTTCCCTTTTGCTGATAATTCACTGTAATTTAACGTGTACAATGACCCATTGAACCACTCGGAATACTAAGGATCTGGGGTCGTTCTCGCTATCAATATCTCGCTAATGCCATGTCTTCGACATGGACTTACATGAATTATTCCTGTCTCCAATGCCATATATATATATCTAATATGGGCTTACATGGCTCATTCCTGTCTCCAAAGCCATATATCTGATATGGACTTACATGGCTCATTTCTCGTCTCTCTGTCATCTGTCAACCCCAATATCCTAACATTCCTAAGGTTCAAACGGGGCTTCCTAATGCTTTTTCTCTGTCACTTTGCCTTTAATTTGACTTTAAATATTCTCTTAAAATAAGTATATAAATGCTAGAAATTTACAATAATAATGTAAAATAAAAGAATATTGCATTTATTTCTTCAGAAACTTACCTCGTATGCAAAAATAGCTACTTTTACCATTTCGTCCACAACTTGGTATTTTCTCCATTTTAGCTTGAATTTCAGTTTTCCTTGCTCTATCATTTAAAATATAGTCTAATTAGGACTCAAATTATTCAAATTGACCTAAAATCATATTTTGGCAAAATTACAATTTTGCCCCTAAACTTTTGCATATTTACACTTTTGCCCCAAAGCTCAGAAATTAAACTTCAGCCTATTTTCTTATGTTTCATGACATGCTGGTCATTTTTCCCTTCTATGGCAGCATCAAATTCATACTCTAACAAGCACTTATGACTATTAGGTATTTTTACCGATTAAGTCCTTTTACTCGCTTTTGCTTAAAACCGAGTAGTACAAGTTGTCTAACATAATTTAAAACCTCATATTCTATCATAAAACACCAAAATACACAAAATTTCACCTATGGGTATTTTTCCAAATATGAACCCTAACTTAAATTATTGCTAGCATAAGCTTTATCGAGCTACAGGGACTCAAAACGTAAAGAACATTAAAAACGGGGCTTGGAATCACTTACCATGGAGCTTGAAAGCTTGAAACAAACCCTAGCTATGGAGAACCCTTGAAATTTCGTCCTAATGAAGAAGATGGACAAAAATTGGCTTTTAATTTTGTTTTTAATTCATTTTACCCTAAATGACCAAAATGCCCTTACTACTAAACTTTCAAAAATTCCTTCCATGTCCTAATTTTGTCCATGAACTTAAAATTGGTCAAATTGCTATTTAAGACCTCCTAATTAATATTCCAATTCAATTTTGTGCAAAATACTTCTAGAACACAAGTTTTGCAATTTATTCAATTTAGTCCCTAATTTCAAATTAAGTACTTTATGCATAGAATTTCTTCACGAACTTTTCACACAATCATGCAAACATATCATAGACCTCAAAATAATAATAAAATAAATTTTTCTACCTCAGATTTGAGGTTTCGCAACCACTGTTCCGTTTAGGCCCTATTTCGGGATGTTACATTTCTCCCCCCTTTAGGGATTTTCGTCCTCGAAAATCTTACCTGTGAAGAGATTTGGGTACTGTTTTCACATAGCCTCTTTGAGTTCCCATTTAGCCTCGTCTACCCCATGTAGTCTGACTATCTCTGAAATATACAACTCGGCCAACTTGTCAAGTGAAAAATCCATACGAACTGGGATAAAATGAGCCGACTTCGTTAACTTAACAATCACAACCCATACTGCATCTTTCTTTCTCGGTGTAAACGACAATCCTGTTACAAAATCTATAATAACTTGATTCCATTTCCACTCGTGGGACTAGCACAGCTGTAATAAACACGAAGGTACACGATGTTCGGCCTTTACCACTGTTGATGATCAAACATCTAGAAACAAACTCAAAATGTCCCTTTTTATTCCTACCCACCAAGTACATTTTCTTCAAATCATTATACATCTTTGTACTACCTGGATGAATAGACAAAAAAATTACTATGTGCTTCTGTAAGATCTTTCGAATAAGATCATCATTCTTCTTCTACACATACCCAGGTGATAATCAATCACTAGCTCATAATCTTTAATCAACTCTAGCCATCTTCTTTGCTTCAATTTCAAACTTTTGTGATCAGTGAATATGTGGCACTTCTCACCGTACAAATGATGTCTCCAAATCTTCAACGCAAAAATAATGGCAGCTAGCTCTAAATCATGTATCGGATAGTTCTTCTCATGTGGCTTTAGCTATCTAGAGGCATAAGCAATTACCTTCCCTTCCTGCATAAGTATACAACCAAGTCCATTCATGGACGCATCACTGTAAATCACAAACTCCTTACAGTTCTGGTTGTACTAAAACAGGAGCTTTAGTCAATAATGCTTTTAACTTGTCAAAACTCGTTGACACTTCTCAATCCATTCAAACTTGATATCCTTTCGCAGAAATCTTGTCAATGGGGTAGCTATCATAGAAAATCCTCTACAATATCCGGCAAGACCAAGAAAACTTCTAACTTCGATACATTTCTAGGAGGCTTCCAATCAACAATGGGCTGAAATCTTGCTCGGATCAACCTTAATACCTTCACTGAAACAATATGTCCAAGAAAACCAACTTCTCGTGAACTAGAACTCACTTTTGCTAAACTTGGCATACAACCGATTATCTCTCGAAATCAGAAAACGTTCTCAAATGCTCGCATGCTCAGGTCTCATCATGAGAATAAATCAAGATATCATCAATGAACACAACTACAAACTTATCCAAGTACGGTCTGAAAATTCGGTTCATTAAGTCCATGAAAATGGCGGGAGCATTAGTCAAGTCAAATGGCATCACAAGGAACTCATAATGACCATACCTAGTCCGGAAAGCGATCTTGGGACATCTAACTCTTTAACTCGCATAATCGATAGTATCCAGATCTCAAATCTATCTTGGAGAACACAGAGCTCCCTTGTTTCAATTCCAGAATTCCTTTCTCTTACGGTCAATAAACCCCGATGATGTACTTTTTACGAAATTCCTCCCGAAAGAAATCCCAAGTGATCCTCTCCTTTGGTACAACTGATACAAGTGTCTTCCACCAGTAGTAGGTTGAGTCTCTAAGAAGTGATATGACACATTTCATACATTCCTCGGGTGTACAAGATAATTCATCAAAGACTCGATAGTATTTTCTAACCAAAATTTTGCTCTTTCTGCGTCATCATGTTTTGTTGCTCGAACTCTTCTCGCCCCTTGTTTCCGATTCTATCAACTGGTGGCTTTTCTCTTATCATTGTACTGTGGATCGGGAAGCTTGAGCTACATGGGTAGCTTTGAGAGTCATGAGGGGGTGGAGGTCTAACTACCGGATTCGTGACGAACGAACTTCGGCAAACCAATTATTCAAAGCTTGGAAGAGAGCTTCTCGAGTCACTCCTCCCGATTAATCATTCATCGCCTATTCTCGGATGGCGCTACCCCTTCCGCGGGAGCAGCGCGATTACTTTCTACATCATCATCACCAGCTCGCTCGGGATCCATTAAAATAAAACAAAATATTTAAAAATCGTCGAGAGTCGTCACACTACCAAAATACGGTATATGGCATGTATAGCTAGACATTTACTCACACTAACTGCTTCGAGAACCGACTAAACCTGCTCTCGATACCAATAAATGTAACACCCCACCCCACGCTCAAAACCGTCACCGAGTCAAGCTTGAGGTGTTACTAAACTTATCTTACCTTTTAAACAACTCTAAACCACTTATTTTAATTTTCGGAATAAACTATTTTTCTGCATCATAGCTGCTTAAAAATTCATTTCTCGAGTTTCAAAACTCGAAATTAAGATCTGTAAATTTTTCCTGAAACTAGGCTCATATATCTATCTACTAATTTTTTTCTAGAATTTTTGACTTAGCCAATTAGTACAGTTTATTAGTTAAAGTTACCCCTATTTCAGAATTTGACTGCACTGACCTCTACTTACTACGAACCACTTTTCTCCATATATAAAATTAATATAACTATACTGTTTATTTCTATTAAAACTAGATTCAATAAGGATTCTAACCATATAAATTACACCACCTAATTATTTTTTTACAATTTATGGTGAATTTCCAAAGTTGAAACAGGGGATCTAGAATTTTCTCTGACCCTGTTTCACTAAAACTCAGATATCTCATAAAATATAATACCTTTACCTATTTTGCTTATTCCATAAGAAAATAGACATAATAACATTTAATTTCATATATTATTCACCATCAAACCATGTCTCTACGATTTTTAGTGATTTTTCAAAATCACATTATTTCTGATACTTGAATCTGTTTTTAAGTTACTTTCACATTTTTCTTAGTTTTCATGCGATAGTTACTACTTATTCATACATACAATAAAACATGTATATCATCAGCCATTCTATTAGTTAATTACTAGCAAGTATTTACACATCATTCATTGATCATATCATATCAAAAGAAACCAAGTTCCTATACATGCCATACACAAAACTAAACGTCTAACTATACCAATGTGATTTCTTCGATAGTGTGATCGAGTCTCCGACGTTTCCTTCGATCCCCGAGTGGCTTGATAAAAACTATAAGAAAAAGAAAATAAAGAGAGTAAGCACTAGGCTTAGTAAGTAAACAAGCAAATAAATTACAACATTCAAAGATAATGAATGATTATACATAAGGTCACCTAGCCTCATAAACTTTCTTTACTTCTCATTTTCTACCTTCTTCTTTACTTACTTACCTTCTTTCTTACCCGACCTTTCACTATTCATAAATATAATCTACCTTCCCTTTTGCTGATAATTCACTGTAATTTAACGTGTACAATAACCCATTGAACCACTCGGAATACTAAGGATACTTTGGGTCGTTCTCGTCTATCAATATCTCGCCAATGCCATGTCTTCGACATGGACTTACATGAATTATTCCTGTCTCCAATGCCATATATATATATCTAATATGGGCTTACATGGCTCATTCCTTTCTCCAAAGCCATATATCTGATATGGACTTACATGGCTCATTTCTGTCATGTCTGTCTGTCAACCCCAATATCCTAACATTCCTAAGGTTCAAACGGGGCTTCCTAATGCTTTTCTCTGTCACTTTGCCTTTAATTTGACTTTAAATATTCTCATAAAATAAGTATAGAAATGCTGGAAATTTACAATAATAATGTAAAATAAAAGAATATTGCATTTATTTATCAAACTTACCTCGTATGCAAAAATAGCTACTTTTACCATTTCGTCCACAACTTGGTATTTTCTCCATTTTAGCTTGAATTTCAGTTTTCCTTGCTCTATCATTTAAAATATAGTTTAATTAGGACTCAAATTATTCAAATTGACCCAAAATCATATTTTGGCAAAATTACAATTTTGCCCTAAACTTTTGCATATTTACACTTTTGCCCCAAAGCTCGTAAATTAAACTTCAGCCTATTTTCTTATGTTTCATGACATGCTGGTCATTTTTCCTTCTATGGCAGCATCAAATTCATACTCTAACAAGCACTTATGACTATTAGGTATTTTTACCGATTAAGTCCTTTTACTCGTTTTTGCTTAAAACCGAGTAGTACAAGTTGTCTAACATAATTTAAAACCTCATATTCTATCATAAAACACCAAGATACACAAATTTCACCTATGGGTATTTTTCCAAATATGAACCCTAACTTAAATTATTGCTAGCATAAGCTTTATCGAGCTCACGGGACTCAAAACGTAAAGAACTTTAAAAAGGGGCTTGGAATCACTTACCATGGAGCTTGAAAGCTTGAAACAAACCCTAGCTATGGAGAACCCTTGAAATTTCGTCCTAATGAAGAAGATGGACAAAAATTGGCTTTTAATTTTGTTTTTAATTCATTTTACCCCTAAATGACCAAAATGCCCTTACTACTAAACTTTCAAAAATTCCTTCCATGTCCTAATTTTGTCCATGAACTTAAAATTGGTCAAATTGCTATTTAAGACCTCCTAATTAATATTCTAATTCAATTTTATGCAAAATACTTCTAGAACACAAGTTTTGCAATTTATTCAATTTAGTCCCTAATTTCAAATTAAGTACTTTATGCATAGAATTTCTTCACGAACTTTTCATACAATCATGCAAACATATCATAGACCTCAAAATAATAATAAAATAAATTTTTCTACCTCAGATTTGAGGTTTCGCAACCACTGTTCCGTTTAGGCCCTATTTCGGGATGTTACATTTACTACCCATTTTACATCTTTTTACAATTAGGTCCTTTTTATACATTTTCACTAAAAATCACTTAGTAAAAGTTGTTTATCACACCTTAAACTTACAATATCTTCCATCAAACATCAAAATACATGCATGTCACACATGGGTAAATTTTTAAACATGAACCCTACTTCGAAACAATGGTAGAAATAGAAAGATTGGGTGATAACGACTTCAAAAACGTAAAGAGCATAAAAAAAGAGGCTAGGATGTACTTACAATCAAGATTGAAAGTTGAAGAAAACCCTAGCTATGGTGTCTTGAGAATTTCACCAAGGTAGAAGAAGATGGACACAATTTTGGCTTTATTTTCCCTTTTTATTCTTTTATTAACTAAATGACCAAAATGTCATTTTCTCAAAACACAAAAATTCTCTTACCCCATGTTTATTTTTGTCCAAATTAAAGTAAAATGGTCTAATTACCATATAAGGACCTTCAATTTAAAATCTCATAGCAATTGGACACCTCTAGCATGTAGAACTCAACTTTTGCACTTTTTACAATTTAGTCATTTTTACTAAATTGAGTGCCCAAACATCAAAATTTTCAAACAAAATTTTCACGAAGTCATTTCGTGAAACTGTAGACCATAAAAATGTAATAAAAATAAATTTTTCTATGTCGAATTTGTAGTCCCGAAACCACTATTCCGACTAGCCCCAAAATCGGGCTGTTACACTCATAGCGAGTCAGTCCAATATGTTGTTCTCTAACACATACTCATGTATTGATTTTGACATCCCTATGTCAATGGTAATTATTTCTCATCAATCAACTACACATTAGTCTCAATGCATTATTATTGTCCAAGCCCACAATAATACTTAACTAAGGACCCTTTTAAGAACAATCATATTTTCTTAGGGCTTTATTACAATTCATTTTATTTATATACACAGAAAAAAAAAACTAAAATATTAGTGGCAATGTCTTATATTAGTAAATATGGTAAAACGAGTATGTGATTACAATCATCTCATGATTGGTCTTTAAGTATGCTCTAACAAAAACAACCCAATAGGCATGATGACAAAAAGTCTTCCAATTTCCAAGTTCAAGCATTTCTTAGATCCGGTAAGCATTCAACAGAGATCGAGTTAGGCCCCTTACAGGGCTCGACAAAAATGGCGTTTTAGAAATACGAGTCAAGATGGAGATTTATGGAATATGCCTCACATTTCAGATGAAACATAACTGACATAATGATGAGGAAGAGCCAATGTCCCGACGATACGACACACTACATCTCGATGAGAAGAACCTGTCATCTCAACGACGTGACGAGTGACATCCTGATGAGCCGATAGTGACGTCATGACGTGGCAATGTGTTCTTTACTCAATTGGGTTTCTTCTCCTAGTTAAACTTTATTATCTTTTCCTAATCTAACTCTGATTATTCTAGGGATTTTTTAGGCATGTTTTCACACGAATTTCAACTTATAAATAGGCATTTTAGCAACTCTAGATGGTTTAGAATAATAACAACAAAATTAAAAGAGAGTTTGTGAGAATTTTGGGAAAACTTTATATTTTGGGTTTGGGGTTTATTTGTTTCTCCATCTTGTACTCCTAGTTTAGGTTTTTCCATTTTAGTGAAGTTTTTTTTGCCTGTGGCTTTTTTATTCTTTTAAAAGGGATTTTTTCATGTAAATATTTGCGTCTAATTTTCTCGTTTTTCATTCTTGTTCGTTGCATAATTCAAGTTTAACCCAACAAAAAGGAAATAACGAACTTAACGAAAATGGAAGGATGAGCTAACCTAAGCTAATATGTCTAACACTTTAATTCAAAAATATAATCTTTTTGACTATGATATGAAAACATTGGGAGCATGTTCTGGTTGTGAAGATTTGCATTAAATAAAGTCATAGCCAATGCATGAGTTGCTTTATTAGCTTCCTTGCATGCCCAATAAAAAGACACATTATTGAATTGATTTTTAAAGAAAATACATCTCTTATAATTAAACCAAAATTTGGCAAATCTAACTCCTACAAAGATAAAGCTCGATAAACTTCTAAATAGTTTGTTTCAATCTCCACCTGATTGATCCTAAAAGTATTTAACCATGAAAAAACATATCTAATGGTGGAAGCCTTTGGGGAAAGTTCCTCTGTCATTTCGAAGTATTGCTTTATAACCTCATTCATTTCTCGATCGACCAACAATTGCATTAGTGTTGCATTTTAGCCAAGTTACAACGATAAAGGTCCACCTTTTAGTGCATACAAACTTTACTAATTGTAATAAATCTTAGTCCTTCTATGAGCAAGTTCAAAAACGTGTGGTCGGTAGTAGATCAATTTGAAAAGTTTAATCTTTTATGTGTGCTGGTTTAAAAAGGTTCAATTATATTTTGAAAAATTTGATACTTGTGTGAATACTGAGTCAAAGGCTTATGCCAAAAATTAAACATTTAGCCCTATATTTTCTAATAAAATAAAATTGTAAATGGATCGCAGGCCACCAGCCTAGAGTTAGGCTGAATCCAACCCAAAATTTACAGACAGTCCAACCCCAATCTCTCTCCACCTTTCATTTCTTCAAATTCTACCACCTTCTTATTTGCTCTTTATAATTAAAAGTTTGTAAGCAAATGCTTACCTAGCACTTTCTCTTTATCCATCAACCGAATTCCCCACACTCTCTCCCCAAATAAAAAATCAAGAATCTAAGAAATTCGATTCACCATATTCATGGCCCGTTCCCTTTCTCAATCCGTTTTCAACCTCCGCCTAATCACCAAACCTCACCCTTCTTCCTCTCGTCTCCTTGCCGTCCGAACCCAATCCAACCAACCCAACCCTTCCGACTCCTCCGATGCTTCATCCGATTCTTCCTCTGATCCGCTCCTGCGGAAACTTGAAGACGCCATCCACCGGATCATCGTTCGCCGTTCAGCACCCGATTGGCTCCCTTTCATCCCCGGATCCTCTTACTGGGTCCCGCCGTCCACGGCCCAATCTTACGGCCTTGCCCAGCTCGTTGAGAAATTGGCAAACCCGTTGACCTCGGAGGAATCCATGTCCACCACTTCCGCCCGAGGCTGGCCCTCCTCTGACTATTTCATCAAAGGTAATTTCAATTGCCAATTCCTCTGTAATTTTGATTTATTTTCCTCTTTCAATTTTGTTGTGGGTTCTATTTTTAAGTAATGGCAAAAACTTACCTTTACAATGAATAAAATTAAAATTTTAAGAACGCATTGCTATAAAAATATAACTAGACTTCCGCCAATTTAACTAGATGGCGTGTTTATTTTGATTTTGTCTTTCTGACCGGAAGATACTTGTTCGTTAATTTGCATCGGGCATCTCTGTCAATAAGATTTCGCCATTGTTTTAGTGCTGTTGAAATTTAGTGCTTGAGAAGTTACTATTAAGATTTTAGTAAACTCAACAGTAGTTAAGCACTTGTTTTTCTAATGGAGAGAAAACACATTCGTATCCTGTAAATTGTACCTTATTATCGCTGTTTTTTGTGTACAAATGCAATTCAAAATGAGTCATTTGAAATTCTCGACTAACTTTTTTGCTTCTGAATGTACCATTCTGCATCTCTTTGTGCTTCGCAATGTTTTCCCAAGGTCTGCAGGTAGTAGGATTTCTGTAGAAGGTTTGAAGCTTAATTGGCTTTCAGGATGTATGTATTTTTGGTGTTCCTTCTTGTTATATTTATATTATACCTAATAATTGACAGAATATTTTAGGATTAAGTTATATGGTTGCTGTGCCCGTGACAGCTGTTAGAAAGGGTTGTGGAGAAAGATTTCTCCTCCTAACAGCTTTCATCGAGAATGTGCATAAGATCCCTTTTCCTTTTACTAAATACTTATGAATGGCAATGAACCAAAAAAAAAACTTATGAATGGCAAACTGTAATATTCTCCACCACGTTACAGGTGGATCCCTGCATCCAGTGGAGGTAGACTTAATATCAAATACTTCATCTAAATCCGAGGATGAAGAAGGATGAAGCCATGGCCTATTACTGATAATAGGATCTGGGGTGAGTTAAAATTTGCCTCTGAAGAGAGGGTTTATTAACTGCTTTTATGAACTTGATTATTGATTATTTGTTGGCTGATGAGATTTGCAGGTTCTTCTAGAATTCCAAAATTGCTGGTGGTGGATTAAGAAGTAGATTTGTTGGCAGGATATTTTAAATCAGATTGGAGGAGCTGTTCAGATGCAATGTATCATGTAAGCAGTGGAGCCTAAATATTGTTTTTATACTCACAGCGGAAATCTTATGTATTTTAAAGAGGTAGTAGTTCATCTGAGTTATGTGCATCGATTGTTGCTCTGATTTTAATCTTTCTTAAGAGTATACTTTTTGGGACATGGTGGGGATATGACCATTGATCCTTCAAATACTTGGGAAAACTTCTTATCCGATATGCTCGAGTCCAAGTAACATAGTGTCGCATCTCATGTCAAGGTACTAAGTTTCAAATCTTTCACAGCTTAAGTCTTTATGTATTTTAAGGAGTGGACTAGTTCTTTTGAGTTCGATTACCACGTGCAGCTCCCCATTCGATGTCTATAGTCCTGTAACTGTGACTCATATGGTGTTGAGTACCCTTTGTAAATTCTCGAATCTTGTGATTTTGGATTGTAATATTCTTCTTAGTTTCACTTTACCTACTTGCAACTTTATTTTGTTTTCTGGTACGTGTGATCATAGGAATAGGAGGTAGTCTTTTTCTAATAGCATGAATGGCGTTTATTCATCTCAACTATGGCTTACAGTTTGTTGTAAGCGATAGTTTACCTCTACAATATACTAGAAATGTAATTTAAGCCTTACCGTGTACATAAAGCTCTCTCTTTTTCTTATTCTTTTTTTTTTTTTTCAGTTTAATTCTATATTTATCGATTGAATCGATTTATTTTCTGGTTCATTGGATTTTCGAACACACCGCAGATTCCTTATTGAGGTCCAAGTGGCCAATCACTTCAGGTTTTCTCAACATTTTCACGAGTTAATAAAATCTTAAGTTTCTTTTTGGTCACTCTAAAATATGATTTGTTTTATTTAGGTCACTTCAAAAAAAATTTCTCAATTTAGTCATGTCAAGTAAATAAAAATTGCAAATTGGTTGCTATAGTTAATTTTCTATTCCGATTGCGAGCGAGAATTACTCCAGATCTAAACTTCAATAAATTTATTCATGAGCATTCTCTCATCTCTTATATTATTTTATTTATCTTTTATATATCTTTGTTTATGTCTTACATGATTTGATAATTAAATTGATTTATTTGTTAAGTAATTATTTATCGAAAATTGGTTGTTTATTCAAGAGTATCAATACCAAATTGATATTTTGACTCCCTACGCTTTTGAAAATATAGAGGTATCGATCTAAAAGCCTTAATATCGATACCTGTGCTTCAGGTTACAAAAATTCCACATATAAGAGCATTTAAATCATTCAAACTTATCCCTAAACATTATGTTTCATTCATCTAGTCACATGCATCAAAATGTCTAAACAATAAACCAAACACCATGTCCAAGTTCAAAAGCTTTCTAAATATACGCAATATAAAAATAATCCCCAATACGTCTTAATAAATCGATATAAATGTCTACACATTGTCTTTTTATTCCCTAGAACTAAAATAAGCAAAACACTTATTGTAATGAGTAAAGAATGACTTGGATCAGTCCCTCGATAGCCACACCTCTCACACTAGGAACATAATTACTCTGCAAATGAAAAAATGGAGTGGGTGAGCTTAACAAGCTTAGTGAATGCTTAGAACAACCACTATGCAAACAAGTCGTCACGCATCAACCAAACAACATACTTCATATTCCCAAAAAATTATTAACTAAGTGTCATGATTCACATATTTAGTCATATTCCATGCATTATTTTACATCTTATTTATACGAACGTTTAGGCATACATATATCAATTTTCCTACACACATCAATCACATATAAGTACATATAATTACATTTAGTCACATTAGTCACAGTGTATGATAATTTGGCTCTTGAGTTTATGAAACATAAAGTGGACTCTATCACCACACATCGGATACGCAGATCTCCTAACACACCACACAACACTCGTAGAGTCAAACATATCCCATAAGCGAAGCATATAGCTAACGCTCTCCAACATACCACATATATATATCTCAGTGAATGGAGCTCGGCTCACATTCCCTTATCTCTCCAAAACTGTCCTTGGGCCTCAATGCCCTATATATCACAATCATAAATAAGTGAGTACTCACAATCTTATAGCATGTAAACTATATCCAATGGTTCATTAAGTCACTATGCCAAAATATCCATAATGTCATGAAATATTACTCACTGATTACCCGCATGTGTTCATCGCATAGTCATATCATTAGCACATTATACAAACTATCACATGACATGAATAACATACCCTCATATTTACCGTCACAACAGTCATCCCAACATATTCATATTTCATCACATCATATCTTCTTTATCACAAATCAAAAACATATTTATCACAAATTTAGCATAGGTAAAAGAACACTTATGCTCTAAATTTAGAGAAGGGGTTTAGGCTACCTCCAAATTCTCAAATACATAACGAATCGCTTACAAGCAGCTATTCCAAAATACTCACTGAAATATTCGTTTTTGCCGAAAAACTGAAAGCTTAGACAAGCTTCCTTTTGTCGTTATCTCTACTTGTTGAAGGTCCTAAAAACTCTGACACTTCAACAAGGCAAACCACACATATTCAGTTAATAACCCACCTCAAACAACCACAAACACAAGCCTAAGCTACATTCTTTTCTGACCAAAACCTTTAGCACAACAAACTTAAAATTCGAATAACTCAGTCTAAGCTTTATCTTTTCATATGAAACGAATTCCATTCATCTACATATTCACCTATGACTAATTCTCAACCTTTAAATTTCACAAAACTACGCGTTTTAAGGTATCAAAAATTTTCGACAAGTTTTAACCATTACAACGAAAATTTATTAAAACTCGAGAAATCCTTAACAAAACTTCAAAGTTACTTTAGAAATCTTGTAATTAGGTTAAAACCAATTGAAAAACACTTTAAAACCAAGTTTTTATCCATAAACTTGAAATTCACCATTAAAGACCCAATTTTCGGCTTTTACCTAAAACATGCATTTTAATGGCTAAAAATTCAGTTTAAAGAACCAAATAACATTTAAATATAATAGGACAACATTTGATTACCTTGAGCGTAAGAAAATCGAGCTGTCATTCAAACCCGAAAAACTCACGTTTTAGAGAAGATGATGAAGATAGTGGAATTCTTGGGTGATTTTCTTGGTTTTAATGGATATTTAAGGCTCAAGGGTGATAGGATTAAAAAAGAATTAGAAGTTGAAGATCAAAAGCAAGTGGGAGGGATTTGGGAGAACAAGAAACAACATAAGAAAATAAGAAGAAAAGCTTTAGTGAAATAAAATAAAACAGGGAATGAGGGTTTATTAGGTTGATTTTGAAAAATTGGTTTAATTGCTTCATAAAGACTCATAGCTTCGACCCTTTTACAGTTCAGTCCCTTTTCTAAAATTAAAGACATTTAAAACTCATTTCCAAAAATTGACTTAACTTTATGAAAACCATTGTCGCAAGCATTATCGAGTACCAACCTTAAGAAATTATGAGCTCATATATGCCAAAGTTCCTAAAATACCCCTAAAACTCCTAAGCCCTATTTTAGGATGTGATAATGTCTGTCTTCGGAGTTGTTTAAAGGGGTCCATCGAGACTAAAAACACGAATCTCTAAAAGGACAAGTCCATGGCCATGGAACTGAAAGACCATATCATGTAAGACCATAACTGTAACACCCCAAAACCCAGCCTAAAACTTTCGACCGGATCTCGGAGGTCACATTGATCACCGAAGTGATCTAAAAGTAATTTACAAACAAAGGCTTATTTAAAACTCAATTACAAAATAGTTTGCTAAAAACAAACTAAGTCGTTTAACAATGTAAGATTCAAAATAGAGATTAAATAGTGTTAAAACATTTAGGAAATAACGATATGGCGTATCAATTTACGAAAGCCCAAAATCAAACTTATACCACAGTTCTTATAATTAATTACAGTCCAAAACAGTTCACAAATTAAGATTTGAAGAATCACTTTATTTGATTATTCAAAGCTGATCCATTTGAGACCTTCGGCTGCCAAGTCCAGCTTCAGAACACGAGAGTACTTGAAAGGGTGAAAACTAAAGGGGTGAGCTATGCGAGCTCAGTGTGAGTCCAAAATAGGCAAAAGGCAAAAGATGGAGTAATTCAACGTATATTCCAGTAAAAGCATATGTTTACAAACCACATAAAAATATCTCAAATAGCAATTCGACATACGGAAAGTTACCATTAACAAATCGAACACATTTATATTGTCATTCCAAACAATCATGTAATCCAATCGCAACAAACTATTCAAAACATTTCATAAATGTCCCAAAGGTCGTACAAACAGACATAAATTCAAATGTATAAAATATACGACAATCAAAAATCCCACCCATCCAACCGAACACCTCTCTGACCCCCTTGCAAACCATGTATAAGCTATAGAAAGCCCAACCAACCTTGCACACCACATAGGACCTTGAAAGGCCCATCCACTCTACATACCACATTTGTGGAAAGTAAGCCACTTGAGTAAAAGTATACAGCTGTGCTAGTATATGATTAGCATACTATGGTAAACTGCTATTCAAAAGATTGCAGTTAAAATTGCCCAAATATTAGACTCCCTTCTCTTAACAACCAAAACCCCAATTTTATGCACATGTCTATTTTCTTCACAACCAAAACCCCAATTTTATGCACATGTATAAATGCACATCAAACACTAACAGTCTCACAGATACAGAAGCTCATATTCAGTCAGTCAATTGCAAAATTTTCATGTGATTGCAAAATGCACACAACATATAAACATTCATACAGAAACCGAAACACACAAGCTCAAACTATCAGATTTAGAATCAATTATGTTTGTAACTATTTACTAGTAACATCATATAACATTTAATCAAACTGATAAATTAACATTACAATTATGAACAGACACACAAATCCGAGCTGATCAAAATCTCAACCAAGCTTACTAAGGCCTAATCGAGGGTCGGGACACACAGAAACACAAAACGAGTCAAAATTTGACACAGAATAAAAATCTTTGAAATAGGGCCACACAGTCGTGTGCCTCAGCCGTGTGGAAGCCTACACACCCATGTGAAAGTTACACACGCCATTGTGACTGAGCTACATGGCCGTATGAGTAGCCCGTGTAACTCACTGTCCAAAAGTTCCAAAACTAAGTACAGAATAGACACTACCATGTAGAAATCTCACACGCTCGTGTGGCTAAGGGACACGGCCGTGTGTCCAAGGCACACGCCCGTGTGAAAATTAAAAGAAAATCTCGAAATATCAGCCACACAGCCGCGTGGCACCAAAAATTTCCCAAAAACCCTAATTCCCAATTTTAAATGACCGTGTGGACCACCTGTGTGCGGCATATGCTTGTGTGGCCACCTATGTGGTCACGAAACCTCACCAAAACAAGCAAAAAATGCGAAGTTCTTCAATGGAATGAATTCATAACATCATTAGTGCTAAAAACCTATACCGAAACCAATTGGAAATCAGGAAATCCTCCATCAAAATGACCCCACTCACCTTGATTTCAAAAACACTCAAGAGATCATCAAATTCCACAGAATTTGATAGCTAATCGATAGGACAATTAAGTAGTTTCAGAACACATACCTTAAGTTGTAACCCCGACACCAAAACGAATCGATTCGCTCCCACCACAACATTTGAAGACCTTAGTTTTCCAACACAACTATACTATAAGAATTTCAATTCAACAAAATAAAATAGACAAACGAAAGTGATTCAATCAATAACCTCAAAAAAATAGAACCTACCTTCTTCACTTCTGACTAAACAAACATACGAGGACAAAACTCCCTTGACAGACAACAATTAACGATAAAATAGAAGAAACAAAACAAATCAAAAGAAGCTGAATTTTTGGAGAAAAGAACAGGAAAGTAATGGGAAAACAAAGTGGAAAAGTGGAAAAAATGTGAAAAATAAAATTGATGTAACTTCCTACTTCCAAAATAAAATAAAATAAAATAAAATAATCAAAGTAAATAATTATTTTAAACTTAAAAATAAAAACTAGAGTAAATTTATTTTCTTATCGCATACTCTAAGATTCAAACATAGGACCAAACAGAATATAGACAGATGCTTAACCAATTAACCATCAGGCTCACTCTTGACATCAAAACACAACTACAAACCCAATTGCTCAAGCTACTCACTAACCCTAACCATGAACCTTAAAACTTCTAACCCTAAAATTTGAGATATTACAGTAACTGGTGGCTTATGGCATCATATAGAATAATTTAAGGAAAGTTTTTACTAAATATGGTTTTCTATGTGTCCTTGGATGATGAGGGGCAAACCTCACTAGGTGTAAGTCTAGGCAAATCCCTATCGCCTAAATCACCAAGAGAAGAAAAGCCTTTCTGGCGAACCTGTTAAAGGACAACCTTTGTGGAAAAATTCTAGAAGGGTAAGCCTTTGTGGCTGTAACGCCCCCACGCCCGAAACCGTCACCGGAGTCAAGCTTGAGGTGTTACTAAACTTATCTTACCTTTTAAACAACTCTAAACCACTTATTTTAATTTTCGGAATAAACTATTTTCTGCGTCATAGTTGCTTAAAAATTCATTTCTCGTGTTTCAAAACTTGAAATTAAGATCCATAAAATTTTCCTGAAACTAGACTCATATATCTATCTACTAATTTTTTTTTTAGAATTTTTGACTTAGCCAATTAGTATAGTTTATTAGTTAAAGTTACCCCTGTTTCAGAATTTGACTGCACTGACCTCTACTTACTACGAACCACTTTTCTCCCTATAAAAAATTAATATAACTATACCGTTTGTTTCTATTAAAACTATATTCAATAAGGATTCTAACCATATAAATTAAACCACCTAATTAGTTTTGTACAATTTATGGTGAATTTCCAAAGTTGAAACAGGGGATCTAGAATTTTCTCTGACCCTGTTTCACTAAAACTTAGATATCTCATAAAATATAATACCTTTACCTGTTTTTCTTAGTCCATAAGAAAATAGACATAATAAGATTTAATTTCATATATTATTCACTATCAAACCATGTCTCTACGATTTTTAGTGATTTTTCAAAATCACATTATTTCTGATACTTGAATCTGTTTTTAAGTTACTTTCACATTTTTCTTAGTTTTCATGTGATAGTTACTACTTATTCATACATACAATTAAACATGTATATCATCAGCCATTCTATTAGCTAATCACTAGCAAGTATTTACACATCATTCATTGATCATATCATATCAAAAGAAACCAAGTTCCTATACATGCCATACACAAAACTAAACGTCTAACTATACCAATGTGATTCCTTCGATAGTGTGATCTGGTCTCCGACGTTTCCTTCGATCCCCGAGTGGCTTGATAAAACTATAAGAAAAAGAACATAAAGAGAGTAAGCACTAGGCTTAGTAAGCTTACAAGCAAATAAATTACAACATTCAACATAATGAATAATTATACATAATGTCACCTAGCCTCATAAACTTTCTTTACTTCTCATTTTCTACCTTCTTCTTTACTTACTTACCTTCTTTCTTACCCGACCTTTCACTATTCATAAATATAATCTACCTTCCCTTTTGCTGATAATTCATTGTAATTTAACGTGTACAATGACCCATTGAACCACTCGGAATACTAAGGATACCGGGTCGTTCTCGTCTATCAATATCTTGCCAATGCCATGTCTTCGACATGGACTTACATGAATTATTCCTGCCTCCAATGCCATATATATATAATATGGGCTTACATGGCTCATTCCTGTCTCCAAAGCCATATAACGATATGGACTTACATGGCTCATTTCTCGTCTGTCTCGTCCCTATCAACCCCAATATCCTAATATTCCTAAGGTTCAAACGGGCTTCCTAATGCTTTTTCTGTCACTTAGCCTTTAATTCGACTTTAAATATCCTCATAAAATAAGTATATAAATTCTGAAAATTAACAACAATAATGTAAAATAAAAAGAACATTGCATTTATTTATCAAACTTACCTCGTATGCAAAAATAGCTACTTTTACCATTTCGTCCACAACTTGGTATTTTCTCCATTTTAGCTTGAATTTCGATTTTCCTTGCTCTTGGAGCTTGAAAGCTTGAAACAAACCCTAGCTATGGAGAACCCTTGAAATTTCGTCCTAATGAAGAAGATGGACAAAAATTGGCTTTTAATTTTGTTTTTAATTCATTTTAATAACTAAATGACCAAAATGCCCTTACTACTAAACTTTCAAAAATTCCTTCCATGTCCTAATTTTGTCCATGAACTTAAAATTGGTAAAAATTACTCTTTAAGGACCTCTAATTAATAATCTAATTCAATTTTATGCAAAATACTTCTAGAACACAAGTTTTGCAATTTATTCAATTTAGTCCCTAATTTCAAATTAAGTACTTTATGCATAGAATTTCTTCACGAACTTTTCACACAATCATGCAAACATATCATAGACCTCAAAATAATAATAAAATAAATTTTTCTACCTCAAATTTGTGGTTTCGCAACCACTGTTCCGTTTAGGCCCTATTTCGGGATGTTACATTTGGGTACTGTTTTCGCATAGCCTCTTCGAGTTCCCATGTAGCCTCGTCTACCCCATGTGTAGTCCGACTATCTCTCAAATATACAACTCGCCAACTTGTCAAGTGAAAAATCCATACGAACCGGGATAAAATGAGCCGACTTCGTTAACTTATCAATCACAACCCATACTGCATCTTTCTTTCTCGATGTAAGTGGCAATCCTGGCCGACAGATCAAGCATCTAGAAACAAACTCAAATGTCCCTTTTCATTCCTACCCACCAAGTACATTTCTTCAAATCATTATACATCTTTGTACTACCGGATGAATAGACAAAAAACTACTATGTGCTTCCTGTAAGATCTTTCGAATAAGCTCATCATTCTTCGGTACACATACCCTGGGTGATAATCGATCACTAGCTCATAATATTTAATCAACTCTAGCCATCTTATTTACTTCAATTTCAAACTTTTGTGATCGGTGAATATGTGGCACTTCTCACCGTGCAAATGATGTCTCCAAATCTTCAACGCAAAAATAATGGCAAGCTAGCTCTAAATCATGTATCGGATAGTTCTTCTCATGTGGCTTTAGCTATCTAGAGGCATAAGCAATTACCTTCCCTTCCCGCATAAGTACACAACCAAGTCCATTCATAGACGCATCACTTTGTAAATCACAAACTCCTTACACAGTTCTCGTTGTACTAAACAGAGGCTTTAGTCAATAATGCTTTTAACTTGTCAAAACTCATTGACACTTCTCAATCCATTCAAACTTGATATCCTTTCGCAGCAATTTTATCGATGGGGTAGCTATCATGGAAAATCCTCTACAAATCGCCTATAATATCCTGGTAAGACCAAGAAAACTTCTAACTTCGATACATTTCTAGGAGGCTTCCAATTAACAATAGTCAAATCTTGCTCGGATCAACCTTAATACCTTCACCGAGACAATATGTCCTAGAAAACCAACTTCTCGTAACTGAAATTCACTTTTCTCGAACTTGGCATACAACCGATTATCTCTCGAATATGTAAAAGCGTTTCTCAAATGCTCTGCATGCTCGGTCTCGACATGAGAATAAATCAAGATATCATCAACGAACACAACTACAAACTTATCCAAGTACAATCTAAAAATTCGGTTCATTAAGTCCATGAAAATGGCGGGAGCATTAGTCAAGTCAAATGGCATCACAAGGAACTCATAATGACCATACCTAGTCCGGAAAGCGATCTTGGGACATCTAACTCTTTAACTCGCAACTCGATAGTATCCGGATCTCAAATCTATCTTGGAGAACACAGTGAGCTCCCTTCAATTGATCAAACAGATCATCAATTCTAGGCAATGGATACTTGTTCTTTCATCATTACCTTGTTAAGTTGTTGATAATTTATGCACAATCTCATCGATTCGTCATATTACCTTGTTTCAATTCCAGAATTCCTTTCTCTCTACAATCAATAAACCCCGATCGATGTACTTTTTACGAAATTCCTCCTGAAAGAAATCCCAAGTGATCCTCTCCTTTGGTACAACTGATACAAGTGTCTTCCACCAGTAGTAGGCTGAGTCTCTAAGAAGTGATATTACACATTTCATACATTCCTCGGGTGTACAAGATAATTCATCAAAGACTCTGATAGTATTTTCTAACCAAAATTTTGCTCTTTCTGCATCATCATGTTTTGTTGCTCGGAACTCTTCTGCCCCTTGTTTCCCGATTCTATCAACTGGTGGCTTTTCTCTTATCATTGTACCTGTGACTAGGGAAGCTTGAGCTACATGGGTAGCCTGAGAGTCATGAGGGGGTGGAGGTCTAACTACCGGATTCGTACGAACGAACTCGGCAAACCAATTATTCAAAGCTTGGAAGAGAGCTTCTCGAGTCACTCCTCCCGATTAATCATTCATCGCCTATTCTCGGATGGCGCTACCCCTTCCGCGCGGAGCAAAGCGTATTACTTTACATCATCATCACCACCATTCGCTCGGGATCCATTACAATAAAACAAAATATTTAAAAATCGTCGTGAGTCGTCACACTATCAAAATACGGGTATGGCATGTATAGCTAGACATTTACTCACACTAACTGCTTCCGAGAACCGACTAAACCTGCTCGATACCAATAAATGTAACGCCCCACGCCCGAAACCGCCACCGGAGTCAAGCTTGAGGTGTTACTAAACTTATCTTACCTTTTAAACAACTCTAAACCACTTATTTTAATTTTTGGAATAAACTGTTTTTCTGCGTCATAGTTGCTTAAAAATTCATTTCTCGTGTTTCAAAACTTGAAATTAAGATCCATAAAATTTTCCTGAAACTAGACTCATATATCTATCTACTAATTTTTTTTTTTAGAATTTTTGACTTAGCCAATTAGTATATTTTATTAGTTAAAGTTACCCCTGTTTCAGAATTCGACTGCACTGACCTCTACTTACTACAAACCACTTTTCTCCCTATAAAAAATTAATATAACTATACCGTTTGTTTCTATTAAAACTATATTCAATAAGGATTCTAATCATATAAATTAAACCACCTAATTATTTTTGTACAATTTATGGTGAATTTCCAAAGTTGAAACAGGGGATCTAGAATTTTCTCTGACCCTGTTTCACTAAAACTCAGATATCTCATAAAATATAATACCTTTACCTGTTTTTCTTAGTCCATAAGAAAATAGACATAATAAGCTTTAATTTAATATATTATTCACTATCAAACCATGTCTCTACGATTTTTAGAGATTTTTCAAAATCACATTATTTCTGATACTTGAATCTATTTTTAAGTTACTTTCACATTTTTCTTAGTTTTCATGTGATAGTTACTACTTATTCATACATACAATTAAACATGTATATCATCAGCCATTCTATTAGATAATCACTAGCAAGTATTTACACATCATTCATTGATCATATCATATCAAAAGAAACCAAGTTCCTATACATGCCATACACAAAACTAAACGTCTAACTATACCAATGTGATTCCTTCGATAGTGTGATCGGGTCTCTGACGTTTCCTTCGATCCCCGAGTGGCTTGATAAAAACTATAAGAAAAAGAAAATAAAGAGAGTAAGCACTAGGCTTAGTAAGCTTACAAGCAAATAAATTACAACATTCAACATAATGAATAATTATACATAATGTCACCTAGCCTCATAAACTTTCTTTACTTCTCATTTTCTACCTTCTTCTTTACTTACTTACCTTCTTTCTTACCTAACCTTTCACTATTCATAAATATAATCTACCTTCCCTTTTGCTGATAATTCATTGTAATTTAACGTGTACAATGACCCATTGAACCACTCTCTAATACTAAGGATACTCGGGTCGTTCTCGTCTATCAATATCTCGCCAATGCCATGTCTTCGACATGGACTTACATGAATTATTCCCTGTCTCCAATGCCATATATATATAATATGGGCTTACATGGCTCATTCCTGTCTCCAAAGCCATATAACTGATATGGACTTACATGGCTCATTTCTGTCTGTCTGTCTGTCACAACCCCAATATCCTAATATTCCTAAGGTTCAAACAGGGCTTCCTAATGCTTTTTCTCTCATCACTTCGCTTTTAATTCGACTTTAAATATCCTCATAAAATAAGTATATAAATTCTGAAATTAACAATAATAATGTAAAATAAAAGAACATTGCATTTATTTATCATGTAAACTTACCTCGTATGCAAAAATAGCTACTTTTACCATTTCGTCCACAACTTGGTATTTTCTCCATTTTAGCTTGAATTTCATTTTCCTTGCTCATGGAGCTTGAAAGCTTGAAACAAACCCTAGCTATGGAGAACCCTTGAAATTTCATCCTAATGAAGAAGATGGACAAAATTTGGCTTTTAATTTTGTTTTTAATTCATTTTAATAACTAAATGACCAAAATGCCGTTACTACTAAACTTTCAAAAATTCCTTCCATGTCCTAATTTTGTCCATGAACTTAAAATTGGTAAAAATTACTCTTTAAGGACCTCTAATTAATAATCTAATTCAATTTTATGCAAAATACTTCTAGAACACAAGTTTTGCAATTTATTCAATTTAGTCCCTAATTTCAAATTAAGTACTTTATGCATAGAATTTCTTCACGAACTTTTCACACAATCATGCAAACATATCATAGACCTCAAAATAATAATAAAATAAATTTTTCTACCTCAAATTTGTGGTTTCGCAACCACTGTTCCGTTTAGGCCCTATTTCGGGATGTTACAATGGCGAACCTATTAAAGGAGGCATTTGTGGAAATCTTCATTAAAGGAAGCCTTTGTGGCTATCTAGGAAAAGTAACACCTTCGTAACGTAATCTAAAAAATGGGCCCTATGGAAAATATTTGAAGGAAATGTCTTTAGGGTGAACTCTAAAGGAAAAGTATGTATGATGAACTCTATAAGAATGATATGTATGGTTAACTCTAAAAAAATGATAAGTATGGCAAACTTTGAAAGTATGATATATAGATATGGCAATCCCTGAAGGAATAGTACGGTGCACTCTGAAGGAATGACTTTGTATAGTATGACAAGGGAATCCTACATAGTTTGACATATAAACAGTAAAGCTGAAACACGCCAAGTGTGTATGGTGAATCTAGAGTGTTTTTGTCTGTATGGTCCTTTATAACGGGAAAGGTTAAAGAATCATGAATAGACAAATGAAGAATGTGAATGATGTAACAATGAGGTGAAAGGCAGGTTATGATCACTGTGTAAGGTATGACAACTATGGCATAATGAATAGAACTTGGAGGCATATTCGCTAGAGTCAAGCTAAAGAATAAGAACAAGGATATAGATATTCTCGAATAAGATTCAGGTAAATTAGGATTTACTCACTAAGTTTTTACCTCTGTACCTTTATGTCACTGGTAAGCGGATTAAGGGCAACGCTAAGAGGGACAATGCCAAGGCTATACCAAGGGAGTGGTGAGAATGGGTTATTATGCATACAGAGCAAGGGGAGCGGTGTATTCAAGTCTGATAGAAATATCGTGAATAAGTCACAAAAATTGTTTATAAGCCTTGTGGCAGGTATAGAATATGTTAGTATTATATACGTTGTTAGCATTATATACGCTGTTAGTAATATTGCTTAGAGACAGATTAAGCAGGAAATAAGTACTTGTCAGTCATCGTCGAGTGAAAAGTTTTGTTCAATGGTTGTAAGTACACTTTGTATGCCCAGACATAATTTAGTTGGGCAGTTTTACTAAATAAGATGTATTATTGAAAGTATGCATGTTTTGGTTAAGTATAAGTTTGTGTTAGAGTGGTAACACTCGAGATTCGGATTCAGCGAATCAGATTGGGTTGAGGGCGTTACATATTATTTCAATAAAACCTTAGTAAAGTGATTATATTTTTGAAAATTTTCGACTTATTTACTTCAGATAATTAATGTTTGTCTAATTATAGGTGTATGTATACAATGCTGTAATTAAATTAGGTCTATGCCAAATACGATCTTAAGCACTACTATGTTTTTCATCTCCCTTGAACATGCATAACCCTATTTATCTTTAATTTTGCCAAGGGTTTATAAATCATATTTATTGGAATTATATTTTTATGAAGACCATGCCCGTTACCAGTTTAAAGGAAAAGATTTTAAGGCAATGACGCGCTAATCCTGGGTCCTCCTTAAGGATTAGGTTTGGGGTATTACAACTCAATTACTAAAATTACCATATCGAAACTTAGTTTAACTCTATATTAGACTCATAAATATTATAAAATAATATTAACTGACTCAATCATCAGAAATTGAGGTTCTGAAATCACCATTTTCATACCACTAAAAAATGAGATGTTATAGTCGGTCTTTTGCCAGTTGGCTAGGTTGGGTTTGCATTGTCTCGATTAGTCTTAGATGCATCTCAGTTCTTGGGGATTCATCGAGAAATTTGGTTACATAACACTTATGTCCATTTCTAACTCACATAAATTATTCTAAAATAAATAAAATCTACGTGGAGATGATAGTCCACAATCTAATTACATATACCAAAAACTTATTAAAAAAATATTTACAACCACTTTAATTTCTAATACTCACAACTTTGAAAAAATTACTTTATCATATAAATAATAAAATAAAAGAAATATATCCATTCATATACATAACCCAAAACATGTTAATAATTATAAGAATGTCACATATAAAAAATCAACCAAATATGAAGAAGAGAGAAAATTTTTTTATTGGTTTATACTATAAACATAGCACAACCTAACTCTGATACCAATTGTTGGAAGAAATTCAATTTAAAAAAGGTTATCTGTCACAGTAAAAAATTAAAAATTTAAAAATCAAGCATCTTTGTGATATTTATAGAACTAAAATTTTCCTGAAAAGTACTTGTGTAACACCTCACTCGTATTTATCGCCGAAATAGGGTTACGGAGCATTACGAACATATTATACAATTACACATACAATTTTTCTTACATGATCAATTTTATGCAATTATCAATCAACAACATTCATATCGTCCCTAATACAAGCCTACAAGGCCCAAAACATGCATTCGAGATGGTTCAGGACTAAACTGATAACTTTAGAAACTTCTCGAGGACTTAAAAAATTTTCTCAAAAATAGGGGACACACGTCCGTGTATCTTACACGGCCAAAGACACGCCCGTGTCACAGGCTGTGTGGACGTTCGAAATGGGAGTACATGGTCATGTCCCAGCCTGTGTCTGACCCTGTGTAACTCTCTGACTTGGGTCACACGACCAACATACACGCCTGTATGGCTAACCCGTGTGCCCTAAAAATGACCATATGTACCCGTGTACCAGGCCATGTGCGAGGCCATGCCAAACCTGAAGGGTATACTAACTTAGGCCACACGGCCATGTAACCTGACCGTGTATCACACACGACTGAGACGCACGCCCATGCCTCTGCCTGTGGGGACAAAAATAGGCTATTTACCAAGCCATTTTGTCATCCAAACTTGCACAAATCTACACCAAACCAATTTGCACAATTCATAGCATATATAGGCATTCAAACCAACTAAATCAAGCATACATCTTCTCAAATATCAACCATTTGACATCCATAATTCCTACTATCAATAAGCATCACAAAGCCAACCTCAATCACATAACATAGATTATACACACATATATGTATACAACCAAACTAACCAAATTAACCCATCTCACATGGCTATATATACAAATCAAACCCTATACATTTACAAGTCAATTCAAATGGCTAAATTCATCATCAACTTATATACCAAAATGACCAAAGTTCCTATACATGCCATATACTCAAAACATAGATACAAAAGTACTAAAATGATAGCTTGATAGTGTGATGAAGTCTCCGACTATCCCCAAATCCGAGCTAGCTTTGAAATCACTATAAAACATGGAAAAATAAACAGAGTAAGCTTTAAATACATATATGGTATTCATGTTTTGTTGTGATTGATGTTGTAAGTGGTATAAGTCATGCTTGGTTTGGAAGTAAATTATATGTCTATTGATGTTGTGTTTGGTGCCATTTGGGTTGTGTAGGTATATATAAAATTGGGTGGCAAATTGGCTTGGTAAATAGTCTATTTTCATCCACACAGGTAGAGACACGGGCATGTGTCTCAGCCGTGTGTGACACATGATCTTGTTACACGGTCGTGTGTCCCTTGGTGTTGAAACTTAAAACAAGTCAGTATGCTCCACACGGCCGTGTGGTATAAGTCAGTATACCCTACAGGTTTGACACGGCCTAGCACACGGCCTGATACATGGACGTGTGTGGCCATTTTTAGGGCACACGAGCGTGTGTGTTGGCCGTGTGACCCAAGTCAGAGAGTTACACGTGGTAGGACACGGGCTGGGACACGGCCATGTGCTTCCATTTCGAATGTCTACAAGGCCTGTGACACGGGCGTGTCTGGTGGCCGTGTGAGACACACGGCCTGGCCATACGGGCGTGTGTCCCCTTTTTTGAGAAAAGTTTTCCAAGTTCACGAAAGTTTCTTGAGATATCGATTTAGTCCAGAACATCCCAAAGTATGTTTTGGGCCTCGTAGACACGTATTAGGGACAAATTAATTGAGTTTGAATGATGAATGTATGAAATGATGTTATGTATGCTAAATGGTTGTTTAATTGTTTTGTCAGTCTGGTAATGCTTCATAACCCTATTTCAGCGTTGAATACGGGTGAGGGGTGTTACAATCGCAACAAAAATTTTTACTAAAATCATATTTTGTTAAAAATCAATATTTCATGTAAATTCGATAAAACAACAATAGACAATTTAAAACCTCAAAAACCAAGTCATATTTTCTTTCTAAAACTCATTTTCATTGTCGAAGTGGAAAATAGCGATTTTGTCAAGTGTTAATAGAAACCAAGTTTCATGCGTATTCTTATTAAATACAAATTTCTGCAGTTTTTAAAACTTAATATCATGTAATCAACTCATGCATATCAGAATGAAAAATCCCCAAAGTAAAGTCTTATGCCATAATCCATACTTAAACTTATTACAATCCCAAAATATCAAAATATTAAAATAAACTTTAATTATTTTAATTTAAAAAGAATTTCGAGGAACTCCTCCAAATGTCGTAATCGAATCCTAACCTCGGGGTTATTTGTAAAATCAAAAAATTAAAGGGGGTGAAATATAAAGTTTAGTGTGAGTCTTAAATCAAGTATTAAGTAGAAATTCAGTACACAAAACAAATAACAATAAACACATACTTATTATTCAAAATATCCAATATCCATGCACATGATCATGAAAATGTAGTTTTTGTAAAACAATTATGCAAATCTTTTTAAAACATCCTACCCATCACAATTACACTCCAAAATCGAGTTCCCCAGAACTCGTCCATTCAAACACTCCAAAGTTGCAAATAAGTTGCCATGTAGGTTGTGGACGAAGCCACCAATTCTTCCTTCTTACAGTGTCCCACCCCATTCATGTGGTATGGCCACAATAAACATATATATATATATATACATATTTTTCATTTCAAGATATCACTTGTCACATTGGGCATGTTGAAAATGCAAATCAAATTTCTCAAAATATAATATCATGTAGGGCATGTCTAACATGAGTTTCACTAATTGTTTTAAGATATCGAAATATCATAATTTATTTGTAATGTAAAATCAATTATGCCATCATATCACATAACATGAGAATGAGAATAACATACTTTTCAAACAGTGAAAAGCATAACCACACAACATACTTTTCATAAGCTAGTTGGTTTGGGCCACTTACTTGGTATAATTCACATCGATGGGTTTAATCTCCCTTTTTGGAATACTTCATGCATTTGCATAAAACACAATATAAATAATAATATTTATTTAAATACTATAATTAATGTATATCAATTTTTTTATTTTAGATTAGACCCACACATGATAGTAGATCCAAAGCAAATCACCCTCTTAAGAACGCCCACACTTAGATCTAATCGATAGGTCACCTACTTATCAACAAACGTGATTTCTCATTAGGGAGGTTGTTTTTAATGCTTTATAAAATAAGTCAATTTAATAAAACTCCCATCAGCACTTGCTCTTATAAAAATCAATCAAAATGTGATCTTGTTTCCAGCATTAGTGACTTTTCGAATTGGTATCCATCGACCCTTTAACATAAAGTAGAATACGATATGATAATATTTGAAGAAAAAATACACTATTATACATTCGACCTAAAGGAAAAGAATAAAGGAAAGAGTGGTTTTTCATTCGACCACTATACTTACTCTTTTTCATTCGACCACTATACTTACTCTTTATTGATTGAAACAAGAGGGTTGGAGGATCCTCGTGATCTTGTATCAGAGAAGGATTAGAAAAAGGATCACTTGAAAAGTAAGTCACTAAATACAACATTTGGAAATAAATTAAAAACTAATTGAAATAGATGATATAGAATTTTTGATTTTTGATTACTAAAGAGAATGATAGAGATCGAAAAATGGTGAAGAAAAGAGAAAAGATCACCAAAATCGGTGGAGGCGTGATGACGCGGTAATGACGACGGTGATCTGACGAGAACCCGAAGAAAGAGGGGTAAAAGAGAAGGAGAAGTTTGGTACTAGAGAAAGGAAGGAGAGAAAAATAAAGAAGAAAGAAAAAGGGGAGTGATGATCACGGTAGTGGTCCGGCGGCGGTCTAGTGGTTGTGCGGTTAATTAATGGTAGTGGAAGGTGGTGGTCTTAAAAAGTTGAATGAAAAATAAAGTAAAATATGGAGGAGAACAAACAAATTAGGGGAGGCACAATGTGGTTCAAAGGAGGAGAAAGACGATTTTTGCACAAATGAAAAACAAAAATGTGTGCATAGCCTTCAAAGGTTAGACAACTACCTAGTCAACACTCTACTTTTTGAAAAGAGAAGGAGACAAAGAGAGTAGAAAGGGTAACAGAAAAGATGAAAGAAAAAAAAATAAAAAAAAAAATGAATGTGGATGGTTTCATGTGCTAGGGATGGCATACATTAGTTCAAAGGCAAGTGAGGAAAATAGGGGGAAGAAAAGGAAAAAGGGGAATACATGGGGGCAAAAGATGGTAGGTTGACTAGTTAAAGGTGGAAAGAATCTTTCTTTGCATGGTAACTAGGAGTGGATGGTTATGGAAGCTTTGACCAAAGTTTTATTGCAACATCCCTTACCCGTAATCGATACTGGAACAGGGTACGAAGCATTACCGGACTTAAACTCAAACAAACATTCAAAACCAAGACATGAATTTCCACTCAAATTTCAAACTTTTCAAAAACATTCATATCGTCCCTTAAACGAGCCTATGAGGCCCAAAACATGCATTAGGGGTGGTTCAGGACTAAACAGAGAATTTTGGAAACTTTCCCAACACTTAGTAAATTTTTCATAAAAACAAGGGTTACACATCTGTGTGGCTTGGGACATGCCCGTGTGGGTAGGCTGTGTAGTCACACACGCCCGTGTTCCTAACCCGTGTAACTCTCTATTTATGACGCCATCAACAAATTGAAGTCACACGACCAACTCACATGCTCGTGTGCTTAGGCCATGTCCTTCACATGGCTGAGACACACGCCCATGTCTCTGCCCATATGCTCGATACTGAGCATTCTATTTTGCAACAATTAAGGTGCAGGGGACACACGGCCGGATCACATGCCCATGGGGCGGGCCATGTGTCTACCCATGTGGACAAATACAAGGCTATTTTCCAAGCCATTTTGTCACCCTCACTTGTACACATTCACACAACATTACATGGCACAATTCATGGCATATAAATGCCTTCAAAACAACTACCATCAAGCAATAGCATATCCTTTTCATACCATCATCTATCATGCATTATAACATCATGCCTTACCAATTCATATCATGCTAAATTCACACCCAAAGAGCATTAACATAAGAATTAACTCATACCCATTATATATATCAAACAAATATAAACCACATCACAAAACATTGACATATACACATGTATAATTATATGAGCTTACAACTAATTAGCCAATATAGGCCAATTTGCATGGCTACAAATTACATCCAACCTTTAGCCGTCACAAGCTAATACATTTAGCCAAATCATAATGACTCATACTCCAAATGAGTAGGTCCCTATACATGCCATAAACTTAAGATGTTTGTATTCACTTTTACCCCACGATAATAGCTTGATAGTGTGATCACATTTCCGGCGATCTCCAACCCAAGCTAGCTAAATTAACCTATAAGAGGTGGGAAAGGAAGGGGGGTAAGATTCAAAGCTTAGTAAGTTCATATGCAAATAATAAACAACTATTAACATTCATTTGTTTTTACCCATCCATAAGAATATTATTAATACAATTTGCATTAAATCTCATGACTACCACTTACTCATCCATAATGCTTACTTTTTATCTTACAAACACTAATTACATGTGTTGGCATTAGGCTAGCAACCATAATCTCCCCATTATAGCATGTCACATTATTTAACAAGTTATTTCAACTCTCTTAACAACATGCACATTATTTACGAGTAATCATAATTTCAGCATATAGCTTAACAATCTTTCACTTATCTATTGCTCATATCTCTCTACGTTTTCATAATGACTTTAAATCAATGATTACGCTTGTCTTTCGTTTTTCTCATATCCAATGAATCACAGTTTAAGTATATACATCGTACTATATCACAACCCAATTAGGCTCATAAACCTAACACATGATCATTTTTAAATCTTATCATGCAACCATTCATCATAAATGTAGACCATTAATCACCAGATTATCAATATCTCACAAGCATAACTAATTCGCGTACATTCTTACCAATAATTCATCATATACAGAATTCACTTCACATGAGTTCTGTGTACATACCTGTACCCCTCGTAATATAGTCACATACTTTCTCGTTCTTAACATACTCGTTGAATTTCCCGTTGAACCATTTGGAATATTAAGGATACTCGGGAATTCTTATACACATAGTAAGATGCTAATGCCATATCCCAGATATGGTCTTACATGGGATCACAAATTGAAGTCGATAGCGCAGTAATGGTTTTACACGATGTCTTATATCGATGCCATGTCCCAAACATGGTCTTACATGAAATCATATATCGATGCCAATGCCATGTCCCAGACATGGTCTTACATGGGATCACATATCTCAATTCCAATGCCATGTCCCAGACATGGTCTTACATGGGATCACACATAACCCTAATGTCATGACATTTGTATCCTAACTATTCCTAAGGTTCAACTAGGATTTCGAGGTATCAATTCTTTGTCGAATCGTCATCGAGTCATCATTAGTCAAATCCATAGAGATAATTATACATTTCATGCAATATCAAGGCATTAAAAACATAATAATGTAATGTTGCATTATTTACACACGAACTTACCTTGACACCAAAATGGCAAAGGGGTATCTAACCGTCAATTACTCATTTTTCTCCCGTTCTAGGTCCGAACTTTATTTTCCTTGATCTATAATATCACATGTAGTCTATTTATTGGTCACATTATTTAATGTGATCCAAAAATCACATTATCGTAAAATTACATTTTTGCCCCTAAAGTTTCACATATTTACACTTTTGCCCCTCGACTCTTAAAATGATTTTCATTCAATTTCTTTACCACCCATGCATGGACAAATAATTTCCATGCTTATATAAGCCCAAATTTTCCATTAAATCAAATTTTAACACATATTTCATAACTTTTACAAATAGGTCCTTTTATGCATTTTCACCGAAAATCACTTAGTAAAAGTCATTTCTCTAACCATAAACATGCATAATCCACCATTAAACATCAAAATAAACAAATTTATAACATGGGTCAAAATATATACCTTCATCATATCTCAAATTAATGGTAGAAATAGCTAGATCGTGTTACAAGGATTTCAAAAACGTAAAACTCATTAAAAACGGGGCTAAAACAGACTTACAATCGAGCTTGAAAGCTTGAAAACCCCTAGCCATGGCTTCCTCTTGCAAATTTTGGCCAAGGAGGAAGATGGACAAATTTTTGGGCTTTTATTTTTGTTTTTAATTCATTTTAATAACTAAATGACCAAAATGCCCTTAATGAAAAAACTTTGGAAACATGCCTAACCATGTCCATTTTTATCTACCAACTTAACCAATGGTCTAATTACCATATAAGGACCTCCAATTTAAAATTTCATAACAATTGGACACCTCTAGAATGTAGAACTCAACTTGTAACACCCTAAACTTGGCATGGACGTTATAGCCGAATCTAGCGATGTCACATTGAAGTGTTTTTCGTAAAGTGTGATATCGTTGAAAAGCCCATTCTTTATTTAGCCTCTTTGTGTGACCTTGAAGATGATTTTAGAACGTTCGTTCATTTCCGAAACTTGCGTCACAATCAAAAAGTATTTTCTTTTAAAAACGTTATTAATTTCAAATGTCATTTTATAGTGGAAGCTTTTAAAAATAATTGTGTACTTGCGTTTACTTTGAAAAGCATTGTTTCTTTTGAAAACTCGAGATTTCCTAATACTAACAGTTATAAACCAAAACAATTAAAATCCCAAATTAAAAATAAAATCTAAATAGGCCTTATTACAATAAAAATACCTAAAATAAAGTTACTTATAATTAAAAAAAAACAAATATGAAAGTAAGCGCGGTTGTGTGGCCACCTCTGAGTCCCTCGCAGGATCGACCTGCCCAAGTCTGGGGATTTCCTGTACAGATAAACAGATGGGTGAGTTATGAAACCCAGTGTGTAACCCCATATCAAAATCGCGAACAGTGACTATATACAGTCTGGGCCTAAGCCCAATTCAATAATGGTTCAGTCTTAATTAGGGCCTTAGCCCATTTCATGATCGATGTCGGTTTGGGCTCGAGCCCATCTCGAAGGATGATGCAGATGCAAGAGAGATATGCAATCAATAGATCCTACCCAACCAGCCTCTACACTCTATCTCTTTCCAACCCTGCACTCCATGTGGGGATATAATCAACCCACTCATCCCTACACTCCAAGTAGTACCGGTTGCGGCACTAAACAGTATTTGCAGGAAAGCTGTCAGTACAGTACACTTCCTCCAATTATAATAAAACTCACCCCATGCAACACATCATATATCATGACATTTCATGTCATAATATCATACATGTACTCAATGCGTCTAAAATGGAATGCTTAAATACAATCATACATCACATAGGCAAAACAATCATTTTACCACATAGGGGCAAAACAGTCATTTTATCAATTAGAGGGCCCAAGCAAACTTACCGACCCAACAGTAGGTCCACAGTCGTCTCGATGACCCGTGCAACCTTAACAGTCAAACAGTGAAAATGGGCCTATGACCCACATTGCGGGCTCAAGTGGGCCCATACACCCGTGTGGCCCACTTAGCCCAGAAATGGCCTTGGCCGTGTAGATTACATAGCCTGGCCCAAAATTCTCCACACGTCAGTGTGGTTCACCCGTGTGGGGTCCACATGCCCATGCGGCTCGCACAGCCCAATTCGACCTCGGCCCATGAATTTGCTCATGGCAGGCCTCAATAAACAAACGCCCATGTTTAGTCACACGGACCACCACACAAGCGAGCGCACGCCCGTGTAGCTCCATCGTTCACTTATTCCTGCCTTTGCCGATTACCGCAGTTAAGATCGTGTTTACACACCTTGGTTAGGAAACTACGCGAATAGTCCACGAACACCAAAACCTAAATTCGATCAAGACACTCTATTAATCATTTGACAATAGGGTTAAACAACCCCTCGTAACACTTATCCAAAATATTACTCATCATTTGCCTTGATTGAACGATTGAGACTAGCACCCTTCAATAGTTGCAGAAGACTGATTACTAGCCCTTAGAGCACACCTACATTCCAATCGAATCCTATTAACCCTAACTAATAATGTATACACAATTAGTTTGATCCAAACACATATTAACTTACCAAAAACGCGAAACTCAGAATATGGAAAAGACACAATTGGCCCACACCCAAAACGATAGCCAAAGGCACACGATACAACAGAGGCAAAAGGTAGAACAATCACGCCCCTAGCAATAACCGGCAGCAAAGAAAGATGTTAGGTGAAAGACCATTATGGCAGAAAAAGAGAGAAAGAGGGAACAACAGTGCACCCAAACCTGATTGGTCAAAGAATAATTGCTTAAGTCGGAAGAATAGAGAGAGGAAGAGAAGGAGTATTCGGCAACCACAATAAGATGAAAAGAGTGGAAAACATTAAACCAAACGAATTGAGAGAAGGGAAGAAAATGACATTCGACCAAAAGAGAAAAAGAAGAGAATGTCAAATAGATGAGTAGCGGGAAAAAGAAAATCGAAGTAAGGTATGGCTCAAGGGAAAAGTAAAGTCGAAACAACAAAAATGAGAAATACCCAAATGGTCTCCAAGCAAAGTTTGGCCCCCTAGAAGTGCAAAACCTTGACAAAAACAAAAAAAGGAAAGAAAATACTCACCAAATTTGAAAACCTGAGAGGCAGGAGTTCTAATTCGGTACACACTCTACCATTACCTTCAAATTCCCCTATTTTTCTCCCCAAAACACTCTTAAGATCACTCAACCAAATCCCCACTTATCCACATCCCTTAACAACCAAAATTCCTTCTAACAACCTCTTAAAATTCGACCACAGCTCCCCACACTCCTCAAACACTCAAGTTTCGGTCAAACCACAACTCTCTCATGACCAGCAGTAAAAATGATACACCTCAATGCGCCTACCAGCACTCGAACCCCAGAACACAAGTAAACCCAACATGCCACTTATCCCTTAGACCAACAGGCCTTTTCTAACATAAAATACCCGTATTTATTGTAAGCACCTATTGACTAGAGACAAGGTTTATTCCCATTCAAAACAAAACATTTGCACAAGCCAAGGCTTGAACCCAAAACTTCTCAGACAATTCCCAGAACACTTGACCACTAAAGCAAACATGCGTTTGTGTACACAAACATACAAAAATAAATACTTAGAATTTTTGGGGTGTTACAACTCTACCCTCCTAAAAGAAAATTTCGTCCTCAAAATTTTTCCTGACCAGAACAGATAACGGTATTGTTGTCGCATCGCCTCTTCAAGTTCCTACGCTGCCTCCTCAGAGCTGTGATTATGCCAAAGAACCTTAACCAGTGGAATAGACTTCCTCCTTAAAACCTTTACATCCCGATCTAAAATCTGAACTGGCTTCTCCTCGAAAGTCAAATCCGTTCTAACCTCAATCTCCTCAACCAAAATAACATGCGTGGGATCAGAGCAATAGCACCTGAACATAGAGATGTCTAGCACATCGTGAATCCAGTTTAACTCTGGAGGTAACTCTAGCTGGTAGGCAATCGGTCCCACACGTTTCAGTATGCGGTAAGGCTCAATTAACCTAGGGCTCAACTTGCCCTTCCATCCAAACCTCAGTACCTTCTTCCATGGCAAGACCTTGAGAAAAACAAAGTCCCCCACAGAATACTCAATCTCCTTAAGCTTCAGATCTGCATACGACTTCTGTCTATTTGATGCTGCCTTCAATCAATCCCGAATTAGCTTAACTTTATCCTCGGTATCAGAAACTAGCTCAGGGCCTAAAACACGCTGCTCGCCCAACTCAATCCAACACGAGGGAGTATGACACCCACGACCATATAATGCATTGTAAGGTGTCATCTGTATGCTAGACTGATAGCTATTATTATAGGCAAACTTTGCTAACAGCAAGTAGTCCTCCCAACTACCTTGGAAATCAATCACGCAACTCTTTAACATGTCCTCTAGTATCTGAATCACCCTCTCTGACTGACCATCTGTCTGAGGATGGAATGCAGTACTGAAGTCCAACCTTGTACCCAGAGCTTCATGTAACTTTTTCCAAAATCGAGACGTGAAGCGAGCATCCCTATTAGATATTATGGAAATCGGTACCCAATGTATTCTCACTATCTCAGACACATACAGCTTAGCCAGCTTCAGCAAAGAGTAATCGATACGAACTGGTATGAAATGGACAGATTTGGTCAATCGATCCACGATGACCCATACTGGATCCTTCTTAGTAGGCGTTAAGGGCAGCCCACTAACGAAATCTATAGTCACTCTCTCCCATTTTCAAAGTGGAATCTTAACTAGCTGAAGCAACCCTGAAGGCAACTGATGTTCAGCCTTAACCTGCTGGCATGTCAGACATTTACCACGAAGTTAGTAACTTCACGCTTAAGACCCGGCCACCAATGTAACTCACAAAGGTCTCGGTACATCTTATTTTCACCAAGGTGCATAGCATAAGGGCTGTTATGCGCCTCTCACTGTATAGACTGCCTCAAATCAATATCCTTTGGTACACAGATTCTCCCACGAAAATAGAGTACCCCTTCGCTATTTAGTCCAAAATCCTTAGTGTCCCCACTCTTAACCTGACGAAAACGAAGACCCAATGACTTATCATTCAACTGTTTACCCTTAATCTAATCCATCCATGTCAGCCTAACTTGAAGCTCAGCCAACAAACTACCATCAACAAATAAACTGAGACGAGTAAACATCGCCCTCAGATAAGTCATAGCTCTACGACTCAGTGCATCTGCCACCACATTGGCCTTTCCTGGATGGTATTCGATCATACAGTCATAGTCTTTTAGCAGCTAAATCCATCTATGCTACCTAAGATTTAGCTCCTTTTGAGTGAGGAGATACTTGAGGCTCTTGTGATCAGTGTAGATAATACACTTCTTACCGTACAGGTAATGCCTCTAAATTTTCAATTAGAATACCACAGCAGCCAACTCTAAATCGTGTGTCGGATAATTCACCTCACGAGTATTAAGCTGACGGGACACATACGTAACTACCTTACCCTCTTGCATCAACACACATCCCAACCCAACATGTGATGCATCGCTGTAGACAGTGAACTCTTTCCCAGACTCTGGCTATATCAAGACAGGGGCCTCAGTCAGTACTTTCTTGATCTTCCCAAAGCTCTCTTGCTGCGCATCAGTCCAGTTAAACGGTACCCCTTTACGTAACAGCTTAGTCAAAGGTGCTGCGATTAAAGAAAATCCCTCTACAAATCGTCGACAATACCCTACCAGACCTAGAAAACTGTGAATCTTAGATACAGTCTTAGGCAGCTTCCAATCCACAACAGCCTCAATCTTTCGAGGATCAACCCTAATCCCTTCAGCAGATACCAAATGACCCAGAAATGTTACCTCTTGTAACGAGAACTCACATTTACTGAACTTGGTGTATAGTTGTTTCTCCCTCAGAATCTACAAAACCACTCAGAGATGTTCATCATGTTAATCCTCAGTCCTCGAATACACCAGGATGTCATCAATAAAAACCACTATGAACCGATCTAGATAGGGTTGGAACACTTGGTTCATCAGATCCATAAAAGCTGCTGGTGCATTCGTCAGTCCAAACGACATCACTAGGAACTTGTAATGACCATAACGAGTCCTAAACGGTGTCTTGTATACATCAATCTCTTTAACCCTCAGTTGATGGTACCCCGATCGGAGATCAATCTTAGAGAAAATTGAAGCTCCACGAAACTGATAAAACAGATCATCTATCCTCGGTAGGGGTGCTTATTCTTAATGGTCAGTTTATTCAATTGTCGGTAATTGATGAACATACGCATAGATCCATCCTTTTTTTCACAAACAAAATTGTTGCTCCCTACGGAGTCATACTAGGGCGGATAAAACAACAGTCTAACAACTCTTGAATCTGAGCTTTAAGCTCCACAAGCTTCTTCGGTGCCATTCTATAATGGGCAATGGACACCAGAGCTGTACCAGACAGAAGCTCAATCCCAAACTCAACTTCACAGTTTGGAGGTAACCTAGGTAGCTCATCAAGAAAAACATCCGGAAAGTCTTTAACTGTTCTGATATCTTTGACAGAAGAACCCTCAGAACCTAAAACACTAATGTAGGTCAGGTACGCTTCACAACCTTTACGAACCAACTTCTCGGCCCTTAATGCAGAAATCACATTTGACAAGTAATTCTGACATTCCCCAACTACAACTACCTCGTCATCCTCCATAGTTCTCAGTACTACCCATTTAGTAGCACAATCCAAGCTCACCCGATGTCTAACCAGCCAATCCATTCCCAGTATTAAATTAAATTCTCCAAAGGGAAGTTCCATCAAATTCGCCACAAAGATAACCCCTTGGACCTCTAAAAGAACATCTCTAAACAATTTATTTACCCTCACTGACTGCCCCAAAGGACTCAGTACAGTAACCTCACTCGTAGTGCTCTCAACCATGATACCCAAAGTCTCAGACACAATACAAGATATATAGGAATGAGTAGATCCCATATCTATCAGTGCAGTATAAGGTACATTATAGATAAAAAACATACCCGTGATAACAACTGGGGCATCTCTATCCTCTCGCTGATGTGTAGCATAAACCAGAGCTGGCTGCCTCACCTCAGTATGAGAAGCACCTCTGTCTGGTGCCCTCTGACCACGACCCATACCATTACCACCCCTGGCCTGACCGTGACCTCTCAGTGGCTACTAACCATCCTTCGGTGGCCGTACAGTACCCAAACTCGTAGCTTGCACCTAATTAGGCCTCTGTGGACACTCTCTGATACGGTGTTCCATAGATCCGCACCTCAAAAACTCCCTAGTCCTTTTTCAGCACTCGCCCTGATGGCGTCTCCCACACTCAACATAGGGTTGCGGTCCAGTAACAGCAACAGGGGTGCCAACTCTGACCGGCCCATCAACTCTGGCCTTTTTCTTAGGCCTCAAAAAGGAACTTGAGGGCTTCGAATCCCTTTTATTCCTACCTCTCTCCTTCTCATGATTCTAGCGCTCAGCGCACTTCACCTCTTCGGCGATCTTCGCCTTATCAACTAAAGCAGTAAAATCTCACTCCCTCTGTGGAGTTGTCAGAACCCATAAAATGTCTCTGAGACTGTCCTCGAAATGAACACAATGCTCGTACTCAATTGCAACCATACCACGTACATAGTGGCTTAGTCGCAAAAATTTAGCCTCATATTCAGCCACTGATTTATCCCCCTGAGTCAGATTCAGAAACTCTCTCCTCCAGGTATCCACATAACTAGCACCCACATACTTTCCCTAAAAAGCAGTCTTAAAAAATTTCCAGGTCAGTCGATCAGACTGAGTGCCCTTTTTAACTGTAAGCCACCACTGGTAATCCTCATCCCTCAGCAGTGACACTGCACCCTTTAATTTATGCTCGGGGGTGCAGTTAAGATCATCTATGATCTTCTCTGTGCCTTCAATCCAATACTCAGCCACATTAAGGGCAACTCCAGCAATACCCCTAAAAATCTTAGCTCTATTAGACCAGAGTCGTTCCGTAATCGACCCACGGCCCACAGCATCAGTATTAGGCCCAGCGACCCTCTCTAGAATCCACAACATGCTTGGGAAAGTGCGTCGTCCCTAGCCGGACGATCGTGAGACCTAGTCTCAGTCACAGGTGAAGCCGGTGCCTCCCCAGCTTCAACATTAGGCATGTGGCTAGATGACGAAGACCCAGCTCGGGCACCTCCACGGCCTCCGCTACGACCTCTTGTACCCCTTCCACGAGTACCTCTAGTGCTCACTATCGATTTGTATTTTATCAGTATTAATAATTTTATGCATAATTTTATAATTCCAATGATTATTAATAGATATTTTATGGAAAGTAGTATCAATATTTCAGTGTTCATTTTCGCAGATCGCAATCTTACTAAATTTTTTAGTTTACCCTAAATAGAATATCTCAGTACAGTCTATTACCTACAATAGTCTCAGTATTTCAATTTAAACAAACAGCAATTTTAAAAGACTTACAGAATCGGCACTGGAGACTCGGTGTACCACACACATCCAGTAAAACATTTCAAAACACTTCAAATCATTTGGAATAGTTTTCTTTAAAATTTCCAAGTTTTGCAACCTGGCTCTAATACCACTAAATGTAACACCCCAAATTCGGCCTGGACGTTATGGTTGAATCTGACGATGTCACATTGAAGTGTTTTTCGTAAAGTGTGATATCGTTGAAAAGCCTATTCTTTATTTAGCCTCTTTGTGTGATATTGAAGATGATTTTATGGCGTTCATTCATTTCCAAAACTTGTGTCACTATCAAAAAGTATTTACTTTTAAAAATGTTATTAATTTCAAATGTCATTTTATAGCGGAAGCTTTTAAAAATAATTGCGTACTTGCGTTTACTTTGAAAAGCATTGTTTCTTTTGAAAACTTGAGATTTCCTAATACTAACAATTATAAACCGAAACAATTAAAAATCCCAAATTAATAATAAAATCTTAAGAGGCCTTATTACAATAAAAATACCCAAAATAAATTTACTTATAATTTAAAAAAAAATACGAAAGTAAGCGCAATTGTGTGGCCACCTCTAAGTCCCTTGCAGCACCAACCCACCTAAGTCTGGGGATTTCCTGTACAGATAAACAGATGGGTGAGTTATGAAAACCCAGTGTGTAACCCCATATCAAAATCACAAACAATGAGTATATACAGTCTGGGCCTAAGCCCAATTCAGTAATGGTTCAGTCTTAGCTAGGGCCTTATCCTATTACAGTATCAATATTAGTTTGGGCCTGAACCATCTCAGTGACAGTAGCAGTATAGATATGCAATCAAAAGATCCTACCCAACCAGCCTCTACACTCCATCTCCGTCCAACCCTACACTCCATGTTGGGATATAATCAACCCACCTATCCCTACACTCTAAGTAGTACCGGTTGCGGCATTAAACAGTATTTCCAGCAAAGCTGCTAGTACAGTACACTTCCTCCAATCATAATAAAACCCACCCCATGCAACACATCATATATCATGTCATGTCATGTCATAATATCATATATGTACTCAATGCATCTAAAATGGCATCCTTAAATACAATCATACATCACATAGGCAAAACAGTCATTTTACCACATGGGGGCAAAACAGTCATTTTATCAATTAGGGGGCCTAGAAAAATTTACCAACCCAACAGTAGGTCCATAGTCGTCTCGGTGACCCGTGCAACCTTAACAGTTAAACAGGGAAAATGGGCCCACGGCCCACATTGCGGGCCCATGTGGGCTTACATGCCCGTGTGGCCCACTTAGCCCAAAAATGGCCTTGGCTGTGTAGATTACACAGCCTGGCCCAAAATTCTCCACACGTCAATGTGGTTCACCCGTGTGGGGCCCACATGCCAGTGGGGCCCACACATTCTAGTTCGGCCCAATAAGGCCTAAAACGGCCTCAGCCCATGAATTCACTCATGGCCGGCCTCAACAAACAAACGCCCATGTTTAGTCACACGGACCACCACACGAGCGAGCGCACACCCGTGTAGCTCCATCGTTCACTTATTCCGGCTTTTGCCGATTACCGCAGTTGAGATCGTGTTTACACACCTTGGTTAGGAAACTGCGCGAATAGTCCACGAACACCAAAACCTACATTTGGTCAAGACACTCTATTAATCATTTGACAATAAGGTTAAACAACCCCTTTTAACACTTATCCAAAATATTACTCATCGCTTGCCTTGATTGAACGATTGCGACAAGCACCCTTCAACCGTTGCAGAAGATTGATTACTAGCCCTTAGAGCACACCTCCATTCCAACTGAATCCTATTAACCCTAACCAATAACGTATACACCAATAGTTTGATCCAAAGACATATCAACTTACCAAAAACGCAAATCTCAGAATAGGGTAAAAACACAATCGACCCACACCCAAAACGATAGCCAAAGGCACACGATACAACAGAGGCAAAAGGTAGAACAATCACGACCCTAGCAATAACCAGCAGCAAAGAAAGATGTTAGGTGAAAGACCATTATGGCAGAAAGAGAGAACAACAGTGCACCCAAATCTGATTGGTTAAAGAATAATTGCTTAAGTTGAAAGAGTAGAGAGAGGAAGAGAAGGAGTATTCGACAGCCACAACAAGATGAAAAGAGTGGGAAACGTTAAACCAAACGAATTGAGATAGGGGAAGAAAAGGACATTCGACCCAAAGAGAAAAGGAAGAGAATGTCAGATAGAGGAGTAGAGGGAAAAAGAAAATCGAAGCAAGGTATGGCTCAAGGGAAAAGTAATGTCGAAACAACAAAAATGAGAAATACCTAAATGGTCTCTAAGCAAATTTCGGCCCCCTAGAAGTGCAAAACCTTGACAAAAACTGAAAAAAAAAAGAAAATATTCACCAAAGCCGAAAACCTGAGAGGCAGGAGTTCTTATTCGGCACACACTCTTCCACTTCCTTTAAATTCCCCTATTTTTCTCCCCAAAACACTCCTAAGATCACTCAACCAAATTCCCACTTATCCACATCCCTTAACAACCGAAATTCCTTCCAACAACCTCTTATAATTTGGCCACAGCTCCCCACACTCCTCAAACACTCAAGTTTCGGTCAAACCACAACTCTCTCATGACCAGCAGTAAAAATGAAACACCTCAATACGCCTACCAGCCCTCGAACCCCAAACCACAAGTAAACCCAACACACCACATATCCCCTAGACTAGCAGGCCCTTTCTGACATGAAATACCCACATTTATTTTAAAAATCTACTGACTAGAGACAGGGTTTATTCCCACTCAAAACAAAACTTTTGCACAAGCCAAGGCTACCTAAGACTTCTCAGACACTTTCCAGAACACTTAACCACTGAAGAAAACATGCATTTGTGTATACAAACATACAAAAATAAATACTTAGAATTTTTGGGGCATTTCACAACTTTTTCAGTTTTTACAATTTAGTCCTTTAGATTAAATTGAATGCCCAAACGTCAAAATTTTCAAATGAAATTTTCATGAATTCATTTAGTAAAATCGTAGACCATAAAAATATAATAAAAATAAATTTCTCGGCATCAAATTTGTGGTCTCGAAACCACTGTTCTGAGTAGGCCCAAAATCGGGCTGTTACATTTATGATCAAAAAATTAAATAAAAAAACATGAGTATGTGGGGAATTGAATATAGGACCTTAGGAAATCAACTAAGCACTTATCCACTTGATTATTCACTGGCTTATTATAATTCCTACAACATTTATTTTAAAAGCATGGTGTGACATTTGCTAAAGGTTAGGGTAAAATTGAACCACATTGAAAATAATGTGAGGGAAGGGATTTGAACACAGGTCATCAAAGACAGCTCCACCGCTACTCAACCACTATACTTGATACTTATTTATTATCAAATAAGTAAAAGATCAAACGTGACCACTCTCAGTTCATTAACCCAATTTCACTAACCTGATTTTTGGGATGTGACATGATGCATAAGGCATAATAGGTTTAAAAAATTGACTATGTTGACAAACAAAGTCCATTCTAACAAGTTTAATGGCATAAAAAATAAGTTATACTAGACAAGATAAGGTCAAAATAAATCAATCAAACACATAAATTTCCCCATATCTTTTTGCATAAAATAGCCATGAAAATCATACTATCATGTTTTTTTTTTTTTGCAATATAAGAACAATATACAAGTTTAAAAGTCAATCAAAGTGCATGGAAAAATTCAACAGAAAGTCAAGGTAAGGTGGTCAAACCTAATTCTCTTCTAAATGTCCAAAATCTCTCATTTTATAAGGGCTTTGTAAAAATATCAGCTAATTGATGCAAACTGTCCACATATTCTAGAACAATATCACCTCTTTGAACATAATCTCTAATTTCAATGTGCTTAGTCCTAGAATGTTAGACATGATTCTTAGTGAGACAAATAGCACTAGTATTGTCACACTTGATAAGAATGATATCTATTTCAATTTCATAGTCCTTAAGTTGTTGTTTCATCAATAAAACTTAAGCACAACAACTACCGGCGGAAATGTATTTTGCTTCAGTGGTGGACAATGTAACACTATTTTGTTTATTTGAAAACCATGAAATTTGCATGTTGCCTAAGAATTGACAAATATCGAAGGTGCTCTTCCTATATAGTTTGCAACCTCCAAAATTTGCATATGAGAAAGCATGCAAGCTAAATGAAGAGTTTCTAGGATACCAAAGGCCTAAATTAGGAGTGTCTCTAAGGTACCTAAAGATTCTCTTAATGGCTTGTAAATGTGATTCCTTAGAGCATTATTGATATGTAGCACATAGGAAAATGCTAAACATAATATATGGTCTACTTGCGGTAAGATAAAATAAAGAATCTATCTTAGACCTATATAATTTTAAATCAACACATTTACCTTATTTGCCTTTGTCAAGCTTTGTAGAAGAGCTCATAGGTGTAGCTTGTGGTCTGAGATTGTCCATCCTAAACTTCTTGAGCATTTCCCTTGTGTACTTAGCTTAGTTGATGATGTCATCTTTCCTTTGCTTGATTTGGAGTCCCAAAAAGAAGTTTAGTTCTCCCATTATGCTCATCTCAAATTCACCTTGAATTAGCATTGAAATTTTTTGAGAAAAAAGATAATTAATAGAACCAAAAATAATATCATCAACATATATTTGAACTACTAATAAATCTTTATCTTTTCTTTTAATAAAAAATGTTGTGTCAACCTTCCCTTTATTAAAACCTTTTTCAACAAGAAAATTTTTTAGTCTTTCATACCAAGCTCTAGGAGCTTATTTCAAACCATATAAAGCTTTTGATAATTTAAAAGCATGGTTTGGAAATTTTGGATCTTCAAAACCGGTTGGTTGTTCAACATACACTTCTTCATTTATAAAACCATTTAGAAAAGCTTTTTTACATCCATTTGAAATATTTTAAAATCATTAAAACATGCAAAAGCTAAAAGCATTATAATAGCTTTCATTCTAGATATGGGAGCATATGTTTCATCATAGTCTATTCCTTCCTCTTGAGTGTAACCTTGAGTAACAAGCCTAGCCTTTTTCCTCACTATGTTACCACTCTCATCTAGCTTATTTCTAAAAATTCATTTAGTACCTATAGTAGATTTATCACATGGTCTTTCTACAATGGTCCATACATTGCTTCTCTCAAATTGATTTAATTCATCTTGCATAACCAATATCCAATATTCATCATTTAATTTTTTATATTTTTAGGCTCAATGTATGAAATGAATGCAACATAATTACATGTATTTCTAAGAGAGATCTAGTGGTTACCCCTTTGGATGGATCTCTGAAAATCTTACTATCCTTCACATAGTTGAACCCTCTTAGATGAGTGATTTCCCTCTCTTTTATTGTAAGCTCCTTTAGAGCATCTTGTGTTTTTTCTTGAATCTTGTCATTTGATTAGTGATCAACTTTTTCATCATTGTGAAAAAATTCTGCATCATCATCATCAATATAAGAATCCTTTCTAAGAGGAAGGTTAGAGTCATAAAAAACATGTATAGACTCTTCTACTATTAAAGTTATTTTATTAAACATTCGAAAAGCTTTAAAATTTAAAGAATAACTAAGAACCTTCATCACTTTTTGCATCAAATTTACCAAGATTGTATTTAACATTATTTAAAACAAAACACTTGCATCCAAAAGGATGAAAATAGCTAATGTTAGGCTTTTTGTTTTTGAAAAGTTCATATGGAGTTTTCTGTAAAATAGACCTAATCATTACTCTATTAAAAATACAGTAAACGGTGGTTGTGGCTTTTGCCCAAAAAAATTTTGGTAATTTTTTTTCACAAAGGATAGTTCTAGCCATTTCTTCTAAACTTCTATTTTCTCTCTCAACAACTCCATTTTATTGAGGGTTTCTAGGTGCTGAGAAATTATGGCTAATTCCATTTGAGTTGCAAAAATTTTCAAAACCAAGATTTTAAAATTCAGTTCCATGGTCACTTCTAACACTAGTGATAGAGTAACCTTTTTCATTTTGATTAATTTTTGAAAATGTGTTGAATTTTTCTAATGCTTTATCTTTAGTACTTATGAAAATCAGCCAAGTAAATCTAGAAAAATTATATACAAGAACAAAAGCATATTATTTTTCACCCAAGCTAGTAGTCCTAATTGGTCCAAAAAGATCAATGTGAATTAATTAAACAATTCTACTAGTAGATATATCATTGATAGATTTACAAGAAACTTTCTTATGTTTTCCTTTAACACATGCATCACAAACTTTATCTAAATCAAAATCAATTTTAGGCAATCCTCTTACTAAGTCATTTTTGGCTAGTTATGCAATATACTCATGCTAGCATGTCCTAGTTTTCTATGTCACAATGAAGATTTATTTTTATTTTTAGCAACAAGACATATACATGAATTATGCAAGTCATCTAAATGCACCATATAAGTATTTTCTATCCCATATCCTACAAGCGTAATCTTATTATACACAATGTCAGTTACTTTACATCCATTAGACTAAAAATTGACATTGATACCTTTATCACACAATTGACTAATACTTAGTAGATTATACTTAAGATCGTTAACATACAGAACATTTTCAATAAGAATTAAATAATGTTTACCAATTTATTCTATTTGTCCTTTGGAGTTGTAACCGAATGTAACTTCTCCTCCACTTTTTAGCTTCAAATTGATAAAATGGCTCATCACCGGTCATGTGCCTTAAGCATCCACTATCAAGGTACCATGAGTTTTTTCTTGAATTGTCCACCTTGAAGCAATGCTCCTTTTCCTACAAACATAGAATTAAATTTTTGTTTTCGGCACTCAAATTCTTTTGGGTCCATAAGTATTAGTTCCTAAAATTTTTTTCCCTTCAGGAGTCCATTTTAAAATCATCTATTTTTCTTGAGTAACAATAAGTCCTTTAGAGACCCATATCCTCTTAACAATTTTTCCTTTATAAAACCTTGAGGGTCCTCTATATTTATAGAAATTAAAGCTTGATTTAAAAAAGTTTGCTTTTGAACTTTCTCTCTTTTTAAAACTTTTTGGAGAAGCTTTGTTAAATGAAGCTTTTTTTTTTCAAGTAACTCAAGTTGCTTTTGATGATCATCATGAACTTTTGAAAGAAAATTATGCAAGTCTTGATTCTTTTTCTCAAAAAAATCTATAATAGCTTGTATATTATGAATTTTACTTTCAAGTTCATGATTGGTTTTGGAGAGTGAACTATTTTCATCGTTTTATTTTGAAATGTTTTTCTTATATTTTGAAATCATAGTTTCAAACTCCAAACCTAATTCATCATAGGCATCTTGTAACTCATCAAATGAATAAGTAATTGAATGAGATAAGTTAGAAGTTACCATAGGATCATCAATGACCATAAGACAAAGGTTGGCTACTTCTTGATCTTCATCATCGGATGAATCCTCACCCCCCCAAGTAGCTATATGAGCCTTGAGCTTTTTCTTTATTGATCTATTTTTCTTCCGTTGGGAATAATCGAACTTGATGTGTCCCGGCTTCTTTCATTCATAGCATATGATAGGATCCTCCTTCTTGGTAGATTCAAGCTTGAGTCTTGGCTTCTTGCATTCATAGCATATGATAGGATCCTTCTTCTTCGTAGATTCAAGTTTAAGTCATTCCTTTGTTGGACAATACTCAACGCAGTTACCGTAAAATATACAAATTATGAAACCAATACTGTTATTAAGCAATTAATTTTTTTTGAATATCCATTTCAAATTTCCAATCAACAACAGGTAGATCTATAGGGATACACGAACCCATACTTCATAAGCAATGCATTTATCAAATTCAAAATGGATTTGTCCGCGAAAACTCTCTGATGTGATTAATTTTTTGTAGGGATATTAAATAGTTACGGGTAAACAATTTCATGAGATAAGGTAATCATGAAACCATGATTGAGAACTATTTGATCGTCTTTCCTTGAGTAAGAGGCGAAATAATCAACTTGAACTCGAGATAGCTGTTTGAAATCTTAGTGAAAGACTAGATTTGTTATCTCATGTTTGCTTTTCATGAAAAAATACCAATTGAAGTGGCGGGTTTCTTCAAACAACAAGGAGCTAGGTCAACTAGTCAATCAAATGATATTGAGTGTGTTTACCATCTCTTCTCGAGAGGCAAGTGGGCTATTTCTTTGCAAAATTGTGCTCAATTTCTTATGTGCCAATTCCGCCAAGATCTCTTCGTTAGTTGGAGAAGAATCCACACCTAATCAGATTTTTTGAGGAACATATCGAGAGAAAATTGGATTTGGTTAGTGTAACACCCCAAACCCGGCCTTGACATTATGGCTGAATCTGGCTCATCACATTGAAGTGTTTTAGCGAAAACCGTGTTTTCATTGAAAACCCTTATTAAAACAAAAGAAACCTTAACTATCCTTAAAAAAAACTCCTTTTAATCACTTGTTTAAAATATATGATTTTATGAAAACATATCCTTTTAAAATGTAGTTGCGGAAACGTAGAAAAGTCATACTATAGTTTAAGAAACCATGTTCAACTTCTTATAATTACATCACATAAAAATAATAATCCAAATAATAACAAAGTGGAAGCCCTATTACAATCTGATTTGACAAGTACTTAATAACATAGAAACTGATAAGCTTTAGAAAGAAAAACAAGTCTAAATTATCTTGCTAGCTGGCAACCCAGAGTCCCTCTAAACATCGAACCTTCTACTGAGCATCATCTAAAAATAAAATAAAAGAGGGGGTGAGTTTCGTAAACTCAGTGTGTAACCCACGACGAAAACAAGCATTCAAAAGTCATCATACATCAAACATGCAATGTAATGCAGTACAACCCACCCCAATAATCCAACCGGTACACTTCTACTCCGTCCCCCTTTTCACAACCTATGGGGATATAAATATCGACCCACCCAACCGATACACATCAATGGTAGCCCGGTTGCGGAACTACCCAAGTTGCAACAAGCTGCCAATCACATATTGGGCTTAAAAGCCGTCGGTGGATCCACGGTTATCAAGCAACCATGCGACCCTCATATACTCCTTCCATTCCATAATTCCCACCCCATATGAAACCTAAGCAGAACATCATATGTATGCATGTCACATCCATAAAACTTACATTCAAAACCTAGGGGTATTTTGGTCATTTTTGCCCTTAGGGGCATTTCGATAACTTTCCCTTAATTATGGTTTCCACTTACCTTGGCCCGTCAACAAGTCCTGCGAGCTAAGATGAACGAATACTATGCACCAAGTAGGATTCCGGAGAAGATGAGGTAGGTCATTAAGACCGCTTAAGTACTAAGCTCTCTCTAGATCTAATCCTAGACATGCATGTACCCTTTGCCACACCTTAACCCTTTTCTCTATCCACGGTCGCAAAATATTAATTAAGTCTTATGTAGTTATCATATACTAGGCCCAAAACCCCTTACAAACCCCAAACAAAGTCACATACCTGTATCTGGCCCATTAAGCCCAATCATATTCATATGGCCCATTAGGCCCAAATCATCTGTATATGGCCCATTAGGCCCAGTCACATTCATATCCATACTCACATACAGATTCCTATCACATAACATCAATATTCAGTCTTTGCCTATTATGGGCCCAACAGCCCACCGGGCCCATTTAGCCCATTCCAACCCGTATCTCCAAATCACAACCCAAGTCCACAGAATCGTCCGTGGGTCACAGGCAACCTATCGGTCTCTCCCTTATGAGTGCTCGCGCACTCGCAAGACTACTGTAGCCACACTTTCAGTTTTTGGCATTTCAGCTTTTGCCGATTTGTAGGGTGTGTGCAGTGTATGTACACACCTGGTACGCAAGCGTGATGCGATATCCTTAGCCTCAAACCTTGCGCGACAAGTATAACAGCCCATTCTTAAATCCCTAACCACGATCAACTCCTAGATCTGCACCAATCTTAACTATTAAAACAGAATAATAGGTGAATTGTATCCAACACAAGTCCCCTTACCTTAACTATGAACATTCGACCACCTTAGCCAATGGGAGAGGAAAACTTACCAAAATCGCAACACCTAAAGAATAATTTCGGTAAAGAGTTAAGATCTGAGATCCGATACTAATTCGCTGCCACAGTTGATTAGAAAGAGTGAGGGAAAATATTCAATACTTAGCAAAGAAAATCGATTGGAAGAGTAACACTTACACTAGATTCAGTCAAAGAGTATTCGGCTCTAGAAATCTTAATGGCACAATTCCTTATTCAGTACCAAGGGAGAGAGGAAGAAGAATCGGCTAAACCCAAAAGTGAAACAAAGAAATCGGCACAAGAAAAATAAAAAAGAGAACAAGGGTTTTTGGCTTTTGGAGAAATCGGCAGAAAGAAAAAGAAGAAAATAAAAGGGTTTTCGACTTTTAGAAAAGAGGGTTTCTGGCAACAAGGTGAGAAAAAGATTTAGGCATTAGCTTCACACCCTTGCATTCGGCACCTATTTATAGCCCTATAGCCGAATTGCTTGGCCCTCAGTTCCCCATTCGGCTCAATCACTTCCCCCTCTCATCTCCTCATTTTTCTCCCTGATAACCCTTTGATCCTTTCCTTAATTTTCTCTCCTGAACACTCCCCTTGGAGTCCATCTTCAGGCCACTTCCAACCTTATAGAAGGCCAAAATTAAACTTCTAAAAACACTAAGCTAAGATTCAAACCTTGGACCTCCTTGCTAGCTATTAACGCCACCTCTCTACACTCTAAGTGGCGTCACTTAGCCATTCCTCCATAAGGCTTTTTGATGTTATTTTCCCCTATCTTTATTTAAAACCCCAACTACTTGCCAACTCTGATTCTTTTAATAATTAAATTATAATTTCTTCTACCTCCTAATTCAAACTCAAACCTTGTCCAAGACCTACCTTTGCGTAATTAACACTTAACCGAAATTGCTAAGCACAAAAAGAAAAATTCAGGATTTCGAGATTTTTGGGTTTCGAGATTTTTGGGGCATTACAGTTAGACAATGTATGGTTGGTAAATAGGGATCGATTTTTTAGCAAGGATGTATCGTCAAATATTCAATATGATTCCACAAGATCTAGTTTTGTTCAAGTAACGAATTCTTACCAATTGAAAGGCTCTTTTGATCAATCCAGAGATTGTTTCGATTCCCTTAGTAATGAGGATTGAAAATATCACACATTGATCCATCAAAGAGAGATTCAACAACTAAAATAAAGATTGATTCTTTGGTATCCTTTTTTTCTTCAAATAGAACGAATGGAGATAGAATCAGACGATTCCCTAAGTGCCTTTCTGGATATTCCTCAATGTCCCGACTATTCACGGAATGTGAGAAGTGGATGAATAATCATCTGCTTATGGAAGAAATCAAAGAGAAGAACTTGCATCAGTATCTCAATTTCAATTCAAACATGGGTTTGATTCACACTTTATGTTCTGAGAAATATTTACCATCCGAAAAGCAGAAAAAATGGAGTCTTTGTCTAAAGAAATGCGTTAAGAAAGGGTAGATGTATAGAACCTTTCAACAAGATAGTGCTTTTTCAACTCTCTTAAAACGAAATCTATTCCAAACATATATGTCATGGTTCCTTACTTTGAAAGGGTACAAATATCTAAATTTGATATTTTTAGATACTTTTTCAGACCTATAGCCAATACTAAGTAGCAATAAAATATTTGTATCTATTTTTCATGATATTATGTGATCAAATATTTCAATGGCAAATTCTTCGTAAAAAAATTTGTGTCTTCCATAATGGAATCTGATAAGTGAGGTTTCAAGTAAGTGTTTACATAATTTTCTTCTGTCCGAAGAAATGATTCATCAAAATAATGAGTCACCATTGATATCGACACATCTGAGAATGCCAAATGTTCAGGAATTCTTATATTCAATCTTTTTTTCTATTGGGAAATGTGCCCATATTGTAGTAAACATGTAATTGTTTTCTATTTATTTGAACGATGAATAAATAAATAAAGTTAATTTCACATTTCACTATTATGTCTTTTGTATTTCTGTCTTTTATATTTTGCATGCATAGCGAAATTGTAACAAGCAAATATTAGCTCATTGATTGTCTAAGTTCAAACTAAAGATAAGTGGCATTGTAAGAACTTTTACATTGCGAGAAAGACAACTTACTTCAGTAGATAATCTAAATGAGTCCGTAATCCCGTAAAAGAATCAAAGTGAGCATTTATTCAATAATTGAGAAGGATTATTATGTTGTCTAAAATTCCAACTGGGGAGATGACTTGTCTTGGCTATCAGAGTAGTTGTGTAAGGCCCCAAAAATAGGTCTAGTAGTTTTGGGTAAGTTTATTGGGTTCTGAGTGAAAATTGGGAATTAATTAGGTTAATTAGAAATTTATATTATTAATTAGTTAGCTTAATTTTATCCAAAAGAATCGATAAATAATATTCCAAAAAATAAAAAAAATTATAAAAACTAATTTTATGGTTTTAAATAATTTTTGGGTAAAAATAAATATTTTAGGTTAAATTGGAATTTAAAAATAATTTAAAATGGGGGTTTAATTGGGTGATTTAAAATATTAATTAAATGGGACTAATTTGAAAAATAAGGGAAATGTGAAAGAGGTATTATAGCAAATGAACCATATTTTTGAAATTTTGGAGGGAAGGAGCAAATTGTAAAACAATGGAAAAGGGGGAGTGGTCTGATTGCAAATTTCCCAAATTTTGAAAATCAAGTGGGGGTTTCAATTTTAAAAACTCTGCAACTACCTCACTTTTCACTAATTTTTCACCCGAATTGAGAGCTTTTTCTCTCATTTTTTTTTCTTGTTTTTATAAACCAAATATCAAAGAATAGATCTAAACATTTTCTCTCCCAAAATTCTCTCTAAAATCTCTCGAAATAATTTTCAAAGTTTGGCAAAAAGTCATCCGAATTTCCGTAAGCATTTTGATTCAAACTTCCAAATCAATGATTTGAGTTCAATTGAAGGTAATACTCATCTCTAAACTTGTTTTTAAGTTGATTTCAATCATTATTTGTTAATTAAAGTGATTATAATAGATTTTCAACTTTAATTTCTTCTTTCTTGAACTTGAGGATCAACAATGGTGGATCTTTAATTTTGAGTTGGAATCCAGATATTAATGGATGTCTAAGCTCAAAATAGGTCTAATAAGAGGTTTTAATCTTAAACCAAAAGATCAAAAACGTTTTATGGATCAATTTTGAGAAATTTGAATTTGATCGAGAACATGGATGATTTTTCTGGACAATTATGAAACGATTAAATGATGAAATTAATAGTTAGAATACATGTTATTAGACTATGAATGAAAATTAGAAGTGAGATGCTAAAAAGGGAGTTTAGTTGAGGAATTCCATATTTCGGCTTAGTTGTGCAATATCCGTAAGGTAGTTTAGAGCATTGATTTAGATTCGTATACTTTATCATATTTCGTGTTTCTTGTCGCTATTGTTAGTTTGTAATGCATACTTTGTCTCTGTTAAAGTTGTCTTTGTTAAAGCTCCACATCAAGAGGAGGAACGTGCAAATCAAAATTGAAGCTCAAACTTGCTTGTTTGAACACATTTTTGCTTAAAGAGCTAAGTGTGGAGGTGAGTGGTATTAAGGGCAATGTGGCAAATTGGCCAGATTATGTGTTAAATTAAAGGTTTAATTGGTGCTATTAATGACTTAATTGCATATTGGATGGTTGGATTTGCAAAAATAGGTTTTATTTTGTAAAAGAGAAAAATGGCAATTGATTTGGTAAGTTGTGTATTATGCTTTTAGCATGATTAAATTATATGGAATAAATTGATATTTGGAGCATGAATTGTTGATTTATTGAACATTTGATAAAGGTGTTCTAATTGGTATATGAATATTGGGAAAATGATATTTGTTATGCTTAATTTATTGATGTTAAAATTGCTTAGCAACATGATTTTACTTGTATTTTAACATCCTAAATTAAGTGGAGGACTCTTTTTGATTTGTGGGAGTTAGAAGATCCGTTTATCCAATGTATGATCACACGTTTACTTATTGTCATGGATGTATTATGCCAATATAATTGATTGGTTGTGCCAATATAATTGAATGTTGATGTGTTAAAAGATGATTTTACATGCCATGGAAAAGTTGATTCTTAATGCTTAAAATAGCATGTGATGTTATGGTGAAATGTTAACATGTTGTGACTGAAAATTTAATGCTTAATTGCTTTGATTTATGCATAGTTTGGTGCAAATTACTTGATGTTTTTACTATCACTCACTGAGCTTTTTAAGGTCACACCCTCACATTTCGTGCAAAGAATTTTCGAGCGTAAGGAGTCAAGAAGCGACTGCAAAGGCAATCCAAAAATAAGGCTCGGTAGTGACTTAAGAAATTTACTTTAATGACTATATAGGGGTATTGTAATGCTTCTGGGACTAGTGTTATTTTATTTGTCATGGACATTGGACTTTAAATTTTGGACTTTAATTTTGGTGATTTTATAGTTTCTTTAATACATGATTTTATGTTTGGTTGATGTTTAATTTTTGGTTTTTGTAATCTAGTATTCTAATTTGTTTAATTTATAATTTAGTCCTAAAACTTGATTAGATTAATTGAAGCCTTTAATGATAGGGAAGCTAGGTAATATTTTAAGATTAGGCTTGTAACTGTTTATATTTGGTAGAAACACTCTTAATTTTTAATTTTGAAAATGTACTAAAAGTTTGTAAAAGTTATGATTTAGTCCCTAATAATAAAACTTGAATTAGACATAGTAAATGAACTTGAATTAAGCTAAAATTTTTAGGGCTTGCATAATTTGTCTAAGAAAGGTCAAAAAATATTTAGAAATAAAATCAAGATAGTTTAACCTTAGGTGGTAAAATGACCAAAATACCCTTAGATTTAAATACTTAGAAAAAGTTTTTAAATGGTTCACAAATTGATTCCACATCAATAAATGATAATTAGTCATAAATGAGGTGTAATAAGGTTGGGGTGTGCATCGGGTGGTCGTTAGCTGGAGAGTCGTTTCGAAGGCTAATGTAAAGCTTTAAATTCAGATCGGTCCATCCCGGTCGGGTTTGGGGTGTCACAAGTTGACTCCACGAGTAGAGACATAGATGTATTCATTGGTAGAATGATATATTAAACTAGACCCACGGTTAATTATTTCTGAATCCCTTTGTGAATTAATTCACTTGTGACGTTTACAGTATGATGTCCCTCAATCCTGAGTTAGTCACTGACCATGCGTATGCAACTCATGTACTTTGATATAAGTGGAGGCTTATGCTCTAAAGATAATCAAACCCATAGCCGGTATGTTGGGTACATGACTTGTGTATGACATGATTTTACTAGCAACAGTGGAATTCATAGCTCAATTAAAGAGTTAATGATATCCTCTCATTGGCTTTGTGTGGATTGATAAATATGGAACGTGGCGATGGGTTGCTTATTCTCAAATGAACAATTTATCACAATCATTTGTTGATGGTGATCATATCAATCATTAAAAAGACACAATGGTGACAATGAGATAAAATAGGATTGTATTGAGTGAATGGATTTAACTCAAAGGAATCCAGTATATCATATGAGGGAAACACGCAGATGACGAGGCCATTAGACAAAAGAGTTGGATGGATTGCTTTCGTAAAGAGTATACTATAAGGAGGTTTCAATCATAAGACTTCTTGTGGACTGACTCCATGATTAAGTAATTGCGAATTATCGAAACAGTTCTTCTGGACATAATTGCAATTACTATTGTTTAATTGTATATGTCCGATTGGTCCCTCCGCTAGCTCAACAGTAGTCGATCAGACTGCATTTGAATCAAAAGAAAATTCTACGACTTTGGAAATAATTTATTTAAGTAGATTTATTGGATATGGAATTAAATTGGGCGATCATGAGAATTGTTCAACTAGAGAAATTGATTAAAGAAATTTCTTAAAAATTTAATTTAGAAAATCTAAGTGATTTTTGGAAAATTTAATTTTGATCAAGTAGAATTAAATTAATCAAATTAATTAAAATTAATAGAATATTCTTTGAAATTAATTTTCAAGTAAGACAATGGCCCAATGGGTAATTGAACTTGAAAATTGGACCTGAGATCATAAATCGGGCCTATGAGCCCAAAATCTAGATCAATACCCAAAAACTGGTCAAACTGGGTCCAGTTTGTGAAATCGGCTGACGGTCCAATCTGCAGATAGACTGAACCAGTCGGGTTGTCATTGACCCGGACTGAACTGGCTCGAGGTGTTGTAAGGGTATCGCACCTGCATCATTGGACACGGCAGTACCGACGACTGTGACGACGGTGTCCCGATGGTCGATGGCAGTTGGTCTTCAATGGTTGAGTAGTGGAAGTGTTACACTCCTACTGGGACTTTACCAGAGAATTTGATTTCAGATTAACTATTCCAAAAATAATATTATTTTAATAGTTTAATATTAAATTTAATTTAATACTTATCTTATTAGTATTTTATTAATTTAATATTAAAGTGATTATCTTAATATTAAATCAAATTTAATGTTTATCTACAAGATAAACATTCTATTATTTTTATAATATTTAATATAAATTTAATCTAATATTTATCTTGATAAATATTATATTAATTTAATATGAAAGTGGTTAAGTTTAATCATAGTTGAACTCCCTAAACTCTCCCTATATAAAGAGAGCCTTAAGCTATTATTTGAGACACACTTGAATTCAATAGAAAGTTGTAAAGAGAAAATTCTCTCAAGAGATTATTTTAGAAAATTTCTAGAGATATTTTTCTGATTTACAACTTGACCCAAAAGTTTAGAGAAATTTCAAAATTACCCCACTAGTAATTTTTTGAAAAATTTTCTAATTCAAAGCGAGACTACTCTCGGTAGACATGAGCTTATGGATAGTAGAGAAGACGAATAAAAAAATGTACAATTTTGATTAAGTGTTTATTACTTTAGATATCACAACCAAGATCTTATTTTAAAAAAAAATTAAAACTCTATTTTCCCTAAATTTATTTTCTGCTGCGTTTTTTAAACCAGTTTTTTTTTCCAAAAATTCCTTCTTCTTGTTGCTGGATATCTCATTTGTACATATCTTCTCTTTGTTTCCTGAGCCTATAGTGAGTTAGAAACAGAGTTCGAAATGATCAAATCTTTGATGGTTCCATCATACATGATTGAGTTGTGAAAACTTATGGATAAGTATCCTTCGACTGAACTGAATTCTTTTGGGTTAAAGAATCTCTTTCTGGTTGCTCTGCAACAATTAGAAGATTCTCTAGAAGAAATACAGGGTTCATATTTTGGCAACAACATGCTATGGGATGGTGGTTCTGCTTTTGGGGTCAAATCAATATGTTCTAAGAAGAAATATTTGACTTGTTTAAAAGTAGTTTAACTTATTGACAAAAATCTAACTTTGATTGATATCATTTTAACTTGATTTAAAAGTTGATTTAAAAATTTTCTAAGAGTTCAAAATATAATATTCAAAATTTTATCTCTTAGACTTCATTTGAAATATTATTTTGTCAATTTTGCTCAACTTTAATTTTTATTCAAAAATATTTTTATATTTTATATCAAAACATATAATCAAATAAAGCTTGATTTAACATACTATTTGTCCAATTAGTCACATCTATATCTCTATCATCTAGGACTCATCTGCTCCGATACTTAAGGCAAAGCATCTCCCCAATTAGACTTGATAAAATGTATATTAGTCTTCCAACCGGTTTGCTAATTTTCGATTAAACTAAGGACATGTTTAGGTTCATCTACTAATACAAGTTGTCTTTCCGTATTTCAATCTGACCACGTAACATCGCTAAGTATTAGTTAAATATTAGATAACCAATGAGCTGATATTTGCTTCCATTTTGTTTTGCTTGCAAAAACCATTGAAGACAATATACACATGGTATTAATGTAATTCATGAATAATTTTATTAAACCAATTTATTCAAAAAAAAAATACAAGTATACAAACGAATATTCTACACTTAAGGCACCAGATTCAACATTTTTATTATTAATGCAAAATTCACACTAAGCATTAATGGTTAAATTACTTAACTATGTCCTAAGTTAAAGTTAGTAGATTAAGGAGAATGTGTTAAGGGGGAGCAAGTGTTGATTAAGGTTTAAGCTTCCTACCCTGTATTTGTTTTGTTCAACAAATTACCAAAGGAGCAGATTGTTGAAATATTTGAAACTGCTACAATGTGTAAAGGGAAGTGCCCACTTCCCTAACTGCTATGACAAAACAACAACTTCTCATATTTGGAAGATTAGCCATTTATTGAACCCGTATCTTGGGGTTGTGTTGATATTGTGGAATGAATCAAGCCAATCCATGATGACCAAATCACTTAGAGTAATTTATTTAGAAGATCGGGTCGAATCAAATCAAATCTAGTATATCAAATACCTTGAATCCAGGAACTTGGATTAGATTGAAACATTGATGTCTTATCTGCCAACTGTCCATGTTTACCTTGGTTGTTAATATTTTATTGTATTTAGCTATTTTAGCTATTGTTTAATAGGGATTGTGATGGATTTTCATTATATTAGCAAGCCTAAAAAAATTTATCTAATTGAAATAATTGTATAGGTTGATGCATTGATTATTGAGAGAACTTATCAATTCAAGTGAGAGGAAATTATTTGTGCGAGTGCATTTTTGATTGTAAAACATTTGTGGTGTGATTTTACAAATTAAGTTTTTAGGTGAAGAATTTAGTGGTTAAAGATCTAGTATTTGAGGTACAAGAGTGTGGATTCTTCATTGAAGTGTGTTAGAATTATGATCACTAACTATAACTTGTATTTGTTTGAAGATATTGAATTCTTCTCATTGTGCTAGGCTTCATAGGCGTAGTAAACCGAACTTTGTACACAAGCTTTGTTGTCCTTTGTTTTCTTTCTGCATGCCGTAGTGCTTGCAAAAGTGTCCACTTTCGCAATCACTTCTATTCATACTTTGCTTGTTACTCAGCAACTATTTTAGGTCAACAATAATCATTTTTTATTGTCATAAAATATACAATTTCAACTTATATCATATGATCTTAGCAGCAAACTGAAAATATAACAAAATATTTAATGAAAAATATGTATTATTTATTTATTCTCAAGTATAATTAATAAAAAAATTATGAAATAAAAAATAATTAAAATATCAAAATCTTTATAAAAAAAATAAAAATTTCACTTTCTTTTGATGGTGATCCTAATTGATTTGAAATTTCTTAAAAAAAAATTGACTAATTATTCTTTTAGCTTTTGCACGTAGGTTGGTTTGGTTTCTGAAAAAAATTGAAAAACATGTTTGTTAAAAAAAAAAAACATTTTTAATAATGAAAACGTGAAAAGATGTTTGGTAATTATTTTTTTCTAACAAAGATAAAATAAAAAAAATTATATTTATATGGATTCAAATCAGGATACCATATTTTAATATTAGAAAAATTATTGAATTTTTTTTTATTTTTGCATTTATATGGATTTAACTAGAGTCAATTCATTTAATGTTAAAAATTCTTGTTTTCATCATTCACTTTTATAAAGTAGTTTTAGGGAAAACAACAAAAGCAATTTATATTTTTTTTCGAAAAATTATTTTTTAAAAATTCCAACTAAAAATTATTTGTCTCTTGAAACCAAATGCAACCTAATTTTTTTTATCTCATGAATTTTAGGTTAGATAATGTTATTAACAATAAAAGCATCCAGATTTTATATTAAATAAATGTTAATAACAATAACAATAACAATAACAATAATAATAACAATAACAATATTTAGTTTAAAAATGTTATTAACAATAAAAAAATTAAAAATAAACTATATAATAATTAATTTCTTCAACTCAATTTACTTTTTATGGTTATAGGTTAATCAATTTAAATTTATTATATTTTATTTCAAAAATTATTTCTGATAATTTTTTATTTTATAATAATTTAAATCAATTAAATAATTTGTTATATTTTATTTTAAAATTAAGAAACTAAATAATTAATCATTTTTAATAGTTAAACTGAAAAAATAAGAATAAAAAATACAACTAAAATCTAGAATAATCCTATTCAAAATAATCCATGTATAAATTTAAACCCAAATGACTAAACATAAAATGGTCGTAACCTAAAAAGATCTTACCCTCAAACTCAAACTCAAACTCAAACTCAAAATTAACTTTAAACCAAAATAACGTAACTCAAAATTGATAAAAAAAAAAAACAAATTGATTTCGTCTAGATTGATCGACCCAAAACCAATTCGGCATGCCAAATTGGCAAGTCTATGTGAAGGGGAAATTATATTACGAACATCCATACTAAAATAGTGTAACTATCAATTACGTCTTCAAGATAATAACACTATTTTCCTCAGATAAAATATATCTATAAATATAATAATTTTTTTATTGAATTAAATAAAAATTTGTTTAATTGATAACTCATAAACGTAAAAGGCAAATCACAGTCTAGAAAACTATCTATTAATTTTATATATATTCTAAAAAAAGTTCATAAAAAAATAACATTCACCTAGTGTTTTTTTTTTAAAACTATTCTAGAATTAGATTGTGTTATTTTTGACGTTTTACTTAAATTTAAATTTTAATATAATGTAATATTAAAATTGGAATGATTATGGATCTTTATGTAATATAAAGTATGTATTTAATTATTTATGATTTTAAATTTATATTAATAACACAATCTTTGATTTAGATTATGTTACAAACTAACCAAACATCAATTTAAATATAAAATTATTAAAATACCCCTAATTAATAATGAAAGAACAAATAAACTATAGTTACATTAGTAAATTCCCTAAAGATAGCTACTATATTATTGGTTTTTTTTAGAAAAAAAGGAAGATAATTCTAAAATTTAAAATACAAATCACATTCTATAAAAGTCGCCCACTAATAAAAAAAAAAATTTAAAAGCAAATCAAGTTCTTAAAAATCACAATTCATATCAAAATTTTCATCTAATTATTTTACAAGTAGGTTGTTATTTATAAAATTTTTACTTCAATTTAATTTTTTAAAATATAATATAAATATTGAAATTGGAGTGATTATAGATCTCAATGTAATTTAAAAGTATATATATTAAAATACTTCAAAATTTTTATTTTTAGTGCTGTAATTATCACACGCATATGGCACGTGTCTAGTAACGAATCAAAGCAATTCAGAAGCAACAGATTAAATGAGGTTATCGATATAGATCACCTATATAATTTGAAGGAACAGCCAGTCTCGTGTGTTGTTCATTTTGAGCCAAAAAGAAACCCATAAATTTATTAATGCATCAACAGATATCTTCTCAGTTCCTCACGGAAAAACTGCTGATCTTTTCTTACCTCCTTGCTTGCAATTTCATTATCATGAATATTTTAAATTTTAAATTATTTATATTTTACCATATCTGCTAATATTATATACATTTCTTATTAAAGTCGAGAACTGTTTAGAGCACAAACCTAGAGCTTCCCAATCCCCACCCTACCGTTACACCCTTAAATTTTTTGTTTTTATTATTAATCTTTCTAAAAGAAAATTCGAAGGAAAGACCTAACCTAGTTTTTTTTTTTTTTTTTTTTTTTTCATTTATTGTTTATTTTTATAATACAATTTCAATAATCCTCTCTTTCGTACTCAAATCTTTAACAAGTTAGCCATTCAAACTGCAAAATCATGTAACGACCTGATTTAGGTAAATATTAAAGAATTTAGCCATTTTAGTAACTCTCAAAGACCAAAAAACAAAAGAGTTTCATTCAGCACCTCTCAAAAATCTGTAAAAAGAAACAAAAGTACAGGTATGAAGAACATAAAAATGTAAATTTCTCGGTGAAACCAATAACTAATGCACAAACAAACAAGCACCGACCATATTAGGTATTCAAAGGACAAACCAGTTTGATGGAAATGCCCAGTACGCAAACTCAATTCAATATAGAGCACAAAGCAATTTCTCTAACTTCCTGATTCAATGCTTGTGAGATCTTAAATTACTACGAAACATGACACTGAATCAAATAGGGGGAAACTAAGAGAATGACTGGTGAAAATTACTATACTATGTAAGATACGTGTGAATGGCTCATCTGATACCAAGAAAAAAATGTAGAGGACAACCATGTCAGAAATAGCATGAAGTCTATTCTCAGCTGTCCCCATGACACAAAGGCGCATAAATATTTCAAAATATTAATAGGACCTGCAACTAGTGCCTATGCGCATTTGTTTTGCATTGCATGTTTATAAGAACATAATGGAAACCATATGGCCGCAGGATAGGGAACTGAACCTTTGGCGTGCTGTGCAACCTTGGCCAACATCCTCAAAACAAATGTCAACCTCCATAAGAGAGTGACACCTTAAGAATGCATTTACGAAAAATGGCTATGAACAAGAGTTTAGTAATGGGAATTCATTAGTATGATGTTACAATTGCTCACCAGGAAAACAAATGAAATGCGCAGCTACCAAATTAATAGAGACCCAACATTCTTAGCTCTGTCACATGGCTGGGATCTAGTTCCGGGGTGTTCTTATTATCTTCTCGGTCTTCAACGACATATTCCTGACATTATGCTCATCAGGGAACGTGATATGCTAAATATATTCTGCTTTGACACTAATAAACAAAGCTAGACAATATATTACAATCTTGGGTTGACCAGATAGAATAAAATAATATATATACACCATCGTTATCAAGATGATAATACGAATAAACAGAATATCTTAGCTAAACTAGTTCATGGATGCTCCTATACTGCAATACTAAAATATAATTTAGCTCTGCATAATGAAACGAACAGCACAAAACTTTGTTATAAAATACGTTGATGAATGCAACACTAAAGATTCAATAGCACACTGAAGTGTTAAATGAAACCAGCATTTTAGTTTTACCTCAGATCTGAAACACATCAAAACAAACACCAAACCAGGATTTTCTAATCAAATTTTTACGACATACCTTTGTTAATTCCTGTTTTGCAAGAACATGATAATGCCGTTCATTGATCCTCTGGCCACATATAATAGCAATGAAGAAACCATAGAGTAAACCCACCAAAACAATTGCTAAAACTGCACATCAAAACAAAATACCATACACTATAAAATATTTGTTTTGATAGTATCACAGGAAGATGGTAAACTTGGCATGCTGACCACTTGTGCAAAGCAAGTCATAAGGAGTAGAATCGTCAATTATTGAACTACAATAGCTTATTGGTACAATAATATCATAAACGAAGCTAGCCACAACTAAGAACAGAAATGCCCTGATCTAAACAACTAAATTAATAGATTTAGGTTTGGTTGGTTTGGATTGCTTGGATCCAATATTTAGAAATATCATACTGTTTTGTTTATTCTCTGCCCCCTAGTTTTATCTATAAAGTATTTCCTCACACCTTAAATTGGATGCTTTTTCCATAATAAATTTCTTTTTCATTTTACCAAAGCATCCTTCACCCTTTCAAAAAACCACCAAGTTCATTTTAGCAACAAAACAACATTTATCCTCAGGATTTCAGTAAAAGAACACTGTCAGAGAGCGCAGTCAGTTATCCTTAAGTTCGATACAGTTAAAGAAGTTACATGTTCACTATTACTTTATTATGGTTTCAGCTCAAAATGGCATATTGGTTTTATCTGTTCCCAACTCTTGAATGCAACCATAAATTTAACAGTACGCCTACATGATACACTAGTATGCTTTCTTGCTGCATAAATACAAGTGCAATATTTTCCAAGCTATAATTCCAATCGGTCATAGTAGTAAAAGTAACCTTGATAGTTAAATAAGATTAAAGTTACATAATAAAAGTGTGAAGACATAAAATTGCTTTCCTTATTGAGACTTCCAGCAATTTATGTTGGCTGGAAAATGGAATAGTGATTTTTTCTACTCCAAACATTTATTTACATCTGATTTAATAAATTCCATTTAACTTTAATTCTTACTAATTTGAAAACGGACTAAAGCAAGTTTAATTTGTTTATTTTATTTGAACCCAAAATAGACGAGAGGAAAAATGAAGTTTTAAAGCAGCATAATCCCTAAAAAGTAGAAACTGTGCATAATGCTGCAAAATCAACTGTGCAAATATTTACAATATACAGAGTGGGAGGAAAAAAATGAAGCATCATAAACACTGAAGGGGAAATTCAATGATTATGAAATTTTGCATTTCAAGCAGTTTTACAAATTCAAAAAAAGTTTGAACCAAAAAATATCAAGGTATTCGAAACAAGTGGAACAGCACAAAGCTTGTATGTCAGTATGTTTTGTGCCTAAGAGCCTTTATCATAATCACAGAGAGAAAGAAAGAGAGCAGTACCTGCCATAGTATAGAACCCATAAGGATGTTCATCATAACCAAACATTTCTCTTAGTTCCTCTCCATAAAACTTGTAGACCAGCACCCCTAAGAATGCCACAATCTGTTCAAAGCAAGGTTTCAATTTGCATGATATGTTTATTGTAACTGGAATGACCCTCATAATTGATCCAAGAAATCATATTGAATCAGTACACAGATGCAAGAAAAACATCCTAGATGTAAAATGTAGGAATTAAGAGCAGTGAATTGAGTTTCAACAAGTTAGAGATTCTGCTCGAATTTACGCAGCAGAAATAGTTATTATCTTTTCACAGAAGGTGTTGATCCACAGAACTCCAATGAAACTATGTTACTTACAACTCTTTATTTTTCCTAACCAGTAGCATCAAATGAATGTTGGACACTTCAAAATATACAAGGGCCCGAAGATATTTTTATTTCATTAAAAGAGATGGACACTTTGGAAAAGAACAAATACCCACATCTTACACTTGAACCCAGTTTTGAGCAACAAAGCAAAAAACAAAAGACTTGCAGAAATTACTGTCGGATGCACACTAGAAGAATGACGGAAGAATATCGCAGCATGACTAGACACAATGTTGTTTCCAGAGGTTTGACTTTGAAGTAAAAGGGTGGATAAATTACATAACTATCAGCTAATACATGGATTCTAGCCTAGACCAAGGTCTTCAGATTAGCACGTTTGGTCTATGGTTTCGAAGGTTTAAGGAATAATTTGGAGTTTAACAGTCTAGGAAAGAAAAGGTAAAGGCTAGACTTGAAGGCATAAAATGATCATGCAAACAAGAAGCTCATGGTCGTAGTATCCAATGTGAAGGCAAACAAAATAAGAACAAAATGAAAGAGATGAAATGATGTGGTATACGGAGAAAACAGAAGCAAATCAATAGAATTAGGGCAGAACAAACAAGTAACAAGGAAGATATCTAGTACTTAATAAATAAATCTGAAATAATAAAATATTATCAAAATAATTAAAGGCTTAGAAAACTTTCACAACTTAATCTTTCTTCCTTTCTAAATTAGTAATTCTCCATTTCAAATGACCTCATCTGTCAATCTTCTTGCCCTTTTCTCAGCCATATGCAACTCCTCGTTATGAAGTTTCAGTTCATCTTGGAGCTTTTGCAATGACTCATATAATGTTATAGCCATGTTCCCTTTGGCATTGCTCTCTAGCCTAACTTCCATCATATTCTTCTCTAATAGAGAAGTCTGAAGAGCAACACAAATTTCTTCCCCCTGTTTAGTTTCAAATTGGAATATGTGAAGATCACCAGCAACTTGCATCTTTGAAAATACAGCAGTAGTGCTGCCAAATTGCGTTAAGTTTCTTAATTCAGATGATTGTAAATACTCCTTAGGAATAGGATGAAAAAAGTAAACCCTGCGTTTGTTGATACCCAAAATTATCCATCCATGTATTAGTCCAATTGGATCATCAATTTTGCGAACACAGAAAAAAATTGAACTCCTATAAGGAAGTGTCCTCAATAGTAGAAATTGTTTTCTGGCATCATCTTTTGCAAGATATTCATGTTCCATTAAATAATACTGAGAAAAGGAGTATCCAATTCCCACTCTCGCCTTGCTCAAGTAATCTTAATTTTGTCAAGGAGAGTATTCCATTCAGTGCACGATTCAGGGCTACCAATGAATCAGATTTCAGCCAAGATCTGTAACATAGACAATTGCATAGCATCATCTCTTCTAGCAGGGTAATAACCCACAATTTAATCATGTTGTAATTGAAAAAAGGCACGAACATTGGATCCTTTACAGCTTCATTTGACTCCCGAAATAGCTTCTTTCAAATATGCTTTTGCAGCATAATACTTCCTCTTACTTCGATCCTTAGCAGCTTTGACTTCCACTAGTGGGTCACCAATATATTTATTATCATCTAACACAGTGTATTCCTCATTCCCGAGATCAAGAGATTTGGAATTAGTTACAACTTTATGACATTCAAACAAATAATTGTTGTCCAGATGCCAAGGGAAATAATTGTGCAAAATTATTCACAAAAAGTCCTCATTCTTGCATCTTTCATGAATTTCATCCACTAGCAATTGATTCACACTATTAAAATTTAGGTCTTGAACCAACTGTCTGAGTAAATGCTAGTGGTGTAAACTGAGAGCCATGTCTTAGAAAAGCACTTTGACTGTAGGCCAATTTGATAACCAATTGATTCAACAAGACTCCCTTTTCTAAGGGTATTCTAGCACAACCTGTTACTCTAGAAACAACTTGAACCTGATTTTCAGCAATGACTTTATGAAACATAGCTTTGACATTGAATGCAAGTAGTTTTTCTTTGAAAGACTACATCACCTTCACACTGTTACATGCCTTCAAACTTTCAAGGTCTTTCTTGAATTCAGCAATGAGTTTTCTCTCGGCAGAATCAGATTTGATTGTAAAAACTAGATCAGTTATTTTTACTCCATCAACATCGGACCTTGTGTCCTTTGAGATAGCCAAGAGATTTCCAATTTGCCTCCAATCCTCACCTTCTTTTGAGAACGTGGCTGTCATTCTATGAACAACCAAAGACACTCCTTAAACAAGATAACTTCTTTACGTTCTTCTGGATACACATTATAAAAAGGATCTAATAGATCGTAATCTTGTTCTTTCACATGCATCATATCATGAAAATCAACAACATTATGTCAAATTGGTTGTGGGCACCTTCCAGAATCTCCATCAGGATTTCCACTTGTTCCTGCCCCAACTAGAATAAATTGAACACGATAATTCTTCAATTGTACGTCGTATCGCAGCCACTTCTATTCTTGACCCTGGTTTCCTCTTCCTCAACCTCTAAGACATCCAACTGTGGCTTAAAATCAAAGCCTGATAAAATCCCTAGAATCTAAATAGACTCAGATGCCAAAAATGATGTGGTTTAGGGGGGCCACAACATTAAATCTGAAGAAACTTAGAAAATTGATTCTTATTTTTCTGCTAATTAGTTTACACCTATAAAGAGAGGAATTCACACAAACAAAGAAAAAAAAAAATCCCTAAAAATCAGTAACTTCCTAAGAATCAGTAATTGAGATTAGTTTCTATTTACAAGAGAACTCCTAGTAATAAGGTAAGTTTTTCTGTCCTTAATTTTAGGAATTCCAACACTCCCCTCAAGTCGGAGTGTAGATGTTTATCAAACCCGACTTGCCAATAACTTCTTCAAACATGTTTCTGCTCAAACTTTTGGTTAATACATCCGCAACTTGTTGTCTAGTAGGTAGGTAGTTGATGCACACTTCTCCCGAGTGTATCTTTTCTTTTATAAAGTGGCGATCTATTTCCACATGTTTGGTGCGATCATGATGCACAGGATTATGTGCTATCTTGACAATTGCCTGGTTGTCACAAAGACATCTTCATAAGCCCGGTGTAAGGCACTTTTAGTTCCCCATAAGTCTTTGTATCCAAATTCCTTTGCATATACCATGAGATAGTGCTCGATACTCGCCTCACCTTTGCCAAGTGATACAACAGATCGCTTTTTTGCTTCTCCACGTCACGAGGTTACCCCAAACATAATTGCAATAGCCACTTGTAGAGCGCTATCGTTAACGAAACCCGCCCTACCGCATCAGTGTAGACTTCCACATTCTGGTTTGCAGTTTTTTTGAAATGCAGGCCTTTACAAGGAGTTCCTTTCAGATACCTTAATATTCTATATGCAGCTTCCAGGTGCTTCTCCCTCGGGGCATGCATGTACTGACTGATAACACTTACACTAAAGGCTATGTCTGGACGGGTGTGAGATAGGTAGATGAGTCTTCCTACTAGTCGTTGATATCTCCCCTTATCGATTTCTTCTCCATCCTCATTAGTGCCCAATTTAAGGTTAAATTCCATAGGAGTTTCGGCTGGTTTGCAGCCTATCAAACCAACTTCTGACAGTAGATCAAGAACATATTTCCTTTGGGAGATGGAAATACCTGTTTGGGACCTTGCCACTTCCATACCAAGAAAGTATTTAAGATTCCCCAAGTCTTTAAGCTCGAACTCTATACCAAGGAATTCTTTCAACCTCACAATTTCGCTTGAGTCATCTCCTGTTAATATTATATCGTCCACATAGACGATGAGGATGCAGCATTTTCCCTTTTCCGAGTGCTTGTAGAACATGGTGTGGTCTGCTTGCCCTTGAATGTAATTTTTGCTGGTCATAGCTTTTGCAAATCGACTGAACCACGCCCGTGGAGATTGTTTCAGCCCATACAAGGACTTCTTCAACTTTCACACTTGGCCCTTGCTTTCTTCAAATCCGGGTGGGAAATCCATGTACACTTCCTCACTTAATTCTCCGTTGAGGAAAGCATTTTTTACATCCAATTGAGTCAAGTGCCAATCAAGGTTGGCAGCAAGAGATAGGAGAACTCGAATGGTGTTTAGCTTGGCAACTGGTGCAAACGTCTCGTCGTAGTCAAGACCATAAGTTTGAGTGAAGCCCTTAGCCACAAGTCGAGCCTTGTATCGGTCAATACAGCCATCGGGTTTAAATTTCGTAGTGAAGATCCATTTGCATCCTACTGTTTTTTTTTCCCTTAGGTAGATCCGAGACTTCCCATGTTTCATTATTTTTGAGGGCCTTCATTTCTTCCATCACAGTTTGTCTCCACTCAGCTGATTCAAGAGCCTCTTCTATATTTTTTGGAGTTTTTACAGAATCAACATTAGTCACATAAGCTTTGTAAGACTTAGATAAATTTCCATAGGATACAAACTGAGAAATAGGGTGTTGAGTGCAGCTCCTTGTGCCCTTTCGAACTGCAATTGGAACTTAGATAGATGGTGACGGAGGTGAGACTTCTGCTCCAGAACAGTCCTCGGTTGGGGATGCAATTGGCACTGCTGTATCAGTTTCAGGAGAACGATTCCGTCGAGAGTAAACCTGTATTTCAGGAACCTGTTTTTGCTGTTTTTCTTGATCAAGGAGCTGTACTTCGGTGGTGGTATTATTATTTGGAAGGATCGGGCTAATTTCTTGCTGCTGCACAGGGGAAACAATCTCTAAATCTGGGATTACCACAGCACCTTGGTTGTTAGGCTTGTTTGTGATAGTAGTTATAGGATCATGAGGTATAATGAGGAGAGTATTAAGGGTCTCATCTTCTTTAAAAATCTCCCCCTGAAGATGAGATGCTGCAAAGTATGGTTCATGTTCAAAAAAGGTAACATCCCGAGAGACAAACATTCGGCGCAAGGTTGGTGAGTAACACTTATAGCCTTTTTGTGTGGGGGAATATCCAATGAAGATGCAGGTGTGGGCTCGAGGATCAAGTTTGGATTGATTTGGTTGATGGTTATGGACAAAAACTTTGCAACCGAATATTTTGGCTGGAAGATTAGGAACACGAAATAGAGGAAAGGACTTTAAAAGGGTATTTAGAGGTGTTTGGAAATTGAGGACCTTTGATGGCATTCGGTTTATGAGATGGCGGCGGTGAGGACAAACTCTCTCCCACAAGTATTTTGGAACATTCATGGTGAACATTATGGCTCGAGCTACAAAGACAAGGAGATGACGATTTTTCTCTCGAGATCCCGTTTTGTTGAGGAGTGTCGGGACAAGAGCTTTGGTGTATGATGCCTTGGTCAGAAAGGTATGGGCTTAGGACAGAGTTAAAGTATTCTCTCCCATTATCAGTGTGAAGAGTATGTATGGTAGAGTTGAACTGGCTCTCCCCTTGTCCTAGTTGGTTTGGTGTTTTATCATTTAAGCCATGAGACCAAGGTTCGAGAGCTGGTAATGGAAATAATAATAAATAAATAATAATATTCAACGTTGGAATTCCTAAAATTAAGGACAGAAAACTTACCTTATTACTAGGAGTTCTCTTGTAAATAGAAACTAATCTCAGTTACTGATTCTTAGGAAGTTTACTAATTGAAAGTAAATTGCAGGACAAGTTTGGGACATGTAGGACTTTATCAAGAAAAAAATTCTCTGTTATTTGTACTTCTCCTACTCCAGCCACAGGTGAGTAAGAACCATCAGCTATGCGGATTCGGGACTTGTCATGACAAGGGGTGTAGGTGTGAAACAAAGTGGAGTTACCTGTCATGTGATCGGATGCACCCGAATCGAGTATCCAAGAGGATTGATTATTTGATTCAAAGGCAATATTGAGGGCAGTACCTTGGGTGGCTAGAGATCCATGAGTAGTGGAAGTACCAAGTATCTTATGGAGAGTCTCAAGTTGGGTTTTGGTTAGGCGAACATCGAGAACATCATCTGCAGCAGTGGAGGATAACAGGGCAGTCTTATTATCCTTCTGTTTTTTTTCAGGATAGCCATGGAGTTTGAAGCACTTCTCCTTTGTATGACCAACACGGTTGCAGTGGTTACACCATGGCCTGGTTGATCCGTAATCATTTCCAAGACGTGGTTTTGTGGTCGTGGACCTCTCGGAGATGAGGCGAGAGGTCTCGATGACCGGTTGCCAATAGTTGTCACATGTTTAGGTTCCTTTGAGTCTCCCATCATGACAAGACGGCGCTTTTCTTCTCTTCTAACTTCTGCAAATGCTTCACCGATGGTTGGTAGAGGTGATCTCGCCAGAGTCGACCCACGGACCTCATCTAACTCACGATTCATCCTGCTAGAAACTCATAAAGACGTTCATTGTTGAGGTGAGTCATGAACTTGGTGTGTTCCAATCCTTCACTCCAATCGCCTCATAGTACATATCCAGCCTCTGCCACAAAATTTTTAGATTGTTGTAGTAGTGAGTTACCTCGAGTGTCCCTTTGTCGGATATCTTTTAACTTAAGCTTGATCTCAAATACTTGGGAGGCGTTTCCAAGATCCGAGTAGTTTTCTTTGACTGCATCCCACATGTCTTTTGCAGTTTTGAAGAAAAGATAAGTGCGGCTTATATGGCCTTCCATCGAATTAATTAGCCAAGCCATTACAATCGAGTTGTTGAGTTCCCAAGTGGCATAAGTCGGATCAGCTGTGGTTGGTCGAGGAATTTCTCCATTGATGTATCCTAATTTGCCACGACCACGAATCACCATAAGGACCGATTGAGACCATTGTAAGAAGTTCTTCCCATTTAGCCGATGATTGGTGATTATAAGGGAGGAATTAAGTTCACCTTGAGTGATTCCCTGATTGACATTCTGAGTTATTTGTGAAGTCTCAGTTTCAGACAAAGTTTCATTGACGTCACCCATGGGAGGAGGACTAAACCGGAGGGATTTTTAAGAAGTGAGATTAGGGACGAATGAGCAGGATCGAATGAATCCTAAAGCTCTTAACACCATGAAGAAACTTAGAAAATTGATTCTTATTTTTCTGCTAATTAGTTTACACCTATAAAGAGAGGAATTCACACAAAGAAAGAAAAAAAAAAAAAAAAAACCCCTAAAAATCAGTAACTTCCTAAGAATCAGTAACTGAGATTAGTTTCTATTTACAAGAGAACTCCTAGTAATAAGGTAAGTTTTCTGTCCTTAATTTTAGGAATTCCAACAAAATCAATAGAATTAGGGCTGACCAAACGAGTATAAAAGAAGATAGAACTCTAGAAAACGTAGTGTTATAAAAACCTGTAGTTTCTTTCTATTAATTCAAGAAACTAAAACAATAATGCAGGATGTAAAGCTTACAACTAATTTATATAGGCTTTCTTTCTTTCAAGTAAAGTTACTATACTTTTTTACAATTAAACTTCTACTCCTAGCCCTAGGTTTAAACCCTAAAGATAACTACTAGCCTTAGCAGTCCATACTATATCTAATACTTTATAAAATATTATAAAATAATTAAAAGCTCCTGCTCATATAATGGTAATTAAGAGATCTCTAGGTAATTACATTTCTTAAGCAAATAAGTTTTGAAAATGGAAGACGTCAGACCTTAATGATGCCACATTGTTTCAAAGTTTTTAATAATAATCTTCTTTCAATTGGAAAGTTACAAAATGTGCATGCGTTATGCATAAATTTTTTCATACACACACACCTAGTTGAATTCCCCTAATGCTAATAGGACTCAACTTACAAGTTAGTACAGTTGGGAATTATCAATATTTCAACTATAAACTAACTACATTAACATGTAACGACTAGATAACCTAATTCCATTCCCTCAACAATGAAGAGGCTAACAAAATCACTGAGTTACAGTAAGTCTAGAATCACAACCTAAGTATCCTTGAATAAGACAACTGATGAAAAATTAATAAACATGCAGTAGAGTAACTTTATCAACGTGGTTTCAGACTCAGGGTCCAGCAAATAAAGACCAAACAAGTTTTAGTTTACACCAATCATAGATTTCATTCTTTGGATCTTTGTTCTCTTAAACATCTGGCAGTAGCATGTAACCATATAAAAATATTCCAATTTCATCACATTTCAAGGAAAGTGTCGGGAAAGTAAAATGGCATGGGATATCAATCATACCAGCTGAACAATTACAAAGATGAATGCGTGGTCCCTAGCAACAAGAAACTGGAATTTTAATCTCAACCACCACCGGTCAGGTGGGACATTTGCACGTAAGATGAACAGTGCCCTGCACTCCGTACAGTGAGCAAATGCAAAGCCCTCCTATAGATACAAAATACAGTACAATAAAATAGTATTAATTATCAAATCAAAAATAAAATTTACTGCATAAAGATAGTAAAATGTATATTTATTTTAGCTACATGTGCAAAAAGTAGATCGACTCATAGGTATTCAATATTCAATATTGTAAGGAGTATTTTAAACAACCTAAGCAGATATCAGTTGCAAATTCAAGTTCTTTCAGCAAGACAATTTGATATCAAAGTAAGGCTGGATACAAAATTATATTGTGTAAAATAAAGAATAATGTCTATACTAGACACTGTGATTCTAATTTGTGATGTTTTTTCTTATTGCAAGAATTCAGATTGTGCAATGTAAACAAGCCAAATGCGAGACTCAAATTGTGAGTGTGCCAAACTTCCCTAAATGGTCATTTTAAACATGAATATCCCATAGCTACAGTAATTTCCAATACTAATTTTCTATTCAGGTTCAAGAGAAGACAGCAAAGAAACAAGCATTAACCTTAGTTGACCTCCAGTTATCAAGACAGGATCTATGGACATACTTCTGAGTGCCCCTGCAGTGGCAAGGTGCAATTAAGTCATCCCCTGAAAATAAGTAACCGTTTGCCTCAACATAAGTTATCTTCAGTTTTCTCAGGTAAATGAAAACCCCACCATTCCAAAATGGTTATAGGAAACTTATTAAAGAGAAATATGCATTTAAGTGGTGAGCACCTTCATTATCAAGGCATATACGGCATTGTGGGTGGTCGGCATTCACCAGATGGCTGGTTTCGTCAACATTAATTTCTTCCAAATCTTCGCTAACAACAATACAATCCCCTCCAACAGCTGTAATTTCACATTCTTCAGATGTTTGTGAAATATCGGGCTGGCATAAGATGGGCTCTCTTTCTGAAATATCTTCTTTTCGACTATCATTTGATACTAATTGCATCGCTAACAATACTGAATCTCTACGATAATGTTAAGATCATAGCCCAAGCAATGGTTCCCACTGCACATTTCAGTAAAAGCTGAGGAACCTGAAAAATATGGAAAAACAAAGTTACTCTAATCTATAAACACAACTTGCATGAGAAAATTAAGCTCTACCAATACTCTGAATGCGGATGACACCACCAAATATGAGGCAATCAGCATTTTAAATTGCTTTCAACACTTTCAATAAATTTAAAAACTAAACTAACTAGGAACTAAACAACAAGCTATTTCAAAGCCATATATAAACTACAATAAATTAGCCAGATTTGTTTATATGGGTCTGAATCAATGAGAAATTCCATATCAGCAGACATCAATCAAATAGAGATATTGCAAAGATTCTATATTTTCTCTCTCTTCCCTAGTAAATCTCCTGATTCTTTTAATTCTTCTTCCCACCATACCCCTCAAGCAAGAATCTTTGCATCAAAAATATCAACAAAAAAAAAAAAAAAAAAGGAGAATATATAACCAAAAACCATACGGTGCACGAGAATAAAGTCTTAACGAGTTCAATTATGAAAAGGAAGAACTTTCAGAAAAACTACAGAAATCAAGAAAGGCCCGAGTTGTCAATTGATGAGAATATAAAAAACAATCGAAACTCTTCCCAGATTTGTGAAGACAGAAAAAACAAACGCAAATTAATGAATTTTAGGAATTCAACGTGTTGGAGTTAAAATTGAAGGGCAAACCTCAAACCTGACATTTAAATGTTTAGAGGATCTTCAACATTGATATTCATATGCATTTGGGTGATTATTTTTTACAGTTAAATTTCCAGATAAAGTCAATCAAATTCTAGAAAGGAGAAGAAAACAGAGACGGAAGAATGGACGGGGCAGAACCTTGGAGGAACACAACAGACCAAAATTAATTGATAAGAAAGAGAAGAAAAATAAACAGCTAAAATTAGATTTTTTGTTTCTTGGTTATAACTAAAAATAGATTTTATTTATTATTTCAGATTTAATTAATTATTAATTAATTATAACAAAATTTAACATTGATATAAGTTGCTATGTAGTTTATAAACTAAGGGGACAAACGATTCTTTCCTCCACGTTAGCAAAATTGTATCATCCTTGATAAAATAAATTTCATTCTTTGAATTTGTTTTTTTTTTTTGAGAAAATAAAAATACAACTCAAATATTAAATTTCATTAATGCACTAATAACAACATTATTAACGTAACTCAAATTCAGCTCATAATTAGAGCGATAAACATCTAAATTATCATATCAACTCACAAAGTTCTTTAAAACTCTTTTTAAAATTTGTTAGAATAACACAAAGTAATTAAATAAAAGTATAATTAATATTTTAGTAATTATAATTTATTGTAATTACAAAAATTTGTAATTTACTTATTTAGTTGATAAAGTGTAATCATGTTTGATAGTACAAATTTTAATTATATAATTATATAATTTATATTTTTTTAAAATATTAATTATTATAAAAAGTTATTAATATGATAAAAACAATTTTTTTAACAAAAATTAAAATCAAATCATGATATGTATTATGTTAGTCTAAAAATATATTTGATAATACAATGGTAAACTACATATATGGTCACCCAACTATCAAACATTTTCATTTTAGGCATCCAAAATAAAAAGTTTGTAATTTAAACACCCACGTTATATAGTTCGATCATTTTAATCATTCCGTTAAAATCACAAAAGGCAAGCTAGCGTGACAGTTAAAAAGGCGATATAATAATAAACTTAACCTCAACTTTTAAATATTATGTCAATTTAGTCATAAATTTAAAAAATCAACCCTTAAAATTTACAAACAGTCTCAATTTAATCCTAATTCTAAAAAATTTAAAAAAATATAAAACAAACATAATTTTTTTAAAATATAATATTAATTTTATATTAATGTGTATGATTTAAGGTTTTATATTAACGTTGTCAATTTTAGGGTTTTATAAATTTAATTTTTAGGTTAATGTTAATGTTAAATAAATATAAATATATTAATATTAAATAAAATAATAAAATTTCCACAACGTCTCTCTTCCTTTCCCCCTCCCCTGCCACCATTCCTGTCTCTCTACCCATCCCTCTCATTCTCCCTCCCTCCCTCCATAAGATGATTTAAGACCTTTTTTTTGTGTTCAAAATTTTAAGTGCAGTGGATAGTGAGTTTTAGTCTATGGATATTAATGGAAATATAAGGAAGTTTACACTGAGGATTTAGAATTTCTCCACTATTAAAGAAACAAAGGTCTACTCTCAGAATTTTATTGTTGGTGGCAATAAAATGATAACTCTAATCTTCTTGTTGGTTATGTTTTAGTTTGCATTTAACTCCCATGACTTGGATTTTCTAACTTATTCAGTAGGCGACTTCTTGTCTACCTAATTTGTCAATTTCATTAGTTGTTGTAAACTCATCAACTTTGCCTTTAGGATGTAGTAGATATGCCTAATTTGGATTAGCAATCATCCACCAAATTGATCATGAAAATTCTATAGCATGAGGTATTTTGTTACAGCAATCACATTTCTATAAAACAAAGGATCAACATTTTACGATTCTTTTTACTTCATTTAATGGGTATAATTGTTTGATTCTAAACTAATAGAAACCAGATAAGGAGAGGGACGGTGGTGGGGGAAGGGAGGGGGAGAGCAACGGGGGTAGATGAGGTCCAGTGGGGAGAAGGAGAGGGACGAGGTGGGGATTTTTATTTTATTTAATATTAATATAATTATATTTATTTAAATTTAAATTTAAATTTATTATTATATTTTTAAAAAATATCTATGTATTTTTATTTATTTTCTTGAATTTTTTAGAGTTAGGATCAAATTGAAACTATTAGTAAATTTTGAGGGTAATTTTTAAAACTATTACTAAATTGATATAAAATGTAAAAGTTGAGGGGTAAATTTGTTCTAGCACATATTTGTTGGGTTATTCTTTCTTTAATATTTAACATATGTTTCTTATCATCATCATTAACCTTTAATCAAATTCATATCATCTGAACTTGAATTTGCATTATTAAGATTAATAAGATCTCTTTATTTTAAAAACTCTTCGAAATCTAGATCTTTTCAATTTCACCTATAATTGAAATTATGAAATATACAACTTGCTAGTGTCATGGGTTGCGGTTTAAAGCCAATGACTATCACACAAAATGCATCCCACGGCGGTCTATCGTTTAGATAGGGGTCATTTGACCCACGAGAGTTGGCTCGATTCAATGAGCTATTGAAGAAGCCTGTCCATTTGAAGCCTTGGTGGCCTACTGATACAGATATTGAAAGTTAGGCTACCTTGGTAAATAATGAAACTAATCTTAGAAGATAGATGAAAATAATATCTTGTAAGATTAGATATGATTTGATTATGTAAATCTTTTAAATCCCTTAATTGTATGGATTGACTTCATCTCGTCCATCGATGTAACTTGATCTAGAACGTTGATTTTGGGGGAGCTCAACTATAAATAAAGAGTATCCCCCTCACTTATAAATCATCTATTGATCCATTATTTTCATTGTTTCTTGTATTTTTTGAGAAAGTGAATACAATTGAGAGTATTTACTCAAACACCTTTCGTGCATTGTTTTCTGTAATTATTCTATTCTTTGAGCCTTCTTTTTATTTTTGTTGCTTCTGCTGTATAAATTGGTGCCTTAGAGGAATTCTTTGTGATTCCTCAATTGTTTGGTGGTTAGGTTGATTTAGACTTGTTTGAAACAAAATGATTGCCTAAGGCCACACGGATTGTGAGACTAAAGTTTTAGCCTCATGACAAGTGGTATCAGAGCTTGGGTTACGAAGGCACTGTAGAGATGTCAAAAGAAATTTTCGATCAAAATGAGTCAAAGGAGACCCATTGGTGGGCCAAAAAGCCAATCCTATTGAAGGAAAAGTTACCGATAGTAGAGGAACGAGTGACCAATCTTGAGGAGTCCATGTAGGATGTGAAGGATTCACTCGAGGACTGGAAAGAACAATCAAGGGACTATGTGATGATGTTTCTTAATTCCAACGTGGAAAAGGTACAAAAGTTGTTAAATTCCACTAGAAGTAAGTTGACAGAGAAAAACGATGCTCTCAAGGCCATGGTGATGGCTTTGAAGAAGGAAACAATGACCACGACGAAGGCATTGAGCAATAAGAAGCTAGTGAAATACTTCTTGTATAATGATCCGCATGAGTTGCGAAACTGTCCAAAGCAATCTAAGTTATTTGTGGTCAATAAAAAGACAACATCGAAACTTGTTGAGTCATCATAGGGGCTTCTACCTAAGGAATAGGTGAGTTTGGCATCAGACTTAGAGGAAGAAGTAGCGATGCAAATATTGAAGCTAGGACCAATAAGGTTTAATTCGAGGAAAGCAACGGAGTTTGCTGAGTCATCGACGAGGCTTCCACCCAAGGAAGAGGTGAATTGTGCATCAGACTTAGAGAAAGAAGTAGCAATGCAAACTTTGAAGCTAGGATAAATGAGACTCATTTCTATTGATTCATCGGATCATCGGGGGAGCTACCACCTAAGGGAGAGGTGGGTTGTGCATCAAACTTTGCGAAAGTGGTGATGCAAACTAGACAGTTGGCCAGAGTAAATGCTACAGGTATGGTACATTTCAAACACTTTGGTAGTGTTTTACATTCTAACTTGTTGGCTTTGCAAGAACGTAGGGGCCCTTTCAAAGTTCTTAAGCAAGGAGACCGAGGGATTGTGGGTATACTGAAGCCTAGTTGTGAGAATCAAGAGGATTCCAATCGAAGCGAGTCATAATGTGGGCAAGTGAGAGCCATGGCTTCTTGCCAATGAAATGTGTTAATGAGTGGGGCAGTTTAAGTTAAGAGGCGACAAAAGCCAAGGAAAAAGTTTTGAAGGAAGAGAAAACCCGATAGTGAGACTAGTCAAGAAGGAGCCAAGGTAACGAGAGAGTTCCGAGACAAAAAAATCAAGTCAGTGCCATACTCAAGGTGCAATGAGGGCATTGTGAGAATGAGAGGGGAAAAATGTCATAGGCCGCAGTTCAAAGCCTGTGACCGTTGTACAAGATGCATCCTATGAAGGCATATTATTTAGATAGGGATCATTTGACCCGTGAGAGCTAACTCGATTCAAAGAGCTGTTGAAGAAGCATGTCCATTTAAAGCCTTAGTGGCTCAATGAGGCAGATATGGAAAGTTAGGCTACCTTGGTAAATAAGGAAACTAATATTAGAAGATTGATGAAAATAATATCTTGTAAAATTAGATATGATTTATTGTGCAAATCTTTTAAATCCCTTAATTGTATGGATTGACTTCATCTCGTTCATCGATATAACTTGATCTAAAATGTTGATTTTAAGGGAGCTCAACTATAAATAGAAAGTATCCCCCTCACTTGTAAATCATCTATTGATCCATTATTTTCATTGTTTCTTGTATTCTTTAAGAAAGTGAATACAATTGATAGTATTTACTCAAATAGCTCTCGTGCATTATTTTCTGTGGCTATTATATTCTTTGAGCCTTTTTTTGATTTGTGTTGCTTCCGCTATATAAATTGGTGCCGTAGAGGAATTCTTTGTGATTCCTCAATTGTTTGGTAGTTAAGCTGACTTAGGTGTGTTTGGAAGGAAAGGATCGCCTAAGGCCACACGGATTGTGAGACTAAAGTTCTAGCCCCGTGACACTAGTATGATCTAACATAATTTTTTGATGCTATACTAAGATGATGTTAGTATAGAAATTAATAATTTTTTAAAATAATAAATGTCTTCTCAACCATATTTCGAAGCCTTGAATGTCTCAAATTAAAAAGTTGTTTATGGCACTTGTGTTTGGCACCATTCTCTCAATTTGTATTATATTGTCTCAATATGGTGCAAGAAAACCTTTTATATTTGCATAATTACTATAGAGCTTATAATATTTGGGTTCGCAGTTCAAATAGTTTGTAGTTTTAATTATAAAAACTTATGTAAACTTAATTTGGAGAAAGACTTAGGTTAGGTTTTATCTCTTTTTATAGTATGTAAATTAAGTCAATAATAATATAAAGTTTATAATCATAACCTTTATAGATAAAGTTTTAATAATTGTCCAATAACTTTCATAACAGTTCTTATAAATAATATAACTTTTTGTCATAGTTTTAAAATGTTATTTTTTATAAATAAGTTATGATAAAAAAAAAACTATAACATTTTTTTAAGAATAAGTATATTATATTTTATAATATATAACATTGACACATAATAAGTTATGTTCATACTTCTTGGCCTTAAATTTTTATAAGAAAATATATTATAACACTTTTATAACATGTGAAATAACTTTTATAACAAACTTTTTTGCCATAAATTTAGAAAATTTGTAGGATTTAAATAATTTATTTTTTTGTTATAACTTTAGAAAATACACAAATTTTTTTCATAATATTATTTTTAGGATTTATAATATAAAATATTTTTTGTCATAATCATCCTAAACACTCATATATGTTCATGCTTTTAATATAGTTTTTATAACTTGTACAAAATTAAATTTTTTAAAATTAAATTTGGGTTTAATTACCTGCATAGTTATTTCAATTCTCAACTTATCCCTTAAGAATTAGAAAGTGTAATTGGGGTGTTCCAATTACTACACTCAGTTCAATGAGAGTCATCAATTACAATGGTTACCTAAACATGCCATTTTTGTGTAATTACAAGCAATTACACTCAAATCCATTTACTAAGTTGCTTTTAAAACATTGCCTTCAAAAATATTTTTTTTTTTGAAAAATGGTATGATTTTAGAAAATATTACATTTTTTTTTATTTGGATAATTTTTCGTAAACATTTTTTATTGTTTGGAATTTTTTTTTGAATTTAATTTTAGAAGTTTTAAGTGAAACAAACACAATATAAATATTTTTATAATTAAAAAAATTATCTTATTAATTAATTTAAAATACTATTGTAAAATGGAATATTCATCTTTAATCAAATAATCTATTGAATCATTGACTTGATTATTCTTACATAATTACTTGTTATAAACTTTTGCAATATATGAATAAAGTCATATATATATATATATATGGAATACATGCTTACAATTCTTTATTATATATAATCTAAGTCCTTATTATATATAGACACACATGTATCAACACAATACTTTTAATACATATTTGAACATATACTCAATATAATAACCTTTTCTAGAGCAACATTCTTTGTTCCTTTTCTAAGCTTCTAACATGGGCACAATACTTCAAAAGTTGCAAAATTCTTAAAAAAACAAGTCATTTATGTAACAAAACCTAAATGCCTCAAATCTCTTAGCTTGATACAAATTAGTAGCTTTTAATATACACATGTCATGGTAATATGTTGAATACTTATAACAAATAACATAAATATGCAAATAACACAAATCTATTAGCATATGTAACACAAATTGTAAAACTCCATAGTTTTGATACATGACACTCTTCCAAAAGTGTATTCAGTGAAATTTCAAGAACTTTGAAAATGATTTTTTGAAAGAAATTAGTGAGGACGAATATGCATGAGATATTTTTTTTTTTAGGGTGAGAGGAATGACTATATTGAAAACGTGGAGCAAGTACGAGGGTTTAAGTGTAAGTGGACCAAATGAAGAAAAAGGTGGATTAATAAATATTAGTTTGAATAAAGAAGACATTGAGAATTTATTAGCATGAAGGAATTGAAAAGTAAATCAAGTACGAACTAAATTGAATAAAAGTCAAAAGTATAAGGGTTAAAATGTAATTTTTTTATAAAAAAGTTTTTTGGACTTTTACAAGAGTTTATATTTAGAATTTTTGAATATGTAGAAATGTGATAATGAATTGTAGCAATTGATTTGAGAATTTAAAAACAAGGATTAAGTGTGGATCCCAAAATTGAAGTTTGACTTTGACTGATCTTTGAAAAAAGAAAAGTGGGGAAAATATGATATCTTTATTCATCCCTACGAGAAAAGGAAAAAAATCTTCACTTTTTCTTTTATCTCTCTTTCTTCAATCAAAACTAAATTTCACAACCCATTTTGCTTCTCTCACTCAAATCAAGTAGAAATCCTTTTCCTAAGCTTGCTTCCTTCATCATCTTCTCCATTAAAAAAAATTAGGGTTTTCATGAGTTAGTGAAAGAAAATGTCACACCCTCATTTGGTGAGCTAGTGTGTTTCGAGAGACTATGCTAGTGAGACTGCCTAAGTCGCGAGACCTGGATAGGAAAATGTTGGTAAACTTCGTGCTGAAGTATTTCGTTGAACTTCATTGATACTGCAGAGCCTCACTTCGCAGATTGACGAGTTCCTTGTTGTGGCGAGAACCTTATTTAGAGGACTCTCCTGCAAATAAGTTCACCACTCATGTTTTTTTGTCGCTGTAGATATGAGTGTATTGGTTAGTGGGACACGTTTAAGTCATCTAACATCCTACTAGAGGTAACGTGTCAATAACCATGACACGTGGAAAACCTCTTAGGATGTGATTAATTAGTGGAAGTGTAACAACCCAGTGACGTCAGAAATAGTGGTTTCATGGACCACAAATTCAACAAGTGGGTCTGAATATCATTATTTAATATTTACGAGTCAATTATAAAATTATATTGAATGTTGATTTAATAATTTTTGCAAATTGAAGGAAGTGCTAAGTATAAGTGGTTGTCCCTAGAATCAAGTGGTTTTAGAAAATAAGGTATTGAGACCTCGTTTCTATCAAACAAGCCCATAAATATTTTTAATAAATATTTACAGAGTGATTATATAGGTGTATTGAATTTTGTTTTAGAAATTTTGATGTTTGGATAGTTAATTAAAGAAAAAAGGACTCAATTGTAGTTGTAACAGCTTGATTTTCGGTTTAGTCAGAACAATGGTTTTGAGACCACAAATCTGACATAGTAAAGTCCACTTTTATTATATTTTTATAGTCTACAATTTCATGGAACGATTTCGTGAAAATTTCGTTCGAAAATTTCAACGTTTGGGCACTCAATTTAGTCAAAAGGACTAAATTGTAAAAAGTGCAAAAGTTGAGTTCTACATGTTAGAGGTGTCCCATTGTTATGAAATTTTAAATTGGAGGTCTTTAAATGGTAATTAGACCATTGGTTAAGTTGGTGGACAAAAATGGATATGGTTTGGTATATTTCTAAAGTTTTTCATTTAAGGGTAATTTGGTCATTTGGTAATTAAAATTAATTAAAAACAAAATTAAAAGCCAATTTTTGTCCACCTTCAACTCCTTTGCCAAATTCACACGAGGAAGACATAGCTAGGGTTTTTCAAGCTTCCAAGCTCGATTGCAAGTCCGTTTTAGCCCCGTTTTTAATGTTCTTTACTTTTTTGATATCCTCGTAGCTCGGTTTAACTATTTCCACCATTATTTTGAGCTAGGGTTTGTGTTTAAAAATTTACACATGGATGACTTGCATGTGTTTTGATGTTTTATGGAAGAATATGAAAGTTTGGGGTGTGATAAACAACTTTTACTAAGTAATTTTTAATGAAATTACATAAAAGGACCTATTTGTAAAAGTTGTAAAATTATGTGTAGAAAATGTGATTTAGTGAAAAATGTGTGCTGCTATAAGAGGTAATATGAATCGGCTAGGCTTAGGATTTGAGAAAAATAAGTGCTTTTCATCTTACGAGCCTAGGGGCAAAATTATAAATATGTGAAACTTTAGGGGCACAAATGTAATTTTTCATAGTGTGATTTTTGGACTAAATTGAATAATTTGAGTATTAAATGAGTTACATGTGTTATTATAGATCAAGAAAGACGAGGAATTGACCTTGATCGAGGAAAAGAAAAGGTTGTGGACTAAATTGCAAATTTGTCATATTTTGCACTGAGGTAAGTTTGTATGTAAATAATGCATCCTTTTTACTTACGTTATCACATTTTATTATGTTTTATGAAATTTGGCTGAATATTGAATGAAATTGACAAGTATCAAAAAGTGAAAAATTTCCCGGTTGAACATTAGGAACAAAATAGGATACAAGTGACATGTCACTAGCGACTCAAGTGTGGTACTATGTGAAGACCACTTTGAGAAGAGATAGCTTGGTCACAAGTGTGGTATTGTGTGAAGGCTACTTTGTGAAGAAGGATAGCTTTGGTCACAAGTGTGGTACTATGTGAAGGCCACTTTGTGAAGAAGGTAGCTTTGACTACAAGGGTGGTACTATGTGCAGGCCACCGGGTATCTGTTATTATTTTGATGTGTTCAACGGGAAATGACTAGGTGTAATTGCATATGACTATGTGATGAATAAGTGCAGGTACGTGTGTGTAAAATTTTGAGCAACGTGCTTGATATGTGATCGATCTTTGGTAAGATTGATATGGAGTAAGTGTTACAATGAAAGTTACTACAAAGAAAACATGAAAGAGTGAAATAAAACAGTTTTGGACAGCAACAGTTGTGTGACTTTGAAAAATCACCTAAAATGGTAGAAATCGAATTAGAGGTTGAATAAGATATGAAATTAAATCTTATTGAGTCTATTTTCATATAAAGGAAACGGCGTAAGCAAAAAAATAATCATATTATGAGATATTTTAATTTTTGTGAGACAGAGTTAGAATGATTTTGGAATCCCCTGTTCTGATTTAGGAAAATCATTAAAAAGTTTACAAAAATAATTATGGGTTATAATTTATATGTTTAAAATTATTAATGGGTCTATTTTCAAAAGAAATAGACGGGAACATCATCCGAATCCCGTATGAGGAGGTAATTAATTTTTAGTGAAGAGGGATTAGAACTGTCAGACAACAAAACAGGGGTGACTTTAAAGAATAAACTGTATTTATTGGTTAAACCAAAAATTTTGAAAATATTATGGTAAGAATATATGTGAGTCCAGTTTCTAGAAAAATTAGCGGATCTTAATTTGGAGTTCCACGACTCCAGATATAAATAATTTAGTGACTGTGACTTGAATAGACAACTTGTTTTGAACTTGAGTAAATAGTGGATCTATATGTAGTTATGATTGTATTATTTTGAAAACATATTTTGAGGATTTATAAAAGCATGTTAATAATTTATTTTATTATTTACATACCTACTTACTAAGCTATATGCTTACTCCCCTCTCTTTTCACTTGTTCTATAGTGTCACCAAGCTAGCTCGGGGTACGGAGATCGTCGGAGATCCATCCACACTATCATCATTCTTTTGGTATTTTGAAATTTATATTTTGAATTATGGCATGTATAGAGGACTTGGTTATTTTTTTATATGTCATAATTGATTTGGCCTAAAATGTTGGCCTTTAATATTTGATAACTCATTTTGTATAAGGCCAATGATGTTGGCTAATATTAGTTAAGTTATATGTTATGATGATGCATTTTGTGAGAGGTATGAGTTGGTTGAATGAGTGTGTAATGACTAAGTATGGAAAATGTGGCACGTGAATGGTTGTGTGAAGGACACAGCCTTGGACACGGGCGTATGGCCCCATTTTCAAGAAATTTTCCAATGTTTTCCAAAGTTCTCGGTTTAGTCCCGGATCGCTTCCATAGTATGTTTTGGGCCTCGTAGATCCATATTAGGGAATTAGTGATGAAAATTGAAAAGTTTAATTTGGATGTAAAAATTATGTCTCGGTTTTGTACAATTGCATGTGTATGTTCCAGTAACGCCTCATACCCTGTTCCGATGTTGAACATGGGTAAGGGGTGTTACAATACTAACTGTAAATTTTTATCACTATTAGTTTATTTATGTTAAATGGTTATGAAATTATAAATTGTGGGCCTTAATAGGTAATTAAACATATATAAATATAGTGGACAGTTTAATTATTAAATTATTTAAACAAAAGATGATAATGGTTATCATCTTCCTTAATTCATTTGGCTGAAAACCAATTCCTCCGTGAAAATAAACATAAAGCTTTTGGCCAAGTTAAACCACCTTGCATGGTATGTAATTTTCATTTGTTTTTAGTGATTTTTATGTTTTTGACATCGTTGTAGCTTAATCTAGCTAACCCAAGGGTTAAATGGTAAAACTGTTAAATGTTTTAAATTATGCCATTGATAAAATTGAAGTGTTTTTAAAGTTTAATGATAGATTATTAAGCTTGGTTGTTAAAAAGGAGTAATTCGCAAAGTGATTTTTAGAAATTTTAATGTTTAATGATTTTATTGTTAAAATAGTGAAATTACATGGAATTATTGTGAAACTTTGATAATTGTGGGCTGATTGGGGACTTTATAGAAATTGACTAGCATGGGTGTTGCTTAAATGTGATTAAATTGTAAGTTTCAGGATTAGGGACTAAATTGCAAAAGTGTAAAGTTTAGGGATAATTTTGTAAATTTATATTAAATGGGCTTATAAGCTTAAGGTCAATTATTTGAGATGTTTAAATGGATTAATTGAATGAAAAAAATATTATTTAGATCAAGGAACGAAATAATCGGACTCAAATCATGGAAAAGCTAAATTAATGGATTAATCGATAACCTTGTTTTTGCAACTGGTTTTTTCTAGGTAAGTTTCTATAGTTATTTTGGTTATAATTCAATATTAACTATTATTATTGATGTTTATATATGTATATTCAAATCTGTTGAAACAAATCGATCTATGTTAATAATACTGAATATTCTGAAATAATTTTGATGGTCGAGTAAAAGTTTCATACATAATATTTCTATCTGAAATTCTGATCTGGACTGAGTACCCGCATGTGTTGCAGACTTGAATATTACATGTGACTCAAATTTAGCCTGAATGGTAATCCGTCATAATTTTACATGTATACTAAGTGTTGTTGCTAATTTAGCTGATAACTCTTGAAAAGAGTTATATTTAATTTCTTTAGACCTAGCTAATTGCTTGTACTTGGGTACATTTAGTGACATTTTAAGAAATTTTATTAGTATTTTTATCATTTGTATTAGGAGCTTGGACTATATTTACATGTTAGATTCTTTTAATTGCATGTGGAAGGGTTGTGTTTCGATGGTTGGACAGGTGCAAGATGTGGAGAAAGAAGTAACAGAGTGAAGATTTGTCGGGGAAAAATATTGGATAGTTTTCCACCTTGTATGTTGTGGTAATTTCAGAAAGATGATTGAGCCAACATTCAACGTATGCTAGTTTTAGCCCAACTTTACTTGTACTAGAAAAATCTGCCTAAAAAAGAGGAGAAGATATCTTGGGCTGTTGGAGTTACCCTGGAAGAAATGCTTCTAAAAAGACAAAGGACGAAGCCCTATGTAGAAATTAGAGGCAATAATAAAGGGTAGCAACTGAGTAGAGATGAAAAGATGAAACTGAAGATAGTCATTCTCAGCTACCATAGGACGTTGTGCTGCTAGATTGCGAACTGATTTGGCGACAACCATTTCCCTAACTTCTTCCATTATTTCTTATTCTGTTCTCTCGTGAACTGAATTGATCGAAATGATGTTGAGTGTTATTTCAAACTCGAATTTTAATTACTAGCCCATGAGCTAAATCTCATAGGGTTGGGATTACATGATGAAAACTTTTATTTTCTTTAATGGTTGAAACATATAGTTGATTTAATGTACTGTTTCATTCAATTGTTTTTATTTCCCAATTATATGCGTACTGTAACACCCCTCACCCACATTCAATGCCGGAATAGGGTTACAAAGCATTACCTAACTTATAAAACATTTAAACTTTTATGTAACATACATTTTTACAATTCATGCATTCATCATTCAATCTCAATTTGTCCCTATTACGAGCCTATGAGGCCCTAAACATACTTTGGAAGTGGTTCGGGACTAAACTGAAAACTTTCGAAACTTTTATGAAACCTTACAAATTTTTCTCAAAACAAGGGACACACAACCGTGTGGCCCGGCCGTGTGAGAATTTTTCTCAAAACAAGGGACACACACCCGTGTGGCCCGGCCGTGTGTCTCACACGACTAATAGACACGCCAGTGTCATAGGCCGTGTGGACATTTGAAATGAGAGCACATGGCCGTGTCCCAGCCCGTGTCCAACCCCGTGTAACTCTCTGACTTGGGTCACACGGCCAACACATACGTCCGTATGGCTAGCCTGTGTGCCCTAAAAATGGCCATACACGCCCGTGTGCCAGGCCATGTGCTAGGCCGTGCCAAACTTGTAGGGTATACTGACTTATGCCACACGGCCAAGTCACACGCCTGTGTGTGAGGCCATGTGGAGCATACTGACTTGATTTCAATTTCAACACCAGGGGACACACAGCTGAGTAACATGACCATGTGTCGCACACGGCTGTGACACACGCCCTTGTCTCTACCCGTGTAGACAAAAATAGGCTATTTACCAATCCATTTTGCCACCCAAATACACACCATTTCACCTACACATAAGGCACTAAATCACAGCATAACTAAGCATTTAAAATCTATTCAAATCAATCTCAATTCATGTAATTCATTTCCAACCAAAACATAGTGTTTCAATACTAATATTTCACATTCTTAAAACATCCAACTAGTCAAACATAATCTTATCATATTTCATAAACTTACCAAAACTAAATTCCAAACAATTACTACCTAAACTACTTATCCACAACCAACCATTAACCAAGTAATTATAGGCCACATCAAAAAGGAATTTGCACTTATATACATATATACATCATCAACTAACCAAATAGACCATCTCACATGGCTATATACATAACAACCATACCCCATTCACAAGCCAACACAAATGGCTAAAATACATAACCATAAAGACCAAATCCCTATACATGCTATATACTTAAAATACCAAATTTCATAGGTACCAAGTGATAGGCGGATAGTGTAAAGCGATCTCCGACAATCCCCGAATCCGAGCTAGCTTTGAAATCACTATAAAACACAAAGAAATACACAAAGTAAGCTTTATAGCTTAGTAAGTTCTTATAGCATTTATATCAATTCATCATATAAACTCAAATTAAACCAAAAACATAACATAACATATCTCATAATAAATTATTAGCCTACCACATTTGCATCCATTAGATTAGATGTGATAAACAACTTTTACTAAGTGATTTTTAGTGAAAATGCATAAAAAGGACTTATTTGTAAAACTTGTAAAAATGGGTAGTAGAAATGTCATTTGATGCAAAATGTGGACAGTTATGGGCATGATTTAGGTTCGGCTAGGCTTGGGTAACAAAGAAAATGGATACATTTCTTTTTACGAGCTTAAGGACTAAAATGTAAATATGTCAAAATGTAGGGGCAAAAATATAATTTTTCCATAAGTTGATTTTTGGACAACATTGAGTAATGTGATAATTAAATAAGTTAAATTTGCTATTATAGGTCAAGAAAAATGAAGTTCGGACCTTGATAGGGGAAAAACAAGGTTATTGATGATTAGGTCCATTTCCTACCATTTTGTACCGAGGTAAGTTTGTGTGTAAACAAATGCAATTTTATACTTGTATTGTTATATGTTTTATTATGCATGAATTGTATAAATGATAATGTGGATACGTTCGACGATGAAATGACAAGTGAGAAATCCAGTTTTGAACCTTAGGAATAGTTTAGTATACAATTGTCCTGTCACTAGGTAACCATGTGTTATGTGATCTATGTGAATCTGGGTGCTGGTCAAGTACGTCCTACTGGTGGCTTGGTAGTCCGGCATGTGTTGCGGATACCTGATAGCTTGTGTGAGCAAGCCCGTGATTAGCTCGTGTGCGAGCCCTAAGTGTTATGAAATATGGGGTACCATTGGCTATATATGTGGCACTTATGTGCAAGACCTTCCTTGTATCCGATAGTATTCCAAGTGTTCAACGGGTAATTCGAAGAGTATGTTAAAGATGACAAAGTATGTGATTGTGTTACAAATTGGTACATGTAACAGCCCGGTTTAGACCCTAGTCGGAACAGTGGTTTCGGGACCACAAATCTGAGTCATAAAAATATTTTAATATTATTTTTGGTGTTTATATTATGTGAATTGAAATGTGTGAAAGTTTCGTGTGAAAATTTTATCATTTGTGTGCTCGATTTGATAAAAGGGCTTAATCGCAGAAAATGCAAAAGTAGCCTTCTAATTAGTTATATACCGAATTGACATGGCTTATTAATGTGGGGTCCTTATGTTGTAAATGGACCATTGGTTTAATGAATGGAAAAAGTTAGACATGAGTTAGTGGATTTTTAATGAAACCATTAAGGTTAATAAGGTAAATTAGTTAATACATGATTTTATAATAACACAAAACATGAAATTAAGTCCATTTTTTATTCATCTTGCCAAAATTTGAAAGAAAAAGAAAGAATAAAAGCTTTATAGGGTTCGGCTAAGAATTTGGGTGATTAAAGTATGATTTTTGATTCGTTTTTGATAATTTTTACGTTTTTGAGATTGTTGCTTTGAATATTAGCTAGCCCATGTCTTAATTTTTGGATTTGATGATGATTTTGTGTTTTTCCATTGTTGAAAGTTTGATGATTTTTGTGTTTGATGATGAAAAATAAATATGTGTTAATAGATTTTCATGTTTAATTAAGTGATTTTTAGTAAAAATGCCTATTTGGGATAAAATTGTGAATTTTGTAAATTGAGTGGTCAAAATATGAAATAAATGAAAGAAATGGGCTGGTATGAACTTCAATAAAATTCGGCTATACTTGGGTTTGGTGAAATTTTGAATATTTTGTGTTTTGTGAAATAAGTACTAAATTGTGAAACATGTAAAATGTTAGGGGCTAAAGTGAAAATTACCCTTGTATGTGTTTTTGAATGAATTTGAGTAAATATGTTATTAAACAAGCCAAATTTGTATTGAATTAGATCAAGAAATGAGAAAATCATATTTGGATCGGGAAAAATCGAAATTTGTCAAATAGTTGTTCCTGTCCGTTCGTGTTAGTATGAGGTAAGTTCATAAGTAAATAAATGTTGTTAAATTGAAATGTATGTGCATTATATGTGCTGAATTGAGTTGTAAATAAGTATATATATGTTATCGAATTGAATTGAGCTTTGGAGAATTTGTTTCGACTGTGGACTAATTTAATACGTGAAATCGAGAAAGTCTCGATAATGTGACGACATCCGAAAAGCCCTGTACGAACTATAGGAATAGTATAGGATACATATGTCATGACATAGGATCTGATATGTGATTTCGTGTAAGACCATGTCTGGGACGTTGGCATCGACTTATGATTTATGTGTAAGACCATGTCTGAGACATCGGTATCATATTTAATTTCGTGTAAGACCCTGTCTGGGACAGTGGCATCGATATTTGATTACATGTAAGACCACGTCTGGGACGTTGGCATTGTATGAGTTTTTCGAGCTATCCGCGTATCCTTATTGATTCCAAACGGTTCAACGGGCATTCTAAGAATTGAATAAATATGTGAATGACTATCTGATTCAGGTACGTTTGAAAATGTACACAATGTTTGAAAGTGAAAGGTAAGTATATGTACATTTATGGACATATGTTATATGTAAATGAATTATGAACAAATGAGCTATATGAGACATATGGATATATGATAACGAATGATATGAATGATGTGTTATATACGCTCGTTATATGAAATTGTGGTCCTATGTTTTGGACATGAGAATTATGAAACATGAAACATGATTTTGATGTATGATTTGTAATAAATGATCATGGATTTGTTGGCGATGTAATTAATATGTGTGAGCTTGATTTATATGATTAAGATAACAGTTGTTATTCGAATTTGAAAGCATGGTTATATGTTTAGTGATAACTAAGATAAGTGGAGTTATTTAATGTAGTTATATGAATTTACGAGTACAATAAATGTATATGTGATTGAGATTTGTTAAATTCAGTTTAGTGTTATTAAACTATAAATATCATTGAAATGATTTATTTGCTAATGGCTTACTAAGCTTTCAAAGCTTACTCTGTGTGTTTTTCCTATGTTTATAGAGTTTTGGAGATTTGCTCGGGTTGGAAGTCGTAGGAGACCTCATCACACTATCCAGTTATCGCTTCGGTAAATAAAAGCTTTGAGTTTTTGGTTATGTGACATGTATAGGCTAGAGAATTTTAGATATGTTTTGAGATATGTATATCTAGCCATGTGATATGGTTTGGTTATGGATGAGATTATGAATGAATTTTGGTATATACTTTTGTTAAAAAATAGTATGATTTAATGTGCTCATGAATGGCTAAATGAAATGGTCAATATTGGTAAGTTTTATGATTGATTTGAGAAGCTGAAATGATGAGAAATGCTATAAATTCAAATAGATTAATATGATGTATGAATCATATGTTTTTGATATGAAGTTAGTAGTTTGAATTGGTTTGTTTGAGTTGGATTTGTATATGAGAATGAAGGATGATATTATGGGTCAACTAATGCATGATTTGGTATGCTTTTGAATGCCTTTTAGACATGAAATATGCTTGGTTTGATACTTGTAGGGATGACCCAAATTGGGAGGCAAAGTGGCCGTGTAAATGGCCTATTTTTGTCCACACGAGTAGAGACACTGGCCTGTGTCTCAGCTGTGTGCGGCACACGGTCATGTTACACGGCCGTGTGTCCCCTGAGGTAGCCTTTCGAATTAAGGCAGTATACCCTATAGTTTTGACACGGCCTAGACACACAAGCGTGTCTGGTGGCCGTGTAAGGCACACAGCCTTGGTACACAGGCGTGTGTGGCCATTTCGAAGTGTACACAGGCTAGACACACGGGCGTGTGGTCGACCGTGTGACCCAAATCAGTATGTATACCCTGTTTTCGCACGGCCGTTGACACGGGTGTGTCTGATAACCGTGTGAGGTACACGGCCTGTTCACACGAACGTGTGACCTATGATTATATGAAAATTTTCTAAGTGTTTGGAAATTTTTATATGTGATCTGTTTAGTCTCGAACCCCTTCTAAGCATGTTTTAAGGTCTCGTAGACCTTCTTAAGGGACTTATTGTTGATGTTTGATTATGATATGATGATGATGTATAATATATTTGTAAAATTTTTGTAAAAGTTCGGATATGTCCGGTAATGCCTCTTAACCCTAGTCTAGTGACAGATACGGGTTAGGGGTGTTACATTTATTAGTATCAGAGCTATGGTTTAGTCGGTTCTAGGTCTACCATAGTGTATGTGAGTCTAGCTATACATGCCACGTTTAACCTATGATAGTGTGATATCTCCCGACTTTGATGAAAATTGTTTTGATGAGACAGATAAGTTTTCCAACCAAGCTAATTCTAATAGTACAAAATGTGTACTCAAATGTTTGAATGAAAAATTTGTTGATTATAAGTTAAAACTCATAAAGGTATGGATCAAAGAGTATGATATTTTTGTTATCGATAAATGTTATAATTATATGAACATATGAGTTATGACATTTGAGTTATGATGCTATATGAGAAGTTTGATTGTGAATTAGTGATTTGAGTTGGCATATGAATTATGTGTTAAGAACAAAAGTGATTAAAAGAAAATGTTTATTAAATGTTTTGAAAATGTGAAATTAATGATGAACTGGATAATCGTGATAATATATATTATGTGCATTTATGTGTGAATTGAATTTGAGGCTTTACTACCTCACCCCCTTATCCATAAAATGTTACAATGAAATCTGTAAGATTTGGGTTAAATAAGCTCACGAGTGTGGAGTTACAGAAGTCTATGTTTGGGAGGTTAATAATGTGGTCAGAAAAGTGAATGAATCAACAAATGAAGACAGTATTAAAAGATGTATTGGATAGTTCTGAAGAGTATTCAGACTATGTGACGTCACTGTTACAGAAGAAGTTACCTCCAATCAATTGACCTATTCAGGTATGTTATCTAAAGAAAATATTAGCTAGAAGCTTTTTTGAATTGACTTCTGTTAGTGAAGGGATAATGTGAAAATTTCTGATGGCAGGATTGAACAGTTGAAATAATGATTGAATTGTATTGATGTCTGAGTGCAATGGTTATAGTCGGGCAGTTACTATGATTCCTTCTGCGCATTCTACGTATCCTCAGAAGTATATGTGACTGTTTAGTTTCAGAAAGAATTCTTATCGTATGAGAACATTAGCTAAACATAATAATAGATAAAAGTACCGTTGGTCTGTTTGGGTTATATTCGACATTGTTGTGTCTTTCTCTGGTATTTATTCCCTTGTATGAATATGAAAATCGACGGTAAAATCTGTATGATGCTAATACTCTATTTCTGCTGGCTACTGTTCTATTGAAAATACATGAAGATTATATTGCTTATGTTATTTTGGATTTCAATATTTATGAGTGATATTGTTCTTTCTGGACATTTTCTGGGATATCATCGAGGTTGATATCATTCTATATGGGTTGTAATTTTTTGATATTTTGTGTAGCTTCAGATGTTGAAAATTTCGCTATTCTGGTTTTCTTATGATTCCATGTGATTATCTGCAAGAGATCTCTATTTGACAGAGATGACTATGTCTATTATGATTATAATTTTTGGTTCGAAATGTGAAAGCACAGTGGTACCGTCATCAGAGTTATAAAAGTTGTGTTTTTGCAATGATTGCTATTTAAACCATATTTGATTCTCTTCTGTGTTCAAATGCTTCATTAACAGCTGGGATAATAGTTACTATAGTGTTGAGACAGCATTCTTATTAAGGCCCAATAATTTCTATCTGATAAAGGTGACTTCTATATTATTCAGAGCTTTGATGATTAATATATGAGGCAGTTTTGTTATAAACTCTTTTCTAGTTCTCGTGAAAGGTTCGACATTGATAAAAATGAAAGTAATAGAAGATTAATATCAAATCTGTATAGTGATAAGTCTGGGATTATCCTTTTAACGAGAAGAAAAGATTTCATCGAAAAGACTGATTCAGTGATTTAGTTTAACTTGAATTTTTTGATTGAAAAGATGATTGAGTTATATGTGTTTGAATTTATCCACTGGATTGGAAATAAGCTTTGAATGTACATATGTAATTTGAGGAATAGTCTGGAAGAATAGTTTGTATTTTTGAAGATTTAATACAGAATTATATCTATTGGAACAATTCTATCTGAGAAATGTTGTCGTAAATTAAAGTTAGTTCGAATGTTGAAGCTTTCTTTTGCATGAAGACATTATCAATTGAAATGTCAGTTCTGGTTCTGCCTGAGTTGAATAAAGAGTTATGTGATATATATATATATGATGAATATAAGAGTTTAAAATGTTTAATGTTAGAGACAGATCCGAACTTGGCACAGCAAAGTTAGCTCGAATCATCGAAAAACTTTTGAGTCTGTAAGTGATTTTTTTTATCTGAGGAAAATGATTATAGTTTCGGATGTTTTGAATGGGAAACTTTTTCGTGCTTTTTGAGCAATAAATACGTGATTGATCTTATTAGGTAATGAACAGATGTTAGCTGAATTATAGGTTAAATAAATGCTTATTTAGTGAAGTTGTGAAATTTAGAAATGTGTCAGCGAATTATAAGTTAAAAAGGGGTTCAGCATAAATTGATTTCTGATTCAGAACCTCAGATGTGGTATCGATGATTATCTATTATTTCGAGATAAAGTGTGTAACTCTCAATGGTAGTTTATCTGTTCATATGGGAATTAACAAGATGCACAACAGTCCGAGATATGATATCGATGATTGAGTGTAAAATGTGATATTTTTGATTTGTTGATCATAGAAATAGAGTGTGGATGAATTTTGTATCGGAATTATCCTTATTATTGAAAAAGATAGAGTTATTTGAAACATTGTTAACTGTCTGAAGAAATCTCTCGGTACATATAGATTTTTTTTTCATTCGATAAAACAGCTAAGTTATCCGTTTCTGTGATGGTAAGTTTGCTTATGGTGCCAGTCATTGTTGTTTCGGATTAAGAACTAAAACTCATATGATAATTCTGAGGGAAATTATAGTAATCTGTGAGTATGAGATTGCATTGAAATCGAGAAACGCAAATCAAATTCTCGAAATATTTATGTATCACTATGTTTTAGAGTTTCAAAGCAATTAAGAAAGATTGTTGCTGTTTGATAACCTATCAGGTGTATATAAAAGTGACATTGTATGAGTTATCGTATGTGGCAGTTACTTAACTCTGTTGTTTCAGGATCGAGCTTTGTGAGTAAATGATTCATGAGATTAAGATCATCAGCGAAATAAAGCAGAAAATGAAGGTAACTTAATACAGTTAGATGCAGATTTGGTTTGATATGACGTATAGCAAAAAATAGATCAGAATATTAATTGTGATATTAAAGAGATATGAAATCTGAAATCATGTGTGAATTTGAAATGTACTATGTCGAAGAAAATTCTTTACTCTACTTTCTGGAAAGATTTTCGGGGACGAAAATCCCTAAAGAGGGGAGAGTTGTAATAGCCCGGTTTAGACCCTAGTTAGAAAAGTCGTTTCGGGACCACAAATCTAAGTCAAAAAATATTTTAATATTATTTTTGGTGTTTATATTATGTGAATTGAAATGTGTGAAAGTTTCATGTAAAAAATTTATAGTTTGTGTGCTTGATTTGATAAGAGGACTTAATCGCAGAAAATGCAAAAGTAGCCTTCTAATTAGTTATATACCGAATTGACATGGCTTATTAATGTGGGGTCCTTATGTTGTAAATGGACCATTGGTTTAATGAATAGACAAAGTTAGACATGAGTTAGTGGATTCTTAATGAAACCATTAAGTTTAATAAGGTAAATTAGTTAATAAATGATTTTATAATAATACAAAACATGAAATTAAGGCCATTTTTCATTCATCTTGCCGAAAGTTGAAAGAAAAAGAAAGAATAAAAGCTTCATAGGGTTCGGCTAAGAATTTGGGTGATTAAGGTATGATTTTTGATTCGTTTTTGATAATTTTTACGTTTTTGAGATTGTTGCTTTGAATATTTGCTAGCCCATGTCTTAATTTTCGAATTTGATGATGATTTTGTGTTTTTCCATTGTTGAAAGTTTGATGATTTTTGTGTTTGATGATGAAAAATAAATATGTGTTAATAGATTTTCATGTTTAATTAAGTGATTTTTAGTAAAAATGCCTATTTGGGATAAAATTGTGAATTTTGTAAATTGAGTGGTCAAAATATGAAATAAATGGAAGAAATAGGCTGGTATGAACTTTAGTAAAATTTGGCCATATTGGGTTTGGTGAAATTTTGAATATTTTATGTTTTGTGAAATAAGTACTAAATTGTGAAAAATGTAAAATGTTAGGGGTTAAAGTGCAAATTGCCCTTTTATGTGTTTTTGAATGAATTTGAGTAAATATGTTATTAAACAAGCCAAATTTGTATTGAATTAGATCAAGAAATGAGGAAATCAGATTTGGATCGAGGAAAGTTGAAATTTATCGAATAGTTGTTCCGGTCTGTTCATGTTAGTACAAAGTAAGTTCATAAGTAAATAAATGTTGTTAAATTAAAATGAATGTGTATTATATGTGCTGAATTGAGTTGTAAATAAGTATATATATGTTACCGAATTAAATTGAGCCTTAGAGAATTTGTTCCGAGTGTGGACTGATTTAATATGTGAAATCGAGAAAGTTCCGATAATGTAACGACGTCTGAGAAGCCCTGTACGAACCATAGGAATAGTATAGGATACATATGTCATGACATAGGATCTGATATGTGATTTCGTGTAAGACCACGTCTAGGACATTGGCATCGACTTATGATTTACGTGTAAGACCATGTCTGGGACAGTGGAATCGATATTTGATTACATGTAAGACCACGTCTGGGACGTTGGCATTGTATGAGTTTTTCGAGCTATCCGCGTATCCTTATTGATTCCAAATAGTTCAACGGGCATTCCGAGAATTGAATAAATATGTGAATGACTATCCGATTCAGCTACGTTTGGAAATGTACACAATGTTTGAAAGTGAAAGGTAAGTACATGTACATTTATGGACATATGTTATATGTAAATGAATTATGAACACATGAGCTATATGAGACATATGGATATATGATAACGAATGATATGAATGATGTGTTATATACGCTCGTTATATGAAATTATGGTCCTATGTTTTGGACATGAGAATTATGAAACATGAAACATGATTTTGATGTATGATTTGTAATAAATGATCATGGATTGGTTGGCAATGTAATTAATATGTGTGAGCTTGATTTATATGATTAAGATAACGGTTGTTATTCGAATTTGAAAGCATGGTTATATGTTTAGTGATAACTAAGATAAGTGGAGTTATTTAATGTAGTTATATGAATTTACGAGTACAATGGATGTATATGTGATTGAGATTTGTTAAATTCGGTTTAGTGTTATTAAACTGTAAATATCATTAAAATGATTTATTTGCTTATGGCTTACTAAGCTTTCAAAGCTTACTCTGTGTGTTTTTCCTATGTTTATAGAGTTTTGGAGACTTGCTTGGATTGGAAGTCTGAGGAGACCTCATCACACTATCCGATTATTGCTTCGGTAAATAAAAGCTTTGAGTTTTTGGTTATGTGGCATTTATAGGCTAGAAAATTTTAGATATGTTTTGAGATGTGTATATCTAGCCATGTGATATGGTTTGGTTATGGATGAGATTATGAATGAATATTGGTATATGCTTTTGTTAAAAAATAATATGATTTAATGTGCTCATGAATGGTTAAATGAAATGGTCAATATTGGTAAGTTTTATGGTTGATTTGAGAAGCTAATATGATGAGAAATGCTATAAATTCAAATGGATTAATATGATGTATGAATCATATGTTTTTGATATGAAGTTAGTAGTTTGAATTGGTTTGTTTGAGTTGGATTTGTATATGAGAATGAATGATGATATTATTGGTCAACTAATGCATGATTTGGTATGCTTTTGAATGCCGTTTGGACTTGAAATATTCTTGGTTTGATACTTGTAGGGATGACCCAAATTGGGTGGCAAAGTGGCCGTCTAAATGGCCTATTTTTGTCCACACGGATAAAGATACGGGGGTGTGTCTCAGCCTTGTGCGGCACACAGTCATGTTACACGGCCGTGTGTCCCCTGGGGTAGCGTTTCAAATTAAGGCAGTATACCCTAAAGTTTTGACATAGCCTAGACACACGGGCATGTCTGGTGGCCGTGTAAGGCACACAGCCTTGGTACACGGGTATGTGTGGCCATTTCGAATGGTACACGGGCTAGACACACGAGCGTGTGGTTGACCGTGTGAGCCAAGTCAGTATGTATACCCTGTTTTCACATGGCCGTTGACATGGGCGTGTCTGATAACCGTGTGAGGTACATGGCCTATTCACATGAACTTGTGATTATTAATGAAATTTTTAAATATAGATGGAAAACTATGCCTTGGTTTTGTATGTTAGCTCGTGTTTAAGTCCGATAATGCGTCATACCCTATTCTGACTTTGGATATGGGTAAGGGGTGTTACACAGTATGTGTTCATTTGGAAATGTCTCCTAAATGGGTATCAGTGGATAATTCCCTTCTTGCGGCTCCAATCTGGACAAGTGGCCTGCTACTTGGTTTTCTACTCCCTTTCGATCTTGAATTTCTAGATCGAACTCTTGAAGTAGAAGTACCCACCGGATCACTCTCAGCTTAGCATCTTTCTTGGCAAGTAAATACTTAATTGCCGAGTGGTCCGTATAGACAGTCACCTTGGTACCTACAAGATAATATTGAAACTTATTAAAAGCAAACACAATAGCAAGTAACTTTTTCTCTATTACCGTATAATTCAGTTGAGCTCCTGTCAGAGTTTGACTTGCATAGTAGATGGGATGAAAAACTTTGTTCCTTCACTTGCCCATGATAGCTCCTATCACAAAGTCACTTGCGTCACACATCAGTTCAAATGCAAAATCCCAGTCTGGTGTGACGATTATGGGTGCCGAAACTATTCGACTTTTCAAATCTTTAAAAGCTCTTAAGCACTCTTCATCAAATTTGAATGTCGCGTCCTTTTCCAGTATTTTGCATAAGTGTTTAGCAATTTTGGAGAAATCAACCGGCGTGGCCGCCCAAAAAGCTTCTAACACCTTTTACAAATGTTGGAGGTGGGAGTTTCTCAATAACATCTACATTTTCTTTAACTACCTCAATTCCATGTGTCGTTATTTGATGCCCTAGAATAATACCTTCTCGTACCATGAAATGACAATTTTCCCAATTGAGTACGAGGTTTGTTTCTTCGCATCGCCTTAGTATCTTGGCTAGATTGGCTAGGCAATGATCATATGTATCTTCAAATACTGAAAAATCATCCATAAAGACTTCCAAGTATTTTTCAACCATGTCAGTAAAAATGGACATCGTACATATTTGAAATGTAGCAGGTGCATTACATAAACAAAATGGCATGCGTCTAAATGCGAATGTACTATGCGAGTAGGTGAATGTTGTCTTGTGTTGATCTTCTAGTGCTACTGTAATCTGATTATACCCTGAGTATCCATAAAAAAATAGTAATAGTCTCGCCCCGCGAGTCTATCCAGCATCTGATTCAAATATAACAAAGGAAAGTGATCTTTCCTACTCGCCTTGCTCAGCTTTTGGTAATCGATACAAATTCTCCATCCCGTAACTGTTCTAGTGGTATCAACTTGTTATTCTCATTTTTAATGACCGTGATACCTCCTTTCTTCGGTACGCACTGGACCAAACTTACTAATGAACTGTCTGAGATAGGGTAGATTATACCCACATCTAACCCCTTGATGATTTCTTTCTTGACTACGTCCTTCATGATGGGGTTCAATCTTCATTGTCCATCAATTGTCCCCTTTTTTGCCATCTTCCAGGATAATCTTGTGCATGCATACAGATGGACTAATTCTGTGGATATCGGCTATGGTCCATCCGATAGCCTTCTTGAATTGTTTCAATACAAGGATGAGTTTTTCTTCTTGCTCATTGGTTAATTCTGCTAAAACAATCAAAGGCAAAGTAGAAGCGTTACCTAAATAAACATATTTTAAATGTGAAGGAAGTACCTTGAGTTCTAATTTAGGTGGTTCCTCGCTTGACACTTTTGGTTGGGCATAATCCCTATTCTCTAACTCCAAATATTCAAAGCGGGATTACGGATTAAATCCCTTTTAATTAGCTTCTAGAAAAGCTAAGTATTCATTATCCTCTTCATCATTTTGAGGGTCTGATGTCAAAATTTGTTCTAATGGATCCTCAACATAGTTGAGTTCCTTCTCCACAATTAAATCCTCTAAATCGGGCACTGTAGAACAATCATCAATTGTGTCAGGAAATTGCATAGACTTAAAAATGTTAACAGTTACCTGATCATCCTGAACACGCATAGTAAGCTCGCCCTTTTGCACATCAATAAGGGTCCTTCTAGTTGCTAAAAACGGTCTGCCTAGGATGATTGGCACCTTCTTGTCTGCTTCAAATTCTAGAATCATACAGTCAGCAGGAAAGATAAATTTGTCTACACATACCAATACGTCATCGATTTTTCCTTTTGGATTTGCTAAGGATCGATCTGGTAATTAAAGTGTAACCGTAGTCGGTCTAACTTCACCTATCCCTAACTTCCTAAATATTGACATAGACATCAAGTTAATACTCGCACCAAAGTCACATAGTGCCTTACCACAATATGTTGCTCCAATGTTGCAAAGTATGGTAAAACATCCAGGATACTTCAACTTTGGGGGTAGATTGTTTTGAAGATATGCACTGCATTCCTTTATCAAGGCTACTATCTCAAATTCTCCCAAGTCTTCGTTTTTTAGATAGGATATCCTTCATGAATTTGACGTAGTTTGACATTTGTTCAAGTGCTTCAACCATCGGGATGTTAATATGAGGTTGCTTGAGTACGTCTAGGAACTTCTTGAATTGAATTTCTTACTTTTGCTTCTGAAGTCTTTGAGGGTAGGGTGGTGGAGGCTTCTTTACTGGAACTAGTTGATTCATCTTCTGTGGCAATTCTGCATCTAACAAAGTTGTTAGTTGATCATAATTAGCTGGTTTTGAAGTTACCTTATTGAATTTTGCAGATTCTAGTTCTTGTAAAACTGGAATTTCAACACTCGGTTGAACTTCCTTTGAGTCTTGAGCATCGGCTGGATCCTTCTCAACTTTGACGGAATTAGGCTCTAAAGTCTTTCCTCTCCTCAATGTCAAAGCTTTACAATTCTTCTTCCCTGGGTTCCTCGGATTCTCCGTATCACTAGGTAAAGCACCTTGTGGTCAGTTCCTGAGTTCAGTAGCAAGCTGACCCATTTGGTTTTCCAGATTTTTCAATGTAGCTGCTTGGCTTTGAATTAAGGCATCATTCTTCGCCATGTATGCCTTTAACAAATTTTCTAAGCCATTGGATGGTTCAGCTTGAGTTGGTTTCTGAACTTGTTGGGGAAAAATAGGTTGCTGGGTCGATCTAGATTGGGCATAAGTGTTACTGGTTCCAGCCCCTTGGTTACTCTAGGAAAAAGTTAGGTGGTTTCGCCATGATGGGTTATAGAAATTGGATTGCAGTCCTTGCCTTCCTCGTTTTTGGTTTTGGTTACCCATGTAATATATGGATTCTGGGTTCGATGGACATTCTTCAAACAAATGTCCTTCCCTACAATAGAGACAGGCTATATTTTCAAATTGATTTGATGGCTGTGCTGCAAAACTATTAGACCCATTGGTAGTAAGATTTTTTAACATTGAGGATATTGATGATACCTGAGATGCGAGTGAAGTAAGAGCGTCTACTTCATGTATTCCAGCAACTTGTTTTCCTGATGCTACTCGATTGGTTGGCCATTGATAATTATTACTGGAAATCCTCTCAATGATTTCATAAGCCTCATTATAAGACTTAGAAAGGAGAGCACCGTTAGCAGAAGCGTCCACTACCATCCTCGTATGAGCATTGAGACCATTATAAGACATCTCAAGTTGGATGCAATGTGGGATTCCATGATGAGGGCACTTCTGTAATAATTCTTTGTACCCTTCCCATGCCTTATATAAGGACTTATCATCCATTTGTTGGAAGGTAGTGATCTCGTTCCTCAACTTAGCATTCTTGCTAGGTGGGAAATACTTCATGAGGAATCTTTCTGCTAACTCTTGCCATGTGGAAATTGAATTTGGTAGCAATGAGTTCAACCAGGCTCGAGCTCTGTCCCTTAGTGAATACGAGAATAGCTTCAATCGTAATGCATCTTTGGGTACTCCGGCTAACTTGAAACAATCGCTCACCTCCATAAATAATCTTAAGTGTAGGTGAGGATCTTCGGTAGGCATTCCATTAAATTGACCCACTGTCTGAAGCATCTAAAACATGACAGGCTTCAGCTCGAATTGTTGTGCCTCGATTTCAAGTCTCCTAATACCTGGATTAAGATCATTAAATGCTAGCACTACATACTGTCTTAAAGCTCTATCCCTATCATCAGCAATAAGGATAGGATTTTGAGCAGGGTCTACTCCGTTTCCTTGATTCGAATTTTCGAAGTTCATCTCTTCGGTCATTCTCTGACTTGCTTATCTTCTTCGCTGTCGAAAAGTTCGTTCAATCTTAGGGTCTACAGGGAGTAAACTAATAATTCAGTCAATACTCATAAACACCTAAACTAATCACAAAAAAATTAATTAAGTTAAAATTGAACAGAAAAATAAACCAAAATGCAAAACTAACAAATTCACAAATAATGACTTTTTAAAACAGTCCCCAGCAACGACACCAAAAACTTGGAATGACGAAAATATGCAAGTGTACATAATCGCAACAAGTAATAAAGTGAGAAGTAAATGTTGAGTTATCATACCCACAGGGATTGTGAAAAGAATTATTTATGAATGCTATTTAAAACTCTTTGGTGAAGAAAAATATTTTGTTTGAAGAGTGTGATTAAAAACTAAGATTTTAAACTAAGTAAACTAAATAAATAAATCTCAAATGCACGATTTCAAAATACGATTTTAATCAAGATGACATAATTGTGTTAGATCAATTATATATCTTAACTTAAAATTATTAAACTCATGTTTATATTGTTACGAATACATTCATAGCAACTCGGTAATTTGCTAACTTATGAATATACTCACCTACAAAAATCCATTCATCTCTTGATTATATCCCTATGTCAATTCAACTAATTAAACAAATCTTTAATAGGCAAATATGTTATTGGACATGCATACTTATTAAATCGAAATAATATCTTGTACATATCCCTGTGTCAATTCAAACAATTAATTAAATCTAATAAGCACATAAAAGACTACGTGAGGTAACAAAGTATCCCTACCTTGAAACAGTTTAATCACAATAATCTTACAAGTTATGCAAGGCAATTGTATCATCAGATACCGTTGCTAATTTAACCCTCAGCTACCTTAGATGATTAAACATGCACTGATTAAATATTGTATCCATTAATTACAATTTCAATCCATTTAAATAATTAATTCATTAGCTACCTCACAATTGTAATGCAAGAATAACTCGGTCACGATTTTACTTAATCAAGCATCTTACTGAGGCCTATAGCAACATAAACACAATTTTAACAATTTTAGCAAATGAAATGAAATCAACCGAACACGAATTAAATTCAAGATAAATTGATTAAATTAACCATTCCAACAACATAAATATGCATAGATATGTGTATCATAACAACAACAAAAATTAAAGAGATAGGGAACAAGAATCAAATCCGGTGTTTTTCTGTGGCTTGACTAGTTTGCTCTGTTTTTCCTTTTTCGTTGTCCTCGTCGACCAAGGCTGCTATGAACACTTAATTGCTGCTCCAAATGGCTGATGAATGTCCCTTTTCCAAGAGGAGAAATCGACAAGAGATTAAGGGAATTTGGAATGGAAAAGAAGAGAGAAAGTGGAGAGAAGAGAGAAAATATGTGAATGCTTGAGATGTGTTTCAAATGAGCAACCTAAGGGGGGTTTTTATAGCTAAAGAGGACTGCTAAAAATAGCTAAAATTGTCAGCCAAATATCCCTCCCTTGGCCGGCCACACATGTGGCAAGGTTGATAGTTTCAACTTTGCTAATTTAGGCTTGGGGCAAATCTATAAAGCCACCAATTGTGGAGGGGTTTTTTGCAACTTGAACAAGTCTTCAAGGGCCTCTTTGCAAGCTAAATAATCAGCAAATAAGCTGATTTGGGTCAACATATGGTCGGTTTTGGGCTGTCCACTTCTCGGTCGGTTCGGTTCACTCGGTTCGGCTCAATTGGACCACTTTTTCATAATTAATTAATTATAATTTATTTAATCCAAATTAAATTGGATATAAATTAAAATTAATTATATCATGAATTAATTCACATAATTGGACTGACTTAGGCTGAAAATTAGTTCACCTTGATACTTCAAAATGCTTCTCGGTTTTGAACTTGTAGCAGTGTTTGCCGAGCCAAATTTCGCCCTTTGTGCAAATTTGTCGAAAATAATCAAAATTAATCAAAATTTAATATAAAATTAATTAAAATTCATTATGTTAATAAATTAAGTACAAAATAATTAATTTATAATATTTATATTTTTTTTACAATAATTTTACCGAAACTATATGAATTTGAGTTAAAAAGGGCATAAAAAAGTGTGTATATTTTTGTGTTTCCACCTACGTATTCCTAAGGCTCAACGGGGCTCAATAATTGTCGTAACATCTTTGGATTTCCACATTTGATTTCATGACAAGCAATACATGGATATATAATTCAATATAGCATTAAAATATTAATTAATCATACGAACTTACCTCGATGACAAAGACATAAAATCGAGATCAACTATTCTGAGGCTTTAGCTTCTCCTCTATCTAGATACGTACGAGGTTTATCTTGATCTAAATAAGCAAATTCGATCCATTTAATACTTATACTATTCAATTTAGTCCAAAATTCATACTTTTGCAAAACTACACTTTTGCCCCTAATATTTTAACTTCTTTACAATTTAGTCTTTAAGCTCATACTTTGAAATTTAAGCAATTTCATCTGCATTTCATGCTAGTTGAACGCACTAGGGACCTCTACTAATTCACAAAAATTATCATTTCAAGAATTTAACACAAACTTTTATCACTTTTACAAATTGGTCCCTAAATAACAATTTCATCAAAAATCCCTTTATAAAACTTGTTTATTTAACAACAAAGATTCATATTCTTCCATTAAACTTAAAAAACCATACAAAAATACTCATGGAAAAACCCTAAACCTTTAAAAATTTTACAAATTAGTCCCTGAGCTAGCTAGATTAAGCTACAACGACTTCCAAAACATAAAAATCTATAAAAAGGGGATCAAAATCACTTACATGCAAGCAAAACAACTTGGCCGAATGCTCCAACCATAAAAATGATGTTTTTGTTCTTTAATTTTGATGGTTATTCTCAACTAAGAAGATGATACCATCCTTTTACCTTATTTTTCCTTATTTATTAATTAAATTACTTTATTAACCTTTAACTTAAACTAATTAAAACATCAATTTCATTCCCATCTTTATCCACTAATAATAATGGTCTAATTACCATATAAATCCCTTTACTTTAAAATTTTATAGCTAATTGATACCTTTGACTAACAGAACTCTACTTTTGCACCTTTTACGATTTAGTCCTTTTTACTTAATTAAACATGCAAACGTTAAAAATTCTTGACGAAATTTTTGTACGACCTTACTAATATTCCATAGACATTAAAATAATAATAAAATTAAAATTTACTAGGCAAATTTATGTTCCCAAAACCATTATTCTGATTTCACAGAAAACGGGCTGTTATAACTCTCTCCCCCTAAGGAATTTTCGTCCCCGAAAATCTTACCAAAAAAGAGGTTCAGATATTGCACTTTGATAGCTTCTTCTAGTTCCCAGGTAGCTTCTTCTAATTCGTGACGTTGCCAAAGAACTTTCATTAAAGCTATGCTTTTATTTCTCAATACTTTAACTTCTCCAGCTAAAATTCTGATCAGTTCTTCACTGTACGTCATATCTGGCTGAATCTCAACTTTAACAGGTGAAATCACGTGAGAAGGATCTAATCGATACCGTCATAACATAGACACATAGAATACATTATGAATCTTTTCTAACCTTGACAGCAATGCTAATCCATAAGCTACTAGCCCGGTTCTCTCGATGATCTCATACAGCTCGATAAACCTCGGACTAAGCTTTCCCTTACGACCAAATCGAAGAACTTTCTTCCAAGGCGATACTTTCAATTTGTCACCGACTTGATATTTGATGTCTTTTCTTTTCAAATCAGCATAGGATTTCTATCAATTCGAAGTTGCTTTCAAGCTGTCTCGTATTACTTTAACCTTTTCCTCAGTTTCTCGTATCAAATCAACCCCGAAAAGCTTTTTCTTACTGAGCTCAATTCAATACAATGGAGTTCGACACTTTCGACCATAAAAATCCTCATAAGATGCCATTTTAATGCTCGGTTAATAACTATTATTGTATGCAAACTCAACTAACAGTAGAAATCTCTCTCAGCTACATTTAAACTCCAAAACACAACATTGAAGCATATCTTCGAGTATCTAAATCACCCGCTCAGGTTGGCCGTCGGTCTAAGGATGAAATGTGGTACTAAAATGCAATTAAGTACCTAGAGCTTCATGTAATTTTCTCCAGAATCAAGATGAAAACCACGGATCTCTATCAGGAATAATCGAAATTGGGACACCATGCAATCTAACGATCTCAACCACATATAACTCTGCTAACCTCTCAAGTGAAAAATCCATACACACTAGAATGAAATGCGTGGTGTAACACCCCTAACCCGTATCTATCGCCAGACTAAGGTTAAAGGAATTATCAAAAAAATCAAAACATTTACCATTCATTTCACAAATATTATAGCATCAAAGGTTAAACATTATTATAATGTCCTTTATAAAGGTCATCGAGACATTAAACAAAAGTTAGAAAAAGGTCGGGACTAAACCGAGCTCATACAAAATTTTTCAAAAATTAAACATTTTTCAAAATTGAACAGGTCACACGCTAGTGTGAACAGGCCATGTGCCTCACATGACATTAGACACGCTCGTGTGTCTAGGCTGTGTCAAAACAGGGCATACATATGTAACGCCCCAAATTTTGGGCTAGAGGAATTGGGCTTTGTCTTTAGGTCTCATAAAATTTTTGAGTGAGCAAGGAAATGACAAATGATATGTTGGCTTTGAGGGTTTAATGAATTTGGAGTGTTTAGGTGTGTTGGAGAAGTTCTGGGTTCGAGTTTTGTGGTGGAGGAATTTTAATTTAATTATTAAAAGAACTAGGGTTGTGAGTAGCTAGGCTTTTAAATAAAAATAGGGGAAAAATGGCATCAAAAGGCCTTGTGGTGGAGTGGCTAAGTGACGCCAGTTAAGGTGTGAGGAGGTGGCGTTAGTGCCTAGCAAGGAGATCCTAGGTTCGAATCCTAGCTTAGTATTTTTAGGAGTTTAATTTTGGTCTTCTAGAAGGTTGGAAGTGGAGTGAAGATGGACTCTAAGGGGAGTGTTCAGGAAAGAAAATTTAGGAAATAGATTGGGGAGTTATCAGGGAGTAAAACGAGGAGATGAGAAGGGGGAAGTGATGGAGCTGAATTGGGAATTGAGGGTCAGGTAATTTGGCTATAGGTTATAAATATGTGCTTTGGGATCCTAGGCTAATGCCAAATTCTTCATTTTTTTTAAGTGCCGATTGGCTTTTCCATCTTTGCTAGATGATTCTTTTCCATTCTTTCTCTCCTCAATTCTCTTTTGATTTACCCTTTAGGTTAGCCGATTCTTTCTTCTACTCTTCTTCTTTAATTTGTGCCAAATAAAACTTATTCATCATATTATTTTAAAAGCCAAAAAGTTGAATCTCCCTTGGGCCGATTGCTCTTTTGGTGGAATTAGTATTGGATCTCGAATTTTAGCTCTCTACCGAATTGCTCCTTAGGTGTTTTGCGGTTTTGATCTAGGGAATACGTGATCAAGGAAAAGCTATTAGGGATTGGTGTTCAAGTTTTGTGACTAAGGGAATTGCAGCACGCTCGATTACTAGGTATGTACACACACTTCACACATACAGTAGATCGACAAATTCTGAAATGCCGAAAAGTCGAAATATCGAAACACTGAAATGCCAAAAACCTGAAAGTTTAGATACGGTAGTCTTACGAGTGCACGAACACTCGTAAGAGGGTATTCGATACGATACCAGAGACCCCATGAGAGATCTCATGGACTTGGGTCACGTTTTGGCCAATTGGGCCAGAATGGGCCAAATGGGCCCGACGGGCCCGTGAGCCCAAATAAGCAAAAGTTGATAATTTGGTAATATGTGATGAGCTGATTAAGTTTTTTGAATGGTTTGGATTGGATTTGGGCCTGATGGGCCATATAAGTGTGATTGAGCCTAATGGGCCATATAAATGGGACTGGGCTTGATGGGCCATATGAATGTATGGAAGCCTATAGACTTGCTAGTGTTTTGTCATGGACTTGTAGGCCTAGTTTTTAATAAATTCTTAAGCAGCATAAAACTTAACTAATTTATCAAATTTGTATGTGGACAAGTCATAAGGGTAAAGTGTGACAATGGGCATATGCATGTCTAGGATTGGATCTAGAGAGAGCTTGGTACTTAAGCGGTCTTAATGACCCACCTCCTCTTCTCTAGAGTCCTACCTGGTTCATAGTGTCTGTTGACGGGACAGAGTTTGTAGTTAAGATCCATACTACTAAGAAATTACCAAAATACCCCTGTAGGGTTGAAATTACTAAAATACCCCTATGTGTTGTGAGTATGATCTATGTATGATATATGCTGCATCCATACATTATTATGTTACACATAAGCTGGGTTTATGATTTGAGGGAGTGTATAAGGATCGCATGGTTACTCGACGACTGTGGATCCACAGAAGGCGTTTTAGCCACCGAGCGCGACTTTCTTTGCATCATTAAATAGTCTTTACCCGAGCTACACCATTTATAGCGACTATCTTTGCTTTATTAAAAGTGGGGTCGCACTGGTTCCACACCGGGTTGTAATAAGGATGGGTGGGTCGAGTATCTCCCTACAGTAAGTGTTGGTTAGAAAAGGGGGTGTATAGGTTGGATGGGGATATAAGCATTTGCATACATACGTCATGATTGGATTATGAAAAGGGCTTGGCCTAGTTAAATATGATATGTGGAAATTGACATGGGTTTAGAACCTACTGAAGCCAAAATGGGCTAAGGCCCAAAGGCCACCGTATTTGAATTGGGCTTAGGCCCAAAATGATTTGTCTGTTGCTTGTTTGTTTGATGAGGGTTGTACACACTGAGTTTCAAAAAGTCACCCCTCTTTTATTTTCTCAGGTGATGCTCAATAGGAGGTTCGATGTTTGGAGGAACTCAGGGTGGCCAGCTAGCAGGACAACTTGAATTTGTTTAAAAAACATTTAAGTTACTAGTTTATTAAGTAATTTCCTTTTCTTTAGTCTGGATTGTAATAAGGCCTCCCCTCTTTCCTATTATTTGGTTTATTATTTTTATGTGATGTAATCATGGAAAGTTGAACACGGTTTCCTAAATCATAGAATGTTTTCCACGTTTCCGCAACTAAATTTTAAAATGACAGTTTTTCTTATATCAAATGTTTCGAACAAGCTTTCGCAACTGAAAAGAGATTTTACGAAGTAATTGAGATGTATTGTTCTAAGGAAGGGTTTTCGATGAAAACAAGGTTTTCGCTAAAATACTTCAATGTGACACGCCAAATTTGGCCATAACGTCCGGGCCGGGTTTGAGGTGTTACATTTAGTGGTATCAGAGCCAGGTGGCAAAACTCAGGCTGTGAAGTGGGCCTTATTTCTTGGTTTTTCTTTTGAATTATAATATCTTGAACGAAAAGGAAGTCTTGCTGAGCAGCACACCAAGTCTCCAACGTCGAACCAAGTAAGTTCTTTTGTTCTTAAGCCTGTTTAAATTGTTATACAGTAGATAGTTAGAAGGCTACTTTAGATGATTTTGTTAGAGTGGAACCGAAGCCCGTAAGACCTCGAAACTGTAGAGGATTTTTGAAAACAATCTTCTCTTTAAATATTTTTATAAAACATCGGTTTAATTATTAAACTAACTAAAACTTCATAAAAATTTTAATCCAGATAATACGCGAATCCACGATGAGTGCTAGAAGAGGTGCTAGAGGCCGTGGTCGAGGCTGCGAGAGTGTTAGGGCTAAATTATCGGCATCGGGCCATATGCCCGATGTTGGAGTAGAAGAGGCTCCGCCTCACCTGTGGCTGAGACTTGGCAGTATGATCGGGCCGCTGGAGAAGAAGCATTATCACAAGCAAGACTGAGGATTTTGGAGAGGGTTGCTGGGCCCAATAATGGTATGGGAAGTCGTGGGTCAATTTCGGAGCGACTTTGATCTAATGGAGCCGAGATCTTTAAGGGTGTGGCTGGTGTGGTTCCAAATGTAGCTGAGTATTGGATGGGGGCCACTGAAAGGATAATGGACGATTTGGACTGCACGCCAGAGCAAAAGTTAAAAGGGCCATGTCATCTGCTTAGGGAAGAAGCCTACCAATGGTGGCTAACGGTGAAAGAGGGCACCCAACCTAAGCGAATCACTTGGGATTTCTTCAAATCTACGTTCTAGGGGAAATATGTGGGTGAAAGCTATATGGATGCTCGAAGGAAGGAGTTTCTCAACTTGTCGCAAGGAGATAAGTCTGTGGCTGAATATGAGGCGGAGTTTTTACACCTTAGTCGATATGCAAGGGTGATGGTGGCAACAGACTATGAGCGTTGTGTAAGGTTCGAGGATGGCCTTAGGGATAGCCTCAGGGTGCTGATAGCCCCGCAGAGAGAGCGAGACTTTACAGCTTTAGTGGAGAAGGCGAAGATAGTAGAGGAGGTAAAGCGCACTGAGCGCTTAAACCAGAAAAAAGAAAAGGGCAAGAATAAAAGGGATGTAGAGTCTCCTAGTGCTGGACAGAGACCTACAGCTAAGACCAGAGTGAATGGGCCAGTTAGAGCAGGACCCCCTGCTGCTAATCCGGGGATGCGAATTTGTGCTACCTATAGGAAATGTCATCTAGGCGAGTACTGGAGGAGGATTGGAGCTTGTTTGGCTTGTGGATCTATGGAGCATAAGGTTAAGGATTACCCTAGGAGGTCGGGTTTGGGTCAAGCTGTGGGCCGAAGTAATGATCAACCACAGAGAGGTGGTCAACAGTCGCTAAGGGGCCGAGGTCAGGACAGGGGTGAAAATGGAAATGAACGCGGTCGTGGAGCACCAAGCGGAGGTGCAGGTTATGCTGAGGCGAGGCAGCCAGCTTTGGTCTATGTAACACGTTGCCAAGGGGACGAAGACGTTACAGATGCAAATACTGGTGCGTACCCTACCATAGTGTACTGAGTGTTTATTTTGACTTTAAAATTAGAATGCGTAGCAAAAGTATAGTGGTGAGACTTGGGTAGTACGATTAATGGTTAGTTGGAAATTTTGAGGATGAAATTTCTTTAAGGGGGTAGAGTTGTAACGCCCCAAATTTTGTGATACGATTCGTCTCGAGAGAGTCAAGTCGTATTCGTATGTAGTTGCCCGATCGTCGACAAGAAGTTACGTAAAGTTTAGTTAAAGGAGTTGGATAGTTGAAGAAAGGCTAAGAAAGAAAGGTTAAGAAAGGTTCAAATAGGTAAGATGGATTGAGTAACAAAAAGGTCGGTATGGTAAGAAATGGACGATTTTGTCGATTTGGTACGAACTGGTTTTGAAAGCAAACAAAAGTTACAAACAAGAACCAATACCGATATGGAATCGACCCGTTGTTTATAGGCCCTTTGAGTTTGGTTTAGGTTTGGTGAAGTTGACCTCGACCCGCTATCTATCAAGATAGGAACCTCGATATGGTGAACGCCACACTACGAGTAGTGATAAGTTCAGTTTCAGCAAAGAAAGTGGTTGACGCAACTAGGACTCTAGGAAAGCCAATCAAATCTTTGTACGAAATGGAGAAAAGTTGCCTCACAATTTTGATAGCATAACATCAACAAAGAATCAAAAAGTCCTTTTACAATGAAAGTGAACAATATTTATACTAGTAGCCTATGCTAGCCGAATAGTCAAGTTCATAGGCTTAACAACTAAGCAATATAACTAATAATAACTATGAAAATTCTAGAAATGATCTTTCAATGTGCATGTCCATGTTCGGCCGAATGGGAGGTGGATGGAAGACTTCATGGCTAAGCATTGATGCACTTGGATAAATGGTCTTTATGCATGCTTTAGTAGGTTCGGCCAACACTTTAATTGAAGCATTAAGTTCATGTGGTTTCATCCAAAGGTGATGTCTTAAATGGGCTTCATGAAGAGACAAAAATAGGTGTGAACATAGGAGCATGAATAGCCTTTGAGGTGTGAACACAAGTAGTCGAATGGTTGCATGTTTGAACTCTAGTGTGAATGCTTTGATGTTACCATGGGGAAGAGATTCGACCACTTTTAGAGAATTGAAGGATAAAATGACTCTTGGCCGAATGGTTGCTTTGGAAAGTCCAAAAATCATCATACCAACTTAATTCATCCATGCATCTTGCCGTCCAAGGAGTGATGTACCTGCAACATTAAAATCAAGCATTAATCACCAATGTGAACACATTAAGGTGGCAGCAAATATAAACATATTAAACACACTCATAAATTTGGCTAACACAATAAATAATTGTAGTAATTATCCTAGTTCAACCAAGACATATTAATAACATGTAATAACCTAATTAAATTCGGCACACCTATTTAAAATGTCCAGAATTAAACAAATTAATTATTTGAATAAATATGTTCAAATTTATTTAATGCATCAATCTTATTTAATACCTAGGGACGAATAGACTTATTGAGCTCGATATAGGTGCATGAGCTAGTGATGAGCTGGGGGTAAGCTCGTGAGCTAAATCCGAGCTAGGTTCGGACTTGTAAGCTGGACCAGAGCTGGGGAGCTGGACATGAGCTGAATCTTAACTAGTAGCAAGTTGCGAGGTGAATTGGAAGAATTAATATAAGCTTCCTTGCTACGGTTGGGCTGAGTTTCATCCCAAATTTGAGCTACAAGAGCTGAAATAGAATCTTTGAAAGCCTTAGCTTGAGCTCGGGTGATAGGGCCTTGTGGTAGCGTCAGATGATCTTTACTCGAACTAGCTAAACCATTGGGTGCGCTCGCATCATTCCCCCCTCTTCAAAATGACTTGCCCTCAAGTCAGAATCTACATCAAAAGGGGATAAATCTGAAACATTGAAAGTAGCGCTAACATTATAGTCACCTGGCAAATCAACTATATAAGAATTTTCGTTTATTCGTTTAAGAATTTGAAATGATCCGTCTCCGCGAGGTAGTAGCTTAGATTTACGTTGGACCAGAAAGCATTCCTTGCGCAAGTGAACCCAAACCCAATCTCCGAGTTCAAAGACCATCCGTTTTCGGCCTTTCTTCGCATTTCGCACATAGGACTCAGTCCTAACCTCGATATTTGCTCTCACCTTTTGGTGTAAATCTTTGACAAAATCTGCCTTTTTCTTAGCATCTGTATGAACAAACTGATCAGTTGGCAAAGGCAATAAGTCTAAAGGTGTCAAAGGGTTAAATCCATATACAATCTCAAAAGGTGAAAATTTTGTCGCGGAATGGACGGAACTATTATACGCAAACTCAATATGTGGAAGACAATCCTCTCATGACTTCAAATTTTTACGCACGATGACCCAGAGTAAAATGGATAAGACTCGGTTGACGACCTCCGTTTGGCCATCAGTTTGGGGATGGCAGGTAGTCGAAAATAGAAGTTTGGTTTCTAATTTCCCCCACAAGGATCTCCAAAAGTGACTTAAAAATTTAGCATCTCGATCCGACACAATGGTGTGAGGGATGCCATGGAGTCGTACTATGTCTCTGAAAAACAAGTTTGCAACATGTACGGCATCGTCAGTCTTAGTACAAGCAATAAAATGAGACATTTTTGAGAATCTATCAATAGTTACAAAGATAGAGTCTTTCCCCGTTTTTGTGTGCTGTAGTCCAAGAACAAAGTCCATAGAAATGTCGACCCACGGTGCTTCAGGGATGGGCAGTGGCGTGTATAAGCCATCGGGTTGAACCTTCGATTTAGCTTGCTTACATGCTATACACCTATCACAAACCCGGTCTACGTCCTTTCGCATCCGTGGCTAATAGAAGTGTTCGTGGAGAGTGGCAAGCATCTTATTGACTCCAAAATGGCCCATAAGCCAGCCACTATGTGCCTCATCCACTAGTAAGTCTCGAATAGATCCATAGGGAATGCATAATTTACCTTCCTTGAAAAGGAAGCCCTCGTACCTATAAAAAGTGTCAAAAACACCGTTTTTGCAAGTAATGTAGATCTCACCAAAATCAGAGTCATTAGCATAAGAATCTTTCAATAAAGCAAAACCTAGAATTTTGGAATCCAAATATGATAACAAGGTATACCTTCTCGAGAGCGCATCAGCCACTATATTTTCTTTACCTTTCTTGTGGTTGATGACATATGGGAACGACTCGAGATATTCAACCCACTTCGTGTGGCGGTGGTTGAATTTATGTTGGTCTTTGATATGCTTCAAGGATTCATGGTCGAAGTGTATGACGAACTCCTTTGGCCACAAATAATGTTGCCACGTCTCAAGTGCCCGTATGAGTGCGTACATCTCTTTGTCGTACACCAGATAGTTGAGTATGACTCTGCTGAGTTTCTCACTAAAGTAAGCCACAGGTCGGCCCTCTTGTGTCAAAACAATGCTGATTCCAACACCAGAGGCATCGTACTCGATCTCGAAAGTCTTCGCAAAATCTAGAAGAACAAGTAAAGGAGCGTTAGTTAAGCAATCTTTAATTTTATTAAATAAAGTTTCTTGTTCATCGCTCCAACGGAAAGAGGAATATTTTTTTTATGACACTCGTAAGAGGAGCAGCGATAGTGCTAAAGTTTGGTACGAAGCGTCGGTAAAAACTCGCAAGTCCATGAAAACTCCTAACTTGAGTGACACTCGTAGGTCTTGGCCAATCTTGAATGGCCTTAATCTTCTCTTGATCTACCTCAAGACCATTCGCGTTAACCACAAAACCTAGAAAGAAAACTTTATCAGAACAAAATGAACATTTTTTTAGGTTAGCATATAATGTCTCTTTTCACAAAACTTCTAAAACAGATTTTAGATGTCTTACATGCTCGTCAACGGATTTGCTATAGATCAATATATCGTCAAAATATACAACACAAAACTTACCGATAAAGGACCTTAATACGTAATTCATTAACCTCATAAACGTGCTAGGCGTGTTGATAAGACCAAAAGGCATAACCAACCACTCGTATAACCCGTATTTGGTTTTGAACACTGTTTTCCATTCATCGCCCTCTCGCATTCAGATTTGGTGGTAGTCGCTTTTCAAGTCAATTTTTGAGAAAACTGTGGCTCCACTAAGTTCGTCTAACATGTCATCTAAGCGAGGAATGGGATGACGATATTTGATTGTAATTTTATTGATGGCTCAGCAATCAACGCACATCCGCCATGTCCCGTCTTTCTTTAGCACCAACAGAATAGGAACAGCGTAGGGGCTAAGGCTCTCGCGTATGTAGCCTTTTTCCATCAACTCTTGGATTTGCCGCTGTAATTCTTTAGTTTCCTCTGGATTGGCTCGGTAGGCAGGTCGGTTTGGGATTACAGCTCCCGGCATAAAATCTATTTGATGTTCGATCCCACGAAGTGGTGGGAGACCACTTGGGACTTCTTCCGGGAAAACTTCTTTGAAATCCTGTAACAAAGAAAGAACAGGAGAGGGAAGGGTGTCAGGCAAATCGTTAGTAGTAATCAAAGTTTCATTGTACAGAAGTACAAGAACAGGCTGTCTCATCACCAAAGCTTTTCTCACATCACTAGCTTTTGCAAAAACACTCATTTTCTCGATTTTCTTTTCTTTTTCTTATTTTTCTTTGTTGTTTTTCTTTTCACTCTCTTTTGTTTTCTTTTTCTTATTTTTTTCATCTTTTGTTTTTTTATATTCTTTCTTTTCTTTCTCTCTCATTTGTTCGACAGAAACTTTTAATTTCATTTGGTCTTCGTACACTTGTTTGGGAGATAATGGTGCCAAGGTTACGTTCTTTCCCATGAACTTGAAGGTATACTGATTAGTGTACCCGTTATGTAGCACTCACCGGTCAAATTGCCACGGGCGACCAAGGAGTAGATGCCCCGCATGCATCGGTACTACGTCGCAAACTACTTCGTCCGTATACTTACCAATGTTGAATGAGACAAGTGCTTGCTTTGTTACCTTAAGTTCTCCGCCATCGTTGAGCCATTGAAGTTTGTAGGGGCTCGGATGCTTGGTAGTAGGCAAACCAAGTTTTTCGACCATCATGGTACTTGTTACATTGGTACAGCTGCCTCCGTTAATAATGACGCTTCAGATTTTGCCTCCGATTTGACAACGAGTATGAAATATATTTTCTCGTTGGAGATCATTTTCTGTGCCTTGGAGACTTAGACTTCGCTTCACAACAAGTAATTCGCCTTCCATGGGCTATTCTAAGTCCTCGACTTCAGAAGTCGATTTGAATTCTTTCTCTTCTTCGTCCTCCATTTCAACTTCGCCATCGGCTCGCAACACCATGGTTTTTCGATTTGGACACTGACTGGCTATGTGTCCTCTTCGGAGACACTTGAAACATTTGATGTCCCGATTTCGATTGAGCGATGTTTCCGGTGCCTTGCCTTTGTTAATTTCAGTATTCGATTTGTTGGTTTTTGGAGGGGCAGTGGATTCTTTTCCTCGAAAGGCTGGAAGGCCTTTACTCGAACTTTGGCCCCACTTTGACGTGTTAGAAGTGGAGAATCCTCGGCTTGGGCCTTTTCGCTTTAGTTGTTTCTCTACCTTAATGGCCATATGGACCATGTCAACCACTTCAAGGTAGTGTTGTAATTCAACCACATTGGCGATATCTCGATTTAGACCAGCCAAGAATCGTGCCATCATTGCTTCGGGATCTTCTTGCACGTCCGCCCGAATCATCGCAATTTCCATCTCTTTGTAGTAATCTTCGACACTTTTGGACCCTTGTGTGAGATTTTAGAGTTTTTCGTGCAACTCTCGGTGGTAGTACGAAGGAATAAACCGTCGCCTCAACACCGCCTTTATCTCGGTCCACGTAGAAATTAGACATTCTCCGTTTCGCCTCCGACTAGTGGTTAGTTGATCCCTCTAGATCATGGCGTAGTCCGAAAATTCTATAGCTGCGAGTTTCACCTTTTTATTCTCGGAGTAATTATGACAATCGAATACCAACTCTATCTTTTTTTCCCACTCAAGATAGACCTCTGGATCCGATCTACCTTGGAACGGTGGAATGGACAGCTTGATGTTCTTGAGATCGTCATCTTCTCATCTACGATCTCGATGTCGTGGTTCCCTCTGACGAAAACTAGTTGTGGATTCTTGTTCACTCTCAAGATCACTAAGGTTGTTTGCTTCATCGTCTTGGACCCTTCGTCTTCCCCGATTTTGATTTGGCCTCTCGCGTCTTGGTCTAACCCCCTCGGGTGTTCTTTCGCGTTGGCCATTCATTTCAACTTGAAACAAACGGTCTTCGATGGGATTGAGCCTTCGATCTAGGAGTTGCTCCATTTCTCGTAATAAGGCTTGCATGTTTAAGTCGAGGACGTTGCGAACGGGTTGTCTAGCCGGACGATCTTCCATGTTGTGATCTGACTCTTGTGACATTAAAACTTTGTTAAAGTAAACCTCACTACAAAACCTCACAATCTCTTAAAAAGGAAAAGGAGATGATTCTCTCACGCTCGTGTTTACACTCGAGATTAGGCTTTTACCTCCACTCTATTACACTTACAACTCTTGTGCCTTTTACCTCTCTTAACCTTTTCTCGTGATTTCGTAAGCAGATTCGTTAAGGCTTAGTCCTTGGTCTAGGTGGCCGGTTCAAAAGGGGTAACAAGTGATTGATGTATTCGGTTTAGGGTAGGCTGAAAGAATAGGGAATTGGGTTAAAAGTGTGGCGTATTAGGGAGAGTAGAATAGAAAATGGATCGGGAACTATATCAAATCAAAGCTTGACGATCAAATAACAACGTAATTGCATAAAACACTTCTTTTTTTTTTCCAGATTTTTTTAAAATTTTTTTTAAACTTGTATAACTTTTTTTTTGTACTATATCAGCAAACTAAATACAATAGGAACACTTCTGTACGTGATTTTTTTTCCTCAGCTGCGTAGATTTTTGTTTTTATTGTAATAGCAACAAACTAATCAAAATGAGAAAACTTCAGTATACGAATTTTTTTCTATACTCTTTTTTTTTCTTTTTCGGATCCTACTTACTTTCGTTCACTTTTACTATTCCCGGGAATGATTTAGTCGCACGAACTTCTTGTTTTAGTAGCTCTGATACTAAATGATACGATTCATCTCTGGAGAGTCGAGTCATATTCGTAGTTGCCCGATCGTCGACAAGAAGTTACGTAAAGTTTAGTTAAAAGAGTTGGATAGTTGAAGAAAGGCTAAGAAAGAAAGGTTAAGAAAGGTTCAAATAGGTAAGATGGATTGAGTAACAAAAAGGTCGGTATGGTAAGAAATGGACGATTTTGTCGATTTGGTATGAACTGGTTTCAAAAGAAATATGATTGAACAAAAAAAAGGTACAAACAAGAACCAATATCGATATGGTATCGACCCGTTGTTTATAGGCCCTTTGAGTTCAGTTTAGGTTTGGTAAAGTTGACCTCGGCCCTCTATCTATCAAGATAGGAACCTCGGTATGATGAACGCCACACTACGAGTAGTGATAAGTTCAGTTTTGACAAAGAAAGCAGTTGACGCAACTAGGACTCTAGGAAATCCAATTGAATCTTTGTACGAAATAGAGAAAAGTTGCCTCACAATTTTGACAGCATAACATTAAAAAATAATCAAAAAGTCCTTTTACAATGAAAGTGAACAACTATTTGTACTAGTAGCCTATGTTAGCCGAATAGTCAAGTTCATAGGCTTAACAACTAAGCAATGTAACTAATAATGGCTATGAAAATTCTAGAAATGATCTTTCAATATGCATGTCCATGTTCGGCCGAATGGGAGGTGGATGGAAGACTTCATGGCTAAGCATTGATGCACTTGGATAAATGGTCTTCATGCATGCTTGGGTAGGTTCGGCCAACACTTTAATTGAAGCATTAAGTTCATGTGGTTTCATCCAAAGGTGATGTCTTAAATGGGCTTCATGAAGAGACAAAAATAGGTGTGAACATAGGAGCATGAATAGCCTTTGAGGTGTGAACACAAGTAGTCGAATGGTTGCATGTGTGAACTCCTAGTGTGAATGCTTTGGTGTTACTATGGGGAAGAGATTCGGCCACTTTTAGAGAATTGAAGGATAAAGTAACTCTTGGCCCAATGGTTGCTTTGGAAAGTCCAAAAATCATCATACCAACTTAATTCATCCATGCATCTTGCCGTCCAAGGAGTAATGTACCTGCAACATTAAAATCAAGCATTAATCACCAATGTGAACACATTAAGGTGGCAGCAAATATGAACATATTAAACACACTCATAAATTCGGCTAACACAATAAATAATTGTAGTAATTTGGACACATTAAATCCTAGTTCAACCAGGACATATTAATAACATGTAATAACCTAATTAAATTCGGCACACCTATTTAAAATGTCCAGAATTAAACAAATTAATTATTTGAATAAATATGTTCAAATTTATTTAATGCATCAATCTTATTTAATAGCTAGGGATGAATAGACTTATTGAGCTCGATATAGGTGCATGAGCTAGTGATGAGCTGGGGGTAAGCTCGTGAGCTAAATCCGAGCTAGGTTTAGACTCGTAAGCTGGACCCGAGCTGGGGAGCTGGACATGAGCTGAATCTGAACTAGTAGCAAGTTGCGAGGTGAACTGGAAGAATTAATATAAGCTTCCTCGCTGCGGCTGGGCTGAGTTTCATCCTAAATTCGAGCTACAAGAGCTGAAATAGAATCTTTGAAAGCCTTAGCTCGAGCTCGGGTGATAGGGCCTTGTGGCAGCGTCAGATGATCTTTACTCGAACTAGCTGAACTGTTGGGCGCGCTCGCATCATTTTGGGCCTAGAGGAATTGGGCTTTGGGCTTTAGTTCTCATAAAATTTTTAAGTGAGCAAGAAAATGAAAAATGATATGTTAGCTTTAAGGGTTTAATGAATTTGGAGTGTCTAGGTGTGTTGGAGAAGTTCTGGGTTCGAGTTTTGTGGTGGAGGAATTTTAATTTAATTATTAAAAGAACCAGGGTTGTGAGTAATTGGGATTTTAAATAAAAATAGGGGAAATGTAACGCCCTGATTTTCGGGATTTTTCGGGTTTTTGTGATTTTTTGGTAAATTTTGAAATTTTGGTGTTCTGAGTATTGGAATTGTGTTTAAATGTGTTAGTGGGCCTTTAGAAGGCCCAAGCCTAAGTTAAACTCAGTAAAACATCAAAGTTGAATTTTAAGTGAATACGAGACTTGGTTAAGTGGGCTTTTAAGAAGAACTTCGTAAATTATGACACAAATAAGGCCTTGGTAAAGTGGCAAGGTGGCGCCACTAGGTTCCTAAATAAATGGCGCCTGGAAAGGAATTGGAGGTCCAGGGTTCAAGTTGTAAGGTAGGCATGTTGTTACTTTTTAATTTTAGGCATGTGCTGGGCATGTGATCACTCAATAGAATTTCGGCAAGGGCCTTAGGGAGGTTGGGCCGATTGCTTTAGTTGATATTAGGGTTAGGTTCTTTTTTTCTGTCTTGGAGGATTAGGGGTAGCCACCTGAAAGCTTTCATTCATCTTTTCTGAGTTCTCACAAAAGTCGAAAACGCAAGTCCCTTCTCACTGGTGCCGAATTTTCTTCCTCTCTTTTTCCTGCATTTTCTTTCTTTCTTTATGCTTCATCTTCTAGTCGAAACCTTCTGATCACCTTATTCACCTCCTCTGCCGATCCTATCCTCCACTAAACCTTCGTAGCCGATCGCTGTTAAAAGTCGAAATCCCGAAAGCTCACTACTTGTGCCGATTTCTCCAAAGCCAAAATCCTTCAGTATTTTTGTTTCTTTTGATCAACATTCATCTTCTCTAAACCCTTAGTATCTGTCAGCAATAATACTTCAAGGTTGTAGCCTCAAATCATCATCATCTTCATCACTTAAAAAGCCGAAATACCATAGATTTAGGGGCCTATAGCCGAAACTTTAGATCTCCTGGATTCGAGTTCTACCATCATTTAAAGGATAGATCTGCATCAGATCTGCGTAGAAATCAAAGAAGAATAAGTGGTAAGTGCTTATCACTTCAGATCTAGTCTTATTTTACAAGTTAGAAAAAGCCGAAGTCCCTAAAATCTAGGGAGGCTGTCGATTTGGGCATAGGGCTTTAAGGGCCTTGAACCGATGATTTCTTTTGGTGATTAGTGTTTTCTTGAGTGTTGGATCGAAGGCTTGGATCTTTGGAGCAACCAGACTTGGATCTAGTCATCGGTTTTCGGCAAAAAGGTAAGATTCTAAAGGCTTTAGGGGCATGGTTCGAATATGGGTAAGTGAATATTGGAATTAGTTGTTGTGGTTTGTGATCTAAGAATTGTGGTAATCAATTGTAGGACATTAAAAGGGATCTCAGTAGCAGTCGTCACGAAACAGGTGTGTATCGAACACCCTTTCATAGTTCCATTCGGTAAAAGTCAAAATGCTGAAATTTCGGTATTTCGTGGGGTTGTGAGTGTACGAGTGCTCACAAGACGTTTAGAAATCATTAGATCTGAAATCGCAAAGTGGTAAGTTAGCCGTGTGTGAAATTTCATGCACTTCAGTAATTGGTGGGCCTCGATAGGCTAAAACTGGGCCCAATGGGCTTACGGGTCCATACGGGTAAGATAATTAAAAAAAAGGGGAAATAAATATGTTCTGTTAGACTGTGGTATCAAAACTGCTTAAACCGGTAAACTGGTCATAATACTTGGATTAAATGGGCTTAAATTACTAGTGGACTCTGTAGGGCCATTAGGGTTAAGGTTGACCTGAATGCATGTCTAATTATTTCTGTTTACTGTATACCATGTTTTTATTGTTATCTGATGCATGGGAATGGGATATTGATGGAGGAACTACTGAAAGTGGCTTGTCCACGTACTGGAGGCTTTGCCTCAAGTTACTGATAATTGAGCAGCAATGCTGCAACTATGGAGTGTAGGGCTGGGTGGGTTGAGATATTCCCCACGTAGAGTGTAAGGCTGGTACGGGTGGAGTGTAGTGGTTGGCTATAGGCTGGGTTGGGCTTGCATTCACGAATATGTTTGTTCTGTTCTGAAATTGGGCCTATGGGCCACACCATATCTAAAAAGGGCTAAGGCCCGCCATCAGATGCTGAAAGGGCCTCGGCCCGGTAGCCATTGCTATCTGATTGGGGCTTAGGCTTAATGGGCTTAAGCTATCTTGGGCTTTGGATGGGTTCTCTATACACACTGAGTTTTCCAAACTCACCCCTTTCTCTTCCATCCTTGCAGGTGAGCCCTAATTGGTGAACTTGGAGCTGGGTGGGATTCAGAGTGGCCACGAAGATTAAATTTTTGGATTTTAAATAAGTTTCGCATTTATTTTTGATTATTTTTATTTTGGTTAAAGTTGTAATAAGGCCGCTCTTTTATTATTTTTATTTTGGGTTATTAAATTGGCTAGCTCTAGGGCGCGTTTTATAAAAGTTACTTTTTTTCAAAATATCACGATAACCGAGCAAAGCTTCCACAATGTAAATGTTTTCAAAGGAAATAAATATTTTAAATAGACTTAAACTTAATTTGTTGTTCGTGGACAAGTAATATGGTTAGAGTGTGGCAATGGATGTGTGCATGTCTAGGATTGGATCCAGGAAGAGCTTGGTACTTAAGCGGTCCAATAGACTCACCTCCTCTTTTCTGGCTTCCAACCTGGTGCATAGCTTCCATTCACTTTAACTTATAACAAAAACATTCTTTAAACCCTAAGAAGGATTTTTGGATAAAACATAACTACTTTAGTAACATTTCCATGTGACACGCTGAATTCGGTCGTAATGTCTGGGCTGGGTTTGGGGTGTTACAGGAAAAATGGCATCAAAAAGCCTTGTGGTGGAGTGGCTAAGTGATGACACTTAGGGTGTGGGGAGGTGGCGTTAGTGGCTAGAAAGGAGATCCTAGGTTCGAATCCTAGCTTATTATTTTTAGGAGTTTAATTTTGTCCTTCTAGAAGGTTGGAAGTGGCGTGAAGATGGACTCTAAGGAGAGTGTTTAGGAGAGAAAATTTAGGAAACAGATTGGGGAGTTATCAGGGAGAAAAACGAGGAGATGAGAAGGGGGAAGTGATGGAGTTGAATTGGGAATTGAGGGTCAGGCAATTTGGCTATAGGCTATAAATATGTGCTGAGTTTGGGATCCTAGGCTAATGCCAAATTCTTCATTTTTTTTAAGTGCCGATTGGCTTTTCCATCTTTGCTAGCTGATTCTTTTCCATTCTTTCTCTCCTTAATTCTCTTTTGATTTACCTTTTAGGTTAGTTGATTCCTTCTTTTACTCTTTTTCTTTAATTTGTGCCGAATAAAACTTATTCACCATATTATTTTAAAAGCCGAAAAGCCGAATCTCCCTTGGGCCGATTGCTCTTTTGGTGGAATTAGTATTAGATATCGAATTTTAGCTCTCTGTTGAATTGCTCCTTAGGTGTTTTGCGATTTTGATCTAGGGAATACGTGATCAAGGAAAAGCTATTAGGGAATGGTGTTCAAGGTTTGTGACCAAGGGAATCGTAGCACGCTCGATTACCAGGTGTGTACACACACTTTGCATACACAGTAGATCGGTAAATTCTGAAATGCCGAAAAGTCGAAATGCCGAAATGTCGAAAGTTTGGATACGGTAGTCTTGCGAGTGTGCGAACACTCGTAAGAGGGTATTCGATACGATCCTAGAGACCCCATGAGAGATCTTATGGACTTGGGTCACGTTTTGGCCAACTAGGCCAGAATGGGCCAAATGGGCCCGTGAGCCCAAATAAGCAAAAGTTGATAATTTGGTAATATGTGATGAGCTGATTAAGTTTGTTGAATGGTTTGGATTGGATTCGGGCCTGATGGGCCATATAAGTGTGATTGAGCCTAATGGGCTGCATAAATGTGACTGGGCCTGATGGGCTATATAAATGTATGGAAGCCTGTAGACTTGCTAGGGTTTTGTCATGGACTTGTAGGCCTAGTTTCTAATAAATCCTTAAGTAGCATAGAACTTAACTAAATTATCAAATTCGTCTGTGGACAAGTCATAAGGGTAAAGTGTGGCAATGGGCATATGCATGTCTAGGATTGGATCTAGGGAGAGCTTGGTACTTAAGCGGTCTTAATGACCCACCTCCTCTTATCTAGAATCCTACCTGGTGCATAGTGTCTGTTCACTTTGGCCAACAAGGACTTGTTGACGGGCCAGAGTTCGTAATTAAGGCCCATACTACTAAGAAATTACCAAAATACCCCTGTAGGGTAGAAATTACTGAAATACCCTTATGTGTTATGAGTATGATCTATGTATGATATATGCTGAATCCATACATTATTATGTTGCACATGGGCTGGGTTTATGATTGGAGGAAGTGTATAAGGATCACATGGTTACTTGACGACTGTGGATCCACCGAAGGTGTTTTAGCCACCGAGGAGCTTTGCTGCACCGTTAAGTAGTGCCGTAACCGGTGCTACACCGTTTATAAGCAGCTATGCTACACCGTTAAGTGGGGTCGCACTCGTTCCACACCGGGTTGTAATAAGGATGGGTGGGTCGAGTATCTCCCCACTGTAAGTGTTGGTTGGAAAGGGGGTGTACAGGTTGGATGGGGATATAAGCATTTGCATACATACATCATGATTGGATTATGAAAAGGGCTTGGCCCTGTTAAATGTGATCTGTGGAAATTGACATGGGTTCAGGACCTACTGAGGCCAAAATGGGCTAAGGACCAAAGGCCATCGTATTTGAATTGGGCTTAGGCCCAAAATGATTTGTCTGTTGCATGTTTGTTTGATGAGGGTTGTACACACTGAGTTTTCGAAAACTCACCCCCTTCTCAGGTGATGCTCAATAGGAGGTTCGATGTTTGGAAGAACTCAGGGTGGCCAGCTAGCAGGACAACTTGAATTTGTTTAAAAATCATTTGAGTTACTAGTTTATTAAGTAATTAACTTTTCTTTAGTCTGGATTGTAATAAGGCCTCCCCTCTTTGCTATTATTTGGTTTATTATTTTTGTGTCATGTAATCAAGGAAAGTTGAACACGATTTCCTATATCATAGAATGTTTTCCACGTTTCCGCAACTAAATTCTAAAATGATTGTTTTTCTTATATCAAATGTTTCGAACAAGCTTTCGCAACTGAAAAGAGATTTTACGAAGTACTTGAGATGTATTGTTATAAGGAAGGGTTTTCAATGAAAACAGGGTTTTCGTCAGAACACTTCAATGTGACATGCCAGATTCGGCCATGACGTCCGGGTTGGATTTGGGGTGCTACACATACTGACTTGCTCACACATCCACAAGACATGCCCATGTGCCTTGGCCGTGGTCGAAACTAACTTGGGCCACACGGCTAGCCACACGTCCGTGTGCCTTGACCGTGCTCAAGCCTGACTTAAAATTGTAGGGTACACCAAGGGACACACAGCCGTGTAACATACCGTGTGTCACACACGGTTGAGACACACGCCCGTGTGGACAAAAATAGACCATTTCAAAAGCCAAATTGCCACCCAATTTGGGTCAAACCTACAAACACCAAAACAAGCACAATTGCATAACAAATTCAACCAATTTTCAATACCAAAACTTACATCATTCATGCCATATTATTTACAACAATTTCATGCTTATAACACATATCAAAACATGTCATCCTATAAGTCCAAAATCATACCAAAACATATGGTTTCATAATCTCCAAACGTACAATCAAATCTCATGCCAAAACCTTACCAAATTAACCAATTCTCTTTTCCATTCAAAGCACTTCATATAAGCATAATTTACATCACATATCACATACCAAAATCAAACTATAAGTTCAAACATAAACTAGCCATATCACATGGCATGATATAGACATTACAAAACATATCCAAATACTCATAGCCTATACATGCCATACTTCAATATATACATTTTCAAAAGGTACCAAAATATAGTTCGATAGTGTGGTGATGATCCTCGACGACCCCCGAGCTTCCGATAGCTTTGATATCTATAAAACAGTTGAAAAACACACAGAGTAAGCTTTCAAAAGCTTAGTAAGCCATATACAAATAAACTTATCAATTAAAGCATATAAACATCATCTAATACATATACTCCATAGTCAAATACTATCACAAACCACATAATTCATGTACATTTCTCATATACTCAATTCATTTGCATAAATAACATACTTTCTCATACTTATAACACATATCATCACTTGTACATATACTTACCTTTGTTCTCAAACGTAGTATACATTTCAAACGTACCTGAATCGGGTACACATCTCATAAATTCATTCGTTTCTCGGAATGCCCATTGAACAGTTCAGAATCATAAGGATATGCGGATAGGTCAGAAAGTACATACAATGCCTGTAACATCCCGAAATAGGGCCTAAACGGAATAGTGGTTGCGAAACCACAAATTCAAGGTAGAAAAATTTATTTTATTATTATTTTGAGGTTCATGATATGATTACATGATTGTGTGAAAATTTCGTGATGAAATTCTATGCATAAAGTGCTTAAGTTGAGATCAGGGACTAAATCGAATAATTTGCAAAACTTGCATTCTAGAAGTTTTTAGTATGAAATTGCTTTGAAATATTAATTAGGAGGTCTTAAATAGCAATTTGACCAATTTTAAGTTCATGGACAAAATTAGGACATGGAAGGAATTTTTGGAAAGTTTAGTAGTAAGGGCATTTTGGTCATTTAGTTATTAAAATGAATTAAAAATAAAATTAAAAGCCAATTTTTGTCCATCTTCTTCATTAGGACGAAATTTCAAGGGTTCTCCATAGATAGGGTTTGTTTCAAGCTTTCAAGCTCCATAGTAAGTGATTCCAAGCCCGCTTTTAATGTTCTTTACGTTTTGAGTCCCAGAGCTCGATAAAGCTTATGCTAGCAATAATTTAAGTTAGGGTTCATATTTGGAAAAATACCCATAGGTAAAATTTGTGTATTTTGATGTTTTATGATAGAATATGAGGTTTTAAATTATGTTAGACAATTTGTACTACTCGGTTTTAAGCAAAAAGCAGTAAAACGACTTAATTGGTAAAAATACCTAATAGTCATAAGTGCATGTTAGAGTATGAATTTGATGCTGCCATAGAAGGGAAAATGACCAGCATGTCATAAAACATAAGAAAATAGGATGAAGTTAAATTTACGAGCTTTGGGGCAAAAAGTGTAAATATGCACGAAAGTTTAGGGGCAAATCAGAATTTTGCCAAAATATGATTTTGGGTCAATTTGAATAATGTGAGTCCTAATTAGACTATATTTTAAATGATAGAGCAAGGAAAACTGAAATTCGGGCTAAAATGGAGAAAATACCAAGTTGTAGACGAAATGGTAAAAGTAGTTATTTTTGCATACGAGGTAAGTTTACTGATAAATAAATGCACTATTCTTTTATTTTACATTATTATTGTCAATTTCAGCATTTATATACTTATTTCATGAGAATATTTAAAGTCGAATTAAAGTGTGAGTGAGAGAAAAAGCATTAGGAAGCCCCGTTTGAACCTTAGGAATGTTAGGATATTGGGGTTGACAGGACAGGACAGAACAGAAATGAGCCATGTAAGTCCATATCAGATATATGGCTTTGGAGACAGGAATGAGCCATGTAAGCCCATATTAGATATATATATGGCATTGGAGACAGGAATAATTCATGTAAGTCCATGTCGAAGACATGGCATTGGCGGGATATTGATAGACAGGAACGACCCCAATATCCTTAGTATTCCGAGTGGTTCAATGGGTCATTGTACACGTTAAATTACAGTGAATTATCAGCAAAAGGGAAGGTAGATTATATTTATGAATAGTGAAAGGTCAGGTAAGAAAGAAGTTAAGTGAGTAAAGAAGAAGGTAGAAAATGAGAAGTAAATAAAGTTTATGAGGCTAGGTGACATTATGTATAATTATTCATTATGTTTGAATGTTGTAATTTATTTGCTTGTAAGCTTACTAAGCCTAGTGCTTACTCTCTTTATTTTCTTTTTCTTATAGTTTTTATCAAGCCACTCGGGGATCGAAGGAAACGTCGGAGACCCGATCACACTATCGAAGGAATCACATTGGTATAGTTAGACGTTTCGTTTTGTGTATGGCATGTATAGGAACTTGGTTTCTTTTGATATGATATGATCAATGAATGATGTGTAAATACTTGCTAGTGATTAACTAATAGAAGGGCTGATGATATACATGTTTAATAGTATGTATGAATAAGTAGTAACTATCACATGAAAACTAAGAAAAATGTGAAAGTAACTTAAAAACAGATTTAAGTATCAGAAATAGCATGACTTTTAAAAATCACTAAAAATCATAGAGAATGGTTTGATGGTGAATAATATATGAAATTAAAGCTTATTATGTCTATTTTCTTATGGAATAAGAAAAATAGGTAAAGGTATTATATTTTATGAGATATCTGAGTTTTAGTGAAACAGGGTCAGAGAAATTTCTAGATCCCCTGTTTCAACTTTGGAAATTCACCATAAATTGTGAAAACATAATTAGGTGGTGTAATTTATATGGTTAGAATCCTTATTGAATCTAGTTTTAACAGAAACAAACGATATAGTTATATTAATTTTGTATAGGGAGAAAAGTGGTTCATACTAAGTAGAGGTCAGTGCAGTCGAATTCTGAAACAGGGGTAACTTTAACTAATAAACTGTACTAATTGGCTAAGTCAAAAATTCTAGAAAAAAATTAGTGGATAGATATATGAGTCTAGTTTCAGAAAAAAATTACGGATCTAAATTTTGAGTTTCAGAACTCAAGATATGAATTTTTAGGCGACTACAATGCAGAATGACAGCACATTCCGAAAAGTTTAAATAAACAATTTTAAAACTATTTAAGTGATAGATTAAGTTTAGTAATGCCTCGTGCTCGATTTTGGCAACAGTCTCGGGTAAGGGGTGTTACAATGCCAACGTCCCAAACGTGGTTTTACATGTAATTAAACATCAATGCCACTGTCTCAGACAGGGTCTTACACGAAATCAAATACAATGCCAACGTCCCAGATGTGGTCTTACACGTAAATCATAAGTCGATGGCAACGTCCCAGACTTGGTCTTACACGATAACACATATCGGATCCTATGTCATGACATATGCATCCTAACTATTCCTAAGGTTTGTACGGGGCTTTTCGGACGTCGGAACTTTACCGATACTTTTTCAGATATCTTATTTTCAACTTTCATATTATCATTTATCATTGTTCAATAACATATTAGCATAAATAATCCATTTCAAATGCATTAATTTCTATATAGACTTACCTCGTACGGATTCGGACGAATAGAATTGACTATTCAACGAATTTTTACTTTCCCCGATCTAATTCCGTTTTCTTTGGTTCTTGATCTAAACATATTCAAATTTAACCATTTTATTCACCAAATCATTCAATTCAATCCAAAAACACATATTTAGGGCATTTTACAAATTAGCCCTCATATTTTCACATTTTTACATTTTAGCCTCTATTTCACTAAATTATAAAATACACATAATTTCTTTAAACACATGTCTAGCCAAATTTTCATATAGCTCATACAAGCCCACATATTCCAATTATTTCATATGTTAGTCCCTCAAAAACTTATGTTCATAATTTAGTCTAAATTACTCAATTTCATCAAAAATTCAAAGACAAAACTTAGTAATCTAGCACATATCTTTCATCTACTAACATTAAACTTCATAAAGCTCATAGTTTCATCAATAGATCACCTCAAAATCATCAACAAAATAAAAAATTAAAGCATGAGCTTGATAGATTACTAAGCAACGATTACAAAAACGGACCAAAACACATACCTTAATTCTCAAATTTCCTAGCCGAACCCTAACTCAATCTTTTTCTTTCTTATTTCTTTGATTTTCGGCAATGGATGAACATAAAATTGCTTATTTCATGCCTTTTTTTATTTTAATTACATTATTAAGCCATTTACCTTTTTAACCTTATTATTAATCATAAAAGAAACATATATTGGATGGTCATTAAAGTCCATTCATAGGTTCAATGGTCAAATAAAAACTTAAGGACCTATCAATTATAAAGACATAACAAATAGGCACTTTAACAAATAGAACACATCTTTTACATTTTACGCGATTAGGTCCTTTTAACAAATTGAGCACACAAATGATAAAATTTTCATACGAAATTTTCACACATACCAATTCACATATAATGGGCACAGAAAATAATATTAAAATATTTTTTAACTCGGATTTGTGGTCTCAAAACCACTATTTCAACTAAAGTCTAAATCAGACTGTTACAATTCTCCCCCCTTAGGGATTTTCATCCCAGAAAATCTTACCGTTGAACCAATTTGGATATTGTTGTCTCATAGCATCTTCAGGCTCCCACGTAGCCTCTTCAATACCGTGTCAATGCCACATCACTTTTAATAAAAAATTTTCTTATTTCGTAGTTCCTTAACCTCGCGAGCTAATATACGGATCGATTCTTCTTCGTAAGTCATATCAGACTAAATTTCAATCTCAGACGGAGGAATCACATGCGAAGGATCAGATCTATATCGTCGAAGCATTGATACGTGAACCACATTATGAATATTTTCTAGTTTTGGTGGAAACAACAATTTGAAAGCAACTGGCCCAATACGTTCGGTAATCTCATACGGCTTGATGAATCTCGGACTCAATTTACCTTTTCTACCGAATCGGGGTACTTTGTTTCACGAGGATACTTTCAAAAACACTTTTTCCCAATTTTAAATTCAATATATTTTCATTTCAAATTTGCATAAGATTTCTGACGACCGGAAGCTACTTTCAGACTATCTCGGATCACTTTTACTTTCTGGTCAGTCTCTTTTATCAAATCGACCCCATGTATCTTATGTTCACTGAGCTTAGTCAAATACAAAGGTGTGCGACATTTGAAACCATATAAGGCTTCGTATGGTGCCATTTTAATGCTCGATTGAAAACTATTATTGTAAGTAAATTCAATCAAAGGCAAATACTGTTCCCACGAACCTTCAAACTCAAGAATGCAACATCTAAACATATCCTCAAGCAGTTGAATAATCCGCTTGGATTGACCATCTATTTGAGGTGAAAAGCAGTACTGAAGTGCAATTTTGTACCCAGAGCATCTTGCAATTTCTTCCAAAATCGTGAAGTGAATCTTGGATCTCTATCTGACACAATAGACAATGACACCTCGTGCAGTCTCACAATATCAGAAATATACAACTCAGCTAATTTATCAAGCGAGTAATCAGATCGTACCGAAATAAAATGAGCTAATTTCGTCAATTGATCAACTACAACCCATATTGTATCTTTCTTTCTTGAAGATAGGTGCAAAACCAAAACAAAGTCTATCATCACTCTATCCCATTTCCACTCCAGAATCATAATCGGCTGTAACAAACCTGATGGCACCTGATGTTCAGCTTTAATTTGCTGACAGATCAAACATTTTGAAACAAAGTCAGAGATATCTCTTTTCATTCCAGACCACCAGTAATGTTGTTTCAAATCATTATACATTTTCGTACTACTTGGATGCACAGATAAACGACTGTTATGAGCTTCATTTAAAATCATCTAAATTAACTCTGAATTTCTTAGAACACAAACCTGATCTCTGAATCTTAGACAATCATCTTTATCAACTCTGAAGTCTGAATCAGAATCTAAATTACACTAAGCTCATTTTGCTAAAATTTCATTATCAACATTCTAAGTATCAATAATCTGCTGTAAGAACAAATTTCTCGCTTTTAATTTCGCTAAAATTGAACCATCAACAGACATACACAACTGAACATTCATAGCACGCAATGCAAATAATGATTTCTGACTCAAAGCATCAGCAACAACATTGGCTTTTCCCAGATTATAATCGATCACAAGCTCGTAGTCTTTTAATAGTTCTAACCACCTTCTTTGTCGTAGATTCAGATCTTTCTGAGTCATCAGATATTTCAAACTCTTATGATCAGAATATACGTGACATTTCTCACCAAACATATAATGACGCCAAATTTTCAAAGCAAACACAATCGCAGCTAACTCAAGGTCATGTGTTGGATAGTTCTTTTTGTGTGACTTTAACTGTCTAGAAGCATAAAAAATGACTTTGCCTTCTTGCATCAAAACACATCCCAGACCGATCAACAAAGCATCACTAAAGATCACAAATTCTTTACCCGATTCAGGTTGTACTAACACTGGAGCTTCAGTCAATAGGGCTTTCAATTGATCAAAGCTTTTTTGACACTTTTCGGACCATTCAAACTTCACATCTTTCTGAAGTAGTTTCGTTAACGAAGCTGCAATCATAGAAAAGCCTTTTACGAATCGTCTATAATAACCGGCAAGTCCTAGAAAACTGCGGACTTCAAAAACATTTCTCGGAGGCTTCCAATCTAACATAGTTGAAATCTTGCTCGGATCAACTCAGATACCTGATGCTGATACAATATGACCCAGAAAACCAACTTATAGTAACCAGAATTCACATTTGCTAAACTTCGCATACAATTGCTTATCACGCAAAGTCTGTAGCACTATTCTTAGATGCTCGGCATGCTCGAATTCATCACGCAAATAAATTAATATGTCATCAATGAATACGACAACAAATTGATCTAAATACGGTTTGAAAATTCTGTTCATTAAATCCATAAAGATAGCAGGTGCATCTGTTAATCTGAAAGGCATAACTAAGAATTCATAGTAGCCGTACCTCGTTCTGAAAGCTATTTTCGGAATGTCTGAGTCTTTTACTCTCAACTGATAATAACCCAATCTCAAATCTATCTTCGAAAATACGATTTCTCCTTTCAACTGATCAAACAGATCGTCAATTTGAGGTAGAGGGTATTTATTCTTGATAGTCACTTTGTTCAACTATCAGTAATAAATATACATTCTCATTGTACCATCTTTCTTTTTCACAAACAGAACTGGTGCACCCCAAGGTGAGAAACTCGATCTTGCGAATCCTCTATCAGTCAATTCTTGTATCTGAGACTTTAATTCTTTTAACTCGGTTGAAGCCATTCTATACGGAGCTATCAAAATCGGAGTAGTTCTCGGTATTAACTAAATGCCAAATTCAACTTCTCAGATCGGAGGTAATCTCGGAAGTTCTTCAGGAAACACATTAGGGAATTCACAGACAATAGGCACTGAATTAACTTTCTTTTCTGACATTTTCGAATCGATCACATAAGCAAAGTATGTAACACCCCTTACCCGTTACCGTCGCCGGAACAGGGTACAAGGTATTACTAGAACATAGCACAGACCATTAAACAAAAACCGAAATAGAAATATGTCATCCAATTTGATAGTGTATCGTTATAACATATGTCTTGAACAATATTAGCCAACTTTAATGGCTTATACAAAGTAGTTGATCGAATACTATAACCAATATTTTAAACCTAGGCAATTATGACACGTAACAAAATAATTAAGTCTACTATACATGCCATAATTCAAAATGTTTAGTTCAATACCCTAAAGTATTGATAGTGCGAATGAGATCTTGCGATCCTTAACTCCCGAGCAAGTGAAGGACACTATAAAACAAAAGAGAGAAAACAAAGTAAGCTTATAGCTTAGTAAGTAAGTAAGTAAATATTAATGAAAGAATCTAATATGTTTATACAACAACTCAAGTATATCTACTTTAATTTCACTATTCACTCCAATTTGATTAAGCTGTCTCTGCTGCATCATGTTCGCTAAATAGATCATAACTCGAGTTACAAAACTCAAAATTCAAATCCGTAAAATTTCCCTGAATCTAGACTAATAAATATTTTTACTAATTTTTTTCTAGAATTTTTGGTTCAGCCAATTAGTACAGTTTATTGGTTAAAGTTTCCCCTGTTACACAGCTCAACTGATCTGACCTCTGTTCACTACAAATTGAATTTCTCCCAGTACACAATTCAAATAACCATAAAATATGTTTCATTTAAAACTAGACTCAATGACGAATTTATGCATATAAACTATATTTCTTAATTTGTTTTGTACAATTTTTAATGATTTTTCAAAGTTGGAACAGGGGACCACGTAGTCATTTTGAGCAAGTCACACACAATTGCAAATATCTCAAAATATAGAATTCTTTTGCTTGCTCTGTTTCTTTTATATGAAAATAGACTCATTAAGCTTTAATTCCACATCTCATTAAACCTCTAGCTAAATCCATTCTATTTTTGGTGATTTTTCAAAATCACGTCATTGTTATTGTCCAAAACAGATTTAATGCTACTTTCACTCTTTCACCCATTCTTTGCACTAACCTCATTTTAACTTACATATATATATACTACAAATCATTTTCATCACATTTCATACGTTACAAGTGTAGGTCCGTGACTACAATCTCACTACTAAGCCATCCAGTTGAACAATTCGGATCAACCCTCGATATTTAATGGCTTGACCCACGCTCCACCATCATACTTCATTTAGTTCGGCTCTCTTGTACACATAGTGAACACTTAGTACCACTCATGTGACCTAGCCGATTTGTCTCGTAGCTCTCTTGTCTACATGGTGTCCTTCACTTGGAATCACGCATGCGACCTAGCTACATATATCCCATAGCTCTCTTGTCTACATGGTGTACACATAGTATCACCCATGCGACCTAGCTACATTCATCTCTTACGTAGCTCTCTTGTCTACATGGGATACATCCCGTATCACACATGTGACCTAGCTACTACATTGTATCTCGTAGATGTGCACTCAGCATCATACATGTGACCTAGCTACGCTTCCTCTATTTTATTCGATGTCTCCGAATGTTCAACCGGGATCTCTCTCTATTGTTTATTTCCATTCTTCCAATGGTCTATTTATATTTTTAACATCCGCTAATATATTTACATAATAGGCCGAAATATAAGAATGTACATAAAATTAATGTAATATTTACATACAAACTTACCTCGGTGCAAAATGTGGAATTTTTGCAATTTAGTCCAAAGCTTTTTCTTTCCCCCGTTCAAGGTCAATTCCACGCCTTTCTTGATTATGGAGCTTGAAAGTTGAAGAAACCCTAGCTATGGAAGAGAGGAAAATTCGGTAGCAACTAGTGAAGAAGATGACCAATTTTGTGTTATTTTTCCCATTTTATTTCATTTAATATACAAATGACCAAAATGCCCCTCCTTACTAAACTTTCAAAAATTCCTTCCATGTCCCAAATTTTGTCTATGAACTTAAAATTGGTCAAATTTCCATTTAAGACCTCCTAATTAATATTCCAAAGCAATTTCATACTAAAAACTTCTAGGATGCAAATTTTGCAACTTATTCAATTTAGTCCCTACTTTCAATTTAAGCATTTTAAGCATAGAATTTTATCACGAAATTTTCACACAATCACGTAATCATATCATAAAACCCAAAATAATTATAAAACAATTATTTCTATCTCGGATTTGTGGTCACAATACCACTATTCCGATTAGGCCCTAATTCGGGTTGTCACAATTCTCCCCCCCTTTAGAGATTTTCGTCCCCGAAAATCTTACCGGTAAAAAGGTTTGGGTACTGTTTCTTCATAGCTTCCTCAGGTTCACACGTAGCCTCTTCTATCCCATGTCTGTGCCACAATACTTTCACTAAGGCTATACTTTTATTTCTTAACTGTTTAACTTCTCGAGCCAAAATCTTTATTGGTTCCTCCTCATAGGTCATATCCGATCGAATCTCAATTTCTATTGGGGAAACCACATGTGAAGGATCAGAACGATAACGTCTCAACATTGATACATGAAACACGTTATGAATTCTTTCTAACTCTGCCGGTAAAAGCCAACCGATATGCCATCGGTCCAATTCTCATTAATCTCATACGGCCCAATAAAACGCGGACTCAACTTGCCTTTTCGGCTAAATCTCAGAATCTTTTTCCATGGTGACACCTTCAAGAACACTTTATCACCCACTTGAAATTCAATCTCTTTTCTTTTCAAATCTGCATATGACTTTTGTCGATCTGAAGCAGCTTTCAAACAATCCCGAATTACTTTTACTTTCTCTTCGGTTTCTTTAACTAAATCAACTCCGTGAATCTGTTTCTCACTAAGCTCGGTCCAATATAAAGGAGTCCGACACTTACGACCATACAAGGCTTCGTACGGTGCCATTTGTATACTTGATTGATAACTGTTATTGTAGGCAAACTCAATCAAAGATAGATATTTCTCCCAACTACCTCCAAATTCTAAAACACAACATCTAAGCATATCTTGAGTACTGGATTACTCTTTCCGATTGACCATCTGTTTGTGGATGAAACGCGTACTAAAGTTCAATTTTGTACCCAAAGCTTCTTGTAACTTTTTCCAAAATCTCGAGGTAAATCTCGGATCTCTATCTCGATATTATAGACATAGGTACTCAGTGCAACCTCACAATTTCAAAGAATATATAATTCGGCTAACTTATCAAGTGAGTAATCGAGTGCGTATTGGTATAAAGTGGGCTGACTTTGTTAATCTATCAACCACTACCCAAACAAAGATCCTTCTTTTAGGAGTCAAAGGCAAACCGGTCACAAAATCCATGGTAATCTTGTCCCATTTCCACTCAGTCACCATTACCGGTTGAAGTAGTCCTGAAGGCACTTGACGTTCAGCTTTTACTTGTTGACAAATCAAACACTTGGTTACAAATTCAGAAATGTCCCTTTTTATACACGCCACCAATACAACTTCTTTAAATCATTATACATTTTTGTGCTACGGGGTGAATCGATAAACGACCATTGTGCGCCTCATGTAATATTTTCTGAATCAATTTATCATTTTTCGGCACACATATCCTGTCTCGAAACATCAAACAGTCGTCTGGTCCAACTCGAAAATCTGAGTCGTAACCTGACTCACATTGAGTTCTCTTGGCCCGCAACTCACTATCATTCTTTTGAGCATCACAAATCAACTGAAGACATAACGGTTTAGCTCTCATCTCTGCTAAGATTAACCCATCATTAGACAACGCTAGCCTCGTATTCATGGCTCTCAAAGTAAAAAGAAATTTTCTGCTCAAGGCGTCAGCAACTACATTTGCTTTTCCCGGATGATAATCAATCACCAGATCATAATCCTTTAATAATTCAAGCCATCTTCGCTGTCGCAGATTCAAATCCTTTTGATTCATCAAATACTTCAAACTTTTGTGATCAGTAAAAATTCGGCATTTTTCACCGTACAAATAATGTCGCCAAATCTTCAAGGCAAAAACAATAGCGGCCAATTCCAAATCATGTGTAGGATAGTTCTTCTCATGTGGTTTTAACTGTCTCGAAGCATAAGCTACCACTTTACCCTCTTGCATCAACACACATCCAAGGCCTGTCAACGATGCATACTATAAATTACGAACTCTTTTCTGGTTCGGTGTGTACAAAATTGGTGCTTGATCAATCGTGCTTTCAACTTTTCAAAACTCTGCTGACATTTATCAGTCCATTCAAACTTAACATTCTTTTGCAGCAACTTAGTCATAAGAGAGGCAATCATCGAAAATCCTTCAACAAAATGTCTATAATATCCGGCTAAGCCTAAAAAGCTTCTAACCTCGGATACATTCTTTGGCGGTCTCCAATCAACGATCGCAAAATCTTACTTGGATCCACCCGAATACCATCACCAAAACTATATGTCCCAAAAATCCGACTTCACGGCGAACTCACTTTTCTTGAACTAGGCAAATGGGTTTCTTTTCTCTCAAGATCTGCAATTTGGTTCTCAAGTGTTCGGCATGTTCAGACTCATCCCGAGAATAAATTAAAATGTCATCTATAAACACTACCACAAACTTATCCAGATATGGCCAAAAGATCCGATTCATTAGGTCCATAAATATAGCTGGAGCATTTGTTAAGCCGAAAGGCATCACAAGAAACTCATAATGTCCATACCTTGTCCTAAAGGCGGTTTTTGGCACATTCTACTCTTTAACTCTCAACTGGTAGTAACCAGACCTTAAATCGATCTTTGAAAACACTGTGGCCCCTTTTAACTGATCGAATAAATCATCAATCCTCGGCAATGGGTATTTGTTCTTTATAGTCACCTTATTAAGTCGACGGTAATCAATGCAAAGTCTCATTGAACCATCCTTCTTCTTCACAATAATAATCTTTGGAGCACCCGGGAGAGAAACTCGGTCTCACACAAATCCCTTATCTGTTAATTCCCTGCAACCGAGCCTTCAATTCTTTTAATTCGATCGGAGCCATTCTATACGAGTAATCGAGATCGGTGCGATGCATCTAATAAATCAATGGCAAACTCTATCTCTCTGTTGGAGGCAACCCGGCAATTAAATGCGGAAATACATCTGGAAACTCACAAACTATCGGTACTGATTCAAGCTTCAATTGAGGCAACTCAATATTCATTACATAAGCCAGATAAGCTTCACACCCTTTTCTCATGTATTTCTGTGCAGACATGTGCGAAATCACCATAGGCAATTTATTTGATTCATCTGTTTCAACCCACAGAATTTCTCCATTTTCACATTTCAACACTAGTATCTTTTGTTTGCAATCTACCTTAGCATCATACAATGTCAACCAGTCCATTCCCAAGATAACGTCAAACTCACCAAATGGTAACAGCATCAAATTGGCCGGAAAACAGTGACCTTGAATCATTAATGGACAATTCTTGCAAACCTTATCAACTAGTACATATTGGCCTAAAGGGTTCGACACTTTAATCGTAAACTCAGTAAGCTCAACCGGCAACTTTTTATTAGATACTAAATTCATGCAAATATAGGAATGAGTGGATCCGGGATCAATCAATGCAATAACAATAGTATCATAGAGAGAAAATGTACCAGTAATGACATCGGGAGATGATGCATCTTCTCGGGCACGTATAGCATAAGTTCTAGCAGGTGCTCTAGCTTCTGATCTTGCCACTGAATCTTTCGTCGCAGTTTTACTGCTAGTCCCACCTCTAGTATTTCTCGGTGGTCTACCCCTACTAGCGGTGGTATTCTGTCTAGCACTCGGAAATCTTTCTTCTTTAACTTTCTACGGACAATCTCTAATAAAATGTTTGCGAGAACCGCACCTGAAACAAGCTCACTCGGTTCCCCAACACTCACCATAATGTTGCCTGCCATATTGCTGACATTCGGGCTTTCTAGGTCGCATATTACCCACACTTGCCACCGAAGTAGCTTGAGCTTTAGACCTCGAATACGCTCTACCACGATCTCTGTGTGAATCCCCAATTGAAACTGTCATTCGAGGGTTTGCCTCTTTGGACCTCTTTGATTGAGATTGAAATGGCTTGCTTATCGGCCTTTTACGGCATCTCGAGCCTCAATAGCAGACTTTTCTTCTTTCTTTGTTCAATTCTTCAGCTTTAAGAGCTCGATCAACCAACACTACAAATTCTGTCAACTCCAAAATTCCTACCAGCACTTTAATGTCCTCATTCAGCCCATCTTCAAACCTTCTGCACATAATGGCCTCGGTGGACACACATTCCTGAGCATACTTGCTAAGTCTCACAAATTCGCGTTCATATTACGCCCACGGACATCTTGCCTTGCTTTAATTCAAGGAACTCCTTCCGTTTTTGATCAAGAAATCGCTGACTTATGTATTTCTTTCTAAATTCCTCCTGGAAGAAATCCCAAGTAACTCTTTCTTTTGGCACCACTGCTACTCTAGTCTTCCACCAATGGTAGGCCGAATCTCTTAAAAGTGATACAGCACACTTTAAGCATTCCTCGAGTGTACATGAGAGCTCATCAAATACACGGGTAGAATTTTCAAGCCAGAATTCCGCTTTCTCAGGATCATCATCAATCTTTGCTCTAAACTCTTCGGCCCTTTGTTTTCGAATCTTGTCAACTGGAGGCTTGTTCATCCTTACCAAATCTATGCCTTGAGCAGCTACAGAATCGTCTGAGGTATAGGAGGGGGTGGAGGAGGTTGAGCATTTGGATTTGCTTGAATAAATTCAGTATACCAATTGTTCATCCTTTGGAGAAAGGCATCCCGAGCCTCATCTCCTTGTCTCAATGTCTCAGATCTACTTTCCACAGGCGCGGTCCCTTGTGCAGGAGCCGGCGCATTACTAGCAGCATCATCAGCCGCAGTTCCTTCAGGATCCATTACTATATTAAAACAAAACACAGTTTAGAACAATCAGGAGTCACCACACTATCACAATATTTTTATGGCATGTATAGCTAGACTTTTACACACACTTTATTAGTCCGAGAACTGACTAAAACATAGCTTTGATACCACTAATTGTAACACCCCTTACCCGTTACCGTCGCCGGAACAGGGTACAAGGTATTACTAGAACATAGCACATACCATTAAACAAAAATCGAAATAGAAATATGTCATCCAATTTGATAGTGTATCGTTATAACATATGTCTTGAACAATATTAGCCAACTTTAATGGCTTATACAAAGTAGTTGATCGAATCATGAAAACCAATATTTTAAACCTAGGCAATTATGACACGTAACAAAATAATTAAGTCTACTATACATGCCATAATTCAAAATGTTTAGTTCAATACCCTAAAGTATTGATAGTGCGGATAGATCTTCGCGATCCTTAACTCCTGAGCAAGCTGAAGGACACTATAAAACAAAAGAGAGAAAACAAAGTAAGCTTATAGCTTAGTAAGTAAGTAAGTAAATATTAATGAAAGAATCTAATATGTTTATACAACAACTCAATTATATCTACTTTAATTTCACTATTCACTCCAATTTGATTAAGCTGTCTCTGCTGCATCATGTTCGCTAAATAAATCATAACTCGAGTTACAAAACTCGAAATTCAAATCCGTAAAATTTCCCTGAATCTAGACTCATAAATATTTTTACTAATTTTTTTCTAGAATTTTTGGTTCAGCCAATTAGTACAGTTTATTGGTTAAAGTTTCCCCTGTTACACAGCTCAACTGATCTGACCTCTGTTCACTACGAATTGAATTTCTCCCAGTACACAATTCAAATAACCATAAAATCTGTTTCATTTAAAACTAGACTCAATGAGGAATTTAGGAATATAAACTATATTTCTTAATTTGTTTTGTACAATTTTTAATGATTTTTAAAAGTTGGAACAGGGGACCACGTAGTCATTTTGAGCAAGTCACACACAATTGCAAATATCTCAAAATATAGAATTCTTTTGCTTGCTTTGTTTCTTTTATATGAAAATAGACTCATTAAGATTTAATTCCACATCTCATTCAACCTATAGTTGAATCCATTCTATTTTTGGTGATTTTTCAAAGTCACGTCATTGTTACTGTCCAAAACAGATTTAATGCTACTTTCACTCTTTCACCCATTCTTTGCACTAACCTCATTTTAACTTACATATATATATACTACAAATCATTTTCATCACATTTCATACGTTACAAGTGTAGGTCCGTGACTACAATCTCACTACTAAGCCATCCCGTTGAACAATTCGGATCAACCTCGATATTTAATGGCTTCACCACACACTCCACCATCATACTTCATTTAGTTCGGCTCTCTTGTACACATAGTGAACACTTAGTACCACTCATGTGACCTAGCCGATATGTCTCGTAGCTCTCTTGTCTACATGGTGTCCTTCACTTGGAATCACGCATGCGACCTAGCTACATATATCCAGAGCTCTCTTGTCTACATGGTGTACACATAGTATCACCCATGCGACCTAGCTACATTCATCTCTTACGTAGCTCTCTTGTCTACATGGGATACATCCCGTATCACACATGTGACCTAGCTACTACATTGTATCTCGTAGCTTTCTTGTACACATGATATGCACTCAGCATCATACATGTGACCTAGCTACGCTTCCTCTATTTTATTCGATCTCTCTGAATGTTCAACCGGGATCTCTCTCTATTGTTTATTTCCATTCTTCCAGTGGTCTATTTATATTTTTAACATCCGCTAATATATTTACATAATAGGCTGAAATATAAGAATGTACATAAAATTAATGTAATATTTACATACAAACTTACCTCGGTGCAAAATGTGAAATTTTTGCAATTTAGTCCAAAGCTTTTTCTTTCCCCCGTTCAAGGTCAATTCCACGCCTTTCTTGATTATGGAGCTTGAAAGTTGAAGAAACCCTAGCTATGGAAGAGAGGAAAATTCGGCAGCAACTAGTGAAGAAGATGACCAATTTTGTGTTATTTTTCCCATTTTATTTCAATTAATATACAAATGACCAAAATGCCCCTCCTTACTAAACTTTCAAAAATTCCTTCCATGTCCCAAATTTTGTCCATGAACTTAAAATTGGTCAAATTACCATTTAAGACCTCCTAATTAATATTCCAAAGCAATTTCATACTAAAAACTTCTAGGATGCAAATTTTGCAACTTATTCAATTTAGTCCCTACTTTCAATTTAAGCATTTTAAGCATAGAATTTTATCACGAAATTTTCACACAATCACGTAATCATATCATAAAACCCAAAATAATTATAAAACAATTATTTCTATCTCGGATTTGTGGTCACAATACCACTATTCCGATTAGGCCCTAATTCGGGTTGTCACAAAGTAAGCTTCACCACCTTTTCTCACAATACTCAGAGCTTTCTTTGATGAAATCACAGCCTTTTCAAATCACTAGATTCAATTTGGACTGTTTCATCATTTTTGCATATCAAATCAATAGTTTTCCATTTGTAATTCACAATAGCATCGTGCAAAATTAGCCAATCCATACCCAAAATTATATCAAACTCATCAAAGGGCAATAACATCAGATCAGCTGGAAAACAAATGTTTCGAAACATTAACGGATAGTTCTTGCAGACTTTATCAACCAAAACAGATTTGCCTAGGGGGTTCGAAAATTTAATTACAAATTCAGTAGACTCTATAGGCAAAGTCTTACTGTTCACTAAATTCATGCATATATACGAATGTACTGATCCAGGATCTATCAAAGCTATCACAGAAGTATCATAAAGAGTAAATGTACCCGTAATCATATTTGTAGACGAAGCTTCCTCACGAGCTCGGATAGCATAGGCTCTGGCAGGCGCATGAGCCTCGGATCTAACAGCAGTGTCTTTTATTCCCCTCTGACTGCCACTCACATTTCCCGTGTTTCTGGGAGGTCTACCACGAGATGCATTGCCACTTGGCCTCGGATTTTGCACAATCTCTTGCTCGATAGATTCGGGGCAATCGCGGATAAAATGGTCTAAAGATCTACATTTGAAATAGGCCCGATCATACAGTCTACAATTACCAGAATGTCTTTTGCCACAGTGTTTACACTCAGGTCGATCAGATTTAGTATTTCCAACACTAGCAACAGAAGTAGGTGGAGCTTTAAAGTTCGAATGCAATCTAGCATAATCTCTATTCGAATGTCCCACATTAGCTTTTGAACGACTATTATCATCTCAAAATTTCTTTGTTGCCGAGTGAAATGACTTGCTCGATGATCTTTTTCGCACTTCTCTAGCTTCTAAATCGACTTTTCTTTTCTCTTTCCCGAGCTCTTCACTTTACATGTTTGTTCCACAAATACAACAAATTATTTGATCTCAAGAATCTCAACTAACAAACGGATATCCTCGTTTAAGCCATCCTCAAATCTTTTGCACATTATTGCCTCATTAGATACACATTCCCTAGCATACTGACTTAGTCTTACAAATTCTCGCTCGTATTCTGTAACAGACTTACGACCTTGTTTAAGCTCAAGAAACTCTTTACGTTTTTGATCAATAAATCTTTGACTAATATATTTCTTTCAGAATTCAGCTTGAAAGAAATCCCAGGTAACTCGTTCTCTCGGAACCACATATATCAATGTCTTCCACCAATGATATGCCGTATCTCTCAAAAGTGAAATGACACATTTTATGCATTCATCAGGATTCAAATATAATTCATCGAACACTCGTATCGTATTCTCTAACCAGAACTCGACTCTTTCGACATCATCATTCGTAGTAGCACGGATTCTTCAGCTCCATATTTTCTAATCTTAACAACCAGAGGTTTAATCAACTGATTCGGATTAGCTTGTGACATAGCAGGAACTTGAGGGGGATTAGCCGGGGTTGGGGTTGATGAACAGTAGGATTAGTTCTAATGTATTGGGTGAACCAATCATTCATCATTTGATGGAAGGCTTTTCTAGCCTCTCCATCATGGCTACTCATAGCCGGTCTAGAATCGGATGGCGCTGTCCCTTGCGCGGGGCAGGCACATTGCTTTCTACATTGTCAGCTACAGCTCTTTCGGGATCCATTTACTATATAAAAACACATTTCTTTGTCAGGATTCATCACACTATCGTAGTTCATAAATATGGCATGTATAGCTAGACTCACATATGTTATGGCAGTCCTAGAACCGACTAAACTATAGCTCTGATACCAATAAAATGTAACACCTCTAACCCGTATCCGTCGTCGGACTACGGTTAAAGGTGTTACTGGACAAATTGGAGCATTTAGCATTCATTTCACAAATATTATAGCATCAAAGGTTAAACATTATTATAATGTCTCTTGTAAAGGTCATCGAGACCTTAAACATACTTTAGAAAAAGGTCAGGACTAAACTGAGCTCATACAAAATTTTTCAAAACTTAAACATTTTTAAAATTGAACAAGTCACACGCTCGTGTGAACAGGCCGTGTGCCTCACACGACATTAGACACGCCCGTGTGTCTAGGCCGTGTCAAAACAGGGCATACATACTGACTTGCTCACACGGCCATAAAACACACCCGTATGCCTTGGCCGTGGTTGAAATTGACTTGGGCCACACGGCTAGCCACACGCCCATGTGCCTTGACCTTGCTCAAGCCTGACTTAAAATCATAGGGTACCCCAGGGGACCGTGTGTCGCACACGACCGTGTAACATGATCGTGTGTTGTACACGGTTGGGACACACGCCCGTGTCTCTGCCCGTATGGAAAAAAATAGGCCATTTCAAAAGCCAATTTGCCACCTAATTTGGATCAAACCTACAAACACCAAAACAAGCACAATTGCATAACAAATTCAGCCAATTTTCAATACCAAAACTTACATCATTCATGCCATATTATTTATAACAATTTCATGCTTATAACACATATCAAAACATGTCATCCTATAAGTCTAAAATCATACCAAAACATATGGTTTCATCATCTCCAAACGTACAATCAAATCTCATGCCAAAATCTTACCAAATTGACCAATTCTTTTTTCCATTCAAAGTACTTCATATAAGCATAATTTGCATCACATATCATATACCAAATCAAACCATAAGTTCAACCACAAACTAGCCATATCACATGGCATGATATAGACATTACAAAACATATCCAAATACTCCTAGCCTATACATGCCATACTTCAATATATATATTTTCAAAAGGTACCAAAATATAGTTCGATAGTATGGTGATGATCCTCGATGACCCTCGAGCTTCCGGTGGCTTTGATATATATAAAATAGTTGAAAAATACACAGAGTAAGCTTTCAAAAGCTTAGTAAGTCATGTACAAAAAAACTTATCAATTAAAGCATATAAACATCATCTAATACATATACTCCATAGTCAAATACTATCACAAACCACATAATTTATGTACATTTCTCATATACTCAATTCATTTGCACAAATAACATACTTTCTCATACTTATAACACATATCATCACTTGTACATATACTTACCTTTGTTCTCAAACGTAGTATACATTTCAAACGTACCTGAATCGGGTACACATCTCATAAATTCATTATTTCTCGGAATACTCGTTGAACCATTCGGAATCATAAGGATACACAGATAGCTCAGAAAGCACATACAATGCCAACGTCCCAGACGTGGTTTTACATGTAATTAAACATCGATGCCACTGTCCCAGACAGGGTCTTACATGAAATCAAATACGATGCCAATGTCTCAGATGTGGTCTTACACGTAAATCATAAGTCGATGGCAACGTCCCAGACGTGGTCTTACATGATAAAACATATCGAATCCTATGTCATGACATATGTATCCTAACTATTCCTAAGGTTCGTACGGGGCTTTTCGAACGTCGGAACTTTGCCGATACTATTTCGGATATCTTATTTTCAACTTTCATATTATCATTTATCGTTGTTCAATAACATATTAGCATAAATAAACCATTTCAAATGCATTGATTTGTATATAGACTTACCTCGTATGGATTCGGACGAATAGAATTGACTATTCAACGAATTTTGACTTTCCCCGATCTAATTCCGTTTTCTTTGGTTCTTGATCTAAACATATTCAAATTTAACCATTTTATTCACCAAATCATTCAATTCAATCCAAAAACACATATTTAGGGCATTTTACAAATTAGCCATCATATTTTCACATTTTTACATTTTAGTCTCTATTTCACCAAATCACAAAATACACATAATTTCTTTAAACACATGTCTAGCTGAATTTTCATATAGCTCATACAAGCCCACATATTTCAATTATTTCACATGTTAGTCCCTCAAAAACTCATTTTCACAATTTAGTCCAAATTACTCAATTTCATCAAAAATTCAAAGACAAAACTTAGTAATCTAACACATATCTTTCATCTACTAACATTAAACTTCATAAAGCTCATAGTTTCATCAATAGCTCATCTCAAAATCATCAACAAAATCAGAAATTAAAGCATGGGCTTGATAGATTACTAAGCAACGATTACAAAAAAGCAGAAATTATCAAAAACGAACTAAAACACATACCTTAATTCTCAAATTTCCTAGCCGAACCCTAACTCAATCTTTTTCTTTCTTATTTCTTTGATTTTCAGTAATGGATGAACATAAAATGGCTTATTTCATGCCTTTGTTTTATTTTAATTACATTATTAAGCCGTTTACCTTTTTAACCTTATTATTAATCATAAAATAAACATATATTGGATTATCATTAATGTCCATTCATAGGTTCAATGGTCAAATAACAACTTAAGGACCTAACAATTTCAATGGTCAAATAACAACTTAAGGACCTGTCAATTATAAAGACATAACAAATACGGACTTTAATAAATAGAACACATCTTTTACATTTTACGCGATTAGGTCCTTTTATCAAATTGAGCACACAAATGATAAAATTTTCATACGAAATTTTCACACATACCAATTCACATATAATAGGCACAAAAAATAATAATAAAATATTTTTTGACTCGGATTTGTGGTCCCGAAACCACTATTTTGACTAGGGTCTAAATCAGACTGTTACCAGACTTCATCAAACGATCAACAATAACCCATATAGACTCTTTCTTTTTCGGTGATAGAGGCAATCCCAAATCAAAATCCATCATAATACATTCTGATTTCCACTCTGGAATCATCACTAGTTGTAACAAACAAGAAGGTACCTGATGCTCGGCTTTAACTTGTTGACAATCTAAACATCTCGATACAAACTTAGAAATTTCTCGTTTCATACCTGGCCTGTAACACCCCTCACCCGTATTCAATGCTGGAATAGGGTTACTGTAACACCCTGAATTTGGGCCTAGAAGTTTTTGGCCTTGAGCATGGGAGCGGTTGAAGGCAGCTTATAATATTTTGTTGTGCATGTAAATTTCGTTAATGAAGGCTTGTTTTAATGGTTAAGTGTACTGAGAAGTGTTGGAGAAGTCTTGGGTTCAAACCTAGACTCTAGCAAAAATTTTGGTTTAAGGTGAATCAAACCCTGGGTGTAGTAGGTAGGCCTTAAGAATATTGTTGGAGAAAAGATGACACAAAAAGGAGTGTGGTGTTGTGGCAAGGTAGCGCCACTTAGGGGACAAGGAAGTGACGCCATAGAGGGAGCAAGGGGTCCAAGGTTCAAGTCTTGGCTCTTGCAATATATTTTGGTTTTTCTTTTCAATAAATCTGGAAGCAAGTAGGAGCGCTTTAAAGTTTAATGTGTTGGATTTATGACACAAATGAGTTGATGGCCTAGTGGTGGTGGCGTGAGTTGGCATGTGGGAGGACTTTGGTTCGAATACCTTGGCACGCAAAGGTAATTATTTTGCTATGTTGGGACGGCAAGAGTTGGTGTTGGTTTTAAACTCTGGTGATGGAGGGATTCCACATCGAGAAGCTAGCATAAGAGTGGATGCGAAGCTGGCTTTAAATAGAGAGAACCATGAGGAGAGTAAAGGTACCTTTCTTGGCTGATCCTTTTCGCTTTATAGCGTGCTCGTTTGGGTTGGGCGACGGCTAAGAGTGCTCGAAGCGCGGATTAACTCCAGTCTCCTATCAGGTGTGTATTTCTCACTACTCTAGCTGTAGGATGGCTACTTCGGGCCGCGATGGGCCGAAAGGGGCCATGTGGGCCAATGGGCCTACAGGCCCAATTGGATAAGTTGTTTGATTGTGTAGTAAATATTGGACTAGGCTAGGTGAATCTCATATCTGTGGCTAGATTTGGGCTAAAAGGGCCACACGAGCGTGTGGGCCCATTTGGGCCGAGAAAGGACTTTAGGCTCATTCGTATTGTTATCCCTATTTAGAATACTTTAGTTTACCAAATTACCAAAATGCCCTCAACTTATAAAATTACAAAAATACCCCTGTAAAATTACCAAAATACCCCTGGTTTGCAAAATTACCAAAATAACCCTAGTTTGTAAAATTACCAAAATACCCTTGGTTTGTAAAATTACCAAAATACCCCTGGTTTGTAGAATTACCAAAATACCCCTGTAGGGTAGAATTACCGAGATACCCTTGTGGGGTACAATGACCACTTTGCCCTTAGGGTGTTAAATGACTATTTTGCCCTTGTGGGCAAGTGACTGACTTGGACTATGTGGTTGACGGATTTGATTGTGAATATATGTTGGTGATATGAATGACTTAACTGTGATTGTTTGACTCAAATATGGGCAAGATATTCTGATTCTGTATAGGTATGCCATGACATATTATTTCTGTTGCATGGGACATGGGTTTATATTGATGGAGGAAGCGTTACGCGACCTCATTTGTGTCTGTGGCCTCGCCACATATATCTGATACGGTGACTTCGTCATAATATCCGCGACCTCATTTGCAATCCGTAACTTCGCCACATATATATATCTGATACGGTGGCTCTGCCACAATATTTGTGTTGGTGACTTCGTCACAATATCGCGACCTCGCTGCAATTTACGTGGTGTGTAGTGGTTGGGTGGGTCGAGTAGTCTCCCCACATGGTGTAAAGGCTGATGCGGGGTGTATACGGATGGATTGGGTTGGGATTGCATTCACATTCGATTCGATTCACACTGATTACGATTCGATTCTAATTTTGATTCTAGTTACGATAATGTTTCCTATTCAGTAATGGGCTAAGGCCCGTCTGTGCATCGTTTATTATAATGGGCTAAGGCCCAATTGATCTGAAATCGTAAGTAGAAGTGGGCCGGACTTTTAATTCTTTTATATGACCGACTATTCCTTTTATATAGTAGGGGATTTCTGCTGAGTTTTAAAAACTCACCTGTTTATTACCCTTTCAGGTAATTTCCAGCCTTAGACAGATTGGAGCTGCGAGGGGCTCGGAGGGAGCTATACACACTGTTTAAGTTATAGTTTTGATTATTGCTTTAAAAATGTTTTTATGTGAGTTGTAGTAAAGCTGTTGTAATTTTCTGGATTTCTAATTTGGAATTTTATTTATAATTGCTAGTATTAGAACACGGTTTTCCAAAGCAACTACCGTTTTCAAAACATCACGTATCCGTAATTGTTTTAAATTAAGCTTCCGCAACTGCCAAGATTTTTTACAAAGTTGTTAAGAATGTTATTCAGCTGAAGTTTTCTAACAAGGTTTAAAAAGGGTATAAGTTTTTAATTATTAAGAAGGGTTTTTTGGTTTTCGAAAAACACTTCAATGTGACACGCCAGATTCGAGCCAAACTTCCAGGCTGGGTTGGGGTGTTACAGTTACGGAGTATTACCGGACTTATATAACACTTAAACATTCAATTCACATAAATTAGTCAATTCATAAATAATTCAATCACAATTAAACATTTCATCCCTAATACGAGCGTACAAAGCCCTAAACATACATTGGAAAAGGTTCAGGACTAAATCGATAACTTTGGAAACTTTTTGAACACTTAAGAAATTTTCTCAAAAATAGGGGACATACGCCCGTGTGGCTCGACCGTGTGTCTCACATGGCCAACAGACATGCCCGTGTCACAGGCCATGTGGACATTCGAAATGGGAGCACATGGTCGTGTCTCATCCCATCAACAAACCATTTGCACATAATTTCTTTGGTAGTAACATACTCCTAAGCATACTTTCTCAACCGTAAAAATTCTCTTTCCTACTCAATCACATTCAAACGGCTTTGTTTCAGTTCTAAAAATTCTTTGTGCTTTTGTTCAAGAAATCTCTGGCTTATATATTTCTTTCAGAATTCAGTCTGGAAAAATTCCCAAGTGACCCGTTCTCTAGGTACCACAGATACTAGAGTATTCCACCATTGATATGCGGTGTCCCTCAAAAGTGATACAACTCATTTTAAACACTTAGCCGATATGCAAGAAAGCTCATCAAGCATTCGAATCGTATTTTTAAGCCAAAAACCGGCTCTCTCAAGATCATTTTCAATAGTAGCTTTGAACTCTTTAGCCCCATACTTTCTAATTCTATCAACAGGTGGCTTGTTCAATCGCAAAGGTTCCAAACCCTGTGGAGCTACGGGAACTGGTTGGGGATTAGGAGGGGGTGGAGATTGTTGAGCAGCCGAATTCGTTCGGACATATTGAGTGAACCACTCGTTCATCATTTAGAAAAAGGCTTCTTTAGCCTCTCCTCTGTGACTACTTGACACAAGTCTAGAATCAGACGGTGCTACCCCTTGAGCGGGAGCTGGCGCATTACTCTCAACATCATCAGCTATAGCTCAATCAGGATCCATTTACTATATGAGAACACAGTTTAAATTGTCAGGAGCCATCACACTATCACAGGTTATAAATGGCATGTATAGCTAGACTCTCATACTCGTTACGTTAGTCCTAAAATTGACTAAACCGTAGCTCTGATACTAATAAATGTAACACCCCTCACCTATATTCAACTCTAGAATAGGGTTACAGAGCATTATCGGACTTATATAACATTTAAACGTTCAATTTACATAAATTAATCAATTCATAAACAATTAAATCACAATTAAACATTTCGTCCCTAATATGAGCCTACGAGGCCCTAAACATACATTGGAAGAGGTTCGAGACTAAACCAATAACTTTGGAAACTTTTTGAACATTTAAGAAAATTTCTCAAAAATAGGGGACACACGCCCGCGTGGTCCGACTGTGTGTCTCACATGACCAACAGACATGCCCGTGTCACAGGCCTTGTGGACATTCAAAATGGGAACACATGGTCATGTCCCAGCTCGTGTTTGACCCTATGTAACTCTCTGACTTGGGTCACATGGCAAACACACACGTCCGTGTGCCCTAAAAATGACCATACACGCCCGTGCGCCAGGCCGTGTGCTAGGCCATGCCAAACCTGTAGGGTATACTGATTTATGCCACACGGCCAAGTTATATGCCTGTGTGTGAGGCCATGTGGAGCATACTGACTTGATTTCAATTTCAATACCAGGGGACACACGACCGTGTAACATAAACGTGTGTCACACACGGCTGAGACACACGCCCGTGTCTCTGCCCATGTGGACAAAAATAGGCTATTTACCAAGCCAATTTGCCACCCAAATTTGTGCACACCTACACAATTCAAATGGCACTCATTCATAGCATAAATGGACATCCAATTCAACCACAATCAAGACTAAAACATACCATTTCAATACCAACAACTAACATGCTTATTATCTCATGTTTTACTCATTCAAATCAACTAATTAAACTTTTCTAAACATGCATCATCATTCACCAATTCACAAGCATATAACTTCTCAATTATCAACCAATTGACATTCAAATTACCTATCAACAATAAGCATCACGAATCCAACCTCAATCACACAATGTAGGTCATTTGTATACATATAAACATAACCAAAATCAACCAAAATAAGCCAACTCACATGGCGAAATATACAAACCAAACCTTGACATTTACAAGCCAAGTCAAATGGCCAAAATCAGAACCAAAACATAACCAATATGACCAAAGCCCCTATACATGCTACATACTTAAAATACCAAAATTCATAGGTACCAAGTGATAGGTGGATAGTGTGAAGCGATCTCCGACGATCCCCGAATCACAGCTAGCTTGATAACACCATAAAACACGGAAAATAAACAAAGTAAGCTATAAAACTTAGTAAGCTTGTATAAAATAAACTCAATTCAATCTCAAGATTACAATTCAACAATTTGAATATATAAATCAATATTTAGCATATATTAGCTAACAAACCTTGCATATACACAATTATGATATTAATCACATTCTTCACAAGTTTCTTTGAACCAAAGCTTATACATTTCACGTACTTACCTGTACCATCTCATATCATTCTCATACTCAATCACATCTTTCGTTTACCTATTGAACCACTCGGAATAGAAGTCAGATGCTCAAGAGTCTCGCACAATAAGTACCTATACTATGGCCCGAAGCCAAATCAAGGTAGCTTATTCTGAAGTACTGATATCATGGCCCCAAGCCAAATCAACCGATATTCATGGATTGAAGCCAAATCAGTATAACTCGCACCCAAAGTGCTAATATCATGGCCCGAAGCCAAATCAATGTTCCCTAATGGCATGTCACTAGCATCCTAATCTATCTTAAGGTTCATCCGGGATTTCGTATGCCGAATTACCATCAAGTCATTGATGAATTTTTCCGAAGTCTCATATTCATAATTTCAGCAATATCAAAGCATTTAAAAAATACATTTGTAATGAAATTTATCGCATATGAACTTACCTAGGATGTGAAAACGACGAAATAGGTCGATTAGTCGATAACTTTAGTTTTCCCCCGATCTAGATCTGAATTACACTTTTCTTGATCTAAATATATTCAAAATTAACTTATTTAATTATCCCTCTATTCAATTTAGTCCAAAACACACTTTAAAGCACATATACACTTTTGCCCTTAATATTTCACATTTTTCACAATTTAGTCCTTATTTCATAAAATCATAAATTAATGAAATTCAATATTGACCCATACTAGCCGAATTACTATTATACCCCTAGCAGCCTATATTTTTCATTTATTTCACATTTTAACCACAAAGTTTCAACATTTCTCAATTTAATCCTTATTTTGCATTTTTCTCAAAAATCACTTAACAAAACTTGTATATCTATCAACAAGCATTCATAATCTATCAAGAAACTTCAAAATACATGCTTATTTAGCAATTGAAACATTCAAAATCTTTAACAATTTTGTAAATTAGTCCCTAGGCTAGCTAGACCTCATTGTAACGATTTCAAAAACATAGAAATCATTAAAAACGAACAAAAATGGACTTACATGCTCAAGAAAACAAGGCCGAATGTATCAAACTATTACCATGGCTTTTCTTCTTCTAATTTTTGTCTATATGATGAAGATGGCACCAAAATATAATTTTTGTTTTATTTATTATAACATTATTAATTAATTACAAATTTAACCTTAATTATAAAACATTATAATCACTTAATGCATGCCCACGATAGTCCACTCACAATTAAAATGATCTAATTACTAGTTAAGGACCTTAACTTTAAGATTCTATAGCTATTAGAACCTTTAGCTAATAAAACACAACTTTTACACTTTAAACGATTTAGTCATTTTTATCAAATTGACTAATCAAAAGATAAAATTTCTTAACGAAATAATTATTTTGACTTTGGATTTGTGGTTCTGAAACCACTGTTTCAATTTGACAAAAACGGGCTGTTACATGGCCACCAATACATTTGTTTCAAATCATCGTACATTTTATTGCTACCAGGATGAATAGACAAGCTACTACTATGAGCTTACTGTAAAATCTTCTGAATGAGATCAGAATTTCTTGGAACACAAATTCTGCCTATGAAATACAAGTTATCATTGGAACCAACATTAAAATCTAAATCAGGCGTCGCCTTAATTTGTTTCCGTCTAGGTACCAAAACATCAACATTTTTTTTGAGCTTTACAAATCTATTGCAAAAGTGTCGGTCTAGCTTTCAACTCAGCTAAAATCAAACCATCATCAATGAACGTCAACCGCATGTTCAAAGCTCATAAATAAAATAGAGATTTTCTACTCAAAGCATCAGCAACAACATTAGCCTTTCCTGGATGATAGTCAATAATTAAGTCATAGTCTTACAATAGCTCGAGCCATCTACATTGTCTCAAGTTCAAATCTTTTTTGTGACATCAAATACTTCAAACTTTTATGATCAATGAATATATGACATTTTTCTCTGTACAAATGGTGTCGCCAAATCTTCAAAGCAAACATAATAGTTGCAAGCTCTAAATTATGTGTTAGATAATTCTTTTCATGTGGTTTCAACTATCTAAAAGCATACGCTATCACTTTGCCCTATTGCATTGGAACACAACCCTAACCATTTAACGAAGCATCACTATAGATCACAAATTCTTTACCGAACTCTAGCTAAACTAACACAGGTGCCTCGGTTAACAATGCTTTCAATTGATTTAAGCTTTGCTAACAGTTCTTAGACCATTCAAACTTAACATCTTTTTGAAACAATCACGTCAATAGTGTAGCAGTCATCGAAAATCTCTTGACAAATCTTCTGTAATTTCCAGCTAAAACCAGAAAATTTTTGACCTCAGATACATTTCTCGGGGGCTTCCAGTCTACCATAGTTGAAATTTTGCTTAGATCAACTCTAATGCCATCGGTCGATACATGTCCCAAAAATATGACTTTCCAAAGCTAGAATTCACATTTGCTAAACTTGGCGAACAATTATTTTTTGCTCAAAGTTTGCAAAACAATCCTTAAATGCTGGGCATGCTCTGTCTCATCTCGTGAATAAATCAGAATGTCATCGATGAATACCACAACAAATCTATCTAAAGACAGTTTGAAAATTATGTTCGTTAAATCCATAAATACTGCAAGTGCATTAGTCAAACCAAATGGCATCACAAGAAACTCATAATGTCCATACTTGGTTCTGAATGCGGTTTTCAGCATACTTGAGTCCTTAACTCGCAACTGATAATAACTAGAACGAAGATCAATCTTTGAAAATACCGTCGCACCTTTTAGCTAGTTGAATAAGTCATCGATACATGGAAATGGATACTTAATCTTTATCGTGACTTTGTTCAGCTGTCAATAGTCAATACATAATCGCATGGATTCGTCCTTTTTCTTAACAAATAACACAGGAGAACCCCAAGGAAAAAAGCTGGGTTGAGCAAAACCTCTATCTATCAACTCTTGCAATTATGCTTTCATCTCTTTCAATTATGTAGGTGCCATTCTGTAATGAGTTATCGATATCAGAGATGTTCTCGGCATTAACTCAATAGTAAAATCAACCTTTCTGAGCGGTGGTAATCCAGGTAACTCCTCTGGAAACACATCTGTAAACTCACATACCATTGGAACTGATTCTAGCTTTAATGTGGAAACTATAGAATCAAATATATAAGCAAGATACACTTCCTAGCCTTTTCTAAGATATTTCTATGCTGACATAGCCAAAATAACATTAAGTGTACTATCCGCTCTATCTGATTTAATTCGAAGCTTTTTACTGTTCTAACGTTTTAACACAATATGCTTTCATCTAGAATTCACAACAACATCATGCAAACTTAGCCAGTTCATAGCCAGAATCACATCAAACTCATCAAGGGAAATAACATCAAATCAGTCGAAAAGTTGCAACCTCGAATCATCAAAGGAAAACATTTACAAACTTTATCAACTAAGACATACTGACCTAGGGGTTCATTACTTTAATTACAAACTCAGTAGAACCAAAACGTAATTTCTTATCTGACACTCAAGTTGTGCATACATATGAATGTGTTGACCCCGAGTCAATCAAAGCAGTAACATCAGTATCAAAGATAGAAAATATACCAGTGATAACATTTGGTGCTGAAGCTTCCTCTCATGCACGGATCACATAAGCTCTAGCCGGCACTTGTGCCTCGGACCTCATAGTAGAGTCCTTTGTTCCACTCAGCTATTGCTCACATTTTCAGTGTTCTATGGTGGTATACCTTTTATAGTAGTATTAATCGGTCGAGTAGTCTGAACCTTTTATTTGTTGGACCTTTCTGAGCAATCTCTGATATAATGTTCATATGAACCATATTTAAAACATGCCCTGCCTTTCATTTTGTAATCACCTAAGTGTCATTGTCCATATTGTTGACATTTGGGTTTGTTGCTTTTAACACTGCCCACACTAGCTATAGACGTAGCCTAAGGTTTTAAACTTGTATATTGTTTTCCTCTATCTTTACTTGAATAACCCACTGAAGCTGACAAACGACCGTGATATTCTTTTGAATTCTTTGATAGCAATTGATATGATTTTCCTATTGATCTCTTTCTCGGATCACGAGCCCCATAATCAGCTTTTCTCTTTGGTTTATTCAATTCTTCAGCTTTATGCTCTTTGTCAACCAAAACAACAAATTCTTTCAATTCAAGAATCCCGACTAACAGCTTAATGTCTTTTTTCAACCCATCTTCAAAAGGTGTACACATATCAATCTCTGTCGGTATACATTCTCGAGCATACTTTCTGAGTCGAACAAATTCTCTCTTGTATTCAGATACTGTCATCCAGCCCTGTTTTAGCTCAAGAAACTCATTACGTTTCTTATCAAGAAATCTTTGACTCACATATTTCTTTTGGAATTCGGTTTGAAAGAGTTCCCAATCTACCCGTTCTCTCAAAACAACTAAAACCAAGGTGTTCCAGCACTGATAAGTTGAATCTTTTAATAAGGAAACAACACATTTCATGCATTCTGTTGGAGTACATGATAATTCATAAAAAATTTGATCGTATTTTCCAACTAGTCTTCAGATGTACCTTTAAACTCTTTAGCCCCATATTTATGAATTTTATGAACTGGAGGCTTGCTCACTCGTACTGGTTCCAAACCTTGAGGAACTATGGGAACCGACTGGGGAACAAATGGGGATGGAGGTTATTGAGCCATAGGGTTCATTCGTATAAACTTTATAAACTATTCAATCATCATTTGGAAGAAGACATCCTTATCCTCTCCTCTTTGGCCCTCAGATACAGGCCTACTACCACTAGACGTTGCTCCATGAATGGAGGCTTGCACATTACTTTCAGTCTCATCAGAACCGACTCGATTTGATGACATTATATCTATAGAAAAACTAAGTTCAGATCGAGTCAGGAGTTATCACACTATCACAGGTTATTTAATGGCATGTATTTCCAAACTCATACATGCTACTTCAGTCTAAGAATTGACTAAATCATAGCTTTGATACCACTAAATGTAACAGCCCTAATTTGTATCTGTCGCTACAATAAGGTTATAAAGCATTACCGTAAAAATGTAACTTTAAAACATGCATTTTAATTCTCAACATAAAAATACCATAAATCATTCATCAACATGCATAATATCCCTTCATCAAGCCCTCGAGGCCTTAAAAGTACCTTAGAAATAGTTCGGGACTGCATTGGAATCAATCAAAAAGTTTAAGAAAAAGTTAAAAAAGTTAAATTGCAGGGGTCACACAACTGTGTGACTCATATGGCTAAGACACACGCCCGTGTAACATTTAAAATAGGGACACACGGCTGTGTCCCAGCCCATGTCCGTGCTCGTGTAACTATCTGTGTTGGGTCACACGGCCAAGCCACACGCTAGTGTGCCAAGCTGTGTAACTTTTGAAATGGCCTCACATGCCCGTGTGCCAGGCAGTGTGCTAGGCCATGTAACTGTCTGACTTGTATGCCTTTAAAACCTACAGAGGACACACGACTGAGACATACGCCCGTGTCTTAGGTCGTATGGACAAGAAATTGGCCAAAATTAAGCCATTTCCATCACCTATTTCAAGCTTGTACCTAAACACAATATATGCACAACTTCAAGGCTTCAAAACCTTACCAAAACATGCATTAAAATAACCATTAACATACAACCAATATGCTATGTAAGGCATCTCAATCACAATCAATCAAACATATATATACATAAACATAATTGACCATATTTTAACCATCTCAAAATATACCATAACTTGACCTATTCCATGTCAATCTAAACTTACCATTTCTACCACTTCTCTCATGCATCATAAGCACATAAATGACCCAATTCAACGATTACTAAAATGGTACCAAACCACCAACATATATACATACCAAAATCAACATTTAGCATTCAACCAAACATTAAACATAAGTCCACCTATACATGCCATTATAACCTTGGGTAAAACATCAAAAACTACCGATATAATCACTGGATAGTGTGATAGATCTTCGACGAGCTTCCGATTATCTATAAAACATGGGAAAGAAAATTATGTAAGCATAAAAATGCTTAGTAAGTTTGGAAAACATGAGCATAACTTATCATTTCAATGCGTATGCTTAAAATTAAACATGATACAATCCAACCACAAGCTTGGCACAAGCCTAAGCATCATCCACAACACATGTTAGTGTATCAATTAATAATTCACTAGAGTTAAACATCACATGAAATCATCATTTCCATGAATATAGATATACTTTTGTTGAACATTTCCTTTTCAATCATTTTCATAGAATCATGACATAAGTCATTTGATCACTTACCGCTTCTTTCCTTTTAATGCCCATTGAACAATTTAGAATAACATCGGATACGGGGGAAAGTTTACACAAAGTGTGCTAAACATATAACCTTTCCTTTTCCTTTACATCGTTGCTTACTCGAGTTGTGAAATGGGTTTGCTCACACAAGCTGGCAGTCGGAATGTAAGCAATGGGATGATGCTCACACAAGCTGTTGAGTATCTGCAACAAATGCCAGACCTTAGCTGGTAGGACATTTAGGACTAGCACTCGAAACATGGTAACCCTAATGACATGTCATTTGTATCCTACGTATTCCTAAAGTTCAAACGTGGCTCGATAATCATCGTAACATCGTTGGATTTCCACATTTGATTTCATGACAAGCAATACATGAATATATAATTCAATATAACAATAAAACATTAATTAATTATATGAACTTACCTCGACAAAGATGTAAAATCGAGATAAACTATTTTTGAGGCTTTAGCTTTTTCTCGATCTAGACCTGTACGAGGTTTATCTTGATCTAAATAAGCAAAATTATACATTTTCCATTAATATTTTACCTTATTTATAATTTAGTCCTTAAGCTCATACTTTGAAATTTAAGAAATTTCATCCACATTCATGCTAGCAAATGCACTAGGGACCTCTACTAATTACAAATCATCATTTCAAGAATTTAACACAAACTTTTATCACTTTTATAAATAGGTCCCTAAATAATAATTTCATAAAAAATCCCTTTACAAACCTTGTTTATTTAACAATAAAGATTCATATTCTTCCATTAAACTTCAAAAACCATACAAACATACTCATGGAAAAACCTAAACCTTTTAAAAATTTTGCAAATTAGTCCCGGGCTAGCAAGATTAAGCTATAACGACTTCAAAAACATAAAAATCTTTAAAAATGATATCAAAATCACTTACATGCAAGCAAAACAACTTAGCCAAATGCTCCAACCCTAAAAATGGTTTTTTTGTTCTATAATTTCGGTGGTGATTCTCAACTTAGAAGATGATACCATCCTTTTACGTTATTTTACTTTATTTATTTATTAAATTACTGTATTAACCTTAAATAATTAAAACAATAATTTCACGCCTATCATTGTCCACTAATAATAATAATGGTCTAGTTACCACATAAATCACTTTACTTTAAAATTTTAAAGCTAATTGATGCATTTAACTTATAGAACTCTACTTTTGCAGCTTTTACGATTTAGTCCTTCTTATTTAATTAAACATACAAACGTTAAAAATTCTTAATGAAATTTTTATACAACATTAATAATATTAAATAGACATTAAAATAATAATAAAATTAAATTTTACTAGTCAAATTTGTGGTCTCAAAACTATTATTCTGATTTCACAAAAAATGAGCTATTAGATTCTATTTGTGTGACGTATAGACATTATAAAGTTTGATTTAGAACTCACTAAGTTCTATGAACTTACTCCATTTATCTTCCCTTCTCAAGACCACCAAAGAAGGAAAGGAACCCTCAAGGACTATGCCAGATGATACATACTGTGTAAGGCTTATAGCGATTTTTTATTATGCATGACAAATAAGGGTGGCATCAAGGCTTGAAATTTGAAGTGTAATATTTTGTAACTAAAAAATTATATTCGTCAAACTGTCTGTAATAACCCATTTTTAGTGAAATCGAAATAGTGGTTTTGGACCATAAATCCGACATCATAAAATTTATTTTATTATTATTTTAAGGTCTGCAGCATGATAGCAGCATTGTATAAAAATTTCGTGAAGAAATTTTATCATTAGTATGCTTAATTTGATAAAAAATGACTAAATCGCATAAAGTGAAAAACTTATGTTCTATTAGTAAAAGGTACCAATTGTTATGGAGTTTAACTGTGAGTTGTAACAGCCTAGTTTTGGGGCTAATCGGAACAGTGGTTTCGGGACCACAAATCTGACGTAGAAAATTTTAATTTTATCAGGTCTTTATGGTCTACAGTTTCACAGAATGATTTCATGAAAATTTCGTTCGAAAATTTTGACGTTTGGGCACTCAATTTAGTAAAAAGGACTAAATTGTAAAAAGTGAAAAAGTTGAGTTCTACATGTTAAGGTGTCCAATTGCTATAAGATTTTAAATTAGAGATCCTTATATGATAATTAGACCATTTGTTTAGTTAGTGGACAAAAATGGACATGGTGAGATAAAATTTTAAAGTTTGGCAAAAAGGGCATTTTGGTCATTTGGTAAATAAAAGAATAAAAAGTGAAAATAAAGCCAAAATTTGTCCATCTTCTCCAACCCTTGGCCAAAATTTTTAGGCTCTCTATAGCTAGGGTTTTGTCATCTTTTAAGCTTGATTGTAAGTACATCCTAGCCCCGTTTTTAATACTCTTTACGTTTTTGAAGTCATATTTACCCGATCTTTCCATTTCTACCATTGTTTTGAAGTAGGGTTCATGTTTAAAAATTTACCTATGTGTGACATACATGTGTTTTGATCTTTAATGGTAGAAATTGAAAGTTTCATGTGTAATAAACAACTTTTACTAAGTGATTTTTCATGAAAATACCTAAAAATGACCTATTTGTAAAAAGATGTATAATGTGTAGTAAAAATCTGATATGAGGAAAAATGTGGGCTGATATAAGCATGTATATGGTTCGACTAGGCTTGGGTAACAAAGAAATTGAATACATTTCATTTTACAAACCTAGGGACTAATTTGTAAAAATGTGAAACTTTAGGGGCAAAAAAGTAATTTTGCTATAATGTGATGTTTGGACTAATTTGAGTAATGTGAATATTAAATAAATTAAATTGTCTATTATAGATCAAGAAAAATGAAGTTCGGATCTTGATCGGGGAAAGAATAAGGTGTTTGACGATTAGATCCTTTTCTACTATTTTTGTACTGAGGTAAGTTCATATGTAAGTAATGCATCATTATTTATGCTTTAATTTCTTAAATATTGTATGAATTATAATTTACTCTTTGAGCGTAATTGACAAAGTTCGACAAGAGAGAAAATCTCATTTGAACCTTAGGAATAGTTAGGATACAAATGTCATGACATTAGGGTTAGTTGAGATTACGTGTAAGAGCATATTTGGGATGTAACGCCCCAAAAATCCTGAAAACCAAAAATCCCGAAATCTTAAATTTTTCTTTTTGAGCTTAACAATTCCGGTTAAGTGTTAATTACGCGATGGTAGGTCTTGATCAAGGGTTGAGTTCGAATCTAGGGGTAGAAGAAATTAAAGTTTAATAATTAAAAGGACCTTATTGTCAAGTAGTTGGGCTTTTGAATAAAGATAAGGGAAAATGGCATCAAAAAGCCTTGTGGAAGAGTGACCAAGTGACGCCACTTAGAGTGTAGGGAGGTGGCGTTAGTAGCTAGCAAGGAGATCTAGGGTTCGAATCCTAGCTTAGTGTTTTTATAAGTTTAATTTTCGCCTTCTAGAAGGCTGGAAGTGGCGTGAAGATGGACTCTAAGGTGAGTGTCCAGGAGAGAAAATTAAGGAAAGGATTAAGGGGTTATCAGGGAGAAAAATAAGGAGATAAGAAGGGGGAAGTGATAGAGCCGAATAGGGAATTGAGGGCCAGGCAATTCGGCTATAAGGGCTATAAATAAGTGCTGAATGCAGGTTGCCAGGCTAGTGCCGAATTTCCTTCACTCTGTTACCGGAAACCCTTTTCCCTAAAAGCCAAAAACCCTTTTGTTTTACTTTCTTTTCTTTGTGCTGATTTCTATTCTTTCTCTACACAATTTTCTTTGTTTCACTTAGTCGATTCCTTCTTCTACTTTTCTTCTTTAATCTTTACCAAATAAACCTTATTCACCATATTAAGTTGAAAAGCCGAATCTTCCAATGGCCAAATACTCTTCGACCAAATTTGGTGTAAGTGTTTGTTCTTCTAATTGGTTTTGCTAAGAATCTATTATGTTGTTCTTTCCTCACCCTTTCTAATCAACTTTGGTAGGGAATTAGTATCAGATCTCGGGTTTTAGCTCTCTGTCGAATTGCTCTTTAGGTGTTTGCGATTTTGGTAAGTATTCCTCTCCCATTGGCTAAGGTGGCCGAATGTTCAAAGTTAAGGTAAAGGGACTTGTGTTGGATACGAGTCACCTATTATTCTAGTTTTAATAGTTAAGATTGGTGCAGATCTAGGAGTTGATCGTGGTTAGTTATTTAAGAAGGGGTTGTTATACTTATCGCGCAAGGTGAGGTTAAAGTGAGGTTTCGATTTTAGTAAAGTTATGTATTAAGCATGTGACTAATTGAATGGTGTTATCGTTTGTAGGTTGGTGACTAAGGGAATCACAGTACACTTGCCTACCAGGTGTGTACATACACTGCACACACCAGTAGATTGGCAAAAGCCGAAATGCCGAAAAGTCGAAATGTCGAAAAGCTAAAAATTTTGGCTGCGATAGTCTTACGAGTGCACGAACACTCGGGAGGAGGAAATCAATAGGTTGTTTGAAGCCCATGGGCGATTCCATGAACTTGGACTGTGATTTGGCCAACCAGGCTAGAATAGGCTTAATGGGCCCGATGGGCTGTTGGGCCCATAATAGGCAAAATTTGATAATGCTATGTGATAGAAAGTTTGTGTGTGAGCATGAATAGAAGGTGATTTGGGCCTAACGGGCCATATAAGGGTGATTTGGGCTTGATGGGCCATATGAATGAGATTGGGCCAAGAGGGCCATATACATGTATGTAGGGGTCTTGGGCCTAGTCTATGATAACCACATAAAACTTAATTAATATATTGCGACCGTGGACAAGTCATAGAGTTAAGGTGTGGCAACGGGTATATGCATGTCTAGGATTGGATCTAGGGAGAGCTTAGTACTTAAACGGTCTTAATGACTCACCTCCTCTTCTTTGGAATTCTACCTAATACAGAGTATTCGTTCATCTTAGCTCACGGGATTTGTTAACGAGCCAAGGTAAGTGAGAACTGTAATAAGGGAAAAATTACCAAAATGTCCCTAAGGGCGAAAATAACCAAAATACCCCTATGTGTTAAATGTAAGTTTTATGAATGTGACATGCCTATTTGTTGCATACATATGATATTCTGCTTAGGTTGCATATGGGATGGGGAAATATGGAACGGAGGAAGTATATGAGGATCACATGGTTACTTGACAATCGTGGATCCACCGACGGCTTTTAAAGCCCAATATGTAAATGGAGGTAGTTTCGCAACCGGGCTACCATTGATGTGTCGGTTGGGTGGGTCGATATATATATCCCTACATGATGTGACGGGGGATGGAGCTGGTGTGTAGCTGATGGATTATTGGGATGGGATTGCATTGCATGTTTGATGTATGATGATTTTTAAATGCTTGTTTTCGTCGAGGGTTGTACACACTGAGTTTGCTAAAAATCACCCCCTCTTTTATTTTATATTCAGGTGATGCTCAGTAGAAGGTTCGATGTTTGGAGGAACTCTGGATGGCCAGCCAGCAAGATAATTTGGACTTGTTTTTCTTTTTAAAGCTTATCAGTTTCTATGTTATTAAGTACTTTTCAAATCAGATTGTAATAGGGCTTCCACTTTATTATTATTTGGATTATTATTTTTATGTGATGTAATTATAAGAAGTTGAACTTGGTTTCTTAAATTATAGTATAACTACATTTTAAAATGACATGTTTTCATAAAATCATATATTTTAAACAAGTGATTGAAATGAGTTTTTTTTAAGGATAGTTAAGGTTTCTTTTACTTTAAGAAGGGTTTTCAATGAAAACATAGTTTTCGCTAAAACACTTCAATCTGATGCGCCAGATTCGGCCATAACATCCAGGCCGAGTTTAGGGTGTTACATGGGATATGGCATCGATATGAGACTTCGTGTAAGACCATAGTTGGGCTATTAGCATCGATATGAGATCCCATGTAAGGCCATATCTAGGATATGGCATTGGTATGGTACTATATGTGTGAGATATCCTGAGTATCCTTTAGTATTCCAAGTGGTTCAATGAGAAACTTAACAACAATGTTTAAGTTGTGAAAGACTATGGTAAGTTGCAAGTTGGTACAGGTATGTACATAAAACTCACGCTTAATGAGCTATGTGATGAACCCTCGATGTGGTATGATTGAGTAAGTTATGATGTTAAGGTTTTAATAACATTTATATTAAGTTTGATTATGACATTTTACAATGAAATTTATGTTAATTTACTTCATGTTAAATTTATGTTAAAGTGTGTATGATGCCTATTGTTTGCATAGGAATTTACTAAGCTTTAAAGCTTACTCCCTTTTCTTTTTCCCTTGTCTTATAGTGTCACTAAGCCAGCTCGAGGATTAAAAATGGTCAGAGATCCATTCACACTATCAAATTATCATTTTAGGTACTTATGATTACATTATTTTGAGCTATGGCATGTATAGGGACTTGGTCGTTTTGTTATGTGTCATATTTGATTTGGCCAAATGTGTTGGCTTTAATGGTTGATAATTCATTTTGTAAATGGCCATTGAAATTGGCTAATATTAGCTTAAGTATATATATGCATATGATGATGTTTTCATGGATGTGAGAATTTGCATGGATTGAGTTGATAAGTAGGTGATGTTTGTATGTGGTAGATGGTTGCATGTAAATGATATATTGATATCTTGTTTGTGGCTGAATTGGTTGTTTGAATATGCTTGGATTGCTGTAGCTTGTTGTTGTGTAGGTTGGTGCAAGTAAGGGTGGCAAAATGGCTTGGTAAATAGCCTTATTTTTGCCTACATGGGTAGACACATGGCTTGTCCCATGGGTGTGTGATCTGGCCGTGTGTCCCCTACACTTTGAATTTTAGCTTCGAATTGGCCACACGAGTAAAGACACAACCGTGTGTCTCAGCCGTGTGAAGAACACAACCCAAGGACATGGGCGTATGCCTAGGGCATGTGAAGTCTGCACCTATTTAATGAAAAATTATGAAAATTAAATTGCCCACACTACCTGAGCACACGGGCATGTGACTTGGCCGTGTAACTTTTAAATGTTGATGACGTCAAAAATAGAAAGTTACACGGGTTAGGGACACGGGTGTGCGTGACCGCACAGCCTGCCAACACGGGCATGTCCCAAAGCCACACGGGCGTATAACCCTTGTTTTGATGAAAAATTTTCTAAGTGTTTTAAATTTTTTTGAAAGTTCTCAGTTTAGTCCCGAACCACTTCCAATGTATATTTTGGGCCTCGTAGGCCCACATTAGGGACAATATGAATGTATGCAAAAAATTTTTAATTTGGGTGAAAATTCATGTCTTAGTTTTGAAAGTTTGTTTGTGTTTAAGTACGGTAATGCCTAGTACCCTGTTCTAGCATCGAATACGGGTAAGGGGTGTTACATTTAGTGGTATTAGAGCTACGATTTAGCTAATTCTCAGACTAACGTAGCATGTGTAAGAGTCTAGCTATACATGCCATAAATGAACTGTGATAGTGTGATGACTCTTGACAACTTAAAATTTGTGTTCTCATATAGTAATGGATCCCAATCAAGCTAAGGCCGATGAAGTAGAAAGTAATGTGCTGGCTTCCACTCAAGGGGCAGCGCCATTTGATAGTAGACCCTCTACGGTTAGTCAAGGAAAAGGTGGTAGGGATGCCTTCTCCCATATGATAAATGTATGGTATACAGAATTTGTTCGAACAAATCTGAATGCCTAACCTCCTCCACCTCCATCTATTCCTCAACTGGTTCCTGTAGCCCCACAAGGTATGGACTTTGTAAGAATGTATATGCCCTCGGTGGATAAAATTTGAAAGCATGGGGCTGAGGATTTCAGAGCTAATGTGGATGGTGATCCTGAAAGAGCCAAGTTTTGGCTCAAAAACTCCATCAGGGTATTCGATGAATTATCCTACACACTGGATGAGTGTTTAAAGTGTGCTATCTCGCTTCTGAGAGATTTTGCATACCATTAGTGGAATAAACTTGTATCTGTGGTTTCGAGAGAAAGGATCATGTGGGAGTTCTTTCAGGAGGAGTTCCAAAGAATTATATTAGCCAACAGTTCATTGATCAGAAACGTAAAGAATTTCTTGAGCTGAAATAGGGTCGTATGACTGTAATAGAGTATGAGTGAGAATTTTTCAAACTGAGTAAGTATGCTCATTATGTGCAAAAGATTTGAGGATGGATTGAATGAAGACATTCGTGTGTTAGTCGGGATCTTAGAGCTAAAAAGTTTGTGGTGTTGGTTGAACGAGCTTGTAAGGCCAAAGAATTAAACAAATAGAAGAGGAAAGCTAATCTTGAAGCTAGAGACTCGAGGAAGAGACCGATGAGTAAGTCATTTCCATCTTATCCAAGAAATCTAAAGAAATGTATTCCCGTTCAAATTTTTCAGCGGGGTATTCACACAAAGATTGTGGGAAACAACATTTGAGTTTTAAATCTCAAGCCACCTCAATGGTGAGTGTGAGCAATGTAAAGTCTAACAGACCCAAATGTCGGCAGTGTGGCAGACGCAATCTCGACGAACGTAGAAAGAATGACCGGGCTTGTTTTAAGCGTGGTTCTCAAGATCTTTTTATCAGAGATTGCCCAGTAATGGCAGAGAAAGAGAAGTTCCAAAGTGCAAGGCCTAGTAATATTGCTTCTAGAGGAAGGCCCCCAAGGAATACTGGAAATAGAACTAGTAGTAGAGGTGTGACTAAAGATACAGCCATGAGATCGGAAGCGAGAGCACCGACGAGAGCCTATGCCATCTGTGCTTGCGAAGAAGTGATGTCTCCCAATGTTATTACTGGTACTTTTTCTCTTTATGATACTAATGTTATTGCATTGATTGACCTTGGATCTACCCATTCGTATGTTTGTATAAATTTGGTAAATAATAAGAAATTTCCTGTCGAGTTGATCGAATTTGTGATTAAGGTGTTAAACCCTTTAGGCAAGCATGTTTTAGTTGACAAAGTATGTAAGGAATGTCTTTTAATGATTAGAGGTTACTATTTGATGTTATTACCATTTGATGAGTTTGATGTTATTTTGGGTATGGATTGGCTAATATTGCATGATGCTATAGTAAATTGTAGACAGAAAGTTATTGAGTTAAAATGTGAAAATGGTGAAATTCTTCGGGTTGAATCAGATGAGTCAGATAGATGGCCAGTGGTGATTTCTTCGATGTCAACTCAGAAATGTATAAGAAAAGGCTGTGAAGCTTATCTAGCTTATGTGTTGAATACAAAAGAGTCTGAATTGAAAATTGAATCAGTGTTGATAGTTTATGAATATCCGAACGTGTTCCCGGAAGAGTTGCCTGGCTTACCCTCGGTTAGAGATGTTGAGTTTGGCATTGAGTTAGTTCCTGGTACTTCACCGATATCTATTGCTCCATATAGGATGGCTCCGACTGAATTAAAAGAATTGAAAGCTCAGTTGCAAGAATTGACAGATAAGGGATTCACGAGACCGAGTTATTCTCCTTGGGGTGCTCCAGTGTTATTTGTAAAGAAGAAAGACGAATCCATGAGATTGTGCATTGATTACCGACAACTCAACAAGGTTACCATAAAGAATAAGTATCCTTTACCAAGGATTGATGAATTGTTTGACCAGTTGAAATGAGCAATCGTGTTTTCAAAGATTGATTTGAGATCCGGTTACTATCAGTTACGAGTTAAAGAGTCAAAAGTGCTGAAAACTACTTTCGAATAAAGGTACGGGCACTATGAATTTCTTGTTATGCCATTTGGATTAACTAATGCCCCTACTATTTTTATGGACTTGATGAACCGAATTTTCTGACCACATTTGGATAAGTTTGTAGTTGTTTTTATTGATGACATACTAAATTATTCTAGTGATGACACCGAGCATGCCGAGCATTTGAGAACTATTTGACAAATTTTGAGAGATAAATAGTTGTATGCTAAGTTCAGTAAAAGTGAGTTTTGGCTCAGAGAAGTTGGATTTTTGGGCCATATTGTCTCAGGTGATGGTATTCGAGTTGATCCGAGCAAGATTTCTGCTATTGTTGATTGGAAACCACCAAAAAATGTATCTGAGGTTAGAAGCTTTTTGGGATTAGCCGGTTATTATAGACGGTTTGTTAAAGGATTTACAACAATTACCACTCCTATGATGAGATTGTTGCAAAAAGATGTCAAGTTTTAATGGTCCGAAAAATGTCAGCAAAGTTTTGAGAAATTGAAAACTTTATTGACCGGGGCATCAATTTTAGTGCAACCTGAACTGGGAAAAGAATTCATAATTTATAGTGACGCGTCACTGAATGGATTAGGATGTGTGTTGATGCAAAAGGGCAAAGTAATAGCTTATGCCTCGAGATAGTTGAAACAGCATGAGAAGAATTACCCAATGCATGATTTGGAATTAATCGCTATTGTATTTGCTTTGAAGATATGGCAAGATCATTTGTATGGTGAGAAATGTCATGTCTTTACCGACCATAAGAGTTTAAAGTATTTGATGACTCAGAAGGACTTGAACTGACGGCAATGAAGATGGCTCGAATTGTTGAAAGATTATGAGTTAGTGATTAACTATCACCCGGGTAAAGTGAATGTAGTCGCAGATGCCTTGAGTAGAAAGGCCTTGTTTGCCTTGAGGGCATTGAACAAGAGATTGACTTTACCAGATGATGGTTCTATTCTAGCCAAGTTGAGAGCTAGGCCGATGTTTATTCAGCAGATTTGTGAAACCTAGAAATGTGACAATGATTTGCAACCAAGAGAGCTCATTGTGAATCGGTTAGTGATTCAGATTTTCATGTCGGATCCAATGATTGTTTGATGTTTCAAGGTAGAATTTGTGTACCGAAAAAAGATGAACTCATTCGAAAAATTCTTCATGAAGCACATAATGGTTTTTTATCTGTACATTTGTGTAACATCCCTAACCCATATCTGTTGCCAGAATAGGGTTACGAGGTATTACCGATCAAAGCACAATAAATAATATACATTTCTCATACATGATTCAATTTCACATAAATATCAATCTAACATAATAACATTGTCCCTTTTTTAGCTCTATGAGGCCTAAAAATATGCTTAAAAGAGGTTCGAGACTAAACCGGTAAAATTTGAAAAATTTGAGAAACTGAGAAAATTTTCATGCATACAAGGGTCACACACCTATGTGAACAGGCCGTGTGTCTCACACGGTTACCAGACATGCCTGTGTCACAGCCCATGTGAAAAATAGGGCATACATACTGACTTAGGTCACACAGTCGACCACACACCCGTGCGTCTAGCATGTGTACCCTTCGAAATGGCCACACACGCCCATGTGCCAAGGCTGTGTGCCTCACACGGCTACCAAACACTCCTGTGTTTCTAGGTCGTGCTTGAGACTAACTAGAATTTCTAATTTTTCCCCAGGGGACAGATGGTCATGTACCAAGGCCATATGTCACACACAGTCGAGTCACTCGCCCGTGTGCTCAGCTGTGTGGAGTGAAAATATGCTTGGTTTAAGCCACATTTCTCACTTTCCTCATGCCTTCCTACAACAAGACATTTCATGCCATTTCAGTACATATATGAGCAACCAAAACATGCTATTCCAAACACGTATTATGTCATGTACAACCATTCTTTCTACTGCTTAATTCCATGATCTATAACATACCAAAATAATATGCCACAATCATCAAACTCACATAACTTCCAAATGCATTTTCTCATTTAATCATCTATTTCATGCTTCAAAACATACCATTTCATCATCTCAAAATCAAGCCACAACATGCCATCTTTCAAGCAATAATACACCAATTAACATCTAACTAATTGAGTAACTCATAACCATCACAAGAACTTTATCAAATTATGCCACTACACAAGGAAAATTACACATCAAACATAAGTCATTAATAAGCCATATAAAATGGCCAAATACATACCAAAATCTTTATAAAAAAGACTTAAGCCTATACATGCCATAAAACCAAGCCACAAGGTGTATAATACTGAAAATTAATAGCCAGATAGTGTGATGCGATCTTCGTTACTCTCAACTTGAGCGAACGTCCGAGACACTATAAAACATAGAAAAATAACACAAAGTAAGCTTCACAGCTTAGTAAGTTCGTATGTGAGCCTAAAAGGATCACAACATTCATATAGCAATTCGAAATAAATAAATCATTAACAATTAAAGTAGCAATTCATGAGCTAACATCAAATTATTCATGTCCTCATTTGCAATATCTCAACTTCATATAACTCGATACTTAAGTAGTTTTCCGTACATACTTGTACTGATACCTTTCTATTTATCACCCATACTCTTATCAAACTTCTCTGGTTTATTACTTATGATACAAATTCATCGATTTTCTGATGCTATAGTCCAACTATTATCTTACACATGCATTTCCAAGGCCCTGTCGTGGTCTTTCTTTCACATGCAATAACCTAGTTATGGTCTTATTAATCAATTGCCATATACATGTGTTGTTAAAATAACTATAATTCATATCTCACATAACATTCAATACATACTTCATTATAGTCAAATAAACACATTTTGACATGAAACATACTTATACACAATTCTTTCTTGTTTAATATACATAATACAATATGAACTCAACAATTTAATTTTATTCAATTTTTACGTAGGTTCTATATGTACCTGTGATTCTTATTCTGACCGTACTTTAATTGTCGTCTTGACTATGCCCTGAACCACTTGGAATCGTTAAAGATACTCGGTAATCACATAAGCTCGTACAATGCCATGGTCTTACATGTTACCACATATCGATGTCACTGTCCCAGACAGGGTCTTACACGTAATCGATTAATGATGCCAATATCCCAGACATGGTCTTACACGTAATCACAATACAATGCCAATGTCCCAGACATGGTCTTACATGTAATCACATCTCGGTAACCTAATGTCATGACATTTGTATCCTATATTATTCCTAAGGTTCGTACGGGACTTTTGAAATGTCGTAATTCTATCGATTTTGGCTCATAATCATGACCATTTAGCATTCAATTCAATTCAAAAATAAATAAGCATTTATAACACAATTTAAGTACGTTTATTAGCATACGAACTTACCTCGATCGTTAAAACAACGAAACGGATCAAGTAGTCCGATACTTTATCTTTTCCACAATCTAAAATCGTATTTCATTTTTCTCAATCATACACCCAAAGATACCATGGTCGAACCTAGCAAGCTCAAATGGTGTTTTTATTAAATTAACCTTTATTAACCATTTTAACAAAATAGCCTTAATGAACATTAATAACTACTCCAAATGCCATGCCACTAACTTCCACTATCTTATAAATGGGTTAATAGCCACATAAGGACCTTAACTTTAAGGTTCTATAGCTATTTAATACCTTTAGCTAATAAAACACTACTTTTGTACTTTACGCGATTTAGTTCTTTTTACCGAATTAACCACCCAAACGGTAAAATTTCTTTACAAAATTTGCACACAAACATTCTATCATTATGTAAACTTTAATAAAATAATAAAATAAATATTTTGACTTCGAATTGTGGTCCCAAAACACTGTTCTAATTAACCCTAAAAATGAGCTGTTACAACTCTCCCCCCTTTAGGGATTTTCGTCCCCGAAAATCTTATCAGAGAATAGATTAGTGATTTGCTTTCTTATAGCCTTATCAATCTCTCACATAGCCTCGAATTCTCAACTTTTTAATCTCATGAAGATTCTGATCTATCCTTCGCTATACATCATATCAAACTGAGTTCAATTTTTGAAAGAGATATTATATACAAAGGATTTTATCTGAATCATCGCATAATAGATATAAGAAACACATTATGGATCTTCTGAAGTTTTGACAATAATATAAGTTGAATAAGCCACTGGCTTTATTTTCTCAATAATCTCATATGGCCCAATAAATCATGTACTTCTCTTTATAGCTAACTCGAGAAATTCTATTTTCACAACAGTACTTTCACAAACACTCAGTTCACTAACTGAAATTCAATGCTTTTACGTATTAAGCCCGCAAATGTTTTCTGTCAATCTGAAACTATTTTTAAATTGTCACGAATTACTTTCATGCCTCCTCAGTCTTTCTAATCACATCGACCCCCTAATTTTTTTATCAAAATTTGATTCAATACAACGGAGTTCAGTAATTACAACCATACCATACACATACAATGCTATCTTAATACTCATATCATAACTATTATTATACGCAAATTTATCCAACAGTAAATGTCTTTCTCAGTTGCTTTCAAATTTTAAAACACAATAACGAAACATTACCTTGTGAATCTGAATCTCTCTCTCAGATTAGCTATCTGTTGAAGAATGTAATGTGATGCTAAATTGAAACCGTTTATCTAAAGCTTACTGTAGTTTTCTACCCAATCACAATATAAAATTCAGGTCTTTACCCGAAATAATGGAGTCTGGCACACTGTGTGATCTGAAAATCTCTGACATGTATAGCTCGGCTAATCTTATCAAGAGAGAAATATGTACGTACTGAGATAGAATGTCCAGACTCCTTTAAAGGATCTATAATAATTCAGATAACATCTTTCTTTTTTGGTGATAAGAATAATCCTGATACAAAATCCATTGAAACTCTATTTCATTTCCACTCAGACATCAACACAGATCGTAACAATCCTGAAGACACTGGATAATCGGCTTTAACTTGCGGACAGATCAGACATTTGGATATAAAAATCAGAATATCGTGCTTCATACTCATTCACTGGAATAACTGTTTCAGATCATTATACTTCTTGTTGTTTCCCGTATGAACAAACAAGCTACCACCGTGAGCTACGTGTAACAATTTTTGTATAATCTCTGAACTTCTCAGTATACAAACTTTATCTTGAAGCAACCCACAATCATTGGTTCCACATTTGAAATATTGAATCAGAAGTCAATTTACGTTAAACCCCTTTTTAACTTGCAATTCACTAATACATTTATGAACTTCATAAATCCACTGATTAAACATCAATTTGGTTTCTAGCTCAGCCAATAACTATTCATCTTTTGATAAAATTAATCACATGTTTATTGGTCGTAAAACACACAATGATTTCTGGCTTAGAACATCCGAGACTATAATCATTTGCCCAGGGTGATAATCAATCACCGACTCACAATCTTTCAAAAGTTCAATCCATCTTTACTATCTCAAATTCAGATCTTTCAGGAAAATCAAATATTTTAAACTCTTGTAGTCTTCAAAACGTTACATTACTCACCAAAAAATTTATGTCACTAATTATTCAACACAAATACAATGTCAACCATCTCTAATTCTCGTGTCGAATAACTCTTTACCCAATGCAGGCTAAACCAGAACTGATGCTTCGGTTAACAATTTCTTTAACTGTTTAAAATTTTATTAATAAATATAATATCATGCAGACTTCACAAGAGCAATCTACAAAAACATTTCTCAATAAAACCATTATGATGGATATAATTATATATCGTGTCTTCTATGTAATATCCCGAATAAGGGCCTAATCGGAATAGTAGTTTCGTGACCACAAATCTAAAATAGAAATAATTATTTTATGATTATTTTGAGGTCTATGACATGATTGCATGATTGTGTGAAAATTTCGTGAAGAAATTTTATGCATAAAGTGCTTAAATTGAAATTAGGGACTAAATCGAATAATTTGTAAAACTTGCATTCTAGAAGTTTTTAGTATGAAATTGCTTTGGAATATTAATGAGGAGGTCTTAAATAGAAATTTACCAATTTCTAAGTCTATGGACAAAAATTGGACATGGATGGAATTTTTGGAAAGTTTAGTAGTAAGGGCATTTTAGTCATTTGGTAATTAAAAGAAATAAAAAGGGAAAATAAAGCCAAAATTGACTCATCTTTTCATGGAGGCTGAAATTAGCATGGGGGAAGCCATGGCTAGGTTTTCAAGCTTTCCAAGCTCAATAGTAAGTCCGTTCTAACCTCGTTTTTCAAGTTCTTTACGTTTTTGGAATCCTAGTAACTTGATTAAGCTTATGCTAGCAATAATTCAACCTAGGGTTCGTATTTGGAAAAATACCCATAGGTGAAATTTGTGTATTTTGGTGTTTTATGATAGAATATGAGGTTTTAAATTATGTTAAAAAACTTGTGCTACTCAGTTTTAAGTGAAAACGAGTAAAATGGCTTAATCGGTAAAAATACCTAATAGTCATAAGTACATGTTAGAGTGAGAATTTGATGTTGCCATAGAAGGGAAAAATGATCAGCATGTCATAAAACATAAGAAAATAGGATTAAGTTTAATTTCTGAACCTTGGGGCAAAAGTGCAAATATGCAAAAGTTTAGGGGTCAAAATAAAAATTTGTAAAAATATGATTTTTGGAGCCGTATGAATAATGTGACTAATTATTAGGCTAAATGTGATATTATAGATGAAGGAAATCGAGATTCGGGCTTAAATCGGGAAAATACAAGGTTATGGACTAAAATAGTAAATTGTCGTTTCTGGTTCGAGGTAAGTTGGTATGATAATAATACTGCAATAATTTTGTAATTTATATTTGAAAGTTAAATTTAGTGAATTAATTGAATTATGTTAAATTAAATGTTATGGTGCTAAGTTTATGAATTGATTTAAAAATATGTCTATGGTACATGAAGTGCATTGAATTATCATACATAAATGTGATTTCTATGATTATGGATGTTATGAGCAATTGTAAGTTCATATGATTTGTAATAATGCAATGTGTAATTTAATGTTATTGCCTTGATATTAAATGAGATGTAAGTAATATATCAATTTTACTTGTATTATGATATTTTATAATAATATTAGAAATATGTTTGTTGATAATTACTTGATTGGTGAAATTGTTGGAAAAGAGAGAAATCCCGGTTGAACCTTCGAAAAGATTGGATGATACAGATGGTATGTAGCTAGGTCACATGTATGGTGCTGAGTGCACATCATGTGTACAAGAGAGATACGAGACATTATGATGTAGCTAGGTCGCATGGGTGATACTATGTGTACACCATGTAGACAAGAGAGCTACGGGATATATGTATCTAGGTCGCATGCGTGGTTCCAGGTGAAGGACACCATGTAGACAAGAGAGCTACGAGATAAACTGGCTAGGTCACATGGGTGATACTAAGTGTTTACCATGTGTACAAGAGAGCCGAACTTTATGATGGGTGGAGCTATGTTCAAAACCACCAAGTATCGAGGATTGATCCAAGTGTTCAACGGATACTTACTATGTACTTTGCTTTGTGAGTTTTGTGATGAATAAGTGCAGGAATTTGCTTATGTGAATGATGTGTTCATTAAGTGACCAGGATGTGGTAAGGTTATAAACAAGTAAGTTATACATGAGGATGATTTTATGGTGACCTTGTAATCATGGGCCTATACTTGTGATGTATGAAATGTGGTGAAAATGATTTGTGATATGTATGTTAAATTGAGGTTAATACAAAGAAAGTGTGAAAGAGTGAATTAGCAATAAAATTGTTTTGGACAGCAGCAGTGATGTGACTTTGAAAATTCACTAAAAATTGTGAAAGTTGAATAAAAATGAAAATGATATATGAAAATAAATCTTAATGAGTATATTTTCACATGAAAGAAACAGGGGGAGCAAAAGAATTCTATATTGTGTGATATTTGAATTCTTGTGAAACAGGGTCTGAATGAATTCGAGATCCCCTATTCTGAATTTATAAATTCACCATAAATTGTAAAAAACTTATTAAGAGTCATATTTTACATGAATGGATTTCTTATTGAGTCTATTTTTAAGGGAAACAAACGGCATGGTCGTTGGAATTCTTTACAGGGAGAAATTTGGTTTGTAGTGCAGAGAGGTCAGAGTAGTCATACTCTGAAAAAGGGGAGACTTTAACTAATAAAATGTACTAATTGGCTGAACCAAAAATTCTGGAAATTTTACTGGAGAAAGACATATGAATCTAGTTTTAAGGAAAATTAACAAAACTAAATTTGGAGTTTTGTAGCTTCAGATATGAATGATTTAGTAACTGTAACTCGATAACACAGCTTAACCTGAATATGTGTAATTGTACAATTATAGGGTTTTATCTTGAAAAGCATGGTAGTAATTGCTTATTATTTTCATATGAACTTACTAAGCGTAAACCTTACCCATCCTCTCCATTTCTTTAGTATTGGCAGGTCAGCTCGGGGTTAGAGATCATTGGAGGCAAAATCACACTATCAAACTATCATTTTTGGGAGAATTAATTCAAATATTAGAAATATCAAGTGAGTGGCATGTATAGGAAGTTGGTTTGTGATATGTATTTTTATTATGATTTTGACCATACGTATCAGTCTGCATTGAGTTATCGTATATGATTATGAGATGTGATCCTTATCCATTATAGTTTATAAGTTTAATTAATCGTGCTATGTCCTATCTTTTGATGTAATTATATAGTTAACTTTGTTTGTTATGCATATGTTCGAAAAGTTTTGAATTAAATGAAATTTTATGGCCCGGTTTTCATCTATGTGTATTGTTAAGTCTGGTAATGCCTCGTACTCTGTTCCGGCCTTAGATATGGGTAAGGGGTGTTACATTCTAGAATATGAATCTTGCATTCAGAATATTCATCTATTTACCCGTGAATGTTCAAAGTTTATTTCCACCCTATAGATATATTCAGATACAAGTAGCTTGATTAACCCTTCAAGCAATTAATCCAATCAAACTAGACAACTGAATCGATCTTGACTATTAAACAAAAAACTTTTCAATTATTAATTAAAGGAGCTTTGAACTATACTGAAGCCACAATAATCAGATAGATTAAGATCATAGTGCTATAATAGGGCCGACATCTCAACCGTACAGATAGGCAATGTCCCAGCTATTAGTAATGCATTTTGAACACAAGAGAAATTTGAATATGATTTCAATAGCAACCAGTGCAAAAACACAGCCTCTATGAATTTGATAACTATTCCACTGTACTCCCATGATCAAACTAGAAATTTTAGTTATATTAGATATAGTCATCTTCATCAAAAGAATATCTCTTGCAGACAGTCACAAAGAATCATAATAAAACTGGGGTAGCAAAATCTTAAAATGTTGAGCTATATAGAATTTCTAGAAATTACAACTCATATAGAATGATAAAGATCTCGATGATATCCTAGGAAATTTCTAGAAGGAAGAACAACACTCATAAACACTGAAATCATTGGTGACAAAAGCTATATAATCTTCACGTATATTTAACAGAACAATAACCAGTAGAAATAGAATACTAGCAATCATAAAGATTTTACCGTTGACTTTTCTATCAACACAATAGGATAGAATACCAGAGAAAATGGAGCAATGTCGATCACAAACCATGTAACCCCCCAAATCCAGCCTGGACGTTATGGTCGAATCTGGCGATGCCACATTAAAGTGTTTTTCGTAAAGTGTGATATCGTTGAAAAACCCAATCTCTATTTAGTCTCTTTGTGTGATCTTAAAGATGATTTTAAGACGTTCGCTTATTTTCAAAACGTGAGTTGTTTGTCAAAAAAATTAACCATATTAAAATGTCATTATTATTTTTACTAAAACGTTACTTCTTGGGAAGCTCTTAAAACAGGTTGCGTATTCGTGGTACCTTTGAAAAACGTTTATCTTTTTGAAAACCCACGTCTTTCCCTACTGCTAGTAGTATTAAATCATAGCAAATAAAAATCCCAAATTAAAAATAAAAGCCAAAGAGGCCTTATAACAATAAAAATACCCCGACTAATAATACTTATAATTAAAATTAGATGCGAAAATAATAGTAGTTGTGTGGCCACCTCTGAGTTCCCCACTGCACCGACCCACCTAAGTTTGGGGATTACCTACGCAAATAAACAAAAGGGTGAGTTTATGAAAACTCAGTGTGTAATCCCATATCAAACAACCATACAGTGAGCAAATACAGTCTGGGCTAAGCCCATTTCAGTGATGGTTTAGTTTCAGTTAGGGACTTAGCCCAATACAATATCAGTATCAGTTTGGGTCTGAGCCCATCTCAGTGACAGCAACGCTAGAAATATGCAATCAAGAAATCCTAGCCAACCAGCCTTTACACTCTATCTCCGTCCAACCCTACACCCCATGTGGGGATATAATCAACCCACCCATCTCTACACTCCAACTAGTACCGGTTGCGACACTAAACAGTAATTTCCACAAGCCTGTGTGGTTTACCTGTGTGGGGCCCACATGCTTATGGGGGCCCACACGGCCTAATTCAGCCCGGCCCATGAATTTGCACATAGCCGGCCTCGTCAATCATACGCCCATGTTTAGTCACACAACCTACCACACGGGTAGCTGCACGCCCGTGTGGTGTTGACTATACACACTTTTTAGATTTTTGCCGATTTAAGGTTAGGGCCAGTGTTTTCACACACCTGATGTGATTTGAAATTAATCGCACTCCGAATACTCCTATACCTGGATTCAATCACAATGTCATTTAATCAGTTACCTAACTCATATACTGACTGGAACCTAACAGAGATCTCAACCGAACACAATCGCAACCTCCTTACCGAAAATCAATTGAAATCGCACCCCTGGTTCCTAAAAGACGCACCAATCAACCTTGATCTCCACCTAACACAAAAGTCACAAAAACCCTTTTTATTAAACCTATAATAGGATTATAAACAACCTCAAATAAACCACACTTACCGTTCAAAACCACCTTTCATTTGGTAACTTATAACTCGTTACAACAAACCTAAACACTTACCAAACAACTACAGAGCAGAGTGCAATTCAGTGGTGCCGCAAATAAAAAGCTGAAGAGAAGTATTGAACTGAGAAAATAAAACAGAGGGGTAATAGAAGAAGAAGAAAATAAAATGATGCACAGAAAAGTGAAAAGCTGAAAGAGAATAGAAGTAAAGACGAGAATTACCTATCAATATTTGACCAAGAAACATGCAAGGTGATGCACAGCCCGTTGGAGAAAAGAGAAAGAATGGAGAAGGGGAAGATCGTCAGGAAAGCAACAAGATGAGAAGAGAGAAAATTTTCCAAACCTGAAAGAATTGAAAGGGAGGGAGAGAGAATGTGTTCGGCCAAAGGAGGAAGAAAATCAATAAGCAAAGGAAAAGGAATGATTGCCGCAGGGATGATCAAAGTCGAAATAGGCGAAAAAAATAGATACCCGAAAAGAACCCTAAGCAATAATTGACTTATAAGAAGTGAAAGGAACCAAAAGAAAAGAAAGAAAAAAATGTTAATAGAAGCCGAAATAGGGAGCAATTACCAACCAAAGTTGAATTCTTGAGTGACTAGAATACCAATTCGGCACCAACTCTCCCACCAACTTCAAATTCCCCTCTTTTCCTCCTAAAATCACTCAAAACCGTCGACTCCTCCCTCAACCACCTAATTCGAATTCCACTACAACTCTTCAGTAGGTCAGGTTGACTAAAACTCCCACATGGCCCTATCAGCAAAATAATACACTCTATTGCGCATACCAGGACTCAAACTTCAGACCTCAGGTAACCATAGCACGCCATTTAGCCCTTAGACTAGCAGGCCCTTTCTGTCATGTTTCACCCACATTTATTTAAAAGCCTACTGACTAGAGACAAAGATTTATTCATATTAAAAACAAAACTTTTGCACAAGCCAAGGCTTGAACCCAAGACTTCTCAGACTCTTTCCAAGACACTTAACCACTGAAGCAGACATGCATTTGTGCAACATAAACATTAAGGATTTTTAGGGCGTTACAACTTTACCCCCTAAAAGAAAATTTTGGCCTCGAAATTTTACCTGATCAAAACAGATGAGGGTATTGTTGTCGCATCGCCTTCTCAGGTTCCCACGTGGCCTCTTTAGAGCTGTGATTACGCCAAAGAACCTTAACCCGTGGGATAGACTTCCTCCTTAAAACCTTTACATCACGGTTTAATATCTGAATTGGCTCCTTTTCAAAAGTCAGATCCGGCCTAACCTCAACCTCTTCAACCAAAATAACATGTGTGGGATCAGGGTAGTAACGCCTCAACATAGAGACATGGAACACATTCTGAATCTGATCCAACTCTAGAGGTAACTCTAACATATAGGCAACCAGTCCTACACGCTTCAGCATGCGGTAAGGCCCAATAAACCTAGGGCTCATCTTCCCTTACGTCCAAACCTCAGTACCTTCTTCCATGGCGAGACCTTGAGGAAAATGAAGTCCCCCACAGAATGCTTAGTCTCTTTACGCTTCATATCTGAATACGACTTCTATCTGTCTGATGTCGCTTTCAGTCGATCCTGAATTAGTCTAACTTTATCCTCGGTATCAGAAACTAATTTAAGGCCCAGAACACGCCACTCGCCCAACTTAGTCTAACATGAAGGAGTACGACATCTATGACCATGTAATGCCTCATAAGGTGCCATCTGTATGCTAGACTGGTAGCTATTTTTATAAGCAAACTCTGTTAGCGGCAAGCAATCCTTCCAGCTACCTAGGAAATCAATTACACAACTTCTTAACATGTCCTCCAGTATCTTAATCACCCTTTCTGATTGACTATCTGTTTGAGGATTGAACGCAGTACTGAAGTCAAACGTTGTACCCAGAGCTTTATGTAACTTCTTCCAGAACTGAGACGTGAAGCGAGAATCCCTATCAGATATTGTTGAAATCGATACCCCATGCAGTCTCACTATCTCAGACACATACAAACTTAGCGACCGCAAAGAGTAATCGCGATCGAATCGGTACAAAATGGGCAGATTTGGTCAATCGATCCACGATGACCCACACTGAATCCTTCTTAGTAGGCGTTAAGGGCAGCCCACTAACGAAGTCCATAGTCACTCTCTCCCACTTTCGAAGTGGAATTTTAACTAACTGAAGCAACCCTGAAGGTAACTAAAGTCCAGCCTTAACCTGCTGACAAGTTAGACATTTACCCACGAAGTCGGTAACTTCATGCTTAAGACCCAACCACCAATATAACTCACGAAGGTCTCGATACATCTTATTTCCACTAGGGCGCATAGCATAAGGGTGTTGGAACACCGGTACCCCCATGGCACAGCGAAAAAAATATATTCTGGCGATCCAAACCATGGATCCATGTGCGAGGAATGAATCGGGGTGAAGAAGGTTTCAAAATTATCGAAACTTCAATCTGAGTAGACAGTGAAGCCTCGGCAATGAGAATACTATTTTGCCTTTGAATCCAAGCCACAATCTTTATGATCCCGACCTCTACGCAATCCACGCAGTTGACAATGAATGGAAGAAATCCCCAAAACTATTTTTAGAGATATTTTGCTTGAAAGCTTCGGGTTTGTATATATATTCAGTTTTTAGGGTTTTTCTCCCTTTCTATATATAACTCCCCTTATAATTGGTATGTATATAACGAATTCTTAATTTATTCAATTTTAATCCGAACATAATAATCATAATTAAAATAAATAAATATAATAAAGTTTTAACCGAAAATTATAATTACATTAATTATAATAAAGATTTCGGTATTAAATTTATATACGAACCAAATTCATATATTAATAGAACTATGTTCTCCTTATGTGTACAACATCCTTTTACATATAATATGTTCAATATTTGATTGCCCAATTAAATTAATTCTATAATTAATTTAATTTATGTGACAACCAAACACAATACCAACTATGTTTTATTCCGTCCATTTCAACCATAGGGTGTGACCCTGTAGGTTCTTGTAACGTTAGCAGTAATACTAGAACGATTCTAATGTTACAAACAATGAGTGGCATCTAGCAATGCATCATTATTACCTAAGTTACAAGAAGTCATGATTCGACATAACCTTTTGTGATTAACCTTTCATGCATTAATCCTTAAGTCCTTTATCTTTGGAATGGACACAAGTCATGGAATAGTCACACTTGCATAGTCCATCCCATGTTTCTTGATACCTTGAGTAGACTATGATACACAAATAAGTATGACATCTCATATCAACTTATTTGAGCATGGCCATGCATTTCTAATCTCACTCAATAAGTGGCCTAAGATATTACTCTCATTATGTAGGAGAGACTTATCCTATATTGATCAACCATATCCCTCTACATAGATTGTGGTATATCCAACATCAGATTTTATAAAACAACTAGTTACAATGATACGTTTGATCAGATCAAAATATACAAAATTTCTCGATGTTATGATAATGATGATCTCAAGTCTGAGGATCATATATATATATTAATCACTATGAGTAATGTTGTGAAAATTACATAATAATCCAAGAAACATACTCATAGCGGGTCATTTCAATATGTTGTTCTCTAACACACATATTCATGCATTGATTCTGACACTCCATATCAATGACAACTCTTTATCATCAATCAACTACATGTTAGTCTTAATGCATTATTGTTGTCCTAGTCAACAATAATACTTGACTAAAGACCTTTTAAGAATAATCATATTATTCTCAGGACATTATTATAAAACAGATTATTTATACACACAAAAAAGAAACTGAAATAATAATGGCAATGCCTTATATTAATAAACATGGTAAATCAGGTATGTTATTACAACCATCTCATGATTGATCTTTGGGCATACTCTTACAATCTCCCACTAGCACTAAGACCAATCATTCATATATCTAATATCAAGTGACTTAGTGTGACGATCATGCTTCTGCTGTGTCAGAGGCTTGGTCAGGGGATCAGCAATGTTATTATTTGTAGGTACTCTGCATATTTCTACATCCCCTTGCTCGAATAAGATGTTAGCGCCTAAGTATATGTTTCGATCGCTGGTGAGATCTAGGTTCTTTAGCTTGTGCAATGGCTCCATTGTTATCACATCGGAGTTCTATAGCATCTGATATGCTAGGCACAACCCGTAGTCTAGTGATGAAATTCTTGATCCAAACCGCTTCTTTAGCTGCCTCACTGGTTGCAATATACTCGGCCTCTATTGTAGAATCGGCTACTGTACTTTTCTTTGAACTCTTCCAGCTCACAGCATCACCATTAAGGCAAAACACAAAACCTGATTACGATCGAGAATCATCCTTGTCGGTTTGGAAGCTGGCATCAGTGGAACCTTTTACACTTAACTCTTCCTCACCTCCATATATTAGGAACGTATCCTTAGTTCTTCTCAAGTACTTAAGGATATTCTTTACTGTGGTCCAGTGATCTTTACCGGGATGTACTTGGTACCTGCTCGTCATACTTAAGGCATATGAGACATCTGGACTGGTACATAACATGGCATACATGATAGATCCAATAGCAGAAACGTATGGAATTTTACTCATGCATTCTCTCTCTTGTGGAGTTGAAGGACACATTTCCTTCGAGAGTGAAATACCATGTCTCATAGGTAGGAATCCTCTCTTAGATTCTTCCATGTTGAACCTTTTCAATACTTTATCTATGTATATACTTTGGCTTAGACCTAGTAGTCGTCTTGATCTATCTCTATAGATCTTGACTCCTAATATGTAAGTGGCTTCGCCCAAGTCCTTTATAGAAAAGCAACTTCCTAACCAAGTCTTAATAGACTGCAAGGTAGGTATGTCATTTCCCATGATAAGTATGTCATCCACATACAGTACCAAGAATGTGATAGTGCTCCCACTAACTTTCTTGTAAACACATGGCTCATCTTCATTTTTGATAAAACCAAACTCTGTGATTGCATTGTTAAAACAAAGATTTCAACTTCAAGAAGCTTGCTTTAATCCATAAATGGATCTTTGTAGCTTACATATCTTTCTAGCATCATTTGGGTTGACAAAACCTTCAGGTTGTGTCATGTACACATCCTTTTCAAGTTTTCCATTAAGGAAAGCTATTTTGACGTCTATCTGCCAGATTTCATAATCATGAAATGTAGCTATGGTGAGCAAGATCCTGATGGATTTAAACATAGCTATAGGAGAAAAGGTTTCATCATAGTCAACACCATGAATTTGGTGAAAACCTTTAGCGACTAATCACCCCTTGTATGTTTGTACATTACCATCCATGTCGGTTTTCTTTTTGAAAACCCATTTGCACCCTATGGGTTTAACCCCTTCGGGTAGGTCAATCAAAGTCCATACTTAGTTTTCATACATGGAATCCATCTCAGATCTCATGGCCTCAAGCCATTTCTTAGAGTCTGGGCTGGTCACCGCTTCTTGATAAGTTCTAGGCTCATCTTGATATATAAGAAGAACGTCACCATGCATTGTAATGAGAAATTTATATCTCTCAGGTGTATGGCATTCTCTTAAAGATCTGCGCGGTGGTTGTGTTTCTACAACAGCTACTTGTTCCTCAATTTCTTGTGGAATTTGCTGTTGTTCTATCTCTAGTTCAGTGGTATCTTGTGATTCTTAAATTTCTTCAAGTTCAATCTTTCTCCCACTTCCTTTTCTAGAAACAAATTCTCTCTCTAGGAAGACACTAGTCTGAACAGCAAACATGTTATTCTCAGTGGGATTAAAGAAATAATATCCTTTGGTTTCTTTCGGATACCCCACAAAAATACACCTTTCAGATTTGTGTTCAAGCTTAGTAGACGTCTGACGTTTAACATAAGCTTCACAACCCCAAATTTTCATAAAAGACATATTAGGACGTTTCCCAGTCCATATCTCATATGGCATCTTTTGAACTGATTGGATGGAACATGATTTAGTGTGAAAGCAGCTGTTTCAAGTGCATGTCCCTAAAAGGAAGTCGGTAGATCAGCATGAATCATCATAGATCAAACCATGTCTAACAGAGTTTAATTTCTTCTCTCAGAAACTCCATTTCATTGAGGAGTACCAGGAGGAGTAAGTTGTGAGACAATCCCACATTCTTTCAAAAGATCATCAAACTCTAGGCTCAAATACTCTCTACCTCGATCAGATTGAAGTGTCTTGATAGTTTTGCCTAGTTGATTTTGTACTTCATTTTTGAATTCCTTGAACTTTTCAAGGGCCTCAGACTTATGGTGTATGAGATAAACATACCCATATCTACTAAAATCATCAGTGAAAGTAATGAAGTAGTGAAATCCACCTCTGGCCTGTGTATTTATTGGTCCACATACACTAGAATGTATTAAGCCCAATAAATCACTAGCTCGTTCACTTTTACCAGTAAAAGGAGATTTAGTCATTTTTCCCAATAAGCAAGATTCACATACTTGAATTGTTCAAAAACAAATGAATCCAAGAGACCATTTTTATGGAGTTTGGATATGCGTTTCTCACTTATGTGGCCCAAACGACAATGCCAAAGATAAGTTTGATTTGAGTAATTTATTTTAGATCTTTTAGTATTTATGTGGTAAATGGGATTCATTTGATCTAAAATATAGAGGCCATTAATCAATTGTGCTGAACCATAGAAAACATTATTGAGATAAAAGGAACAATAATTATTTTTAATAATTATCTCAAAACCAATTTTGTCTAAACAAGAAATTGAAATAATGTTTTTAGTCAAACTTGGCACAAAATAACAATCCTCTAAACATAAATCAAGTCCACTAGACAAACATAAAGTATATGTTCCCACAGCTAATGCAGTAACGCTCCATTTCCAACTCACAGGTCCACATCTCCTCTAGCTAAAGTCCTACTCCTTTGTAGTCCCTGTACAGAAGTACAAATATGAGAACCACAACCAGTATCTAATACCCAAGAAATAGTAGTTGATAAATTAATATCAATAACATAAATACCTGAAGCAAACGTTTCGCTTGCCTTGGCCTTCTTGATTTCCTCAAAATAGACAGGGCAATTCTGCTTCCAATGTCCAGTCACACCACAATGAAAACAGTTTCCTTCCTTAGACACCCCACCTTTAGGTTTCAGTGCAGCCTTTCCTTTTCCAGGATTGGGCATACCTTTGCCCTTGAGCTTTGTCCAAACTTTGGCCTTTCCCTTGCCCTTGTTGTTACAGACCATCAGTATGGGCTTGGGTCCAACCTTTTTCATGTTGCCTTCAGCAGTTCGCAACATACTGAGCAACTATGGCAGAGTCTTGTCAATTTCATTCATATTGAAATGAGGACAAACTGGCTGTAGCTATTCGGCAACGATTGCAGAATAACATCAGTGGCCAACTCTTCGCTCAATGGAAACCCAAGCTTAGACAGGCTTTCAATATAACCAATCATCTTAAGGACATGAGGTCCTACTGGGCTTCCTTCAGCCAACTTACATTGTAATATCCTGAATTAGGGCTTAATCAGAATAGTGGTTTCGTGACCACAAATTCGAGATAGAAATAATTATTTTATATAATTATTTTGATGATTATGATATGATTGCATGATTGTGTGAAAATTTCATGATGAAATTCTATGCCTAAAGTGTTTAAATTGAAGTAGGGACTAAATCGAATAAGTTGCAAAACTTGCATTCTAGAAGTTTTTAGTATGAAATTGCATTGAAATATTAATTAGGAGGTCTTAAATAGCAATTTGACCAATTTTAAGTTCATGGACAAAATTAGGGCATGGAAGGAATTTTTGGAAAATTTAGTAGTAAGGGCATTTTGGTCATTTAGTTATTAAAATGAATTAAAAACAAAATTAAAAGCCAATTTTTGTCCATCTTCTTCATTAGGAGAAATTTCAAGGGTTCTCCATAGCTAGGGTTTGTTTCAAGCTTCCAAGCTCTATAGTAAGTGATTCCAAGCCCCGTTTTTAATGTTCTTTACGTTTTTGGAATCCCGGTAGCTCGATTAAGCTTATGCTAGAAATAATTCAACCTAGGGTTTATATTTGGAAAAATACCCATAGGTGAAATTTGTGTATTTTGATGTTTTATGATAGAATATGAGGTTTTAAATTATGTTAGACAACTTGTGCTACTCAGTTTTGAGTGAAAACGAGAAAAAGGGCTTAATCGGTAAAAATACCTAATAGTCATAAGTACATGTTAGAGTGTGAATTTGATATTATCATAGAAGGAAAAAATGATCAGCATGTCATAAAACATAAGAATAAGGGATAAAGTTTAATTCCCGAGCCGAGGGGCAAAAGTATAATTATGCAAAAGTTTAAGGGCAAAAGTGTAATTTTCCAAAGTTCGTATTAAATGCTGTTTTGATGAATGTATGTATTAAATAAGATTAATTTGGTATTATAGATCAAGAGAAACGGGAATCAAGTCGCGATCAAGGAAAAGAAAAGATTGTGGACTAAATTGCAAAATCTTTATATTTTGGTACCAAGGTAAGTTTATGTGTAAATAATGTAGCATAATTGTTATTTTTAAGTTATTGATGTTAATTATATGATATGCTGATTTTTTTATCGTGAAATATTATGCTTTGTGGTTAATGTTGAGTAATATGCAAATTATGTTTACTACTTGATAAATATGAATTGCTACCGAGTATCGGTTCCGATATTCCGTGGAAGACGGCTAATGTCAGATAGAGGGGAAAAGCCCGTTTGAACCTTAGGAATAGATTAGGATACAAGTGACATGTCACTAGGATGGTTGAGCATCCGAACTCGTTGAGATGAGTCCGAGTTCACTTATGGATGCGAATGTTCGAACTCGTTGAGTTGAGTCCGAGTTCGTGAGATGTAACTAGGCATCCGAACTCGTTGAGTTGAGTCTGAGTTCACTTATGGATGCGAACGCCCGAGCTCGTTGAGTTGAGTCTGAGTTCACTTATGGGCGGGTTACATGATTGCTTGATTACATATGTGGCACTTACGTGCGAATTATCCGTGTATCCGAGTTATATTCCGATGTGTTCAACGGGGTGAAAATTTCTATGAAATGGAAGAACACTTAAGATGCAAGTGACGTTTTGGTAAGTGTTGTGAAATGGGCACTTTGGACAGGTATGTACTTAACCCTCGGGTTGAAAATAGATACAACAACGATAAAGTGGTAAGATGATGAATGATGTTTAGAAATGTGATATATGTTTTGGTGATGCCATGCTAAGGTTGTTTGGTATAATTGTATTGTTATGTTACTTGTTATTTGCATATGAACTTACTAAGCATTTATGCTTACTCCTTCCTTTTCATTCATTGTAGTTTTGAACAAGTCAGCTCGGGAATCGGGATAGGTCGAAGTTTCGATCACACTATCCGAAGGATTTCTATTGGTCAATGGCTTGTAAAACTTAAGTATGGCATGTATAGCAATGTACATATTTTGTGTAAATAATTTTATGATATGGCCATATTTGGTTGAGAAAATGTTTGATATTGATAAGTCATGGTGATGGCTAATTAGATCATGTTTGATATCATGGAAGTTTAATAGGTTATCTAGTTCATAAAAAAAAAAAATTCATGGAAAGATGGAACTTGCCTTAAAACAGAATATTGCTGCAGCAATGACATGAATTTGAAAAATCACTAAAAATATTATAAGTAGAACTAAATGATGAGTAAGTTATTAAATTTAAGCTTAATGAGTCTATTTCATGTGGATTGAACAAAACAGGCATATAAATTATATTTTATGAGATATTTAAACTTTTGTGAAACAGGGCCAGAATGATTTCTGGTTTCCCTATTTTGACTTTAAAAATTTATAATAAATTTTAAAAAAATAATTATAAGTTTTTATTTACATGTACAGATTCCTTATTGAGTCTAGTTTTAAGAGAAATAAACCTCATAGTCATTGAAATTTTTTATAGAGAGATATCTGATTCGTAATATACAGAGGTCAGAGTAGTTGAACCCTGAAATAGGGGAGACTTTAACTAATAAACTGTACTAATCGGCCAAACCAAAAATTCTAGAAAAAAATTAGTAAATAGATATATGAGTCTAGATTTAGGGAAAAATTACGGATCTTGATTTCGAGTTTCGTAACTTAAGATATGATTTTTCTTGTAACTGTGATGCAGATAGCTAGAAAGCTGTGAATGTAGAAACAAATGATTCGAAGTACTTAAATTGATAAATTATGTTCGGTAACACCTCAAGCTCGATTCTGGCGTCGGTCTCGGGCGTGGGGGCCTTACATTTGGTGGTATCAGAGCAGGTTTAGTCGGTTCTTGGACTAATGTGTTGTATGTACGGGTTTTGCTATACATGCCATATATATAAATTGTGATAGTGTGACGACTTTGACCTTTTAAATGATTTTTTTATAGTAAATGGATCCCGATCCAGCTGCGGCTGATGATGTAGAGAGTAATGCACCAGCTCCGGCTGAAGGGGCGGTGCCAACTGAAAATCCACCTCCTACTGTCGATCAAGGAGGAGGAAAAGGGGCTCGAGAAGCCTTTCTCTAGATGATGAGTGCCTGGTATACTGAGTTCGTTCGTACAAACCCGAATGCACAACCTCCCCCACCTCCCCCGATTCCTCAACCTGTACCCCCGATGCCTCAAGGTGTAGATATGATGAAATTTCACATAACTCCAGTTGACAAAATCCGTAAACAAGGGGTCGAAGAATTCAGGGCAAATATTGATGATGATGCCGAGAAAGCAGAGTTCTGGCTTGAAAATTCTATCCAGGTATTTGATGAATTGCCTTGTACACCTGAAGAATGTTGAAATGTGCTACATCTTTGTTGAGAGATTCAGCCTATAATTGGTGGAAGACTTTAATTTCGGTGGTACTGAAAGAGAGGGTAAGCTGGGAATTCTTTCAAGAAGAGTTTCGGAAGAAATATATTAGTGAAAGATTTATTGATCGAAATGTAAAGAGTTTCTTGAGTGAAGCAAGGTAATATGACAGATCTCGTAATATGAAAGAGAGTTTGTTCGATTGAGTAAGTATGCCAGAGAATATGTTTCTACCGAAGCCAAGATGTGCCGACGATTTGAAGACGGGCTCAACGAAGACATTAAGGTATTTGTCGGGATCCTTGAACCGAAAGAAATGGTAGTCTTGGTCGATCGAGGCTTGCAAGGCTAAAGAACTACTTAAAGAGAAGAAAGAAAGGTAGAGGGCTGAGACATGAAATTGGAAGAAAAGGCCAATGAGTAAGGCACCTTCACAAAGAACCCTGAAAGCAAGAAATATGAATCCTCGTTCCCAAGTTTCACCGGGCAATATATGGAAATTTTAAGAAGCGAATGTGGGTCCTAAATCTCGAATACTTCTACAACCAAATGTAGGGAACTCGAGATTTGTTAAACCCGAAAAAGGGTGTGTGGTAGAAATCATTTTGGTCCGTGCGAGCAAATGAATATTTTCGATGTGGTTCTCCTGATCATTTTATTAGAGACCGCCCAAAGAGAGCCGAGAAAGAAAAATTTGAGAATGTAAAAGCTAGTGGTGCGGACTTGAGGAAGGTATCCGAGAAAAGCTGGAAGTGAAACAAGCGATAAGAATGTAGCCGAGATCGTGATTAGATCTGAAGGAAGAGCTCAGGCTAGAACTTATGCCATAAAAGCGCGTGAAGATGCTTCCTCACCCGATATGATTACCGGTACAGTTTCTCTTTATGATATTAATGTTATTGCTTTGATTGATCCCAGTTCTACTCATTCATATGTATATATGAAACTGGTGTTTAGTATGAATATACCTGTTGAGAACGCAGAATTTATGATTAGAGTGTCGAATCCGTTAGGCAAATGTGTGATAGTTGATAAAGTATGCAAGAAATGCCCTTTAATGATTCGGGGTCATTACTTTCCAGCTGACTTGTTGCCGTTTGATGAATTTGATGTTATTTTGGGTATGGATTGGTTGACATTGCATGATGCTATAGTAAATTGCAAAGAAAAGGTTATAGAATTAAAGTGTGAAAATGGTGAAACTTTACGGGTTGAATCAGACAAATCAGAGGCATTGTCTAGTGTGATTTCTTCGATGTCGGCTCAGAGATATTTGAGAAAGAGTTATAAAGCTTATTGGGCGTATGTAATTAATACACAAGAAGTTGAAAAGAAAGTTGAATCAGTGCCATTTGTGTGTGAATTTGAGGATGTATTTCCAGAAGAATTGCCGGGTTTACCTCCAGTCAGGGAAGTAGAATTTGGTATTGATTTGATACCGGAATGCGACTCGATCTCGATTGCTCCATATAGAATGGCACCAACAGAGTTGAAAGAATTAAAGTCACAGTTGCAAGAGTTGACTGATAAAGGCTTTGTAAGACCGAGTTTTTCACCTTGGGGTGCTCCTGTGTTATTTGTGAAAAAGAAGGATGGTTCTATGAGATTATGTGTTGATTATCGGTAGTTAAACAAGGTGACAATCAAAAACAAGTATCCATTGCCGAGAATTGATGATTTGTTTGATCAGCTAAAAGGAGCGACATGGTTTTCAAAGATTGACTTGAGATCTGGGTATTATCAGCTGCGAGTAAAAGAGTTAGATGTGCCTAAAACTGCTTTTAGAACAAGGTACGGTCATTATGAATTTTTAGTTATGCCATTCAGGTTGACAAATGCTCCTGCTGTGTTTATGGATTTAATGAATTGCATATTCGGCCATACTTGGACAAATTTGTTGTGGTGTTTATGGATGATATTTTAATTTATTCAAAAGATGAGACAGAGCATGCTAAGCATTTGATGATAGTTTTGCAAACTTTGAGAAATAAGCAGTTATATGCCAAGTTTAGTAAAAGTGAATTTTGGCTTCGGGAAGTTGGATTTTTGGGTCATATTGTTTCAGGTGATGGTATACGGGTTGATCCTAGTAAGATTTCTGTGACAACCCTAATTAGACCCTAGTCGGAATGTGGTTTCGGGACCACATTACCGAGTCAAAAATTTATTTTTGTGTTTTAATTACATAAATTTATGTGTGATAGTGAATATATGAAATTAAATGCTTAATATTAGCTTTAGGAATGTGAGTTAATTTGAAAGGACCTAGTTGATGAAGTTAGAAAAGATGATAGATGAATTATAAAGAGTAAATAACAATAGAGAGAGGAAGCATGGGTTTGCATGTCAAAATGCCCATTTTTGACTTAGTGGCCGGCCAAGAAATGATGAATTCCACTAATTTGAATTAGATTAGTATATTTAATTGGTAAGAAAATAAAATATGCATAACATAAAGATTAATAAATAATAAAATGAATAAAAAAAAAAAAAGTGTGTTCATCTTTACTATCCTTTAATGCGAAAAAAAACCAAGTAAAAGAAAGGAAGAAAAATTTGAAGAAGTTCGCCATGCTTGTAACTAGGTTGAGGTATGTTTGATGTTATTCCTTGAAATTCATGCATATTTTTAGTTGTTAGTTTGAATTCTACCTAGCCCATGGTTTAAATTTTGCTATTTGATGGAGGTGATATTCGGCCATGGATGTTGTCTTTCTTGGTTGGTGTTTTGATATTGTTGTGATGAAGCATGAAGATGATTAAGTTTGAGTATTTAATAAAAAGGATTGGATGTGAGTGTGTGTGTGAATTAGAAAATGATGGGTCTTAGCAACCTCGTGAGGTGTTCGGCCATGGTACTAAAATGTTATACTTGTGTTTAAACTTAGAATTATTTAGTTGTATGGTTAGTATAGGTATAGATGACCGAATATGAGAGCATGAATAGATGAGGAGTTTTGTAATTTTAAAAAAATTGGTTAATTGATATGTGGTAAATGTTAAGTGTTAAATGAAATGGAAATGATATTATATTGGAATATGTATATTCGGCCACATGAATGAATACATAGATTGATGTTGCATATATTCGGCCTTTAATTAAATATATAGGTGATAGTGAAATTAGTTTTTCCACATTCGGCTATAGGTAAGCATATTGATGATTTTATCTTGACTTAGATAATCGGTTAAAGGAGAATATTGACTAATATGTTGAATTTGATTCATGATTACATATATGTGATTGAATATAGATATATTGAGAAGATGATATGATGGGAAGTGATGTTACATTCGGCATTGGAGAAATTGGAAATGTCAATTAGACTATTGATAGTAAGGTGATATTAATTGGCTATTAGCCGAATAGCTTAAGAGCATAAGGTAGAAAGATAAAAATTTTACCATGTTGTTCCGTATGTTATAAAATCATTAAAATATGGATACAAATATATATAGCAAAACGGCTAAATAAGTTAATTTATTTGTTTAAGCTCAAGATCTTAAAGGAGAGGAGTCCAACAAGGGAAAATCGAAGATCATCGAGTAGCCAACTTGGAACTATTTTAACCAACACAAGGTAAGTTCATAAGCAACCATAAGGTTAATTTCAATTATGCATAAATGACTTTAACATGTCATGAAAGAATCTCTTTATTAAGTATTTCCTTGGAGAAATTATATATGTTTATTGTTGTGGCCGTATATGCCAAATGAATTGATTAAATTGTTTTATCATGGAAAGTGTACATTGGCACTATGTGTGCGGTGTAGTATGGCACTGTGTGTGCGAAGTTGAATAGCACTATGTGTACTGATTTGAATGTCAACATATGAGATAAACTTTCAAGGCACTATGTGTGCGGGACAGTACGGCACTAAGTGTGCGAAAGCGGTTGATGATACGAAGAGTATAAGTAAAGAATTAAGGTGCTAAAATGATTAATTGAAAAGTATGTGTGTATATACAGCTAGTCCATAATTAATTCTTACTTGAGAATAGTTTTAAAATGGTTGGTTGTTTAATAATTGACTCGACATCGAAAACTTGGGTTCGAGGTTGGATAAATAAACTAGGTGGTTGTAGCCTAGTTTAGTGTGATTGAATTAGCTGATCTTGCAAGACTTTTATTTCAATTTTTTATAAATAACCTGTATTATTTTGCTTATGGATTACTGAGTTGAATACTCATTTGGTGTGTTTGTTTGATTCTTATTTAGATATCTCTGACCATTTTACGTACTTGGGACCATCGTCGAAGTCATCACACCGGTTTGCAACATTTTGGTACCCTCTTCTTAGTTGGTCTAAGTGAACATATGGCATGTATAGGACAATAGTTTGGGAAGATTTTGTTGTTTTGAAATATTGTATATAAAGGCCATGAGAAAATGGCTTAAATACTATGCTTGAGTTCGATGTAGGTTGACTATTAGTTTAAGTTTATTTTGATTATTATATCGAATACCATGGTTGATTATAAGCTATGTGATGTGCTAGTATTCGGGAATGATATGGATTAATAGGTTATGTTATGATTGAATGAATGAGATAGGGTATGATTAAAGACGGATAAAAATGTTAAAGAGATACCTAGATGTTAGAATATGGATTGATATTATTAGTCTAGGTTGCATGGTAAATGTAGGTGAACTTATAGTGATTTATTGTTATTGAAATTTGTATAATGTATATGTTAGTATTTTAACTACATTTATAAAACTTGATTGTACATGTTATCATCCTAATGCCGAAAATAAGTTGTTCAAGTTGAGCAATTATGTGCATATGGTTTATGGGTGTTACAATTTCAGCCATTGTTGATTGGAAACCACTGAAAAATGTAACCGAGGTTAGAAGTTTCTTGGGGCTAGCTGGGTATTATCGGCAGTTTGTAAACGGATTTTCTATAATTGCTGCTCCTATTACTAGACTACTCCGAAAGGATGTTAAATTTGAATGGACGGAAGAATGTCAACAAAGTTTCGAAGAATTGAAAAAGTTATTAACTGAAGCACCAGTGTTAGTACAACCCGAATCAGGTAAAGAATTTGTGGTGTATAGTGATGCTTCTCTAAATGGCTTGGGGTGTGTACTCATTCAAGAAGGAAAAGTGGTGGCTTATGCTTCGAGGCAGTTAAAACCTCATGATAGGAATTATCCCACTCACGATTTGGAATTGGCTGCGGTGGTATTTGTTTTGAAGATTTGGCGACATTATTTGTATGGTGAAAAGTGCTGAGTATATACTGATCACAAAAGTCTTAAATACTTGATGTCACAAAAAGACTTAAATTTGAGACAGCGTAGATGGTTGGAGTTATTGAAAGATTATGAGCTTGTTATTGATTATCATCTGGGAAAAGCGAATGTGGTTGCCGATGCTTTAAGCAGAAAGTTGTTGTTTGCTTTGAGAGTTATGAACACTCGATTGAAAATGTCGGATGATAGTTCGATTCTAGCGAGAGATAAGAGCTAGACCGATGTTTTTACAAGAGATTTCTGAAGCTCAGAAAAATGATCAAGATTTGCTAGCTAAGAGAAGACACTGTGAAGCTAATACGGGATCAGATTTCAGAATCGGTTCTGATGGTAGCTTGATGTTTAAAAACTGGATTTGTGTACCGAAAAATGATGAGTTGATTCAAAAGATTTTGCATGAAGCACATAATGGTTGCTTGGCGTTCATCCGGCAAGATGCGAAATGTATAATGACTTGAAGAAAATGTATTGGTGGAGTGGAATGAAAAGAGATATTTCCGAGTTTGTATCAAAGTGCTTAATTTGTCAACAGGTGAAAGCTGAACACCAAGTGCCTTCAGGATTACTTCGGCCTATTATGGTTCCTGAATGGAAATGGGATTGGATTACTATGGATTTTGTTTTAGGGTTGCCATTGACTCCGGAAAGAAAGATGCCATCCGGGTAATAGTTGACATCGACTAAATCGGCTCATTTTATTCCTGTACGTACGGATTATTCTTTTAATAAGTTGGCTGAATTGTATATCCGTGAGATTGTTAGACTTCATGGAATACCTTTGTCAATCATTTCGGATAGAGATCTGAGATTTACTTCACGGTTTTGGCAAAAGTTACAAGAGGCATTAGGTACAAAGTTAAATTTCAGCACTGCCTTTCATCCACAAACTGATGGGCAATCAGAGAGAGTAATTTAGATTCTTGAAGATATGCTCAGATGTTGCGTATTGGAATTTCAAGGTAGTTGGGAAAGGTACTTACCGTTGGTAGAATTTGCTTATAATAATAGTTATCAAACGAGTTCAAAAATGGCACCTTATGAAGCATTATATGGTCGTAAGTGTTGAACGCCTTTGTATTGGACTGAACTCAAGGAAAATCAGATTTATGGAGTTGATCTAATCAAAGAAACCGAAGAAAAGGTGAAAGTGATTCGAGATTGTTTGAAAGCTACTTCAGATAGACAGAAATCTTATGCGGATTTGAAATTAAAAGAAATCGAGTTTCAAGTTGGTGATAAGGTATTTTTGAAAGTGTCTCCATGGAAGAAAGTCCTTAGATTTGGACGGAAGGGCAAGTTAAGTCCGCGTTTTATTGGGCCGTATGAAATAATTGAAAAAGTTGGAACAGTAGCATATCGGCTAGCATTACCACCTGAATTAGAGAGGATTCATGATGTGTTCCCCGTATCTATGCTACGTCAGCATCGTTCGGATCCTTCACATATAATTTCACCGACAGAAATTGAACTACGACCGGATATGACTTACGAAAAAGAACCGATTAAGATCTTAGCTCGAGAGGTCAAGAAACTAAGAAATAAAAGTGTCGCTCTCGTGAAAGTATTGTGGCAAAAGCACGGAGTAGAAGAAACTACATGGGAACCTGAAGAAACTATGAGAAACCAATACCCACACCTATTTACTGGTAAGATTTTCGAGGACGAAAATCCTTAAAGGGGGGAGAGTTGTAATATCCTGAATTAGGGCTTAATCAGAATAGTGGTTTCGTGACCACAAATCCGAGATGGAAATAATTATTTTGATGATTATGATATGATTGCATGATTGTGTGAAAATTTCGTGATGAAATTCTATGCCTAAAGTGTTTAAATTAAAAGTAGGGACTAAATCGAATAAGTTGCAAAATTTGCATTCTAGAAGTTTTTAGTATGAAATTGCATTGAAATATTAATTAGGAGGTCTTAAATAGGAATTTGACCAATTTTAAGTTCATGGACAAAATTAGGACATGGAAGGAATTTTTGGAAAGTTAGTAGTAAGGGCATTTTGGTCATTTAGTTATTAAAATGAATTAAAAACAAAATTAAAAGCCAATTTTTGTCCATCTTCTTCATTAGGACGAAATTTCAAGGGTTCTCTATAGGTAGGGTTTGTTTCAAGCTTCTAAGCTCCATAGTAAGTGATTCCAAGCCCCGTTTTTAATGTTCTTTACGTTTTTAGAATCCCGGTAGCTCGATTAAGCTTATGCTAGCAATAATTCAACCTAGGGTTTATATTTGGAAAAATACCCATAGGTGAAATTTGTGTATTTTGATGTTTTATGATAGAATATGAGGTTTTAAATTATGTTAGACAACTTGTGCTACTCGGTTTTGAGTGAAAACGAGAAAAAGGGCTTAATCGGTAAAAATACCTAATAGTCATAAGTACATGTTAGAGTGTGAATTCGATATTATCATAGAAGGAAAAAATGATCAGCATGTCATAAAACATAAGAATAAGGGATAAAGTTTAATTCCTGAGCCTAGGGGCAAAAGTATAATTATGCAAAAGTTTAGGGGCAAAAGTGTATTTTTCCAAAGTTCGTATTAAATGCTGTTTTGATGAATGTATGTATTAAATAAGATTAATTTGGTATTATAGATCAAGAGAAACGGGAATCAAGTCGCGATCGAGGAAAAGAAAAGATTGTGGACTAAATTGCAAAATCTTTATATTTTGGTACCAAGGTAAGTTCATGTGTAAATAATGTAGCATAATTGTTATTTTTAAGTTATTGATGTTAATTATATGATATGCTGATTTTTTTATCGTGAAATATTATGCTTTGTGGTTAATGTTGAGTAATATGCAAATTATGTTTACTACTTGATAAATATGAATTGCTACCGAATATCGGTTCCGATATTCCGTGGAAGACGGTTAATGTCAGATCGAGGAAAAAAGCCCGTTTGAACCTTAGGAATAGATTAGGATACAAGTGACATGTCACTAGGATGGTTGAGCATCCGAACTCGTTAAGTTGAGTCCGAGTTCACTTATGGATGCGAATGTTCGAACTCGTTGAGTTGAGTCCGAGTTCGTGAGATGTAACTAGGCATTCGAACTCGTTGAGTTGAGTCCGAGTTCACTTATGGATGCGAACGCCCGAGCTCATTGAGTTGAGTCCGAGTTCACTTATGGGCGGGTTACATGATTGCTTGATTACATATGTGGCACTTATGTGCAAATTATCCGTGTATCCGAGTTATATTCCGATGTGTTCAACGGGGTGAAAATTTCTATGAAATGCAAGAACACTTAAGATGCAAGTGACGTTTTGGTAAGTGTTGTGAAATGGGCACTTTGGACAGGTATGTACTTAACCCTCAGGTTGAAAATAGATACAACAACGATAAAGTGGTAAGATGATGAATGATGTTTAGAAATGTGATATATGTTTTGGTGATGCCATGCTAAGGTTGTTTGGTATAATTGTATTGTTATGTTACTTGTTATTTGCATATGAACTTACTAAGCATTTATGCTTACCTTCCTTTTCATTCATTGTAGTTTTGAACAAGTCAGCTCGGGAATCGGAACAGGTCGAAGTTTCATCACACTATCCGAAGGATTTCTATTGGTAAATGGCTTGTAAAACTTAAGTATGGCATGTATAGCAATATACCTATTTTGTGTAAATAATTTTATGATATGGCCATATTTGGTTGAGAAAATTTTTGATATTGATAAGTCATGGTGATGGCTAATTAGATCATGTTTGATATCATGGAAGTTTAATAGGTTATCTAGTTCATAAAAAAAAATTCATGGAAAGATGAAACTTGCCTTAAAACAGAATATTGTTGTAGCAATGACATGAATTTGAAAATTCACTAAAAATAGTATAAGTGGAACTAAATTATGAGTAAGTTATGAAATTGAAGCTTGATGAGTCTATTTTCATGTGGATTGAGCAAAACAGGCATATAAATTATATTTTATGAGATATTTAAACTTTTGTGAAACAGGGCCAGAATGATTTCTGGATCCCCTGTTCTGACTTTAAAAATTTATAATAAATTTTAAAAAAATAATTTTAAGTTTTTCTTTACATGTACAGATTCCTTATTGAGTCTAATTTTAATAGAAAGAAACCTCATAGTCATTTAAATTTTTTATAGAGATATATCTGATTCGTAATATATAGAGATCAGAGCAGTCGAACCCTGAAATAGGGGAGACTTTAACTAATAAACTGTACTAATCGGCCCAACCAAAAATTGTAGAAAAAAATTAGTAAACAGATATATGAGTCTAGATTTAGGGAAAATTTACGGATCTTAATTTTGAGTTTTTTAACTCGAGATATGATTTTTCTTGTAACTGTGACGCCGATAGCTAGAAAGCTGTGAATGTAGAAACAAATGATTCGAAGTACTTAAATTTATAAATTATGTTCGGTAACACCTCAAGCTCGATTCTGGCGTTGGTCCCGGGTGTGGGGGCGTTGCATACATTGTAATAGGCCTTAGAGATATTGAACCTCTCTTGCTGTGCTTGCCCTTGATAAAGTTCTTTCAGGTGCTCGATCATATCATAAGCAACCATGTCCTCATGTTGCTTCTGAAGCTCAGGATTCATAGTAGCAAGCATAAGTAATCCAACGTCTACCATGTCATCGAGATGTTTCTTGTAAGCATCTCTATCAGCCCTCGAGGCATTAGCGGGTGGTTCATTAGGAAGTGGTTGTTCAATGACATATAATTTTCGTTCTTGTTTGCGGACAATCCTCAAGTTACGGAACCAGTCAAGAAAGTTCAAACCATTCAATTTCTCCTTCTCAAGGATCGATCGCAATGAGAGTGTATTAGTGTTTGCAACCATAATATATCTACAATAATAAAATATGCGTGTGAATAAATTTACCAAGTTTATATCAATCATTTAAAGGACTTTATTATATGATGTTCCCACTATTTTATTTCAAAATTAATAACCCTCATATATTAATTTCGAAAAGACTTTCTTGAAAGTATTTCTAGTAGGTTAAGGATCCATATTTCACCTCCTCTTAAGTTAGCTTAGCTTTACTCTCAAGATTATGGTTATTTAGGTAAGCAACACTTGATAATTACATCATATGTAACTCCTACAATTTGGTGAACAACTCTTGTTCTAATCATCTTATGATTCATCCAAATTACTTGCCTCTAGGTTGCTAATCCTATTAGGGTAACCTAGTTAAGTCATTAACCAATTTTTAACCAGCAAATATCACTTGTTTATTCTTCGCGTTTAACCAGGATAAATACTAGTACTTCGCTTTGGCAGAACCTACATAATATTGATCGAGGCCTTAACGAGGGCAAAAATTGGAAGGCTATGTTGACTTAATATTTTAATAGAGGGATTTTATTAAAGTTGTTGTATCTCACCAATTATGGTCTACTTCAGTCCATTTAATCTTCTAATTGATCTCATCAATTAATGGGGTTTATTATTACCAAATTTGCAAGCTTTAGACATCCATAGCATCTCATACATGAATAGATAAAGCAATAAATAAATGCAATAGTTATAGCCCAAAAACTATTGTGGCTCAACCCAAGCCGATGGGAGAATCAAAAGGAAACCTAAAGGTGTAAGCCGTTTCACAAGCTGTCGGTCCATATTAGTTGGCCCATCTTCCTTCTCGTCTAGTCCACAGCAACTTTTGCAAATTACAATATTCAGAAACTCATTTTACATACGAGGGAGTAAGATGAGAAGAGAAATACAAGAGAATAGCAGTAAGGAAAGACACGCAGGCCGTATTTATAAAATTACAACCTTTTATCAAATGGGTCATCGGGCTATAACTATGCATTTCAAACACCGTGCATTTCAAAAATAGCATACATCATTCAACATTTTGCTAAATGAATTATAAAATATCCTTTCAACCTTTTATGGCCCATCAAGTTTTATTTATTACAAAACATACTGAAAGATGATGGGGATCTGAGTTTACGAAAACTCAGTCTGTAATCCCATATCAAACAACCATACAGTGAGCAAATATAGTCTAGGCCTAAGCCCATTTCAGCAATGGTTCAGTTTCAGTTAGGGCTTTAGCCCAATACAATATCAGTATCAGTTTGGGTCTGAGTCTATCTCAGTGACAGTAACGGTACAGATATACATTCAAGAAATCCTACCCAACCAGCCTTTACACTCCATCTCTGTCCAACCGTACACTCCATGTGGGAATATAATCAACCCACCCATCACTACACTCCAACTACTACCGGTTGCGACACCAAACAGTATTTGTAGCGGAGCTGCCAGTACAGTACACTTCCTCCAATCATAATATACCCCATCCTCATACAATGCATCATGCAACATGTCATGTCATATCATAATACTACACATGTACTCAATACAGTTAAAATGTCATGCTAGAATATAGTCATACATTACATAGGAGCAAAATAGTCATTTTACGAAAAGGGGTCCAACTAAACTTATCGACCTATTAGTAGGTCCATAGTCATCTCGGGTGACCCGTGCAACCTTAACAGTCAAACAGTGAAAGTAGGCCCACGGCCCATATTGCGGGCCCATACTACACGGCCCATAATGGCCTTGGCTATGTGTATTACATAGCCTAGCCCAATAATTTCCACATATCCGTGTGGTTGACCCAGTGGGGCCCACATGGCCTAATTAGGCCCAACCCATGAATTCGCACATAGTCAGCCTCATCAATCATAGGCCCAGATTTAGTCACATAGCCTACCACACGGATAGCTGCATGCCCATGTTGTGTCGACTATACACACTTTTTGTCTTTTTACCGATTTAAGATTAGGGCCAGTGTTTTCACACACCTGATGTGATTTGAAGTTAATCGCACACCGAATACTCCTATACCTGGATTCAATCACAATGTCATTTAATCAGTTACCTAACTTATATATCGACGGAAACCTAACGGAGTTCTCAACCGAACACAATCACAACCAAAAATCAATTGAAATCGCACCCCTAGTTCCTAGAAGACGCACCAATCAAGTTTGACCTCCACCTAACACGAAAGTCACAAAAACCCTTTTTATTAAACATATAATAGGATTATAAACAATCTCGACAAAACCACACTTACCGTTCAACACCACCTTTCATTCAGTAACATATAACTCGTTACAACAAACCTAAACACTTACCAAACAACGACAGAGTAGAGTGCAATTCAGTGATGCCGAAAACAAAGAGCCAAAGAGAAGTATTGAACTGAGAAAGTAAAAACAGAGGGGTAACGATAAGAAGAAGAAAGGAAAATGATGCACAGAAAAGTGAAAAGCTAAAAAGGAACAGAAGTAAAGCCGAGAATTACCTATCAATATTCGGTCAAGAAACATGCAAGGTGATGTACAGCCCGTTGGAGAAAAGAAAAAGAACGGAGAAGGGGAAGATCGACAAGAAAGCAACAAGATAAGAAGAGAGAAAATTTTCCAAACCTGAAAGAATTGAGAGGGAGAGAGAGTGTGTGTGTGTTCGGCCAAAGAAGGAAAAAAATCAATAAGCAAAGGAAAATGAGCGATTGCCGTAGGGATGATCAAAGTTGAAATAGGCGAAAAAGACAGATACCCGAAAAGAACCCTAAGCAATAATCGACTTCGAAGAAGTGAAAAAAACCAAAAGAAAAGAAAGAAAAATAATGTTAACAGAAACCGAAATGGAGAGCAAATACCAACCAAAGCCAAATTCTTGAGTGACTAGAATACCAATTTGGCACCAATTCTCCCACAAACTTCAAATTCCCCTATTTTCCTCCTAAAATCACTCAAAATCATCCACTCCTCCCTCAACCACCTAATTTGAATTCCACACGACCCTATCAGTAAAATAAAACACTCTATTGCACATACTAGGACTCAAACTTCATACCTCAGGTAACAATAACACGCCACGTATCCCTTAGACCAGCAGGCCCTTTCTGTCATGTTTCACCCATATTTATTTAAAAGCCTACTAACTAGAGACAAAGATTTATTCATATTAAAAGCAAAGCTTTTTCACAAGCCAAGGCTTGAACCCAAGAATTCTCAGACTCTTCCCAAGACACTTAACCACTGAAGTAGACATGCATTTGTGTAACATAAACATACGAAAATAAACATTAAGGATTTTTGGGGCTTTACAAACCATATAGATCACAATACTTTCATCTAACAATATGTTTAGCTAACGTTCTTATACGATAATAATTCCTTATGAAATTAAGCAGTCACATATACTTCTGAGAGTAAATGTGCACATAGAATGCCCAGAAGAAACCATAGTAATTGCCCGACTATAACCATTGCACTTAGCCATCATTTCCGTTCAAACATTATTCCACTGTCTAATTTTGTCATCACTGATTTCACATTATCTCATCACTGACAAAAATCAATTCAGAAGAGCTTCCAATTAATACATTCTTTAGATATCATGCCTGAATATGTTGTTTCATCAAAGTCAATTTCTTCTTTAACAGTGACATCGCATAATCCGAATGGCCTTCAAAATGATCCTATATCTCTTCTAATATTGTCTCTACTCGCTGACTCTTTCTCTTATCTGATCACAGTATTAATCTTTCAATTATGGAACTCTGTAATTCTACACTTGTAAACTTTTCAAATCTAATAGTACGGATTTCATGGTAATACTTTACTGGTAAGGGGGTGAGGGTCATAAAGCCTCAAATTTAACTCACATATACATGCACATAACATAACATTTATAGTTAACATACTATTACAATCTATCATTCGTATCTTTATGGGTTTCAATTCATCACATACACATCTTTACTCAATATTGGAGTACCACTTTCATTACTATCAAAATTAGCTCAGTTAGAAAGCATATCTGTCTAATTGAAACAATTTTTGTTAGAGTAGGAAGATATCACGCTATCACGGGTTAAATATGGCATGCATAGCTAGACTCACATATGCTACGTTAGTCCTAGAATAGACTAAATCGTACCCCTAACCTGTATCCATCGCCGAAATGGGGTTACGAGGCATTACCGATAAAAGCACAACAAATAATATACATTTCTCACACATGATTCAATTTCACATAAATATCAATCTAACATAATCACATTGTCCCCTTTTTAGCTTTATGAGGCCTAAAAACATGTTTAAAAGAGGTTCGGGACTAAACCAATAGCATTTGAAAACTTTGGGAAACTTAGAAAAATTTCATGCATACAAAGGTCACACGCCCATGTGAATAGGCCGTGTGTCTCACATGGTTACCAGACATGCCCGTCTCACAGGCCTTATGAAAAATAGGGCATACATACTTACTTGGGTCACACGGTCGACCATACGCCCGTGCGTCTAGCCCGTGTACCCTTTGAAATGGTCATACATGCCTATCGGCCAAGGCTGTATGCCTCACACGGCCACCATACACGCCTGTGTGTCTAGGCCGTGCTCAAGACTGACTTGAATTTCTAATTCTTCCCTAGGGGACACACGGCCATGTACCAATACCAAGTGTCATACACGGTCGAGTCACACTATAACACCCTAACCTTGGCCTAGACGTTATGGCTGAATTTTGCGATGTTGCATGATAGTGCTTTCGAAAACTAAATCGTTAATAAGTCCGTTTTGTTATCTTAACTAATCTCTAAATCCTGGTATTTGTTTCCAAAACATTATCCTTTTATTTACACGTTGTTATAAATTGCGAAATCTTTTAAAATGATTTACGTAGTGGTAAGTGTTTTGAAAGAAAACATTTGTAACTTTTGAAAACCCATGTTTCCCTACCACTAGTGATTACGAATTATAAACAACGATAAAAAAATCCCAAATTAAAGTAAAAATCCATAAAGGCCTTATTACAGTAAAATACCCTAAGTAATAATACTTATAATCATAATCAAAAAAGAAAATAGATGGGGTTCTGTAGCCACTTTTAAGTCCCTCGCAGCATCGATCCACCTATGCCTAGGGATTACCTGCACCGTCAAGCAAAAGGGGTGAGTTTACAAAAATCAGTGTGTAGTCCCCATGCGCAAAAATAGATAGTGCACAAGGCCTCAGTTGTTCACAGTCGTCTCGGGCGACCTGTGCAACCTTAGCAGTTTAACAGTGAAAAGGGGCTCGCAAGCCTATGTTGTTTGCCTGTGTGGCCCACACGACCCAAATCGGTCTGACTCGTGTACCGGACATGGCCAGCCTCGTCGACCACATGCCCGTGTTCGATTACACAGCCTACCACACGGGCAACCGCATGCCTGTGTGGCATCGACGATTTACATTTTTGACTTTTCGCTGATTTCAGTTTGCGTGGTTGTGTTTACACACCTGGCTACGAAAAATGCGTACACCGTTCTTGAGCACTCCAAACCTATATTCAATCATAATACACAATTAATCACTTAACAACTAGATTAAAACAACCCTTCAACAACACTTGTCTATAAGATCAATTGCCACTTGCCTTGTTTGAACAACTGAGGCCTTGTGCACTCAAACCGTTGTAAAAGACTGATCACCAGCTCCTTAGTGATTACCTCCATTCCAACCGAATCCTATTAACAATTATTCACACGAACAGTTTGAACCAAAAGAATATCAAACTTACCAAAAACAAAGAACTGAGTAAAGAAGATGGGACAATTGAAGGCTAAAACCGAAAAGGAAAGAGACCAAGGTAACTACAATTCAGTAGAGAGCAAAACTCAAAGTTCCGTAGCAATGAAAAAAAAGAAAAAAAATCGGCAAAAGAGGGGAAAGAATGTCTGTCGTGGGGAGAGACAAGGCCAAAGGGAACAAAATATATAACAACCACACACCTAACGATATTTGATGGATGTTTTCGGGATTAACAAAATACAACGAAGCACTAGGGATGGAAAGCAAAAAGTCAGCAAAAATAAGGAAGTATTTGAGGAAGCAAATAGCAGCAAGGGGAGGAAATTTTAGGGAACAGACCAATTTGGAAGAGAGAACTAGAAGGGTGAAAATCGATAGGAAAGCAACCAAGATGAAAAGCAAGAAAATAACCAAAATTGAAAGAATTGAAAAATTGAGTGGAAGAGTGTTTGGCCAAAGAAAGCAAGAAAAAGACGTTTACAAGACGAGTAGAAGAAAACAATGTCAGAATAGAAGAAAAAAAAGAAAGATATTCGAATGCACCCTCAGTAATAATCGGCCTCCAAGAGAGAAAATGGCTGACAGAAATAGAAATGGAGAAAAAGTACCATCCAAAACTGAAAACTTGAGAAACAACAGTTTAAATTCGGCACTAACACTCCCACTATCCTCAAATTTCCATATTTTCCTCCCCAAATCCCTCAAAAACCGTCCACTCCTCCCTCAACCACCTAATTCAAATTCCACTACAACTCTTTAGTAGTTCAGTTTAGCTAAAACATCCACACAACACTAGCAGCAAAATAAAACACCCCACCGCACCCACCAGGACTCGAACTTAAGTCCTCCAACCCTTTGCCACACTACTTAACCACCAGACCAGCAGGCCCATTCTGTCATGTTATACCCATATTTATTTATAAACCTACTGACTAAAGACAAGGGTTTATTCAATTAAAAAAAAAATTTTCCACAAGCCAAGGCTTGAACCCAAGACTTCTCAGACACCCCCAGAACATATAACCACTGAAGCAGATACTAAATTGTGTTATAACATAAATAAATAAATTTTAAATATTTTTAGGGTGTTACAACTCTACCCCTTTAAAAAAATTTTGGCCTCGAAATTTTTACCTGATCAGAACAGATGAGGATACTATTGTCGCATCGCATCCTCAGGCTCCCACATGGCCTCCTCAGAGCTGTGATTACGCCAAAGAACCTTCTCTAGTGGGATAGAATTCCTTCTTAAAACCTTTACATCATGATCTAATATTTGAACTGACTCCTCCTCAAAAGTCAGATCTAGCCTAACCTCAATTTTCTCAATCCAAATAATATGCATGGGATCAGAGCGATAGCGTCACAACATAGAAACATGGAACACGTAGTGAATCCGATCCAACTCTGGAGGTAACTCCAACTAATAGGCAACCGGTCCCACTCATCTCAGTATGCGATAAGGCCCGATAAACCTAGGGCTCAACTCACCATTACGTCCAAACCTCAGTGCCTTCTTCCATGGCGAGACCTTGAGAAAAATGAAGTCCCCCACAGAATACTCTATTTCTCGACGTTTCAGATCTGCATACGACTTTTTCCTGTCTGATGCCACTTTCAGTTAATCCCGAATCAGTCTAACTTTATCCTCGGTATTAGAAACTAGTTCAGGGCCCAAAACACCCTGCTCACCCAACTCAGTCTAACATGAAGGTGTGCAACACCTACAACCATATAATGCCTTGTAAGGTGCCATCTGTATGCTAGATTGATAGCTATTGTTATAAGCAAACTCTGCTAGCGGCAAGTTATCCTCCCAACTGTCTCAAAAATCAATCACGCAACTCCTTAACATATCCTTCAATATCTGTATCACCCTTTCTGACTGACCGTCTATTTGAGGATGGAACGTAGTACTGAAGTCCAATCTTGTACCCAAAGCTTTATGTAACTTCTTCCAGAATCAAAACGCGAAGCGAGGATCCCTATCAAATATTATTGAAACCGGTACCCCATGCAGTCTTACTATCTCTAACACATACAGTTTAGGCAGATTCTGCAATGAGTAGTCGGTACGAACTGGTATGAAATGGGTAGACTTGGTCAACCGATCAACGATGACCCATACTGAATCCTTCTTAGTAGGCGTTGGGGGAAACCCACTAATGATTCTTCCACTTCCAAAGTGGAATTTTAACTAGCTGAAGCAACCCTAAAGGTAACTAATGTTCAGCCTTAACCTGCTAACACGTCAAACATTTAGCCACGAAATCGGTAACCTCACGCTTAAGACCCGACCACCAATATAAATCACGAGGGTCTCAGTACATCTTATTCCCGCCATGATGCATAGCATAAGGACTACTATGTGCCTCTTGTTTTCAGTCTAAAATCCACAGTATCCCCACTCTCAACCTATCGAAAACGAAGACCCAGTGACTTGTCCTCTAACTATTTACTCTTAAACTGCTCAATCCACATCGGTTTAACCTAAAGTTTAGCCAACAGACTACCATCATCAAATAAAATAAGGCAAGAAAACATCGCCCTCAGATCGGTCATAGCTCTATGATTCAGTGCATCCGCCATCACATTGGCCTTAATAGAGTGGTATTCGACCGTACAGTCATAGTGTTTAAGCAGCTCAATCCATCTACACTGCCTAAGATTTAGCTCCTTCTGAGTGAGGAGATACTTGAGGCTCTTGTGATTAGTGTAGATGATACACTTCTCACCGTACAGATAATGCCTCCAAATCTTTAGTGCGAATACCACCATAGCCAAGTCCAAGTCATGCGTCGAATAATTCACTTCATGAATCTTTAGCTACCGAGACGCATACGCTACTACCTTACCATATTGCATCAACACATATCCCAAACCAACATGTGATGCATTGCTGTAAACAGTAAACTCTTTCCCAGACTCTGGCTGTATCAAGATAGGGGCCTCAGTCAAAACTTTCTTGAGCTTATCAAAGTTCTCTTGCTGCACATCAGTCCAGTTAGACGACACACCCTTACGTAGCAGCTTAGTCAAAGGTGCTGCAATTAGTGAAAACTCCTCTACAAATAGTCGATAATACCCTACCAGTCCCAAAAAACTAAGAATTTCAGTTACAGTCTTAGGCTGCTTCCAATCCAAAAGAGCCTCAATCTTTCGAGGATCAACCCTAATCCCTTCAGCAAATACCACATAGCCCAAAAATGTGACCTCTCGTAACCAGAACTCACATTTACTAAATTTGGCATACAGTTGTTTCTCCCTCAGAATCTGCAGAACTACGCGAAGATGTTCATGATGCTCATCCTCAGTTCTCGAATACACCAGGATGTCATCAATAAAAACTACCACGAACCGATCCAGATAAGGCTAGAACACTTGGTTCATCAGATCTATAAAAGCTGTTGGTGCATTCGTCAGTCCAAATGGCATCACTAGAAACTTGTAATGACCATAACGAGTCCTAAACACTGTCTTGTATACATCAGCCTTTTTGACCGTTAGTTGATGGTACCTAGATCAGAGATCAATCTTAGAAAAAATTGAAGCTCCTCGGAATTGGTCGAATAGATCATCTATCCTCGGGAGGGGGTACTTATTCTTAATGGTCAATTTATTCAGTTTCCGATAATTGATGCACATACGCATAGATCCATCCTTATTTTTCACAAAAAAAATTGGTTCTCCCCACGGAGACACACTAGGGTGGATGAACCCACGATCTAATAACTCTTGAATCTAAGCTTTAAGCTCCACAACCTCCTTTGGTGCAATTTTATAAGGGGTAATGGACACCGGAGCTGTACCAGATAGGAGCTCAATCCCAAACTCAACTTTACTGTTTGGAGGTAACCCAGGTAGCTCATCAGGAAAGACATCTGGAAAAGCTTTAACTATTCTGCTATCTTTAACAAAAGAAAACCTAGAATCTGAAACACTAATGTAGGCCAGATACGCCTCACACCCTTTACGAACCAACCTTTCTGCCCGCAGTGTAGAGATCACATTTAGCAAGTAGTTCCGATGTTCCCTTATTACAACCACCTTGTCGTCCTCCGCAGTTCTCAGTTGCATCCGTTTAATGGCACAATCCAAGCTCACTCGATGTCTAACTAGCCAGTCCATTCCCAGTATTAAATTAAACTCTCCAAAAGTAAGTTCTATCAAATAAGCCCTAAAGATAACCCCTTGCACTTTCAAAGGAACATCTCTAAACTATTTATTTAACCTTACCGACTACCCCAATAGACTCAGTACAGTAACCTCACTCGTAGTGCTCTCAACGAAGATACCCAAAGTCTCAGACACAGTACAAGCATCTGTACCCGTGATAACATCCAGAGAATCTCCATCCTCTCAGTGACGTGCAGCATAATCTAGAGTTGGCTGCCTTGCCTCAGTATGCCCAGTACCTCTGCCCGGTGCTCTCTGATTATAGCCCAAACTATTATCACCTCTGGCCTGACCACGGCCTCTCAGTGGCTACTGAACACCCCTCAACGACTGTGTAGTACCCAAACCTAGAGGTTGCATTTGATTGGGTCTCCGTGGACACTCTCTGATATGGTGCTCCAATGAACCGCACCTCCAACATACCCAAGTCCTTTTCTAGCATTCGCCTTGATGGCGTCTCTCATAATCAGCACAGGGCTGCGGTCTAGTAGCAGCAACAGGGGCCCCAACTCTGACCAGCCCATCAACTTTGGCCTTTTTCTTAGGCCTTAGAAATGAACTCGAGGGCTCCGAATCCCTCTTGTTCCTACCTCTCTCTTTCTTGCGATTCCGACGCTCAGTGCGCTTCACTTTCTCAGCGATCTTTGCCTTATCAACCAACGCAGCAAAATCTCGCTCCCTCTGTAGGGCCATCAGAACTCGTAAACTATCCCTGAGGCTATCCTCAAAGCGAACACATCGCTCGTACTCAGTCGCCACCATCCCTCTCGCATAGCGGCTTAGTCGCAAAAATTTAGCTTCATATTCGGCCACTGATCTATCCCCTTGAGTCAGATTGAGAAACTCTCTCCTACGGGCATCCATGAAACTGGCACCCACATACTTCCCCTGGAAAGTAGTCTTGAAGAACTCCCAGGACTGTCGATCGAGTTGAGTGCCCTCTTTAACCTTAAGCCACCACTGGTAAGCCTCATCTCTTAGTAGTGACACTGCACCCTTTAACTTCTGCTCGGGGGTGCAGTCTAAATCATCCATGATCCTCTTTGTGGCCTGATAAATCGTAATATATACATATTTTTACCCTATAATTGGCATATTTATGGATGATTTTTCTTTCGTTTTATTGAATTCGATGCTCCTAACCCTTTAAATTCACGTTTTACACTTAGGTGAGCATAGGAAGGCAGAAAGAGTAAGAAACGGGCCAAAAATGGACAAAATAGGCCTAATTCAGCATAGCATACGGCCTAGAAACTTCCACACGGGTGAGCCACACTCCGTATGTAACACACGAGTAGACAACATGCCCGTGTGTCATGGCCGTGTCAACATTAACCCAAGTCAAAATTGTACATAGCCTGAGCACCTTCACACGAGCGTGGCACATGGCCATGTCCCTGTCGAGCCCAAGTCTAGTTCTACTCAAAAAAGGCTAATTTTTAGGGTTTTGAAGCATTCCAAAGCCTATATAAACACCCTAAAAGAGGATTAAAAGGGGACGCAGAGTAGAAGGCAGGAAATACTCAAGGATAGCCATCGAAATCAGCTCGGAAGGAGGATCTACATCAAGACTGAAGATTTCCATCCAATTTCCTAGAAGTTCTTTGGGTTTCTTTATGTTTTGTTGTTTTGCAAATTTTGAGTTGTTTTCCATTATTATGAACTAAACTCCTAAATACCTAAGGGAGATGAAACCTAAGACGGATCTTATTACTATTTGAATTATATGATAAATACTTGTTCTTATTCTTAATTGTGAGTTTTAATTCTTGTTTTAATATTCTAGGATATTAATTCATGTTTTTGATGTGCTTATTCAGTGGAGGAAAAGTCCCTGTTTAAGAGTAGATCATTCATAATTAAGCGGAGTTGCATGAAATCCTAGAGATAGGATGACATAAATTTGTCGGATTAGAGTCAAATCTAATAAGGGAATCAATAGATCGATTTAATGCGACAATAGGGGTTTTAATTAGAAAGAGATTTCGATTAGTCAACCTAGAGTCAGTTGTTCTTATTCTCGAGAGAGATATTAACATAAATCAGGGATTTCTACGGATTAAGTCAGGTGAATAAATTGTCTAATTCAGAATTAATAAGTGAAGTCTAGGTGGATTCTTCCTTGGGTATTGTCTTCTCCATCAGTTTTCCAAAAGTATTTTCCAACTTTAATCTCTGTCGTAATCTTAGTTAATTAGGTAATTAGTTTTAGTTTAAAAACATCATTTAATTCTTAGGCTAAATAATAAAAAAGATAGTAATTACTAGTACTTTTAGCCCTTGCGAATACGATATTACCGGTCTCACCATAACTATATTACTGTTTGATAGGTGCTCTTGCCTTAAAGTTTTAGTTAGTTTAGCGACCATCAAGTTTTTGGCACCGTTGCCTAGAACTAAGATATTAGGAATGCTTAATTTTTATTACTTTAGCCATTATTTTTATTTTGTTTAATTTTGTTTTTATTTTTAATTACTAAATTTTCTTTTATTTACTTTTGACAGGTTTTTATAGTTTATGACTAGAAGAAACCTGTCAGGACTCTACTTTTCGACATTGAGATTGAAAGCACAGCTCGCAGAAACCGAAGAGAAATAAGGTGAACCTTACAATACATAGAGGAAGGCCAAGAGGACGATATTCATACCACAACCGAGGGGATGGCTGATAATCTGAATAATTCGTTACCTCCTGTTGTTGCTGCAAATCCAGTAGATCAGAATCCTGTTCTTCGTACTATGTATGATTATGTTGAACCTACTTTAATAGGAACTGAATCAAGTATCGTTAGACCTGCTGTTGCTGCAAATAATTTTGAACTGAAACCTAACACGATTCAAATGATACAACAGTTTGTTTAGTTTGATGGTTTGCAGGACGAGGATCCAAACACTCATTTAGCGAATTTTTTGGAACTCTGCGACACCTTTAAGATCAATGGCATTTCTAATGATGCCATTTGCATTCGTTTGTTTCCATTCTTATTGAGGAATAAGGCTAAACAGTGGTTGAACTCGTTACCACGAGGGTCAATCACCACTTGGGAACAAATGACCGCAAAATTTTTACTTAAATATTTTTTGCCAGCTAAAACGGCTAAATTGAGGAATGATATCTCTTTTTTTGTACAGATGGGTTTAGAAACACTTTATAATGCATGGGAGAGATACAAAGATCTATTGAGAAGGTGCCCTCACCATGGGCTACCCCTTTGGCTACAAGTTCAGACTTTTTACAACGGTGTGAGCCCCTCCAGAAGGCAACTGATCGATGCAGCCGCCAGTGGAACTTTAAACAACAAAACACCTGAAGAGGCTTATGAATTTATTGAAGAGATGTCACTGAATAACTATCAGTGGCAAGTCATAAGAACGAAGCTGATAAAAGTAGTTGGTGTTTTCAACCTCCACGCGGTCACTATGCTATCCAACCAGGTAGAAATTTTAAATAAAAAGATTGATGGTTTGTATGGTTCTACTCAGGTACATTCAGTGATGAGGTGTGATTCAAATGGAGGAGGAATACAAAACATAGACTATCTATCCTTTAACCCTAGCACCGAGGAGGAACAAGTCCACTATATGGGTAATAATCCTCGACCTCAAAATAACTCGTATAGTAATACTTATAATGCAGGTTGGGGGAACCATTCCAGTTTCTCGTGGGGTGGTTAAGGAAATCAAAGACCACAACATCCTCCAGGCTTTCAACAACCACCTTACCAACAAGATAAGAAACCAAACCTTGAAGAGATGCTTACAAAATTCATCTTGGTGTCAAAAACTCATTTTCAAAACACTGAAACAGCACTTAAGAATTAATAAGCATCGATTTAAGGGCTTGAAACTCAAATAGGACAGCTTGCTAAGTTGATCTCGGAACGACCACAAGGTGGCCTACCAAGTAACACTGAAACTAACCCAATAGAGCAACTTCATGCCATTACTGTGCACAATGCTGAAGGGTTAGTTGAGGCTGAACTGAAACCAAGGCAAGACAATGTAGAAGATAAAGGTAAGGTTGATGTAAGCAATGGTACACAGAAGCTGATAAGCAAGGAATATAAACCTCGTGTACCATACCCTAAAGCGACAAAGAAAGACCATACAAACGAACAATTTGGTAAATTCCTTAAATTGTTTTAAAAAGTTACATATTAACTTACCGTTTATTAAAGCTCTTTCGCAGATGCCAAACGCAGTGAAATTCTTAAAGGAGCTTTTAGCAAATAAGCGGAAATTGGATGATGCATCGTATGTGGAACTAAACGCAGTTTGCTCAGCCATTCTACAGAATAGGCTACCCAACAAGTTGAAGGATCCAGGGAGTTTTACGATTCCTTGCTTAATCTGTAGTTTAACTGTTAACAATGCTTTGGCTGATTTAGGGGCAAGTATTAATGTCATGCCCTATAAAATGTTTAAACAACTAGGTCTTGGGAAACCTAAACAAACTAGGATGAGCATTCAATTGGCAGATAAAATAATTAGATTTCCTAGGGGTATTATTGAAGACGTGCTTGTCAAAATTGATAAATTTATATTCTCAGTTGACTTTGTTATTCTAGACATGGATGAGGATAGTGACGTACCTTTAATTTTAGGAAGGCCCTTTTTAACAACTGCTAGAACTATCATAGATGTTGGCACATGTGAATTGATACTTTGTGTAAGAGATGACACGATTACTCTCCAAGCTCGTGATTTGACTAAATTATCTAGTAAGCAAGATGGCTATACAAGTTCTGTTGATAGGAATAACATTATGACTCAAACTTCTTTTCAGGAAAACCCGAGGAAGAACGTGATGGAGCCACATTCTAGTCCATGTGACAAAAATAGAATGAGTCATGAGGAAAGAAGACTACAAATTGATGAACTAGACGAATGGTGAACACATGTCAAGGAGAAACCAAAAGTACACGATGAATCAAAGCGACACCACCACAAGCGTAGGGATGAAACAATGCAATTTAAGGTCAGGGACAAAGTATTGTTAGATGAAAAGGACCCCCAAATTGCCACTTTAGAGCACAATACAAACGGAGCAATTTCTTTTATGGTACTGAAAACCTTTCCACATGGTACAGTCGAGGTAACACACACTGAATTCTAAACTTTCAAAGTAATTAATACTCGACTCAGACTTTATTTTGATAAAATTGTTAGCAGAAGTGAGGAGTTTCAACTCCTCAATCCACCGTAATCACACGAAATTGAGGTAAGTCGAGATTAGACTTTAAATAAGCACTTCTCGGGAGGCAACCCAAGCACTAACATCACTAACTAGTTTATTTTAGCTTATTTTTGTGTTTTATTTGCAAGAACAGTAGCCCACACGGCCTGGACACACGGGCGTGTCCACAGCCGTGAGGAAACAAGGCTAAAAATCCCCAAGTATCGAGCCACACGGTCATTAATTCAATCTACACGGCCGTGTGAAAATTGGAGCTAAATTTTTAAATTTTTAACAAGTCAGAGAGATACACGGGCCAGGCACACGGCCGTTTGTTCGGACACATGGGCGTGTGGGATACCACACGGGCGTGGGAGAAGCGAACAATGAAGAACACGGCCGTGTGACACGGCCGTGTGAACCATACAGCCCGAACATACGGGTATGTCTCCATGTCGTGTGACGAATAGTCATTAAATTTTCATGACACACACGGGCAATACTTGAGGTACACGGGCATATGACACGACTGTGTGGCCTAACACGGGGCCTTAACATGACCCTACCCTTATTTTAACCCCCCAAGAACTCTAATTTTTTTCATTCTTTTCTTTATCTTCTTCTTCTTCACACCGCCGCCGCAGCTCTATCCCCCCATCTCCGACCAAACACCGACCCCCACCATCGATCCACGAGGCATCTGATGATGAAGACCTTTGAGTCCCTTTATTTTACTATTATTTTTATTTTAATTTCAATTCTATTTTGTCTCTTATTTATTTTTGAAGACTTATGTTTTATTTTTTAAACCATGCTTATCCTTATAATGATTATCAAGTGATCCCTTAATTCTCTTCCACAGTGGTGTTTATTTTCTTATTAATAACTCAAAATCCTGCCTTTTATTCGGATTTCTCTACAAATCTTGCTTGCGCTCTTCCAAGGATTTCATCCAAAATTTCAGGGCAGTCTGGCTTCTCTCCCTCTTTTCTGATATTATGCTTCTATTGTTATTAACTATTTTTGTACATTGAGGACAATGTACATCTTAAGTGTGAGGAGGTTATTTATGTGATTATCAGAAAAAAATTCCCTGAATTTTTATCTTATTCTCAAATAATTTTCTCATATCATTATTAGAGTGAATTTTGATTGATTTATGATTTTTATTAATATGTTTGGAATTAAATCATAGGTAACTGTGCATTAATTGTTTAAACTTTAAGACATTAGAGAATCAAGCATGATAAGTTGACTTTTGAGAAGTAAAATTGCTAGGTTGTTTCCCTGAATTGAGGTATTATCTTGAAGTTTTGAATTTACAAGGAGTGACATCAAATACCTATAATTTTCGTGAGATTTTGAGCCTTTTAGAGCATATATCTTTCTTGCTCACTGATTTTATTGGTTATGAGTGTGTCAACATTGATTTGTTATTCTAGAACTTGCATCGATTATACATGTCGAAACCACACCTTTGATTTGATATAGTAAAATGATAAAGGCACTTAGGTTTTAACCCATTTACCCCATAAAAAGCCTACCTACATAATTGACCCTAGTGAATGAGCCTTAAATATTATTTCTTAATTTTCCCCTTTATATTAACCCATAACTTAACCCTTTTTTTTATCATTAAGAATTTCTCTCTTTTCATTGACTCCTTTTTTTATCGAGATTTGATTTGATTAGTTACCTAACTTTGTTCGTTCATTTCGGTTGCTAAATTATTTCTTATTATGTACTTTCAATTATTGTACTTGTTCTTATTCTTAAAAAAAATGTATATTTATATTCATTCAAATTGCATATTGTTTTAAAGAGCTCGGATAAGTTAAAGTCATTATATTAAGAGAAAAGCTCACTTCATTAGTGTTGGTTAATGTTAATTCTGGCACTTGTTTGTAATTCAGTGATTAGCTTTATTTTTCTGAGTTTGGTAAGCTATTAAATTAATCTCGATTCTAACCCTCTTTTTCAGCCTTTATCCACACCTTTAACCCAAGCCCTATTACAACCCTATTAAAGACCTTTTGATTTGTGTATCGTCTCATTTATAGTGGTGGAAATTTTATTTTCATCTAAGCCTATGGTAATAACTTTTCATGTTTGACTATTGAGTGCTTAATTATTGAACCTTAAACACTTTGAGTGATTTGAGTGAATAATTAGTGAGGATGTCAACTTTGTCAATTTGTAATTAAGGTAATTACTTAGATAAAGGGGGATATCTATGATTTTATGATTGAAATGCTCAATTTGGATTGTTTGAAACTTTAATGTTCTTTTACTTAAGCTCTTAACGTATGATTACTTGTGGATTATTTCGAACATTATTGATGAGAATTATAAGTTAAGAAGGATTTATTTTAATTATGAGTTGAGGATTTTGCTCGAGGACAACAAATGATTAAGTGTGGGGATATTTGATAAACCATAATATATACATATTTTTACCCCATACTTGGCATATTTATGGATAATTTTCCTTGGTTTTATTGAATTCGATGCTCCTAATCCTTTAAATTCATGTTTTACACTTAGGTGAGCATAAGAAGGTGAAAAGAGCAAAAAACGGGAAAAAGGGACAAAATGGGCCTAATTCAACGTAGCACACGGCCTAGACACTTCCATACGAGTGAGCGACACGCCCGTGCGTGACATATAGGTAGACAACACGCCCGTGTGTCATGGCCATGTCTACATTAATCCAAGTCAGAATTACACACAGCCTGAGCACCTTCACACGACCGTGGCACACAGTCGTGTCCTTGTCGAGCTCAAGTCTAATTCTACTCAGAAAAGGCTAATTTTGAGGGTTTTGAAGCATTACAAAGCCTATATAAACACCCTAGAAGAGGATTAAAGGGGAACGCAGAGTAGAAGGAAGGAAATAATCAAGGATAGCCATCGAAATCAGCTCGGAAGGAGGATCTACATCAAGACTAAAGATTTCCATCCAATTTCCTAGAAGTTCTTTGGGTTTTTTATGTTTTGTTGTTTTCCAAATTTTGAGTTGTTTTCCATTATTATGAACTAAACTCCCTAAATACCTAAGGGAGAGGAAACCTAAGACGGATCTTATACTATTTGAATTATATGATAAATACTTGTTCTTATTCTTAATTGTGAGTTTTAATTCTTGTTTTAATATTCTAGGATATTAATTCAGGTTTTTGATGTGCTTATTCAGTAGAGGAAAAGTCCCTATTTAAGAGTATATCATTCATAATTAGCGGAGTTGCGTGCAATCCTAGAGATAGGACGACATAAATCTGTCGGATTAGAGTCAAATCTAATAAGGGAATCCATAGATCGAGTTAATGCGACAATAGGGGTTTTAATTAGAAAGAGATTTCAGTTAGTCAACCTAGAGTCAGTTGTTCTTATTCTCGAGAGAGATATTAACATAAATTAGGGATTTCTACGGATTAAGTCAAGTGAATAAATCGTCTGATTCAGAAGTAATTAGTAAAGTCTACGTGGATTCTTCCTTGGGTATTGTCTTCTCCATCAGTTTTCCAAAAGTATTTTCCAACTTTAATCTCTATCATAATCTTAGTTAATTAAATAATTAGTTTTAGTTTAAAAACATCCTTTAATTCTTAGGCTAGATAATAAAAAGATAGTAATTACTAGTACTTTTAGTCCTTGTAGATGCGATATTACAGGTCTCACCATAACTATACTACTGTTCGATAGGTGACCTTGCCTTAATCAAAGTTTTAGTTAGTTTAGCGGCCATCATGGCCTCAATCCAATACTTAGCCATATTAAGGGCAACTCCAGCAATACCCCTGGAAATCTCAGCTCCATTAGACCGAGTCGTTCACGTATCGACCCTCCGCCTACAAAGACCAATATCGGGCCCAACACCCTCTCCAGAATCAGAACATAGCTTGGGACAACACGTCCCCAAACAGATTGATCATGAGACCAGTCTTAGTCACAGGTGAAGCCGGCATCTCTCTAGTTTCTACATTAGGTATGTGGCCAGATGACGAAGACCCAACTCGAGCACCTAAACGGCCTCCGCCACAGCCTCTTGTACCCCGTCTGCGAGTATCTCTAGTGCTCATTACTGAATTGCATTTTATCTGTATTAACAATTTTATGCATCAATGTTACAGTTCCAGTATTTATTAATAGATATTTTATGGAAAGCAGTATAAGTATTTCAAAGTTCATTTTCGCAGATTGCAATCTCACTACAGTTTTACTATCGTCTCAGTGTGTACTTACTAAAGCATTTTCTATCTATAATGGGCTTATTATTTACTATCTATAACTTTTTAATCAAAACGCATAAAAGTTACAGAAAACTTACAGGATCGGCACCGGAGACTCAATGTACCACATATTCAGTAAAACTTTTCAAAACATTTCAAATCATTTGAAAGTAAAAATTCAAGTTTTAAAACCCAAATCCATAGTCGAGTTTTGTAACCTGGCTCTGATACCACTAAATGTAACACCCTAACCCCGGCCTAGACATTATGGTCGAATTTGGCAATGTTACATGATAATGCTTTCGAAAACTAAATTGTTAATAAGTCCTTTTTGTTATCTTAACTAATCTCTAAATCCAATTATTTGTTTCCAAAACATTATCCTTTTATTTACACGTTGTTATAAATTGTGGAAGCTTTTAAAACGATTTACGTAGTGGTGAGTGTTTTGAAAGAAAACATTTGTAACTTTTGAAAACCCATGTTTCCCTACCACTAGTGATTACGAATTATAAGCAACGATAAACAAATCTCAAATTAAAGTAAAAATCCATAAAGGCCTTATTACAGTAAAAATACCCCAAGTAAAAATACTTATAATCATAATTAAATACAAAAATAGATACGGTCCTATGGCCATGTTTGAGTCCCTTATTGCACCGATCCACCTATGTTTGGGGATTATGTGACAGCCCTAATTTTTCTCTAGTCGAAATGTGGTTTCGGGACCACAAAACCGAGTCATAAAATTTATTTAAAATTTATTTACATAACTTCTATGTGTGATAGTGCATGTGTGAAAATTTGATGTTTTAATTTAGTCTTATGAATGGGAATTTTACTTGAAAGGACATAGTTGAGAAACCATAAAAATGTGATAGGTAAAAGTTGAAGTGACCAAATTGTATATGGATAGCATCCTAGAGGACTTGCATGTCAAATGGACCACTATGATTATAGTGGACGGTAATGATGATGAAAAATTTGGCATTTTGTGTATTTTATATTAGTGAAATAATATTAAATAGTTTTATATTAGAAAACCATAAATAAAATGGGTTAGTGGAGTGGATTAATCCATGCCATTAAAATCCACCAACATTTTCATGCATTGATTGATGATCATTACATGAGATAATTCTTATTTTTATTATATATGCATGTTAGTATAATAAAAAGAAAGAAAAAGGATGCTCATTTTGATTCTTTCCAAACGGCATACGAGGAAAAAGACGAAAATTTTTCTCCAAAGGTTTCTCCATTGCCCTCCATCAATTTTCAAGGTTAGGAAGCTTTTTGTCTTGAATTTTGCTAGATTATTAGTTAATGATGTTAGATAATTAGAGTCCAAGCATTGAAATTTCTAATTAATAAAGTTTTAATTAGTAATAGATGGAAACTTTGAAAATCCTAGATGAGAAAGTTTGGTTTCATGGGTAATTAGTATATTTAAGTTGTGACCATGGTGAAAATGAGTTGAGTAGCTAATGGGTATTGTAGAGATGAAGTTTGATTAAGTGATTATCAAAGAAACCCTTGATGAGTTCTTGAGGATTAAAATGATAGAGATGACAACTTGTATTAAAATGATGTTTATTGATAGTTTGAGGTCCCTAGTATATAGTTACGAAGTTAGATTTAGATTCAATTGGGTAGATTGTAAAATACGAGAATTTCAAATATTAGAGTTTTAAGGGACTAAAGTGAAAAATATGTATAACATGTTTAAGTATAAGTTTATATGTTAGATTTGAGAAGCTAACACTGACAGAACATCGGGGGATAAAGACGAAAACGGGCGACGGACAACGAATACGGTTTGTGTTATCGTAATTTCACTTCATTGCATAAAATAATTAAATATTTTGGCTTGTGAAAGATTGGTTTTAATTGTTGCTTTGATCATGTTATGTACTTGTTAAATAAGCATTTAAATGGTAAGTGTTGGATTAAATGATGATAGAGTAACAAATGCCATGTATACCATGCTTATGTGATTGTACCTAGTGAATAATGATATGAGTTGGATTTATGCTTCGTTGAAATTGAATATGGAAGAGTTGGTAAATAAATGTGTTATGCCATGTTGAATTGAATTGGTGATGTTTAGTGGAAAAAAAATGACAAATAAATGAGTAACCCTTGTTGATAGGAGAACATGGACGATAAGTTGTTAATTATGCATGTATGAGCTGTGATAGAACATTATGAATTGAGTTATATATGATCTCTGTGTTTCGGTTAAGTAATGGTAAATAGAATGAGTATGAATTTAGTGAGGACTTTGTGTGATAGCCAAATGTCTTACGAACTAATATGTGTGAATGGTATTTTGAATACATGAGATAAGATGGAATAACCGAAAGCATCATGAGTTAAGACGCGAATAAGATACTTGAATTTCTTGTAAATGCCGAATAGTGATTACATTTGGCTATGAGATTATGCTTCAAATTCTTAAATGTATTTGAAATCAATTTAAGGAAATGGTATTTTAATAAATTATGTGATGAAATTACCGAATGAATTATGAGATGAATTGTGGATTAATGTTACAAAGTAAGTGAAACTACTAATGTGATTAGGAAATTGAAGAAAGGAAATTGAGACCTTAGTAAGTTCTTAAGTGTTTGAACTTTTGGAAATTTAAGAGTAAATTGTAATAGATCTTCTTGGGACAGCAGCAATAGCGTGACTTTAGAAAATCACCATAAATTGTTGGAGTTGAGTTAGAGGCTAAAAGAATTATGTAGTTAAAGCTTAATGAGTCTAGTTTCAAATGAAATCAACCAGAACATATTTTGAATTCTGTACAATGAGAAATTTGATTCAAAGTGAAGAGTGGTCAGATTAGTCAAACTGTGAAACAGGGGAAAACTTTAAGAAAAATCTGGTATTGATTGGCCAAACCAAAAATTTTGAAAATTTTATGGATGAAAGATATATGAGTATATATTCAGGGAAAATTAACAGCACTTGATTTGGAGTTTCATAGCTCCAGTTACAAATAATTTAATGACTGTTGCTCAGGAAGACAGCTCGTAGTGAAATTGTGATTATATTGTAAACATTGATAAAACTGTTTGAATTGCTTATAAGATATTGATTAAAACCATATGTGAATTTTGAATTGTGACGTTAGGAAATGATATATAAGCGGTTTTGATATGATGAAATTGATGTACAAGATATGTTTATGTGGTGAGGCCAAAATGGCTAATATTAAATGTGTGCAAGTTATCTGAATGGCCTTTATGAAAATGTGTGCTATCTTATTTGTATAGTGAGGCCGAATGGTTACTTAGAATTGTAATATGGCTGAGTGGTTATTTAAATGAAAGCAATGTATATGATGTATTAGCAAGTAATGATAAAAGCATTATCTTATATATGTGATTGTGTATGTGGTGTGACCGAATGGGCAAGTGTGAAATGTACATATGTTTATGTGTATATAATGTGGCCGAATGACCAACTGTGAAAGGTGGGTATTATTAGATATTTGATGAGGCCAAAGTTAGTAAAAAGTATATAAAATAAATTGTGCTGAGATTGTATCTAGGTTTAAAGTCCCGTAGGCTTCGTGTTGGTGTTATGTTCGGGTTTTATACCTCGCAGCCAAATGTCGGTGAATTGATAAAGTATATGACTACGAGATCCTATGCTAAGATGATAAATTGAACTCAGATTACACATTAAGTGATTCTGTATGTGATATATATATTATTTATGTGAGATTGATCTCACGAGAATTAAGAATGTGTAATGAGAAGCATATGAAAAGATGTAGTAAATTCATATGTATATTTGTATATGTGTGCATTCAATTATTATGTAAAGTTACAAGATAGTTTTCGATATGCCATTTAACTATGGATGTTGAAAGTAAGTGTGGGTAAGAATGATACACTAGTGAAATTTGAAGAATTAAAGTGAATCCGGAAGCTTGTAAATACTATGTTTTTATGAGTTTGAGTATAAACGGAGTAAAATGATATGTGTTTGTGCATAATCGGCCAAATAGCATTGTACTCAGAAAGTGTTATGTCATTTCGAACATTCGGTTTGTTTTTAAGTTCAAGTATTTAAATTGCTTAAGACTTACTAAGCTTATGAAAGCTTACTTTGAACGTTATGTTTCTCTGTTTATTTTTGTAGATCGTTGACACTTACGATTAGCTCGGGGATCGTCAGCACTTCGTCGCACTATCTACTTTTGTGGCAATTGTGATTTGGACTTAGCTTATGGCATGTATAGGTTAGACTATAAGTAGAATGATATTTTGACTATTGTATATAAGCCATGCGAATATGGCATATTATAGAAGTATACTTTTATAAGTTTTAAATTCGATCTTTGTTTGTGACTATTAGTTATATAAATAAATGATCTTTTATTTAAGAAAAGGTTCAAAATTTTACTGTTCTGATCTGATTCCTAATTTTTTGTAACGTCTTGTCCTATTCCGGCGACGGTTACGGGATAGGGGTGTTACATTTTTATTGGTATCAAAGCTACAGTTTAGTCGATTCTAGGACTAACGTAGCACATGTGAGTCTAGCTATACATGCCATAAAGTGATAAAATGATAGTGTGATGATTTCTGACAGTTAAAATGTGTTTTCGTAATATAATGAATTCTGATCCTGATCAAGCTGTAGCAGATGGTATTGAGAGGATTGAAACATGCTTATGATGTGTCAAAATTGAGAAAGGTATGAATAGAAGTATGATATACATTTGAAGCATTGAAATGCAACGTAATATTACTGAATGTGTTATGAAGTAATTATGGAAAAGTATATTAGGATAATAGTGATGTATATTGTATGCATGAGAAGTTATATTTTGGTTCAGGATTTTATGTAAATGGGCGAAATATATACATATATATGTCATCTATTAGAGATGGAATTGCTGTGTAGTTTATGCTTTTTTAATGTTATATATGATGTTATGTTTTAAATATGTGAATGAGAACTCTGAAGAGAAAATAATGTATTTGGAATGAGGCTACATGTAAATGATATCTATGATATAATGTCAAGGTGTATATGGTATGTATATATTGAAACGAAGTAAGTGAATTAAAAATATGATATGCTATATGAAATGTATTAAAATGTGAATAAATATGCATGAAACTCGGTGATATGTATTCGGGCCTTCGTGCCTAGCAGGCTTCGTGCCGGTGATGTGTATTCGGGCCTTCGTGCTGGTGATGTGTATTCGGGCCTTCGTGCCTAGCAGGCTTCATGCCAGTGATGTGTATTTGGGCCTTCGAGCCTAGCAGGCTTCGTGCCAGTGATGTGAATTTGGGTCTTCGTGCCTAGCAGGCTTAATGCCGTGATTCGAGTAGGGTTTAAGTGTTCATTACTATATGAATTCAAAGTTAAATGAAAGAATACGTTTAAAGTGTACATATATGACATTTTATAGACTTAGTTAAGTCATTTCAATGTGTAATAACGAATGAATATGGGCATTATGTGTGCAAATTCCTTTAACCGAGCACTATGTGTGTGAGATCGGTAATTGAGGCACTATGTGTGTGAGTTCTTCAACCGAGCACTATGTGTACGAGATCCGTCAATGGGCACTAAGTGTGTGAAATGAGATTCATGTGAGACCTCGTCTGGGACAAAGGTGTTGATTCGAGATGTTGTGTAAGACCATGTTTAGGACATGGCATCGACTCGATATGTGATAACAAGTAAGACCATGGTTGGACTATGGCTTTAAGTAAATGATATACTTAGAAAAGTACGACGCTCTTTAAATTGACAAATGTTAGGAAGTAGAATTGAAGTTAGATGTTGAATTTTAATTAGATACTGATATTCGGTATTTGAGTTTGAATTGGGGATTAATAGATATAAATTGACGATTGATTATTGTTTCGGCTGTAATTTTGTTATAAGTAGATACGTGAAAAAAAAATAGTGGATATATTGTTAAGGAATGGATTTATGTTATATGTACACTTAAGTGCTTAGTTGAAAATGTGTTATGGATTTAGTCTATGAGATTCTCGGTATATGAAGTTATATGTGCTATTGCTGAATGGACACTATTTTGTTAATTTTGTTCAAGAAATTATTTTGATTAAGTTTCGACATTCGAAAGTCTGTAAGAATTTTTGATGAATGCTGATAATTTTGGATATATGAGTTATGCGCTAGAATAAATCTCATGCCAGTGTATTATATTAGGCTTTATGCCTATTCGACTGTATACGGACGTTAACTATGATTGAATGTACTAAATGAACTAAATGTTCAGGTACGTGGAAGTTGACTTTTCTTTTGGAAATAAGTTAAGTTGAATATTGAGATGTGATAAAGTTATAAAGGATATTCATTAGGATGTTTGAGAGTATGTATACTTTCGGCCAGGATACAGTTTATACATGAATGAAAAAGTGGGTTATGAATATGTGAGTTGATGTTATGTATTATACATGTTAATATGTGATTTATATGTGTTTGAAATGGAAGTATAAATTCAATTAAGTGATTATTGCTTATGAAATCAAGAAAATGAGATGTATGTGTATACTTGTAGAAATGTTTATGTATTTGTTTTAAGATAAGAAAGTGATTTTATAGATCGATGTGAAAGCAGTAATGAATTACAATTGTTATTGATGAGCTAATGTTTATATGGACATAATTCAAATGAAAGAACGTTATCCGAATTTATTCGTTGGTAAGATTTTCGAGGACGAAAATTTTTAAGTGGGGGAGAGTTGTGACAGCCCTAATTTGACTCTAGTTGGAATGTGATTTCGGGACCACAAAACCGAGTTATAAAATTTATTTAAAATTTATTTACATAACTTCTATGTGTGATAGTGCATGTGTGAAAATTTGATGTTTTAATTTAGTCTTATGAATGGGAATTTTACTTGAAAGGATTAGTTGAGAAACCATAAAAATGTGATAGGTAAAAGTTGAAGTGACCAAATTGTATATGGATAGCATCATAGAGGACTTGCATGTCAAATGGACCACTATGATTATAGTGGACGATAATGATGATGAAAAATTTGGCATTTTGTGTATTTTATATTAGTGAAATAATATTAAATAGTTTTATATTAGAAAACCATAAATAAAATGGGTTAGTGGAGTGGATTAATCCATGCCATTAAAATCCACCAACATTTTCATGCATTGATTGATGATCATTATATGAGATAATTCTTATTTTTATTATATATGCATGTTAGTATAATAAAAAGAAAGAAAAAGGATGCTCATTTTGATTCTTTCCAAACGGCATACGAGGAAAAAGACGAAAATTTTTCTCCAAAGGTTTCTCCATTGCCCTCCACCAATTTTCAAGGTTAGGAAGCTTTTTGTCTTAAATTTTGCTAGATTATTAGTTAATGATGTTAGATAATTAGAGTCCAAGCATTGAAATTTCTAATTAATAAAGTTTTAATTAGTTAACATAGATGGAAACTTTGAAAATCCTAGATGAGAAAGTTTGGTTTCATGGGTAATTAGTATATTTAAGTTGTGACCATGGTGAAAATGAGTCGAGTAGCTAATGGGTATTGTAGAGATGAAGTTTGATTAAGTGATTATTAAAGAAACCCTTGATGAGTTCTTGAGGATTAAAATGATAGAGATGACAACTTGTATTAAAATGATGTTTATTGATAGTTTGAGGTCCCTAGTATATAGTTACGAAGTCAAATTTAGATTCAATTGGGTGGATTGTAAAATACGAGAATTTCAGATATTACAGTTTTAAGGGACTAAAGTGAAAAGTATGTATAACATGTTTAAGTATAAGTTTATATGTTAGATTTGAGAAACTAACACTGATAGAACGTTAGGGGATAAAGACGAAAACGGGCGACGGACAACGAATACGGTTTGTGTTATCGTAATTTCACTTCATTGCATAAAATAATTAAATATTTTGGCTTGTGAAAGATTGGTTTTAATTGTTGCTTTGAGCATGTTATGTACTTGTTAAATAAGCATTTAAATGGTAAGTGTTGGATTAAATGATGATAGAGTAACAAATGCCATGTATACCATGCTTATGTGATTGTACCTAGTGAATAATGATATGAGTTAGATTTATGCTTCGTTGAAATTGAATATGGAAGAGTTGGTAAATAAATGTGTTATGCCATGTTGAATTGAATTGGTGATGTTTAGTGGAAAAAAAAAAGACAAATAAATGAGTAACCCTTGTTGATAGGAGAACATAGACGATAAGTTGTTAATTATGCATGTATGAGCTGTGATAGAACATTATGAATTGAGTTATATATGATCTCTGTGTTTCGGTTAAGTAATGGTAAATAGAATGAGTATGAATTTAGTGAGGACTTTGTGTGATAGCCAAATGTCTTACGAACTAATATGTGTGAATGGTATTTTGAATACATGAGATAAGATGGAATAACCGAAAGCATCATGAGTTAAGACGCGAATAAGATACTTGAATTTCTTGTAAATGCCGAATAGTGATTACCTTTGGCTATGAGATTATGCTTCAAATTCTTAAATGTATTTGAAATCAATTTAAGGAAATGGTATTTTAATAAATTATGTGATGAAATTACCGAATGAATTACGAGATGAATTGTGGATTAATGTTACAAAGTAAGTGAAACTACTAATGTGATTATGAAATTGAAGAAAGGAAATTGAGACCTTAGTAAGTTCTTAAGTGTTTGAACTTTTGGAAATTTAAGAGTAAATTGTAATAGATCTGCTTGGGACAGCAGCAATAGCGTGATTTTAGAAAATCACCATAAATTGTTGGAGTTGAGTTAGAGGCTAAAGAATTATGTAGTTAAAGCTTAATGAGTCTAGTTTCAAATGAAATCAACCAGAACATATTTTGAATTCTGTACAATGAGAAATTTGATTCAAAGTGAAGAGTGGTCAGATTAGTCAAACTGTGAAACAGGGGAAAACTTTAAGAAAAATCTGGTATTGATTGGCCAAACCAAAAATTTTGAAAATTTTATGGATGAAAGATATATGAGTATATATTCAGGGAAAATTAACAGCACTTGATTTGGATTTTCATAGCTCTAGTTACAAATAATTTAATGACTGTTGCTCAGGAAGACAGCTCGTAGTGAAATTGTGATTATATTGTAAACATTGATAAAACTGTTTGAATTGCTTATAAGATATTGATTAAAACCATATGTGAATTTTGAATTGTGACGTTAGGAAATGATATATAAGCAGTTTTGATATGATGAAATTGATGTACAGGATATGTTTATGGTGAGGCCAAAATGGCTAATATTAAATGTGTGCAAGTTATCTGAATGGCCTTTATGAAAATGTGTGCTATCTTATTTGTATAGTGAGGCCGAATGGTTACTTAGAATTGTAATATGGCTGAGTGGTTATTTAAATGAAAGCAATGTATATGATGTATTAGCAAGTAATGATAAAAGCATTATCTTATATATGTGATTGTGTATGTGGTGTGACCGAATGGGCAAGTGTGAAATGTACATATGTTTATGTGTATATAATGTGGCCGAATGACCAATTGTGAAAAGTGGGTATTATTAGATATTTGATGAGGCCAAAGTTAGTAAAAAGTATATAAAATAAATTGTGCTGAGATTGTATCTAGGTTTAAAGTCCCGTAGGCTTCGTGTTGGTGTTATGTTCGGGTTTTATACCTCGCAGGCCAAATGCTAGTGAATTCGATGAAGTATATGACTACGAGATCCTATGCTAAGATGATAAATTGAACTCGTATTACACATTAAGTGATTCATGTATGTGATATATATATTATTTATGTGAGACTGATCTGCCGAGAATTAAGAATGTGTAATGAGAAGCATATGAAAAGATGTAGTAAATTCATATGTATATTTGTATATGTGTGCATTCAGTTATTATGTAAAGTTACAAGATAGTTTTCGATATGCCATTTAACTATGGATGTTGAAAGTAAGTGTGGGTAATAAATGATACACTAGTGAAATTTGAAGAATTAAAGTGAATCTGAAAGCTTGTAAATACTATGTTTTTATGAGTTTGAGTATAAACGGAGTAAAATGATATGTGTTTGTGCATAATCGGCCAAACAGCATTGTACTCAGAAAGTGTTATGTGATTTCGAGCATTCGGTTTGTTTTTAAGTTCAACTATTTAAATTGCTTAAGACTTACTAACCTTATGAAAGTTTACTTTGAATGTTATGTTTCTCTGTTTATTTTTGTAGATCGTTGACTCTTACGATTAGCTCGGGGATCGTCAGCACTTCGTCGCACTATCTACTTTTGTGGTAATTGTGATTTGGACTTAGCTTATGGCATGTATAGGTTAGATTATAAGTAGAATGATATTTTGACTATTATATATAAGCCATGCGAATATGGCATCTTATAGAAGTATACTTTTATAAGTTTTAAATTCGATCTTTGTTTGTGACTATTAGTTATATAAATAAATGATCTTTTATTTAAGAAAAGGTTCAAAATTTTACTGTTCTGATCCGATTCCTAATTTTTGGTAACGTCTCATCCTATTCCGGCCATGGTTACGGGATAGGGGTGTTACAGATTACCTGCACAGTCAAGCAAAATGGGTGAGTTTACAAAAACTCAGTGTGTAGTCCCCATGCGCAAAAACATATAGTATACAGATAATCACAGTCTGGACATAAGCCTTTTTTCAGTAACAGTGTTAGTCTGGTTTGGGCTTTAGCCCATCTCAGTACAGTAACAGTCACGTATATGCAGTTACAAGAATCCTACCCAACCAGCCTCTACACTCTATCTCCGTCTAACCCTACACTCCATGTGGGGATATAATCAACCCACCCAATCCTACACTCCAAGTAGTACCGAATGTGGCACTTTACAGTAATATGCAGTTGAGCTGCCAGTAAATCAGGCTCGAGGCCTTTCAATGCACTTCCTCCGAATGGTATAACTCCCAACCCAATGCAATGCAGTATACAACATATTATGCCAAATCATGGTATCATACATGCAATCATTACAGTTTTAGCAGCATGCCTAATATATAGTCATTTAGATGTCTATATCACATTAGGTTATAACAGTCATTTCAGGGGTCTAAGTACACTTACCGACACTATAGTAGGTGTAACACCCTTAACTCCTTATTCGTCGCCAGAGTAGAGTTATGAGGCATTACCGATCATATCACAGTTCATACAATTATGCATTACATTTTACAACTCAAAATTTTAATGACATTATTACTCGTAGCTTAATCTAATATCAAACTTAAAATCATATCATTCATAACACAACATAATTTAAAACATGATCCAACATATGTTAAAACAAACTATATATATACAAAACATATAACAAGCCAACAATTTTATTAATTTAATATCAGACCTATTATAATTTTTATTTTTAAAGACTTACGTATGTGCAAATTACATGTCAAACAAAACAAGTTTCAATACTTCATTTATGCGGCATGATTACATTAGTTAACATGGATTTACATATATCATACATTAATACAAGTTAATACATCCATTCGAATATATATATATATAAAGGCACTTAATCACGTTCGAAATAAGCTTTATAGCAAGTCACATTTATGGTTTAATAAGCAACCAACACCTAAGAGATGCAACTATGTTTCACCAATCCTAAACACATTTCACCATATTGACTTAAACCATTTTCGGACATATATAATAACTCAATACCAAACCATGCGCCAATTATTATATCCACAATTCAACATTTAACCACAATTAACCTATCGTTGTATTCCTAATTTGCTTATAAAATAACAAGTTTAAATCTTCATAATGCACATGTTAACTAATCCTTTGATCGGTTATCAAATATAACCTCATTCGGTCACACAAATACCAAGTCACATGCTTAATAAGTGAATCACACACCCAAACCAAATTTACTACCGCATATTTTTAGCACATATAATTATCAATCATTCCACTAGCAACTTGGCCCTTAATTACCGAACCACAAACATCATGTCATAGCATATGTATATGTTTCAACCTTCACTAGCCGAATATAAAGGCACATCTTTTACTATTTTCAAGCCAATTTGCATGATAAAATACACATCCTATATAAGTCAATATGGCAAACAAATTCACATATGCTTCTATCCATACAAAACCTTAGCCGAACCATACTCATGTATATCTAAAGTCAACCACTTCAAACATATAATGCCTACCACAAATACTATGCATTGATAGTACATGACATCATAACCAAAATGCATATAAACCATAAGCAACATAACTAAATTCAAACGTAAAAGTTAAGCCATTTTCGCATGGCTTAGATTACACATAACCAAAATCCAACATTTCAAAAGTATGTTCCAGCCTATACATGCCATAATTCAAGTTCAACTTATTAAATACCGAAACAGTAGATAGTGTGATGAAGTCTGCTTATGATCCCCAAGCTCGTTACTTGATCCAAAAACAGAAACAAACATATACATACAGAGTAAGCTTTTATAGCTTAGTAAGTCATAAGCAAATAAACAACCCAATAATATAATCCACTCATTTTAATCTAAACTGAATTACATTAACTTTACTGTGCTTAGTCTTGAACTTACAAATTTCATAAATAATACGTTTTCATACAAAATTTCTACCTTGGCCGAATGCTCATATAATCAGTTTAACATATTATTATTCAACTTCTAAAGCAAAATAGTCATTATAAATCCTAGTCCACATACACGCAAATATATAAGCTCATGTATCAAAATATAACTTCATATACATATACTAGTTATGTGGCCAAATATACCAAATCATGTATGTACATAGTTAAGAATCATCTTAATAATACCCAAATTATTTATTCATAAGGCCGAATACACATACCATATTCACATATATTCTTCATTTGCATCACACATAATTTGTAACAAATATTAAGTTACTTACTTACCTTATTTCAAATAGGTAATAAACTAATCCATACCTATTCATTTAACTTGTTTCACATATTCGTTCACAACATATTGTTGCCCGATGAACCATTCAGAATTGGATAGGACACTCGGATAATCACACATATCATACAATGCCAACGTCCCAGACGTGGTCTTACATGTAATAACATATCGATGCCACTGTCCCAGACACGGTCTTACTCGCACACATATATCGGAGTCACATATCGATGCCATGGTCTTACTCGCACATCACATATCAGAATCCTATGTCATGACATATGTATCCTAGTGATTGTCACTCGCAATAAGTTTTAAAATTTATAAACGATCATACCTAAACTAACTATTATCACGACGAAGGCAAGCGCACCTATCGAATAGCAATATAGTTTTAGCAAGACCGGATGTCGAACCCAAAGGAACTAAAAGTACTAGTATTAACTTCCTTTTTATTATCTAGCCTAAGAATAATAGGGGTTTTAATTAACTAATTAACTAATCTAAGAATGCACAGAAAATAGGTTTGGTGAAAATACTTTTTTAGGAAATTCGATTGATTGAGACAATACCCAAGGAAAAATCCACCTAGACTTCACTTGTTATTTGACTCTGAATCGGACAATTTATTCATTCAACTTGTTCCGTAGAAATCCCTAATTTATGTTATTATCCCTATTCAAGACTAATAATGTCTAACCCTAGATTGAATAATTGAAATCTCTTTCTAATTAACACCCTAGGATTGCATTAACTTGATCTATGGATCCCCTTATTAGGTTTTACCCTAATCCGACAAAATCTTGTCACCCTATCCCAAGTCGTGCAATCAACTCCGCTTAATTATGAAAAATTTACTCTTAGATAGGACTATTCATCCTCCGAATAAGCGCATTAACTTTAATCAATATCTTGAAATACCGAAGCAAGAATTAAGAACAAGTTGAATATTTATCATACAATTCAGATAATAATAACAAGATTCGTCTTAGGTTTCATTCCCCTTAGGTATTTAGGGGGTTTAGTTCATAAATAAGAGGGAAAACATCTCAGAAGAATAATGAATACAAAACATAAAGAAAACCCAAAACTCCTGAAGGGAAATTGAAGGGAGATCTTCAGCCTTGATGATGAATTTGGCTTCTGAGATGGATCAATTGGCTTTTTTCGAGTAATTCCTTGCTTTCTACTCTGTGTGTCCTCTTTAGTCCTCCTCTAGGGTGTTTAAATAGGCTTTAGAATGCCTAAAAGCCGTCAAAATCGTCCTTTTTCGAATAAAACTTAACTTGGGCTCGACAGGGACACGCTCGTGTGACATGCCCGTGTGTGATTGCTTCAGGCCGTGGTCAAGGCTGAGAGATCAACACGCCCGTGTTGAAGTTGTTTTAGGCCATGTTCGAGCCTGCTAGAATAGCACGGGCATGTGTTCTACCCGTCTGGGGAAGTCTAGGCCGTGTTGTTTACCCATGTCGGCCCATTTTCTCCGTTTTTGGTCCATTTCTTGTTCTTTTTGCTCTCCTATGCTCACCTAAGTATAAAACATGAAATTAAAGTATTAGGAATCAAATTCACCAAATCTAAGTAGAAATCATTCATAAATGTGTTAATCATGGGATAATAATATGTATAAATTACGGTTTATCACCTAGCTATTCCTAGGGTTCATACGGGGCTTCCGGACGTCGTAACTCGGTCGAAACAAATTCAGAAATATAGTAGCCAAGCTTGTATACATTCGGCTATTGTAAATATAAATTCACATATTTCGTTTCAGCATATATATAAGTTGCATTTAATTAAAATTAAGTATGTCTATTTGCTTATAAACTTACCTCGGACGATGTAAAATGGAACGGAACGACTAGTCGACAACTTTCATTTTCCCCCAATCCATATTCGATTTCTTTCGTTCTTGATCTAAAAATATTCAAATTAAACTCATTCAAACATATTTTCATTCAATTTAATCCAAAAACACATAAATGGGCAAATTACCATTTTACCCCTGACATTTTACACTTTTGACAATTTAGTCCCTATTGCACAAGACACAAAATATGCAAAATCTCAACATACTCATGTTAGGCCGAATGTTCCTAGTGTCCATACAAGTCCATATATTTCATTTATTTCACATTTTAGTCCCTCAAATTATTATTTTTGCAATTTATCCTAATTACTCAAAATCATCAAAAACTCTAATACAAAACATGTTAACCCAAAACATATCTTTCATATTTCATCATCAAACAAAAAAAATCACAAGCTTTCAACAATGACGTAACTCAAAATATTCATCAAAATAAAAAATTCAAGCATGGGTCTTGTAAATAAATTAGCAACGATCTCAAAAATATAAAAATTATCAAAAATCGAGCTAAACACATACTTTAATCAAGCTTGTTTATGGCCGAACCCTAGCTTCTTTTCTTTTTCTTCTTTCTTATTTTGTTATTCGGTCAAGAGATCAAACATGAACATGGCTTTATTTTTTTTATGTTTTATGATATTATATAACTTAACATTTAATTTACATATATAACCTTAATTAAAACATTATATTATCACTTATATTATGTCCATTGCCGTCTAAATATAAAATCAATGGCATAATTGCATCATAAACACTTCCTTTTATAAAGACACATTCATTTTGGCCCCTTTATAATTAACCATCAAATTTTCATTTTACGTGATTAAGTCCTTTTACTTAATCAGGCACCTAAATGACAAAATTAAATCACGAAAATTTCACACACACAAATTCACACATAATAAACACAGAAAGTAATTTTAAAATATTTTTTTGACTAAGATTCGTGGTCCCAAAACCATCGTTCCGAATAGGGTCTAAATTGGCTTGTTACAGTAGGGTCACAGTCGTCTTGGGCGACCCGTGCAACCTTAGCAGTTTAACAGTGAAAATGGGCTTGCAAGCACATGTTGTTTGCCCATGTGGGTCCACATGCCTGTGTGGCCCACACGACCCAAATCGATCCGGCCCCTGTATCGTACACGGCCAGCCTCGTTGAGCACATACCCATTTTCGATCATACGGCCTACCACACGGGCAACCATACGCCCGTGTGGCGTCGACGATTCATATTTTCAGCTTTTTGCCGATTTCAATTTGTGTGATTGTGTACACTCCAAACCTATATTCAATCATAATACACAATTAATAACTTAACAACTGGATTAAAACGACCCCTCAACAACACCTGTCTAAAAGATCGATTGCCACTTGCGTTGTTCGAACAACTGAGGCCTTGCACACTCAAATTATTGTAAAAGACTGATCACCAGCTCCTTAGTGATTACCTATATTCCAACCGAATCCTATTAAAAATTATTCACACGAACAATTTGAACTAAAGGAATATCAAACTTACTGAAAACGCAGAATCGAGTAAAGAAGATGGGTCAATTGAAGGCTAAAACTGAAAAAGAAAGAGACCAAGGTAACCACAATTCGGAAGAGAGCAAAACTCAAAGTTCTGTAGCAATGAAAAAAAGAAAAGAATTGGCAAAAGAGGGGAAAGAACGTCTATCGTGGGGAGAGACAAGGCAGAAGGGAATAGAAGACATAGCAACCACACACCTAGCGATATTTGACAAAAGGGCTTCGAGATTAACAAAATACAACGAAGTACTGGGGATGGAAAGCAGAAAGTCAGAAAAAATAGAGAAGTATTTGAGGAAGCAAATAGCAGTAAGGGAAGGAAATTTTAGGGAACAAACCAATTCGGCAGAGAGAACTAGAAGGGTGAAAATTGGCAGGAAAGCAACCAAGATCAAAAGCAAGAAAATTGATAAACGCCAAATTATACATATTGTTACCTTAAATACTTAGCATATTTATGGATATTTCCTATTAGATTTGTGGATTTTGGTGCTCTTAATCCGGTTATTTCAGGTTTTGTAGTCAGGAGAGCACCAAGAGTCAAAAGGAGCCAAAAACGAGCTTAAAAGAGACAAAAATGACCAAATCAAGAAGATCACAAGGCCTAAGCCTTGCCACACGGACTGCTCACACGCCCGTGTCTGTCGAGGGTGTCATCCCAAGATTTCACGATTCACACGGCCGTGTGAAATTTAGCGTAACAAACACGGCCTGGCAACACGTCACACGGCTGTGTAACACAGGCGTGTCCCTTTTTCAAAGAGTTGTATTCTACACGGAAAAAGGATACTTAGGGAAGAAGAAAGCCAATCCAAAGCCTATATAAACACCCTAAGTATGACCTACTAAAGGGGCTTTTCCGGGGGCACTTCCAGAACTTTTCTGGAACACAGAACCACACGCTAGTAATTACTTGAAGGAAGCCAAACGATCCATCCCAAAATTCGAAGCTACTCCAAGACTGAATATCTCTCTCAGAGTCCCTTCAGGAGTTTTAGAGTTTTCTTCATGTTTTGTTATTTTTATACTTTTGAGATGTGCTCTTATTTCATTATGAACTAAACCCCTTAGATACCTAAGGGGGAGGAAACCTATGATGGATCTTGTTATTATTATCTGAACTATATGATAAATACTTGATTTGTTCTTAATTATGTGTTCCTAATGCTTGAGTTAATATTCTGGGTATTGACTCATGATTTAATGTGCTTATGCAGAGGAGGAATAGACCCTGCCTAAGAGTAGATTTGGCATAATTAAGCGAAGTTGATCGAACACCTAAAGATAAGGTTACGAGATTTTACCGGATTAGGGTGAAACCTAATATGGGAGCCATAGATTGATTTACTGCTTCCCTAGGGGTTTTAATTAGAAAGAGATTTCAATTAATTCAACTGAGGGTTAGGCATTATTAGTCTCGAAAGAGATAATAATGTAGGTTAGGGAGTCTCACGGATCAAGTCAAGTGAATAAATCGTCTGGTTCAGAGTCCGATAACAAGTGAAATCTAGGTGGATTCCTCCTTGGGTGTCGTCTTTATCAATTGCTTCTCTTCAAGTATTTTTCCAAATTTTCTCTTCGCTTTAATTAAATTAGTTAATTAGTTTAGATAATTAGTTTAATAAACAAACTCTTTTATTCCTAGGCTAAATAATAAAAAAATAGTTATTACTAGTACTTTTGGCTTGCTTGGGTACGATATCCCGGTCTTGCCATTACTATACTATTGTTCGATCGGTGCGCTTGCCTTTTCATCGTGATAATAGTTAGTCTAGGTTTGATCTTTATTATAAATATTTATTACTTGTTACGAATCACGCGATCAAGTTTTTAGCGCCGTTGCCGGGGAACTGAAATATTACGAACACTTAATTTTTATTACTTTAGCCATTTATTTTTCTTGCAATTTAACTTTATTTCTATTTTTATTTTACTAACTTTCTTCTTCTTTCTCCTGGCAGGTTCTTGTAGTGTATGACTAGAAGAAACCCATCAGGACCGTTGCTTTTTGTCGAGGAAATTGATAGTACAACTCGTAAAAATCGACGAGAAATTAGGTGCAGCTGAAGATACACAGAGGAAGAGCAAGAGGACAATATCTCAACTACTATTGAAGAGATGGCTGAAAATTAAGACAATCCTCTACCGCCAGCCATACCCATTGAATTAGCAAATCAGAATCCTGCTCCTCGTACTATGTATGATTATGCTAAACCTAATTTTACAGGAACTGAGTCAAGTATAGTTAGACCTGCTATTGCTGCTAACAATTTCGAACTGAAACCTAACACAATTCAGATGATACAACAATTTGTTCAGTTTGATGGTTTGCAGGATGAGAACCCCAACACGTACTTGGAAAATTTCCTAGAACTGTGTGACACTTTCAAAATTAATGGCGTTTCTAATGATGCCATTCTCCTTCAGTTATTTCCTCTTTCACTGAGGAATAAAGCTAAATAGTGGTTGAACTCACTACCACGAGGATCCATTACCACTTGGGAGCAAATGACCGAAAAATTTCTATTAAAATATTTTCCACTGGTAAAAACAACTAAGTTGCATAATGATATTTCTTTTTTTGTGCAAATGGACTTAGAGACACTTTACGGTGCATGGGAGAGATACAAGGATCTATTGAGAAGGTGCCCTCACCATGGGTTACCTCTATGGCTGCAAGTTCAAACGTTCTACAATGGTGTGAATCCCTCCACAAGACAAATGATTGATGCAACTACTGGCGAAACCATCAACATTAAACCACTGGAAGATGCCTATGAATTTATAGAGGATATGTCACTGAATAACTATCAGTGGCAAGTTATGAAGACAAAGCCAACGAAAACAGCTGGCGTTTATAACATCGATTCGGTCACCATGCTCTCTAATTAGGTAGAACTTCTAAATAAGAAAATTGATAGTTTACTTGGTTCTACGCAGGTACATCCAGTAATGAGATGTGACTCAAGTGGCGGAGGCGTGCATACAGAACACCCACCATTCAATTCTACAATCGAAGAGGAACAAGTCAACTATATGGGTAACAATAATTTTAGATCTCAAAATAACACATATAGTAATACTTATAATGCAGGTTGGAAGAACCACCCAAATTTCTCTTGCGGTGGTCAACAGAATCAAAGGCCACAGAATCCTCAAAATTTTCAACAGCCACCGTATCAACAGGAAAAGAAGCCGAACCTTGAGAAGATGTTATCCAAGTTCATATCAGTGTTAGAAACTCATTTCCAGAACACCGAGACAGCACTCAAAAATCAACAAGCATCAATTCAAGGACTCAAAACTCAAATAGGTCAGCTGTCCAAGCTAATTTCTGAACGACCACAAGGGAGTTTGCCAAGCAACACTGAATCAAATCCAAGGGAACATCTCAATGCAATTTATGCTCAAGAAAGACGCGTTGAGACTAAGCCAGAACCGACGCAAGAGAATGTGGAAAGCAAAAGCGATGGTGAGGTAAGTAATAATAAAACGGTAAATGGAGAATACAAACCTCGTGTGCCATACCCTAATGCGACAAGGAAAGACCGTTTAGATAAATAATTCAGTAAATTTCTTAAACTTTTGAAAAAATTACATATTAACTTACCGTTTTATTGAAGCTCTGTCACAGATGCCAAATGCAACGAAATTTCTAAGGGAGTTTTTAGCAAATAAGCGGAAGTTGGACGAGTCATCACACGTGGAACTCAATGCAGTCTGCTCATTTATTCTAAAGAATAAGCTACCTAACAAATTGAAAGATCTAGGGAGTTTTACAATTCCTTGCTTAATTGGTAGTTTATTCGTGAATAATGCTTTAGCTGATTTAGGGGCAAATATAAATGTTATGCCTTATAAAATGTTTAAACGACTAGGTCTCGATAAACCCAAACAGACTAGGATGAGCATACAATTGGCTGACAAAACAGTTAGATTTCCTAAGGGTATTATTGAAGATGTTCTCGTTAAAATTGATAAGTTTATTTACCCAGCAGACTTTGTCGTCCTAGGTATGAATGAGGATAACGAGGTATCTTTAATTTTAGGATGACCCTTTTAAGCAACTGCCAGAACAATTATTAATGTCGGCACAGGAAAGCTAACACTTCGTGTAGGTGACGACGCAGTAACACTTCAAGCACGCGACTCAGGCAAAACCTCTAAGACTCAGGATAATGCTATAAAACCTGTCAATGATAAAAATAATATTCAATCGTCCTTGCAGGAACCTCCTTGAACCAAGATAACAGAGACAGTACGCTACTATCATGAAGAGAACAAAGACGTCCATGAAGAACGAAGGCTATGGATAGAAGAGCTAGACGAATGGCGAGAATACAAACTGAGAACACATGATAAATCGAAACTTCGACAAAACAAGTCCGATAGCTCTCCTAATCAACTTAAGATAGGCGATAAAGTCTAACTAGATGCCACAGATCCCCACATTGTCACTATCACACCAAATAAGGAGATCCCTCTTACGGTGCTCAGTATTTTTCCATATGGCACAGTAGAAGTAAGTCATCCATCACAAGGAACTTTCAAGGTAAATGGTCATCGTCTCAAACTTTATAACGGTGAGAATTTTAAGGACGATGGAGAAGAGCTACGACTCCATGAACCTCCCTGAATACATCTATAAGGGAATGTAACACCCTAAACCCGGCCTAGACGTTATGACCGGATCCCACGTGCCACATCGAAGCGTTCAAAACATTTTATGCTTTTAATCAAAAACTTATTTAGTGTTTTAAAAGATAATTCCATTTTAGGTTAAAATGAATAGAAGCTGTGCACCAGGTAGGAAACAGGAAGAGAGGAGGTGAGTCTATCGGCTGCTTAAGTACCAAGCTCCCTTCAGATCCAATCCTAGACATGCACACTGCCATTGCGACACCTTAACTTCATATATATTCTTCAGAAACCAATTCTATTAAGTCCATTTTAAGAAAAGTGGTTAATTTTGGAAAACGTTTTCACCGCGAAAGCTTTGCTTATTGTCGTGTTATTTTGAGATCAATTACTGTTTTTGAAAACGTGCCTTAAAGCTAATCAATTTCGACAGTTAAAAATAAAGCATATCTATCTTATCAAACACATCAAAACCTTTAAAAAAAAAATTAGAGCGGCCTTATTACAACTTAAAACCCAAATCATAAAAGTAAATGAAAAGAAAATGTCCAATTCACCGGAAGAAAATTGAAATTTGCAGAACGTGTGGCCACTCCAAATCCCTCACAACTCCAAGCCCACTATGGTTGGGGATTACCTGCATGGATGGAAATAAAGGGGTGAGTTTGGGGAAACTCAGTGTGTAAATTAACCCAATCATAGCCTATATCAGCTCAAACCACAGAAACAGATTAAGTTGGCCTTAGCCCAGAACAGATATCAGAAAGAAGCCCTTAGGCCCATAACAGTACAGAACAGATATCACATGAAAATGCATAAACCCAACCCATATCCAATTATATACACCCCCGTCCAACCTCACACCATGTGGGGAGACTACTCGACCCACCCAACCGCTACACGCCACAGATTTTAGAGCATGGCTACCAGAAATAGAAAATGTGATAGAGTCACCAGATCTGTATAATCGTGGCGAGCCACGGAACGCGAATAAATGTGGCAGAGCTACCAAATCAGATAATTGTGGCATAGCCACCAGGACGCTTCTTTCATAAATATAACCCATGTCCCCATGCAACAGATATACAATCATGGCATACATCATACAAAATCAGACTATCGTGCTTTTCAGTCAAAATTAACCCTAAGGGTATAATGGTCATTTGCACCTAGGGGTATAACGGTAATTTTCCCTACATAAGGGTATTCTAGTAATTTAACTATTTGTAAGGTTTCCATGCATATTGTAGCCATTTACGTACTATCAGAAACACTTACCGAGTGTTCTTACCGAATTAGGCCCATTGGCCCATTATCCCAATTTTGGCCCATTAAGCCCAAAAATATCGAAATGCACGGAATCACGCATACTGCAGTCTTATCACTTTAGATTACCGAATATGTTAATCCACTTATCTTACGAGCATTCGTACACTCGTAAGTTCACGAAATACTGATTCACTGGCATTTCAACTTTTTGGCTTTTGCCGATCTAGTCTATGAGAGGGTGTCAGTTACACACCTGTTTGCGATGATATGCTGACAAGTTCCACACACGAGTTGCCTATAGTCAGTTATTTTATACATTATTTATGAATCCATAACAAGCTTGTATACAAAACTCCTTACCCAAACGTTGGCCATTAACACTTTAGGCACTAGAGCTCCTACCTTTGCCGAAACTAGCGACTAGGTTTAGATCCAGCCGTTCCACTTGTCCAAGCCTTTGATCAGAAGCCTCGAGATCACACTATCATCATAATAAAACAGTTGTCACAACCCTTAAATCCATAGAGCCCAATCGACAGCCTTCCTAAGCCTTTAGGGATTTCGGCTTTTCTAAAACTTGAAGTAAAGAATAGATTTGAAAGCTTACCATTGGTTCTTTTGGTCAAGGATCCCACTTCAATTCCTATTCAATTCTGATGCAGATCTAATCCTCAAACCTTAGTAAAAATAGAACCTTGATAGTCTACAGATTCAGCTATGCCCCTATAACTATGGTGTTTTTAGCTTTTTTGTAACTGTGTAGAGAAAGATGGAATATGGGAGTTTTGCTGTGGTCTTGTCGATAGGAACTTGGGGTTCAGAGGATTAGAGAATCAATCAAAAAGATGGAGAAAATTAAGAGGGTTTGGCTAGGAGAAATCGGCACAGAAGAAATATAGGCTTTCAGATTTTGGCTTTTTATGGTAAACGGTTATGAAGGTTTAGAAACATCTGATAAAAGATGGAGATAAACAGGATGGTAGGAAGATTCAGCTATAGAGGAAAAGAAGGAGAAGAGAAAGTTGATGAAGAGAGGAGAAAAGAAAAAGAAGAGGAAGAATGGTCAGAAAATGGCACAACTTACCCTAAATGCCGAAATTACAACTGGCAGTAGCCCTAGCTGAATTTTGCCCTCTAAAGAAACCCTTGGCTGGCCAACTCTTGCTCCTTAAGAGTCCACCATTCAGCCAACACTGCTCTCCCTAATCAGCTCCTAAATCTTCTCCCTTATCCCCTCTTTACTCAATCTTCTGAACAGCTCAAACTCTTCCTAATAGAGTTCTACTTGGGTTCCATCACCTCCCCTTTCTGTTCATAAAAATAATACCACAGCTTGCTTACCTTGTGACTTGAACCTTGGCTCTTCCTTATCATCCACACGCCACTTTTATAGCCTTCCCAATTGCGTCACATGCCACTTTTTCACATGCCTTCTTGTGGCTTATTTTACCAATTAATTTCTCAAAAGCCAATGTACCCGAATTCCTTTTTCCTTCAGAATTAAAATTAATTAAAATTACCAGATTTTATTTAAACTTGGGCCTTCTAGAGGCCCACTAACATAATTAGACCTATGCCGAGCAGTCAAAACACAGAAATTCTAAAATTCACTAAAATTCTCAGTAATCCCAAAAATCTCAAAAATTAGGGCGTTAAAGGGAAAGTCGAGCTTAGACTATAAACAAGCGCTTCTCGGGAGGCAACCCGAGTACTAACAACTTTTATTTATTTAAGTTTCATTAAAATTACAAGATTTTTTTAGACCACTAATTGAATCTCTAAACGCAGATCTATAACCCTTACACGGCCACCCACACGGGCGTGCCTAAAGCCGTGGCAAAATAAGGGAAGCGACACGGCCGTGCGATACGGCCGTGTGGAAACAGGGCAAAGATTTTCCCAAAACACGGGATGCGGTAAATCCCCACAGCCGTGCGACATGGCCGTGGGTGAGGTTGATAGATGAACACGGGCGTGGGAATGGAAAAACACGGGCGTGCTAAGGGCAAGGCTCGGTTCTGTTTCTCTAACACGGGCGTGTGACACACGGGCGTGGTACCATATACACGGGCATGGGAGAAGCGAATGAAGCTAAGCACGGCCGTGCGATATGGCCGTGTACCACACATGCCCAAGACACACAGGCGTGGGATAGTAGCCACTCCACCACCACCACCTGAGGCCCCCACTGACGAGGATCATTGAATCCTCCTATCTTTTTATTTTTATCTTTATTTTTATTTTTATTCTTATTTTTAATTTTTAATTTCATTTCAATTTTATTATTTTCTTATGAAAGACATATCTATATTAGTAAATTTTACTTTCTTCATTTTTTTCTGGTATTTCTAACAAGTAATCCCACTACACTCTCTTCCACACCAACTCTTAATAAGCTCTTCATGATTCTATAGATTTCCAAGCAAGCTGCTAGGAATATTTACGGAATGAGGAAACAAATAGGGAACAATACAAAACGAATGCCATGTTCAACGACCGAATTTCTTCATCTAGATAAGAACAATGGTAGCTACTACTTTCCCCAAACACTACAGCCTTACAATCAAGCTCCGTATCCATATAACAGGGAGTTTCACCCCCTTCCCTCTTATGATTTTCTTTATTTTGAATAGTCTATCTTTGTACATTGAGGGCAATGTACATCTTAAGTGTGGGGGATGAACATAAACATGAAACCTAACTTTTTGCATTATTCTCAAATCCCTGAATGTGGTCTTGTGCTTAAGTGATTTTCTCATAATATTGATAGAATGAATTCTGATTAATCTATAATTATTGTTGATATGTCATGAATTAGACCAAGGGAATTATGTATGATTATTTGATTGTAGGACCTTAAAGAATCAAGCATGATAAGTTGATATTTTGAGAACTATATTTTTAGATTATTTTTCTAAATTGAGGTATTATCTTGAAATCTTAAGTATACATGAATGACATCAAAAACCCAAATTTTTGGTGAGATTTTTGAGCCTTTTTGAGCATTTAGCTTTCTTTCTTGCTCACTTCTTTTTTGGTTTGAGTGTGTCAAGATTGAACTGTTATTCTAGAGCTTGCTTCGATTATGCATGTCGAGATCACACGTACGATTTGATATACTGCGATGATAAAGGCACTTAGGATTTAACCCACTTACTCCATAAAAAGCCTTCCCACATAATTAAACACTTAGTGAACCCCTTTTGAGCCTACTAACCCTTTTTCTTTATTGATTAACCCTCATCATTAACCCATTAACCCATTATTATTGAAATCCCCTTACTTAATTTGACCCTTTTTATCGAGATTGAATTTAATATTGTTACCTCACTATGATCACCAATTTTTGTTACTGAATCATGGAGTATAACTTCTATATTGTATTGACTTGATTTGTTCTAAAAAATAAAAAACCAACCTTAGTATTATTATTATTGTAATTTTTAGCAAGCTAGAGTTGTCATGAAAAAGAGAGCTCATGTAATATAGTTCTAGATATTTGTTGTCATTCGGTAATTAAGTTTTTGATAGTAGGGTGATATATTGAAATCATCTCGATTCTAACCTTTGTTTCTTCAGCTTGTATCCATACCCATAACCTAAACCCCGTTACAACCATGCAAAAACCTTTTGATTTGTATATCATATCATTTACAAGTGGTGGAGATTTGGTTTTCATGCAAGCCTATAGTGATAACATCTCATGTTAGACAATCGAGTGCTTAATTTTGAGCCTTAAACACTTTAAGTGATTTGAGTGAATCCTTAGTGAGGATGTCATCTCTTGTATCTTTAGGACCAAAGTTAATTACTTAGAGGAAGGAGATTACCTATAATTTTATTATCAACATATTCGATTTACATTGTTTGAGGTTTTTAATGCCCCTATGGTTGAATTCTCACTGTATGATTCTCCGTGGAATAATTTGTAACATTATCGGTAATTATTATGTGATTGAAAGGAATGAATTCTAGTAGTAAATGAGAGTTTTGCCTAGCAAATTCTTAAGTGTGGGGGTATTTGATAAACGCCAAATTATACATATTGTTACCCCAAATACTTAGCATATTTATGGATATTTACTATTAGATTTGTGGATTTTGGTGCCCTTAATCTGGTTATTTCAGGTTTTGTACTCAGAAGAGCACCAAGAGTCAAAAGGAGCCAAAAATGAGCTTAAAAAAGACAAAAAGGATCAAATCAAGAAGATCACACGGCCTAAGCCTTACCACACGGGCTGCTTACACACCCGTGTCTGTCGAGGGTTTCGTCCAAAGATTTTACGATTCACACGGCCTGGCCATTGACCCACACGGTCGTGTGAAATTTAGCGAAACAAATACGGCCTGGCAACACGTAACACGGCCGTGGCACACGGGCGTGTCCCTTTTTCAAAGAGTTGTATTCTACACGAAAAAAGGATACTTAGCGAAGAAGAAAGCCAATCCAAAGCCTACATAAACACCCTAAGTAAGACCTACTAAAGGGGCTTTTTCGGGGGCGCTTCCAGAACTTTTCTAGAACATAGAACCACATGCCAGGAATTACTTGAAGGAAGCCAGACGATCCATCCCAAAAGCTGGAGCTACTCCAAGACTGAAGATCTCTCTCAGAATCCCTTTAGGAGTTTTAGAGTTTTCTTCATGTTTTGTTATTTTTATACTTTTGAGATGTACTCTTATTTCATTATGAACTAAACCCCTTAGATACCTAAGGGGATGAAACCGATGATGGATCTTGTTATTATTATCTGAATTATATGATAAATACTTGATTTTTTCTTAATTATGTGTTTCTAATTCTTAAGTTAATATTTTGGGTATTGACTCATAATTTAATGTGCTTATGCAGAGGAGGAATAGACCCTGCCTAAGAGTAGATTTGGCATAATTAAGAGAAGTTGATCGAACACCTAGAGATAGGGTTACAAGATTTTGCCAGATTAGGGTGAAACCTAATATAGGAGTCCATAGATCGGTTTACTGCTTCCCTAGGGGTTTTAATTAGAAAGAGATTTCAATTAACTCAACTGAGGGTTAGGCGTTATTAGTCTCGAAAGAGATAATAATCTAGGTTAGGGAGTCTCACGGATCAAGTCAAGTGAATAAATTGTCTGGTTCAGAGTCAGATAACAAGTGAAATCTAGGTGGATTCCTCCTTGGGTGTTGTCTTTATCAATTGCTTCTCTTCAAGTCTTTTTCCAAATTTTCTCTTTGTTTTAATTAAATTAGTTAATTAGTTTAGATAATTAGTTTAATAAGCAAACCCTTTTATTCCTAGGGTAAATAATAAAAAGATAGTTATTACTCGTACTTTTGGTTCCATTGGGTACGATATCCCGGTCTTGCCACTACTATACTATTGTTCGATAGGTGCGCTTGCCTTTTCGTCGTGATAATAGTTAGTCTAGGTTTGATCTTTATTATAAATATTTATTACTTGTTACGAATCACGCAATCAAAAATGACCAAAACTGAAAGAATTGAAAGATTGAGTGGAAGAGTGTTCGGCCAAAGAAAGTAAGAAAGGAATGTTTACTAAAGGAGTAGAAGAAAACAACGTCAGAATAGAAAAAAAAGAAAGATATTCAAATGCACCCTCAGCAATAATGGGCCGCCAAGAGAAAAAATGGCTGACAGAAATAGAAATGGAGAGAAAGTACCACCAAAAACTGAAAACTTGAGAAACAACATTTCAAATTCGGCACCAACACTCCCACTATCCTCAAATTCCCATATTTTCCTCCTTAAATCCCTCAAAACCGTAGTAGTTCGGTTCGAATAAAACACCTACATGGCACTAGCAGTAAAATGAAACACTCCATTGCGTCCACCAGGAGTCAAACTTAAGTCCCCAACACTTTGCCACACTACTTAACCACCAGACCAGCAGGCCCATTCTGTCATGTTATACCCATATTTATTTATAAACCTATTGACTAAAGACAAGGGTTTATTCACTTAAAACAAAAATTTTGCATAAGTTAAGGCTTGAACCCAAGAATTCTTAGACACCCCTAAGCACATAACCACTAAAGCAGATACTCAATTGTGTCACAACATAAATAAATAAATATTAAACATTTTTGGGGCATTACACACACGCCCGTGTGCTCAGCCGTGTGGGGTGAAAATAGGCTTGGTTTAAGCCACATTTCTCACCTTCCTCATGCCTTCTTACAACAAGACATTTCATGCCATTTCAATACATATATGAGAAATTAAAACATGCTATTCCAAACACATATTATGTCATGTATAACTATTCTTTCTACTACTCAATTCCATGATCTATAACATACCAAAATAATATGCCACAATCATCAAACTCACATAACTTCCAAATGCATTTTCGCATTATGTAATCATCTATTTCATGCTTCAAAACATACCATTTCATCATCTCAAAATCAAGCCACAAGATGCCATCTTTCAAGCAATAATACACCAATTAACATCTAACTAATTGAGCAACTCATAACCATCACAAGAACTTTATCAAATTATGCCACAACACAAGGCCAATTACACATCAAACATAAGTCATTAATAAGCTATATAAAATGGCCAAATACATCACCAAAATCTTTATAAAAAGACTCAAGCCTATACATGCCATAAAACCAAGCCACAAGGTGTAAAATACTGAAAATCAATAGCCGGATAATGTGATGAAATCTCCGTTGACTCCCAACCTGAGTGAACGTTTGAGACATTATAAAATATAGAAAAATAACACAAAGTAAGCTTCACAGCTTAGTAAGTTCGTATATGAGCCTAAAAGGATCACAACATTTACATAGCAATTCAAAATAAATAAATAATTAACAATTAAAACATCAATTCATGAGCTAACATCAAATTATTCATGTCCTCATTCGCAAGATCTCAACTTCATATAACTCAATACTTAAGTAGTTTTTTGTACATATCTGTACTGATACATTTCTATTTATCACCCATACTCTTATCAAACTTCTCTAGTTTATTATTACTTATGATACAAATTCATCGATTTTCAGATTCCATAGTCCAACTATGGTCTTACACATGTATTGCCAAGGCCCTATCGTGGCCTTTCTTTCACATGCCATAACCTGGTTATAGTCTTATTAATCGATTGCCACAGTATATTTAGTTAAAATAACTATAATTCGTATCTCACATAATATTCACATACTTCATTATAGTCAAATAAACACATTTTGACTTGAAACATACTTATACACAATTCTTTCTTATTTAATATACATAATACAATATGAACTCAACAATTTACTTTCATCCAATTTTTACATAGGTTCTGTACGTACTTATAATTCTTATTCTGACCGTACTTTAATTCTCGTCTTGACTATGGCCATTGAACCACTTGGAATCGTTAAGGATACTCGGTAATCACATAAGCTCATACAATGCCATATCCCAGATATGGTCTTATATGTTATCACATATCAATGCCACTGTCCCAGACAAGGTCTTACACGTAATCAATTAACGATGCTAATGTCCCAGACATGGTCTTTCATGTAATCACATCTTGGTAACCTAATGTCATGACATTTGTATCCTATACTATTCCTAAGGTTTGTATGAGACTTTCAGACGTCGTAATTTTGTCAATTTTGGCTCATAATCATGACCATTTAGCATTCAATTCAATTCAAAAATAAATAAGCATTTATAACACAATTTAAGTACATTTATTAGCATACAAACTTACCTCAATCGTTAAAACGATGAAACGAATCGACTAGTCTGATACTTTATCTTTTCCATGATCTAAACCCGTATTTTCCTTTTCTTAATCATACACCCAAGGATACCATGGCCGAACCTAGCAAGCTCAAATGGTGTTTTTCCTTAGCAAGAATCGGCTAGATGATAAAGATGGACAAAAGAAATCATTTATTTTATTAAATTAACCTTTATTAACCATTTTACAAAAATAACCTTAATGAACATTAATAACTACTCCAAATGTCATGCCACTAACTTTCGCTATCTTATAAATGGGTTAATAACCATATATAGACCTTAACGTTAAGGTTCTAGAGCTTTTTAATACCTTTAGCTAATAAAACACTACTTTTGCACTATACGTGATTTAGTCCTTTTTACTGAGTTAACCACCTAGACAGTAAAATTTCTTTACGAAATTTTCACACGAACATTCTATCATACTTAAACCTTAATAAATATTTTGAGTTCGAATTGTGGTCCCAAACCACTGTTCTGATTAACCTTAAAAATGGGCTGTTACAATCCGAGTAGTACAAAAATGTATAATGAATTGAAGAAAATATATTGGTGGTCAGGCATGGAAAGAGATATCTCTGAGTTTGTTTCGAGATGTCTGATTTGTCAACAAGTGAAAGCTAAACACCAAGTACCTTCGGGTTTACTTCAACCAGTGATGGTACCCGAGTGGAAATGGGATAGGATTACGATGGATTTTGTAACAGGTTTGCATTTGACTCCGTAAAAAGAAAGATGCCATCTGGGTTATTGTTGATAGATAGACGAAATCAGCTCACTTTATACCGGTATATACTGATTACTCGCTTGATAAGCTAGCTCAGCTATACATTACAGAGATTGTGAGATTGCACAGGGTGCCTATCTCTTTTATCTCGGATAGGGTTTCGAGGTTTACTTCAAGGTTTTGGAAAAAGTTACAAGAAGCCTTGCATACGAAATTGAATTTTAGTACTGCATTTCATCCACAGATCGATGGTCAATCCGAAAGGGTAATTCAGATACTTGAGGATATGCTTCGATGCTGTGTTCTAGAATTTAAGGGTAGTTGGGAAAATTATCTACCATTGGTTAAATTTTCCTATAACAACAGTCATCAGTCGAGTATAAAAATGGCACCTTATGAGGCATTGTATGGCCAAAAGCCTTTATATTGGACCGAGCTTCACGAGAAACAAACTCACGGGGTTGACTTGGTTAAGGAAACCGAAGAAAAAGTAAAGGAAATCCGTGATTGTTTAAAAGTAGCTTCAGACCGACAAAAGTTATACGCGGATTTGAAAAGAAAAGAGATTGAGTTTAAAGTTGGGGATAAAGTATTTTTGAAAGTATCTCCGTGGAAAAAGATTCTCAGATTCGACCGTAAAGGCAAGTTGATTCCACGTTTCATTAGGACCTATGAAATTATTGAAAGGATAGGGCCAGTGGCATATCGGTTAGCTTTACCGATAGAGTTAGAAAGAATTCATAATGTGTTTCATGTGTCGATGTTGAGACGATATGTAACAGCCCAATTTTAGCTAAATTGGAATAGTGGTTTCGAAACCACAAATCTGAGGTTAGAAAATTATTTTAATATTATTTTTTTTGTTTACAGCATGCTATTTGATATGTGTGAAAATTTCATGAATTAATTTTATCGTTTAATTAGTCAATTTGAGAAAAAGGACTAAACCGCGTAAAATGTAAAAGTTGCATGCTATTAGTTAAAGGTGTCAATTGGGCTTAGCTTTTAAATATGATGGCCTTAAATGGTAATTATACCATTTTAAAGGTTAATGGACACTAATGGACATCCATTATGAGTTTTTATATGTTTATATTAAAGGTTATAATTGTAAATGGTTAAAATGAATTAGTAACTTAAATAAAATCATTTTTAGTCCATCTTTTTTAATTTAACCAATTGAATTTGAGAAAAATACCATGAATAGAGCTTCACATATTCGGCCATAGTTCAACCTTGCATGTAAGTCCATTTTTTGTCCCGTTTTTAATGATTTCTACGTTTTTGAGATCGCTGCTTCGTAATCTAGCTAGCCTGTACCTTAGAATTCAAAATTGTTAAAGATTTTGAGAGTTTCCATTATTGAATCCATGTGTTTTTTGAGATTTAATGATAGTTTATGAAAGCTTGGTGATAGATTTTCATGTTTTGGAAAATAATTTTTGATGAAAATGCATATTAGGGGCTAAATTGAGAAATGTTGAAAAAGTCTGGTTAAAATGTGAAATAAATGAAAGTTTTGGACTACTAGGGACTTATATGTAATTCGGCCAAGCTTGGGTTTAAAGAAATTATGTGAATTTTATGTAATTGTGAAATAGGGACTAAATTGATTAAATGTGTGATTTAGGGGCTAATGTGTAAAAATACCCAAGTGTGTGTTTTTGGACTAAATTGAAAGAATATGTAATTGAATAAGTCAATTTTGAATTCATATAGATCAAGAAAGAAAGAATTCAGATTTAGATCGGGGGAAAAACAAGGTTATCGAGTATCGACCTAATCTGTCAATTTCGTATTCGAGGTAAGTTCGTATAATTGAACTTAAATGTGTATACATTTATTGAGTGAATGAAACTGAGATAGTATTTATTCTATTAGATAAATTTTGAGATATTACATGAAATGTACAAGTTTAATAAAGCAAGTTACCGAATAAGACCATAGCCGGGCTATGTCAATCGAATAATAAGACCATAACCTAGTTATGGCATGTGAATGAAAGACCACGATAGGGCCTTGGCAATGTATGTGTAAGACCATAGTTGGACTATGGCATCGATGAATTTGTATCGTAAGCACTTATGAACCGGAGAGGTTTGATAAGAGTATTGATGAGAAATAGAAAAGAATCGGTACAGGTATGTATGGAAAACTATTCAAGTATTGAGTTAGATGAAGTTGAGAACTCTTGAATGATGATATGAATACATTTGATGTTATCTCATGAATTGATGCTTTAAATGTTAATGATATTATCTATTTTGAATTGCAATATGAATGTTGTGATTATTTCATATTCACATACGGACTTACTAAGCTTTATAGCTTACTTTGTTTAATTTTTCAATGTTTTATAGATCTATGAAGCTAGCTCGGATCCAAGAATCGTCAGAGACTTTATTGCACTATCGATCATCTATTTCGGTACTTTTGAAGTTATGTATATATGGTATATGGCATGTATAGGCTTGAGTCATTTTGGTATGTTTGATGGATATGTATTTTGGCCATTTGAGTTGGCATAAAATGATGAACTTATTGATGCTTATGATGTGCAAATAGTTCTACTTTTAATGTTTGGTAATAAACCTCTAATGAATGAATGGAATTGAATGGTTATGTATGTTTGGATTAGTTTTGCTAAATGAATTATACATGTGAATTATGCTTAGGAAAGCAAATTAAATTGTGTGGTATTTGAATAAGTAAATGTTATGGAATTAAGTATTGAATTTAGTTGAAATGGATATGGTATGATTATGTATTGGTTGATGACCTTTGGCTGCATAATTGTGTCTTAAAATGATACCTTATGATCTTGTGTAAGTATGTGCAAAAAGGGTGGCAAATTGGCTTTATAAATGGCCTATTTTTGTCCACACGGGCAGAGACACAGGCGTATGTCTCAGCCTGTGCGACACACGATTATGCTACATGGCTGTGTGTCCCCTGGTGTTGAAGTTGAATTGAATTCAGTATGCTCTACACAGTCTCACACACGGGCGTGTGATTGGCCGTGTAGTATAAGTCAGTATGCATACGGGCTGGACACACAGGCGTGTGGTTGGCCATGTCACCCAAGTCAGTATACTCCCTAGTTTTCACATGGCCTAGCACACGGGCGTGTTCTTGGCCGTGTGATGCAAGTCAGTATGTATGCCCTGTTTCCACACGGTCTAAGACACGGGTGTATCTACTAGCCATGTGAGGCACATAGCCAGTACACACGGACATGTGACCTCTGTTTATAAGAAAAATTTCTAAGTTTTCTAAAATTTTTCTATGTTATCGGTTTAGTCCCGAACCACTTTTAAAGCTTGTTAAAGGCCTCGTAGGTCTTTCTAAAGGACAATGTGGTTGTATTGAATGATGTATGAGAATGAATGCTATATGTTGTATATTGATAGGTAATACCTTGTAACCCTATTTCGGTGACGGATATGAGTTAGGGGTGTTATATTTTATTGGTATCAGAGCTACAGCTTAGTCGATTCTAGGACTAGCATAGCGTGTATGGGAGTCTAGCTATACATGCCATATATATACTCTATGATAGTATGATGATTCCTGACAGCTTAAATTGTGTTTTCGTATAGTAATGGATTCCGAACGAGCTATAGCGGATTATGTAGAGAGTAATGCTCTAGTTCTTGCTCAAGGGACAACGCCATCTAATTCTAGGCCAGTAATGAGTAACCACGATGGAGAGGCTAAACAAGCCTTTTTCCAGATGATGAACGATTGGTTCACACAATATGTCTAGACGAATTTGGCTATTGAACAACCCTCACCCCCATCTAATCCTCAACAAATCCCTGTTGTTCCTCAAGTTATAGATCCGATACGGTTGAATAAACCGCCATTGGACAAGATTGGTAAACATGGGGCTGAAGAGTTTCGAGCTACTGTGGATGATGATGCTGAGAGAGCTGAGTTCTGGCTCAAAAATATGATTCGAGTGTTCGATGAATTATCTTTTACTCCTGATAAATGTATTAAATGTGTTGTATGCTTACTGAGAGATACTGTGTATCAATGGTGGAACACACCGATATCTGTGGTTCCGAGAGAACAAGTGACCTGGGAATTCTTTCAGATGGAGTTCTGAAAGAAATATATAAGCCATCGATTCCTTGATCAAAAGCATAAAGAATTTTTAGAGTTAAAGTAAGGCCGCATGGCTGTCACCGAGTACGAAAGAGAGTTCGTATGGTTTATCAAGTATGCTCTAGCGTACGTGTCTACTGAGGAGATTATGTGTAAACGGTTCGTTGACAGGCTGAACGAAGATATAAAACTTCTAGTCGAAATCCTAGGGTTGAAAGAATTTGTAGTATTGGTTGAAAAGGCTTGTAAAGCCAATAATCTTAGCAAAGAGAAGAGAAAAGTAGAATCAGAAGCTAGAGACTCGAGAAAAAGATCAATGAGTAAGCCATATCATTCTTCATCAAAGAAATCCCGAGATTTATTCAGTTGATCAAATACACCAATGGAATACTCTAATAGAGATTGTGGGAAGCAAATTACAAGTTCAAAAACTCCAGCTGTGTCAGTGGCAAGTGTGGGTAATGTTAGATCAAATAAACCTGAATGTGAATGATGTGGAAAATGACATTTTGGAGAGTGTAGATTGAATGATAAAGCCTGTTTTAGATGTGGCTCGCATGAACATTTCATTCGGGATTTTCCTGAGCTAGATGAAAAAGATAAGTCTCAGAATGTAAGATCGAGCAACCCTGCTGTTAGAGGAAGATCATTTTTTAATGTGGGAAATGTGAGTGGTGGTAGAGGTGCAACTCAAGATACTGCTACGATATCTGATGCTAGAGCACCTGCCAAAGCCTATGCTATTCACGCTCGCGAAGAAGTGCCATCTCTAGATGTTATCACCGGTACTTTCACTCTCTATGAAACTAATGTGATTGTATTGATAGATCCAGGGTCAACTCATTCTTATATATGTATGAATTTAGTATCCAGTAAGACTTTTCCTATAAATCTACTAAATTTGTGATTAGAGTATTGAACCCTTAGGCAAATTTGTTTTGGTTGACAAAGTCTGCAAGAATTGTCTGTTAATGCATCAGGATTTCTATTTTCTGACTAATCTAATATTGTTGCCATTCGATGAATTTGATATGATTTGGGGTATGGTTTGGCTAGCAATGCATAATACTATAGTGGATTGTAGATGAAAGACAATTGAACTGAAATGTCAGAACAATGAGACTGTTAGAATTGAATCTGATGACCTGAATAGTTTACTAGTTGTGATCTTGTCTATGTTAGCACAAAGATTTGTAAGAAAAAGGTGTGAAGCTTATCTTGCCTATGTACTTGATACGAAAGTGATAGAAATAAAGATTGAATCAGTACCAGTTGTGTGCAAGTATCCAGATGTGTTTCCCGAAGTGTTACTGGGTTTACCGCCTATCAAAGAGGTTGAATTTGGTATTGAATTAGTACCGGGTACAACACCGATATTAATAGCTCTATACAGAATGGCTCCGATAGAGGTTTTGCCAGACTCAGTTTTTTTCCTTGGGGTGCACTGGTGTTATTTGTGAAAAAGAAAGACGGCATGACGAGAATGTGTATAGACTATCGATAGCTCAACAAAGTGACAATCGAGAATAAAAATTGTAACAGCCCTATTTTAGCTAAATCAGAACAGTGGTTTTGGGACCACAAATCTGAGGTCGCAAAATTATTTTAATATTATTTTTGGTGTTTACACCATTTGCATATGTATGTGTGAAATTTTGTGAGCTAATTTTATCGTTTACTTGTTCAATTTAAGAAAAAGGACTTAATCGCGTAAAATGCAAAAGTTGCATTCTACTTGTTTAAAGTGCTTAATTGTCATGGCTTATTAAATGAAAGGTCTTTATGTTGTAATTAGACCATAGATAGTGTTAATAGGCATTAATGGACATCCATTAATTGATTTTATATGTTTATAACCAAGGGTAATATAGTAAATTGGTAATTAAGTTAATATTAATTAAAGGAAACAAAATGGTAGCCATTTACTCATCTCTTTCAACCGAATATGCAAAGAAAATAAATCTTTGGAGAGAATTTAGGGTTCGGCACTTATCTAGCCTGATTAAGGTATGTTTTGAGCTCAGTTTTTTTATGATTTCTACGTTTTTGTGATCATTACTTTGAGTACTAGCTAGCCCAAACCTTAATTTTTTGAGTTTGTTAGTGACTTTGAAAAAATTCATTGGTGAATCCATGAGTTCTATGATGTTTGATGATGAATTATGCAAGCTTGGTGTTTGATATACATGTGTAAAGTAATTTTTGACAAAAATGTCAATTAGGGATTTAATTGAGAAAAGTGTAAATTGAGGGGTTAAATTGTAAAATAAATAAAAAAATATGGGTTGCTAGGGACCTATAGAGAATTCGGCTAAGCATGGGTCATATTGAATTTTGTGAATTTTGTGTATTTATGAAATAGGGACTAAATTGAATAAATGTGCAACTTTAGGGGCTAAAGTGTAAAAATGCCCAAATATGTGTTTGTGGATGAAATTGAATGTGTTGTTGAATAAAAGAGTTAATTTTGAATGTATATAGATCAAGAATGAAAGAAATCAGATTTAGATCGGGGGAAGTCGAAAGTTATCGAATAGTCGATCTGGTTCCTCTATTCTAATTTCGAGGTAAGTTCATATGCAAATAAATGTCTTTAAATTGAATTATATGTGTTTACTTATCATTGATATGTTATAAATGTTGAACGAGCAACTACGAGATAGAGTTACGATATCTGAAAGTCTCATACGAACCATAGGAATAGTATAGGTTACGAATGTCATGACATTAGGTTACTGAGATGTGATTACATGTAAGGCCATGTCTGGGACATTGGCATTGTATTGAGATTACGTATAAGACCATGTCTGGGACACTGGCATCGTTAATTGATTTCGTGTAAGACCTTATCTGGGACAGTGGCATCGATATGTGATAACATGCAAGATCATATCTGGGATATGGCATTGTATGAGTTGTATATGTTTGCCAAGTGTCCTTAATGATTTCGAATGGTTCAACAGGAAAAGTCAAGTTGATAAAGAATATGTGAATGAGCTAAGTGACTTAGGTACATACGAGATTCATACAAGTATTGAGAAGTGAAGTAAATGATGGATTTGATCATGATATTGAATATGAGTTCAATGAGAAAGGTTTCTGAACTTGTGTGTGTGATTAGTTATGTTTAGCATATTTGAATGGATATGTAAAGGTTCATATGATAGCTTTATTTGTATATGGCTTACTAAGCTTTTAAAGCTTACTTTGTGTGTTCTTTCCATGTTTTATAGATTATCAAAGCTAGCTTAGACTCCGGGATTGTCAGGAAATGTCATTACATTATCGATCATCTCGTTGGTACTTTTGGAAGCTTTGTATATTTGGTATATGGCATGTATAGGCTAGTGTCATATTGGTATGTTTTGAGTTATAATATTGGCCATGAGATTCGGCTTGTAAATGTTGGTATGTATGGCCTTTTAAGTTGGCTTGAATTGTGTTTGGTAAGTGATATATATGTGATGTATATAATGCCTTATATGTTAGCTTAATTGGTATGGTTATGTGTTGGTTATTTTGGATACTTGTAAGTTGGTATATTAATGCTTGAAAGATTGGAATATTGTGGTTTGATTTTGAGATGATGATATGGTGCAAATTCTGTCATGATATAAATGATAATTTGATGAGTAAATGTATTTTGTAGCTATGTAAGTTGTGATGATTTTGGCTTAATGATTTGGTATGTTTGAATATGGAATTAAGTAGTTGAAATTGATTAATGATAAATGGCATGATATGTGTGTGATTTGGCATATTTTGGCTGCCTTTATATGTGTTGAAAGGATGCCATTTTGATGGCTAGGTGTGCATGAGAAAAGGGTGGCAAATTGGCTTTGCAAATGGCCTATTTTTGTCCACACAGGTAGAGGCACGGGCGTGTGTCTTAGCCGTGTGCGGCACACGATCATGTTACATGACTGTGTGTCCCTTGGGGCACCCTTCAAATTAAATTTAGTATACCCTATAGTTTTGACACTACCTAGACACACGAGCGTGTCTACTAGCTGTGTATGGCACATGGGCTGGCACATGGGCATGTGGCCGGTCGTGTGACCCAAGTCAGTAACCTCCCAAGTTTTCCCATGGCCATGGCACACGAGCGTGTCTTCTCCTGTGTAGTGCAAGTCAGTATGTATGACCTGTTTTTACACGGCCTGTGACATGGGCGTGTCTGGTGACCGTGTGAGGTACATGGCCTGTTCACACAAGAGTGTGACCCTTAAATGTTTGGAAATTTTTTAAGTTTTCTAAAGTTTGTAAATGTTATTGGTTTAGTCCCGAACCACTTCTAAGCATGTTTTAAGGTATCGTAGAGCCTTATAAGGGACAATGTGAATGGTTTGAATGAATATTGATTATGAATGTATAATTGTACGTGAATGTTGAGTTTGATTAGTAATGCCTCTTAACCCTTATCCGGCGACAGGCACGGGTTAGGGGTGTTACAAATACCCTTTGCCACGAATAGATGATTAGTTTGATCAGTTAAAAAGGGCAACAGTGTTTTCGAAAATTAATTTGAGATTGGGTTATTACCAATTGCGAGTTAAAGACTCAGATGTGGCAAAGACTGCATTTAGAATAAGGTATGGACACTACAAATTTCTTGTTATGCCTTTCGAACTAACAAATGCACCTGCTATTTTTATGGACTTGATGAACTGAATCTTCAGGCCATATTTAGACCAATTCGTAGTTGTGTTTATTGATGACATTTTGATTTCGAGACGAATAGGAGCATGCCGAACATTTGAGGATCGTGTTACAAACTTTGAGAGATAAATAGTTGTTTGCAAAGTTCAGAAAATGTGAGTTTTGGCTAAGAGAGGTCGATTTTTTGGGATATATAGGTTCAGTCGAGGGTATCCGAGTTGACCTAAGCAAAATTTTGCGATCATAGATTGGAAGCCTCCGAGAAATGTATCTGAAGTCTATGGTTTTCTAGGACTAGCCGGCTATTATAGACGATTTCTAAAAGGTTTCTCGATGATTACGACTCCAATGACACGATTGCTTCAAAAAGATGTTAAATTTGAGTGATCAGAAAAAGGTCAACAGAGCTTTGAACAATTGAAAGTATTATTGACAGAGGCACCTGTAACAGCACGGTTTAGACCCTAGTCAGAATAGTGGTTTTGGGACCACGAATCTGAGTCAAAAAAATTTTAATATTATTTTTTCGTGCTTATAATATGTGAATTAGCATGTGTGGTATGAAAATTTTATCAATTGTGTGCTTAATTTGCAAAAAGGACTTAATCATAGAAAATGAAAAAATGGCCTTCTATTTGTTAAAGTGCCTATTTGCTATGTCTTTTTAAGTGTGAGGTCCTTATTAAAGAAATGGACCATTTACATGGTTAATGGACTTCTATGGAGAAACATTATATCTTTTTTATTATTTCGTTAAGGGTGAATAAGTATTTTTTTCAATTATGTTAGTTAAATTATAACAAAATATGAAATTTTGTTCATTTCTTTCCTTGTTAACCGAATATTGAAGTAGAAAAGAAGATATTTTCTTCCTTTAGAGTTCGACACATAGATTACTTCATTAAGGTATGGATTTTGGTTCGTTTTTTATAATTTCTATATTTTTGTGATCGTTGTTTAGTAATCTATCAACCCATGTCTCAATTTCTGATTTTTTTTTTATGATTTTGAGTTGAGTCATTGATGAAATAGTGAGCTTTGTGTTGTTAAATGATGACAGATGAAAGATGAAAGATATGTGATAGATAAATATGTTTTGTCTTTGAGTTTTTGATGAATTTGAGTATTTTGGGATAAATTGTAAAAATGAGATTTTGAGGGACTAAAATGTGAAATAAATGAAATATGTGGGCTTACATGAACATTATGAAGATTCAGCTAGGCATGTGTGCAAAGAAATTATGTGTATTTTGTGATTTTGTAAAATTGGGACTAAAGTGTTAAAATATGAAAATGTGAGGGCTAATTTGTAAATGCCCTAAGTATGTATATACGGATTGAGCTGAATGATTTTTTGAATAAAAGGGTAATTTTGAATACATATAGATTAAGAAAAGAGGAATTCAGATTTAGATTGAGGGAAATCGAAGGTTATTGAGTAAACGATCTGAATCGTCAATTCTGAGTACGAGGTAAGTTCGTACGTGATAAATGATGCTAAAAATTAAGTTTATTTGCTTTGATAATACATAAATTGTACATATTTGGTTTTGGTTTGAACACGATGATAAATCGACTGTGTTCGGCACTAAATGTGCGATTCAAAATAGCTTCAGCTATAAATTGCACTAAGTGTGCGAATTGGAATAGCTTTGGCTATACGAGGCACTAAGTGTGCGATACTGAGATAGTTTCGGTTATTTGAGATGGCACTAAGTGTGCGAGATCGTAACAACTTTGGCTAATCATTAATGCACTAAGCGTGCAAGCTCTTAAAGTGCAGAAATACTTTCGAATGAATTAATGTATTTAGAACGAGAGGTGAGAATGAAAATGAATAAATACGGGAAAGTTCAGGTATGTATGATAGCTATGTGGTAGATGATACTATGTGTATGAAGCTTGATGAATTAGTATGAACATATTAATTGTGATGGAATAGAATTGAGTCCGAGGTTCATCGGGCTGTATGAGATTACGAAGCGTATCGGGCCGGTTGCTTACAGATTGTTGTTGCCACCAGAGCTAGAAAAGATTCATGATGTGTTTCACGTATCGATGCTTCAATGATATAGGTCTGATCCTTCACATGTAATTCCTTCGTCTAAGATTGAGATTCAGTCTGATATGACCTATGAAGAAGAACCAATCCGTATTTTAGTTCGCAAGGTTAAAGAATTGCAAAACAAGAAAACTCCATTAGTAAAAGTAATGTGCCATCATCATGGTGTTGAAGAGGCTATGTGGGAGCCCGAAGATATTATGAGACAGCAATTTTAGAATCTGTTCAATGGTAAGATTTTCGGGGACGAAAATCCCTAAGGGGAGAGAATTGTAATAGCCCGATTTACACCCTAGTCGGAGTAGTGGTTTCGGGACCACGAATCTGAGTCAAAAAAAATATTTTAATATTATTTTTCCGTGCTTATAATATGTGAATTAGCATGTGTAAAAGTTTTGTATGAAAATTTTATCAATTGTGTGCTTAATTTGCAAAAAGGACTTAATCGTAGAAAATGTAAAAGTGGCCTTCTATTTGTTAAAGTGCCTATTTGCTATGTCATTTTAAGTGTGAGGTCCTTATTAAAGAAATGGACCATTAACATGGTTAATGGACTTTTATGGACAAACATTATAAGCTTTTATATTATTTCATTAAGGGTGAATAAGTAATTTTTCAATTATGTTAATTAAATTATAACAAAATATGAAATTTTGTTCATTTCTTTCCTTGTTAACCGAATATTGAAGTAGAAAAGAATATATTTTCTTCCTTTAGGGTTCGGTACATAGATTATGTAACAACCCAATTTAGGGCCAAAACGGAACAGTGGTTTCGAAACCACGGATCCGAGGTTGAAAATTTTATGACTGGGAGTTTAATTTGATTTTTGGGATTAAATTGAAATAGATGGGGGTTTTAAGTAGAGGTCTTTGGATAGTAATTAGACCATTATATTAGTTTAAATGAAGGGCAATTTAGTCATTTGGTAAATAAAATAATAAAATGGGAAAACAAAGCCAAAATTGGTATCATCTTCACTAAGCTTGGCCGAAACTCTCCTAAACACCATAGCTAGGGTTTTTCCAAGCTTTCAAGCTCAATAGTAAGTGCATTCAAGCGTCGTTTTTAATGTTCTTTACATTTTTGAAATCCTCATAGCTCGGTCTACCTATTTCTACTATTAGTTCGAGTTAAGGTTTATGTTTAAAAATTTACCCATGAATGATATGCATGTATTTTGATGTTTGATGGTAGAATATAAATGTTTGAACTTAGGAGAACGATCTTTTCTAAGCGATTTTTAGCGAAAACAAGCAAAACAACATAATCGATAAAAATACCTAATGTTCATAAGTACATGTTAGAGTGAGAATTTGATGTTGTCATAGAAGAGAAAAATGCTCAGCATGTCATAAAACATAAGAATAAGGGCTGGAATTAAATTTCCGAGTCTAGGGACAAAATCATAATTTTGTAAAAGTTAGGGGGCAAAAACGTAATTTTCTTTATAATGTGATTTTTGGATTGAAATAGATAGTATGAGTGTTAAATGAGCTAAATGTGTTGCTATAGATCAGGAAAGGCGTGGAATCGACCTCGAACGGGGGAAGGAAAAGACTTCGGACTAAATTGCAAAATTTTCATATTTTGCACCGAGGTAAGTTTGTATATAAATAATACATTATCATTATTTACGTTTGTATATTCCTGCATATTTTATATAATTTAGCTGATTTTAAATCATAATCGATGGTTGGAAGAATGAAAGTAAGTATTAGAAAGTGAACTACTTCTTGGTTGAACCTTCGGAATCGAAAGAGATAGATGGTATGTAGCTAGGTCACATGTATGGTGCTGAGTGCACATCATGTTGACAAGAGAGCTACGGGATACTATATGGTAGCTAGGTCACATGTATGGTGCTCAGTGCACATCATGTTGACAAGAGAGCTATGAGATACTATGTTGTAGCTAGGTCGCATGTGTGGTTCCAGGTGAAGGACACCATGTAGACAAGAGAGCTACGAGATTAAGTGGCTAGGTCACATGGGTGGTACTAAGTGTTCATGTTCACCATGTGTACAAGAGAGCCGAACCATGTGATGGGTGGAACTACGTGCTGAAACCACCAAGTATTAGGGATTCGATCCGAAGTGTTCAACGAGAAAATCGATTAAATGAAATTATGTATGATCTTGTAATAATAAGTGTAAGGATATACATGTGTAACGTATGAGTAATAAGTTTGATATGTAACGGGAAGTTGGAAAAATTATTAAGGATAGGCAATGAATGCAACCAAAGTGAGAAAGATAAAAAATTTATAATAAAACAGTTTGGACAGTCGCAGTGACGTGAACTTGAAAAATCACCAAAAATAGTAGGAATTTAATCAGAGACTGAATGAGATATGAATTTAAAGCTTAATGAATCTATTTTCATGTAAAAGACACATAGCAAGTAAAGGAATCTTATATTTTTAGAAATTTATATTTTTGTGAGACCTGTTCGGAATGACTACATGATCCCCTGTTCTGACTTTAAAAATTCACCATAAATTGTAAAGAAACAATTAGGAGTTGTACCTTACATGTAAGAAATCCTTATTTAGTATAGTTTTATAAAAAACAAACGGCATAGTCATGGAAACTCTGTAAAGAGAGATATCTGAATCGTAATATACAGGGGTCAGTGTGGCTGAACCCTAAAGCAGGGGAGACTTTAACTAATAAACTGTAGTAATTGGCTAGACAAAAAATTCTATAAAAAAATTAGTAAGTATATATATGAGTCTAGATTCAAGGAAAATTTACGGAATTAGATTTTGAGTTTTGTCACTCGAGCTATGATTTATTAAGTGAACATGAGGCAGGAGGGACAGCTTGATCAAATTGGAATAAATAGTGAAATTAAAAATAAATAGGATTGAGTTACTTTGTAAACATATTAGATTCCTTATTTATTATTTATATACTTACTTACTAAGCAATAAGCTTACTTTCTTTTCTCTCTTTTGTTTTATAGTGTCATCCAGCTAGCACGGGAGTTAGAGATCGTTGAAGATCTATCCGCACTATCAATACTTTTGGTATTTGAACTAAACATTTTGAATTATGGCATGTACAGTAGGCTTAGCTATTTTGTTACGTGTCATAATTGCCTAGGCTTAAAATATTGGCTTCAGTATGTGATCGACTATTTTGTACAAAGCCATTGAAGTTGGCTAATATTGTTAAAGACATATGTTATAATGTTTCATGATCCAATTGGATGCCATATTTTTGTCTCGATTTTATTTAATGGTATGTGTTATGTTCTGGTAATACCTCGTACATTGTTTTGGTATAGAATGCGTGTAAGGGGTGTTACAGATTACTTGATTAAGGTATGGATTTTGGTCCCTTTTTTAATAATTTCTACGTTTTTGTGATCGTTGCTTAGTAATCTATCAAGCCCATGTCTCAATTTGATTTTTTTGATGATTTTGAGTTGAGCCATTATGAAGATTCGACTAGGCATGTGTGCAAAGAAATTATGTGTATTTTGTGATTTTGTGAAATTGGGACGAAAATGTTAAAATGTAAAAATGTGAGGGCTAATTTGTAAATGCCCTAAATATGTGTATATGGATTGAACTGAATGATTTGTTGAATAAAAGGGTTAATTTTGAATACATATAGATCAAGAAAAGAGGAATTCAGATTTAGATCGAGGGAAATCAAAGGTTATTGAGTAAACGATTCGAATCATCAATTCCGAGTACGAGGTAAGTTCGTACGTGATAAATGATGCTACAAATAAGTAAACGATCTAACACACGGGTGTGTTCTCGGTCGTGTGGTGCAAGTCAGTATGTATGCCCTGTTTCCACACGGCCTAAGACACGACCGTGTCTACTAGCCGTGTGAGGCACACAGCTTATTCACACGGGAGTGTGATCTCTATTTATAAGAAAAATTTCTAAGTTTTTTGAAATTTTCGTATGTTATTGATTTAGTCCCAAACTACATCTAAAGCATAATAAAGGCCTCGTAGGTCTATATAAGGGATAATGTGGTTGTATTGAATGATGTATGAGAATGAATGCTATATGTTGTGTATTGATCGGTAATACCTCGTAACCTTATTCTAGTGATGGATACGGGTTAGGGATGTTACACGATATTATTTTGATCCTTTACATGTGATTTCTCCATCAAAGATTGAGACCCGACCCGGTATGATGTACGGTGAAGAACCAATTAAGATCTTAGCTCAAGAAGTTAAACAGTTGAGAAATAAAAGTATAGACCTAGTGAAGGTTTTATGGGAAAGACATGGTGTTGAAGAGGCTACGTGAGAACCTAAGGAGGCTATAAGAAAATAGTACCCAAACCTATTTTCTGGTAAGATTTTTTAGGACGAAAATCCCTAAAGGGGGGAGAGTTGTAATAGCCTGATTTTGGGGCTAGTTGAAGAGCGGTCTCAGGACCACAAATCTGACGTAGAAAAATTTAATTTTGCTAGATTTTTATGGTCTACAGTACGGAATGATTTTGTGAAAATTTCGTTCGAAAATCTTGACGTTTGGGCACTCAATTTAGTAAAAAGGACTAAAATTTAAAAAGTGCAAAAGTTGAGTTCTACATGTTAAAGGTGTCCAATTGCTATGAGATTTTAAATTAGAGGTCTTTATATGATAATTAGACCATTTGTTAAGTTAGTGGCAAAAATGGACGTGGTGAGATAAAATTTTAAAGTTTGGCAAAAGGGCATATTGGTCATTTGGTAAATAAAAGAATAAAAAGGGAAAATAAAGCCAAAATTTGTCCATCTTCTCCAACCCTTGGACAAAATTTTCAAGCTCTTTATAGCTAGGGTTTTGTCATCTTTCAAACTTGATTATAAGTACATCCTAGCCCCGTTTTTAATGCTCTTAACGTTTTTGAAGTTTTATTTACCCGATCTTTCCATTTCTACCATTGTTTTGAAGTAAGGTTCATGTTTAAAAATTCACCCATGTGTGACATACATGTGTTTTGATTTTTAATGGTAGAAAATGAAAGTTTCATGTGTAATAAACAACTTTTACTAAGTGATTTTTCATGAAAATACCTAAAAAGCACCTATTTGTAAAAAAATGTAAAATGGGTAGTAAAAATCTGATTTGATGAAAAATATGGGCTGATATGAGCATGTATATGGTTTGGCAAGGCTTGGGTAACAAAGAAATTGAATACATTTCATTTTACGAACCTAGAGACTAATTTGTAAAAATGTTAAACTTTAGGGGCAAAAAGGTAATTTTTCCATAATGTGATGTTTGGACTAATTTGAGTAATGTGAATATTAAATAAGTTAAGTTTGCTATTATAGATCAAGAAAGAAAAAGTTCAGACCTTGATCGGGGAAAGAATAAGGTGTTTGACGATTAGATCCTTTTCTACTATTTTTGTACTGAGGTAAGTTCATATGTAAGTAATACATCTTTATTTACGCTTTAATTGCTTTAATGTCGTATGAATTGTAATTCACCCTTTGAGCGTAATTGAAAAAGTTTGACAAGAGAGAAAATCCCGATTGAACCTTAGGACTAGTTAGGATACAAATGTCATGACATTAGGGTTAGTTGAGATTACATGTAAGACCATATCTGGGATATGGCATCGATACGAGACTTCATGTAAGACCATAGCTGGGCTATTGGCATTGATATGAGATCCCATGTAAGACCATATTTGGGATATGGCATTGGTATGGTACTATGTGTGTGAGATATCTCGAGTATCCTTTAGTATTCCAAGTCGTTCAACAAGAAAATTAACGACAATGTTTAAGTTGTGAAAGACTATGGTAAGTTGCAAGTTTGTACAGTTATGTACATAAAACTCACGCTTAAGGAGCTCGATATGTGATGAACCCTCGGTGTGGTATGATTGAGTAAGTTATGATGTTAAGGTTTTAATAACATTTATATTAAGTTTGATTATGACATTTATGTTAATTTACTTCATATTAAATTTATGTTAAAGTGTGTATGATGCCTATTATTTGCATAGGAACTTACTAAGCTTAAAGCTTACTCCCTTTTCTTTTTCCCTTGTCTTATAGAGTCACCAAGCCAGCTCCGGGATTGAAGACAGTCGGAGATCCATTCACACTATCAAATTATCATTTTGGGTACTTATGATTTCATTATTTTGAGCTATGGCATGTATAGGGACTTGGTCGTTTTGTTATGTGTCATATTTGATTTAGCCAAATTTGTTGGCTTTAATGGGTGATAATTCATTTTGTAAATGGGCATTGAAGTTGGCTAATATTGGCTTAAGTATATATATGCATATGATGATGTTTTCATGGATGTGAGAATTTGCATGGATTAAGTTGATAAGTAGGTGATATTTGTATGTGGTAGATGGTTGCATGTAAATGATATATTGATATCTTGTTTGTGGTTGAATTGGTTGTATGAATATGCTTGGATTGGTGTAGCTTGTTTTTGTGTAGGTTGGTGCAAGTAAGGGTGGCAAAATGGCTTGGTAAATAGCCTTATTTTTGCCCACACAGGTAGACACAAGGGCATTTGTCTAGGCCGTGTGTGACACACGCCTTGTCCCATAGTGTGTGATCAGGTCGTGTGTCCCTTACACCTTGAATTTTAGCTTCAAATTGGACACATGGGTAGAAACACGGCCATGTGAAGGACATAGCCCAGGGACATGGGTGTGTGCCTAGGGCGTGTGAAGTCTACACCTATTTTATGAAAAATTATGAAAATTAAATCGCTAACACGGCCTGAGCACACGGGCGTGTGACTTTTAAATATTGATGACATCATAAGTAGAGAGTTACATGGGTTAAGGACACGGGCGTGCGTGACCACACAGCCTGCTAACACGGGCATGTCCCAAAGCCACACTGTTGTGTGACACCTGTTATGATGAAAAATTTTCTAAGTGTTTTAAAATTTTTTGAAAGTTCTCAGTTTAGTCCCGAACCACTTCCAATGTATGTTTTGGGCCTTGTAGGCCCATATTAGGGATGATATGAATGTATGCGAAAAGTTTTAAATTTGGATGGAAATTCATGTCTCGATTTTGAATGTTTGTTTGTGTTTAAGTACGATAATGCCTAGTACCCTGTTCCAGCGTCGAATACGGGTCAGGGGTGTTCCATAAGTAGCCTTAAATGGTAATTAGAGCATTAATATAATTAGTGGATAAAGATGGACATCTTTTTAATGGTTTTAAAAGCTATTACTTAAGGTTAATTTGGTAAATTAATAAAACATCATAAAATAAAACAAGAAAAAGAAAGATATCATCTTTCTTTCTTTCTTCTTCAACTGAAATTAGCACCTAAGGAAGCCATTAAAGACTTTCCAAGGTTTAGCCATAGTCCTTGCATGCACGTAAGTGCATTTTGTTCGATTTTTAATGATTTCTACATTTTTAGAGTCGTTGTAGCTTAATTTAGCTAGCTGAGGGACTATTTTGCAAAACTGTTAAAAGTCTATGGTTTTACAATGGATGTATGATAGTTGTTTTTGTTGCTTGATGGATGAAAATGAAAATTTGGTGATAGTTGAACAACTTTTGTAAAGGAAATTTTGATGAATTTGTCAATTAGGGATTAAATTTTAAAAAAGAAAATTATTCATAGTTCAATTATAAAATAAAGGAAATGTAGGGATTGCTATGGACTAAGTTAATATTCGGCTAGCTTGGGTATGGATTAAATTGCATGAATTTGCATTTTTATGAGCTAGGGACTAAATTGTATTGAATTTAAAATTTTAGTGGAAAAAGTATAATTTTTCCAAAAATGATTTCTGGATTAAATTGAATAGAATGAATTTTAAATGAGTTAAATTTGATTATATAGATCAAGAAAAGCAACGTACAGATTTAGCTTGGGGAAAGGAAAAAGTATTGGATTAATCGATCGTTTTTCTCCATATGTGTTTGAGGTAAGTTCGTATATTTAATTAGCACTAAATTATGTTTGATTTAAATGCTTTTATGTTATAATCTTGGTATTACGACTCTATGGAAATATCAAACAAAGTTTCGGCGACTTTCAGATCCAGTTTTAACCTTAAGAATATATAGGATACAAATAACATGTTAATAAGGGTTACCGTGTTTCGGGTGCTGGTCTTGTACGTCCTACCGGTGGCTGAGTTTTCGACATGTGTTGCAGTTCCTTGATAGCTTGTGTGAGCAGCACTGTGTAGCTACGTCCTGATTGACAACTTGTGTGAGCAGACCCATTTATGGCTCGAGATAGAGCATTGATATGAGATATGAGTTAGTAGTAATTTTGACCACATGTGGGCACTTAGTGTGTGAGATTCCCACGTATCCGATATTATTCTAGTGGTTCAATGGGAATGAAAAAGGGAAGGTCCGACAAATGCTCTAGTAAGTGATATTATGAAAGTATGAAAAGGTATGAGTTGTTAATGATTGAAATTTACTTAGCCATTTGCTGAAAGTATGAATGTTTTGAAGTAATATGTATAAAAGCTACAATGTTATGAGATGATTTGCTATGCTATATCATTTGCTAATTTGAAAGGTTATTATTGCTTAGGCTAATGTCAATCCATCTTGGATAGTTTCAAGATGATTTTTATGCTTATAAATTGAAATGTTAATTTCTTTGTGTTCTAGATAATCAAAAGCTCGTTCGGGTTGGAAATTATCGGAGGTTTCATCACACTATCGATCAGTTATATCGATATGTTTTGAAAGTTTTGAGTCATGGGTATAATGGCATGTATAGGTGTTTTGTTTGATGAATTCTAGCCATTAAGTGTGGATGATATATAAATGTCATTATGGTTGATGATCTTTTAGGTATGATGTATATTTATGTGGTATTTTGTTTAATTGTTAAATTGATGTTGTGTTGGCTAAAATAATGGTAAGAAAATGTTGACGGTAATGATTTAGTAGCAATTAATAGTTGATATGGAATGAATGTGGCATAATGTTGAAAATGGTTAATTTTTGGTATTTTGGAAGTAAGCATCTTTGGCCAAATTGGTATGGTTCATGTTAGGTGAGAAATGGTCATTTTTGCATTGGTTGTTTATTAACTTTTGACATAAGATCATTATGACAAATATGTTAGTGAATTTGTTTAATTGGTAGTTTAATTAGTGAATGAATTGGTTAGGTGTTTGGATAAGTTTTAATGATGAAATTGAGGTGCCATTTTGGCATATTGGTTGAATGGATAGTTCCTATGGTGTGAATGCTTTAATATGCTTATGTAAAGTGAGTTTTGAATGCTTGAATCTAGGTGCTAATGGGTTGAGCTTAAATTGTAAGTTTGGGTGAGAAAAATGGCTTGGAAATGGCCTATTTGTCATCCACACAGGCAAAGACACAGGCATGTGTCTCAGCCGTGTATGACACACGGCTAGGCAACACGGTCGTGTGTCCCTATTTCGAATGCCCCACAAGGCCTAAGATATGGGCATGTCTTTTGGCCATGTAAGTCACACGGCCTAGCCACACTGTGTGACCTCTACAGTTTGAATTTTTTTAATTTTTTTTGAAAAATTTCATATGTTTCCAATTTAGTCCTGAATAGTTTCCAATGTCTGTTTTGGGCCTCGAGGGCTCGTATAAGGGACCATATGTATGTTTTTGGCTTAATATTGTTATATTTTACGTTGTGATTTATTTATGAATTAAATTGTTCATTGTATGACATTATGCTTCGATAATGATCCGTAGCCCTAATCTGACGATGGATATGGGCTAGGGGTGTTACACTGTGCTCTTTCCTTAAATTCTTACAATGAAGTTTTATGTTTTAGAAGTGTTTGGACCCTTAAGCTTAAATGTTTTATATATTACTTCTATGACAAATACTGTAACACCCCTAACCCATATTTCTAGACTTCATAAATGCTACGTTCAATCCAAGAACTAACTAAATCATAGCTCTAATACCACACCCCTAACTCATATTCGCCAGAACAGGGTTACGGAGCATTACCAAACAAACAAAATAGTAAACCATTCAATCCATATATCAATGCAATACATATTATAATTTCATTCAAAAACATTCATAAAGTCCCTTAATTAAGCCCTCGAGGCCCTAAAAAATACAATAGAAACAGTCCGGGACTAAATCAGAAACATTTAGAAAGTTTAGGAAAAAGTTAGAACAATACATCACCTTGCTCCCATGATCGAACCAAGAATTATAATCGTAATAGATGTAATTACCTCCGGCCAATTAATACCTTTATAGATGAACCATGTTTGATAGATTAAACAATAAGAACGATAAGAAAATCGAGATAATGAAATCCAAGATGTGGAGCTCTACTGAATTTCTGAGAATACAACCCATATTGAATGATAAAAAGATTGATGATACCCCATAGAAAAATCCAGAAGAAGAATATTGCTCATACGCACTGGAATCAGTTGTGATAGAGACAACATAAATTGCATATATATAACTCATAGCATCAATAAGTAGAAATAGAAAAATAACATCATATGTGTCTTATCATTGAATCTTCTACTGAACATAATAGAATAGAATGCCAAAGAATAATATAGCAATGTCGATCATAATCAACGAGACTAACAATACTTCCGTCTAACATTATGGTTAACTAGCATTCTCTTATTATAAAAATCACATTTTAAGATGAACAATTGCATATGCCTCTAAGGATAAAAGAACTTATAGAATACCCAAAAGAGACTGTTGTAAGCTACTCGACCATAACCGCTACATTCAAATACATTTGCAGTTCAAACACTATCCTACTGACAACTAAAGTCATTGATGACTCTACCTTTTCCCATTTCACTAAAGAAATAAATTCAAAATAAATCCCGAACAACCCATTCTTTAGATACCATACCTGATGAAGTCGATTACCCGTGAATCACTTCTTCTATAACAACGATGTTGCGTATCCCGAATGACCTTCAGAAAAGAAATCTAATATCTCTTCTAGAACTCTATTTACTTACTAACCAATTTTCAGCTCTGACCACGGTATTACTAATTCAATCGATGAATTCGTCAGCTTCTCTTTTGCAAACTTAATCAACATAATTATTGTAAATTTTGTTGTATAAAACTGTGTAGGTGAGGGGGTGGATTTCGTAAAGCCTCTAAGTTTGACTCTTAAGAATACACATAACATAACATTCATTATCAATATAACATTATGAAATTTTTCTGTTACCTTTATGAGTTTCTACTCATCCAAATCAACTTTTTAATCAGATACTTGAGTATCACTTTCAGCATTATCGGAATTAGCTCAGTGGGAAAACATCTCTGTTTAAAATTTTGAAATGTCATCAGAGTCAGGAGATATCAAACTATCATAGTTTGTATAATGGCATGTATTTTTAGACTTTATACATGCTACATTCATTCCAAGAACCGACTAAATCATAGCTCTAATACGACTAAATGTAACACCCGTAACCCATATCCATCACTAGAACAGGGTTACGAAGCATTACTGAACAAACGAAACAGTAAACCATTCAACTCATATATCAATGCAATACATATTCTAATTTCATTCAAATACATTCATAACATCCCTTAATCGAGCCCTCGAGGCCTTAAAAAATACAATAGAAATAGTCTGGGACTAAATCAGAAACATTTAGAAAGTTTAGGAAAAAGTTAGAAAAATTTACACTGTAGAGGTCACACGGCCATGTGACCAGGCCGTGTAACATTCGAAATAGGGACACATGGTCATGTCCTAACCTGTTTCTATGCCCATGTAACTCACTGACTTGGGTTATACGGCCAAGCCAGACGCCCGTGTGCCAGGCTGTGTAACTCTCAAAATAGCCTCACACACCCGTGCGCCAGGATGTGTACTAGGCTGTGCAACTTTTAAAAAGCAACCATTAACAACCTACAGGGGACACACGGCTATGTAGCCTGGACGTGTGTCACACACGGCTGAGACACACGCCCGTGTCTAAGGCCGTGTGGACAAGAAATAGGCCAAAATCAAGCCTTTTCTTTCACCTAATTTCAACAAGTACCAACATACCAAATGAACCTATAATCAAGGCACTAAAACATGACAAAATATGCATAATAAGACCATTTCAATATAACATAAGTCCATTCAACCAATATGCCATTTAGGCACCTCAATCTGTAACACCCCAAACCCGGCCTGGACGTTATGGCCGAATCTGGCGCATCACATTGAAGTGTTTTAGCGAAAACCGTGTTTTCATTGAAAACCCTTCTTAAAATAAAAGAAACCTTAACTATCCTTAAAAAAAACTCCTTTCAATCACTTGTTTAAAATATATGATTTTATGAAAACATGTCATCTTAAAATGTAGTAGTGGAAACGTAGAAAAGTCATACTATAGTTTAAGAAACCGTATTCAACCTGTTATAATTACATCACATAAAACAATAATAATCAAAATAATAATAAAGTGGAAGCCCTATTACAATCTGATTTGAAAAGTACATAATAACATAGAAACTGATAAGCTTTAAATAGAAAAACAAGTCCAAATTATCTTGCTAGTGTGTGTGCAGTGTATGTACACACCTGGTAAGCAAGCGTGATACGATCTCCTTAGCCCAAACCTTGATCCCAATCCTTAACCGCTTTTTCTTGATTACATATCCTTAGATTTGCACCAATCTTAACTATTAAAACCCGAATAGTAGATGACTTGTATCCAACACAAGTCCCTTACCTTGCCTATGGCTATTCGGCCAACCTTAGTCAATGGAAGAGGAACACTTACCAAAACCACAATACCTAAGGAGCAATTCAACAATGAGCTAAGATCCGAGATCTGATACTAATTCCCTATCACAGTTGATTAGAAAGTGTGAGAGACAATATATGATACTTAGCAAAGAAACCGATTGGAAGAACAACACTTACACCAGATTTGACCGAAGTAGAAGGAGTAGTGATTGCACCAAAGGTATTCGGCCAAAGAGGTTCGACCCTTTATGATTTTGTATGGCAGAAGAGGGTTATTCGGCTCTAAGGAAAAGAAAAAAAAGTCAGCAATGAGGTAGAGAAGAAATAGATTTCGGCACAAGGAAGAAGAAAAAAGAAAAGAAGGCAGAGAGTTTTGGGCTTTTAGCGAAAAGAGTTTCTGGTAACAGGGTGGAGGAAATTCGACATTAGCTTCATACCCTAGCATTCGGCACTGTTTATAAGTCTTATAGCCAAATTTTTCCTATGCCCAATTCCTTATTCAGTTCCATCACTTCCCCTTCCCATCTCCTCGTTTTTCTCCTTGATAACCCCTTAATCCCTTCCTTAATTTTCTCTCCTGAACACTTCCCTTGGAGTCCACTTTCAGGCCACTACCATCCTTCTAGAAGGCCAAAATTAAACTTCTAAAAACACTGAGCTAGGATTCGAACCTTGGACCTCTTTGCTAGCTATTAACACCACCTCCCTACACCCTATGTGGCGTCACTTAGCCACTCCACCACTAGGCCTTTTTGATGCTATTTTCCCCTAACTTTATTCAAAAGCCCAACTACTTGCCATCCCTGATTCTTTTAATAATTAAATTATAATTTCTTCCACCCTTTAATTCAACTCACACCTTAACTAACACCTACTAAAATTATCGCTTAGCTAGGAATATTAAACATAATTTTTATCAAAACTGAAAACAAAGAAAGTTCAGGATTTCAGGATTTTTAGGGCGTTACACAATCACTGTAACACCCTTAACCCGTATCTGTCGTCGGAATAGGGTTACAAGGTATTACCAGACAATACATCCCATTTCCATACATTTATGCATTCATTATCATAATCCATTATCAAACATTCACATTGTCCCTTATAAGGCTCTACGAGACCTTAAAACATGCTTAAGAGTGGTTTGGGACTAAACCGTTCTCATATAAAAATTTTTGAACTCTTAGAAAAATTTCATGAAATCATAGGTCACACACCCGTGTAACACCCCTAACCCGTAACCGTTGCCGGAATAGGTTGAAAGGCATTACCGGACTCACATCTCAGATCCGAACAATCACATAACAAAAATCATCTCAATTCAATAAAATATAGATCATTCATATTTAATACAAACTTTAAACAATCATATGAGATCTAAATCATACATTCAAGACTAATTCGATAACAAAAGGAAGTTTCAAAACGTACAAAATTTTTAACTTTTAAAATTAGGGAATCAGGGAGGCATACATACTGACTTATCCACACGGCCATAAGACATGCCCGTGTGCCAGGCTGTGTGAAAATTAGGGAGGCTACTGACTTGGCCACACGGCCGACCACACGCCCGTGTGACAGCCCGTATGCAGTGATGCCACACACGACCAATAGACACGCTCATGTGTTTGGGCTGGGTCAAAACTAGAGGGTATACTGCCTTTCATTCGTAGGGTACCTCAAGGGACACACAGCCGTGCAATGTGACCGCGTGCCACACACGGCTGAGACACACGCCCGTGTATCTGCCCGTGTAGACAAAATAGGTCATTTGAAAAGCCAATTTGCCACCCTAATTTAAGTCAACCTACAAGCAAAGGAACAAGCATATATGTACAACCAATTCAGCCAAATTCCAAACCAAAATATGTCATTCATATCATATAATGGTCACCTAAATCAATACTTATAAGCATTACTAATCTATGACAAAACATATGTCAAAAGCATATCAAAGCATTTATTTCCTTACATCATTCAATCTCATGCTAAAACTTACCGAAACTTACCAACATTCACCATTTCTTTTGTCTAACAAAAACATACCAATTAGATCATATTGCATCACATATCTTATACCAAAACCATGACATATCCATAACCATACCAAGCCATATCACATGGCTAAATATATACATTACAATAATCTCACAACTACTAGCCTATACATGCCATACTTTAATATATACATTTTCAAAGTACCAAAATGAGGTTTGATAGTGCGGTGACAATCCTCAACGATCCCCGAGCTCATAGTAGCTTCGATATCTGTAAAACAATGCAAACACATACAAAGTAAGCTTTCAAAAGCTTAGTAAGCTCATACCAAAAATCATCAACAGTATATAAAATATAAACATCAACACATAAGTGCTTATAAATTCTCAAGTAATCTATCAATTCTATGCCAATACAATTCTTATGATCATACCTATTCAATGAACTTCGCATACATAACATCATCTACCACATAGGTAAGGTACATACCTGAACCTTCCCGTACTTATTCATTTTCATTCTCACCTTCCGTTCGGATATTTTAAAACATTTCGTAAATTATTCGTGCTTTAAACATCCGCACACTTAGTGCTTTAAAGATTAGCCAAAGCTAGAATGATTCCGCACACTTAGTGCCAATTCAATTAACTAAAGTTATATTAGTATCGCACACTTAGTGCCTCATATAGCTGAAGCTTGTTTAAATCAAACACTTAGCGCAAAATACCATTGATTTATAATCGTAACCATCCAAGCTAAATATATATACAATCCATTATAATCAAAACATCAAAACATACTTATAACATCATATTTTGCGTACAAACTTACCTCGTATTCGGAATTGTCGACTCGGACAGTTTACTCTACAATCTTTGACTTCCCTCGATCTAAGTCTGAATTCCTCTTTTCTTGATCTAAATGTATTCAAAATTAACCCTTTTATTCACTAATCATTCAAACCAATCCATATACACACAATTAGGGCATTTTACAAACTAGCCCTCACATTTTCACATTTCAACACTTTAGTCCCTAATTCACAAAATCGCAAAATACACAAAATTTACTTGTACACAAGCTTAGCCAAATTTTCCTAGTTCTCATACAAGTCCATATACTTTGTTTATTTCACATTTTAGTCCCTCAAAATAACATTTTTACAATTTAGCCCAAATTACTCAAATTCATCTAAAATTCAAAGACAACATATGTTAACCCAACACATATCTTTCATAATTCATTAACTAACATCACAAAGCTCATAGTTTCATCAATGGCATAACTCAAAATCATCAACAAAATCAGAAATTGAGACATGGGTTGGATAGTATACTAAGCAACGATCATAAAAACGTAAAAAATTATCAAAAACGGAGCAAAACGCATACTCGAATTAAGCTTTCAATGTGTCGAAACCCTAAATAGCCATGAACTCTTTTCTTTCTTCTTTATTTCAGCAAAGATGAAGAAATAATGAACTAATTTCATGCTTGTTTTATTAATATTAACATAATAAACATTTTACCATTATAACCTTTGTTAAACCATTATATAATCACATAATGGATGGTTATTAATGTCCATTCAAACTTCCAATAGTCAAATAACCACATAAGGACTCTCATGTATAAAGCCAAGTCAAATAGGCACATTTATCAACTAGCACACAGCTTTTACATTTTACGCGATTAGGTCCTTTTATCAAATTAAGCACACATACGATTAAATTTTCACATGAAACTTTCATACCTTCTAATTCACACATATTAAGCACGAAAAATAATATTTAAATATTTTTTTAACTCGTATATGTGGTCCCAAAACCACTATTCTGACTACGATCTAAACCAGACTATTACAATTCTCCCCCATTAGGGATTTTTGTCCCCGAAAATCTTACCATTGAACAGATTAGGATATTGCTGTCTCAATATCTTTAGGCTCCCACGTGGCCTCTTCAATACCGTGTTGATGCCACATCACTTTAACTAACGAAATTTTATTATTTCGTATTTCTTTAACCTCGCGACCTAAAATACGGATCAAATTTTCTTCATAAGTCATATCAGACTGAATCTCTATCTCATACGGAGGAATCACATGCGACGGATTACATCTGTATCGTCAAAGCATCGATACATGAAATACATTATGTATATTTTCTAGCTCTGGAGGCAACAACAATCTATACTACCAGCCCAATATGTTCGATAATCTCTTACGGCCAGATGAACCTCGGACTCAGTTTGCCTTTTCTACCGAACCGAAGCACTTTCTTCTATGGAGATACCTTTAGAAACACTTTGTCGCCGATCTCAAATTCAATGTCTTTTCTTTTCAAATCCACATAAGATCTCTGACGATCGGAAGCTGCTTTTAAACTATCTCGAATCAATTTTACTTTTTGTTCAGGTTCTTTTATCAAATCAACCCCATGAATCTTATTTTCGCTGAGCTTCATCTAGTACAAAGGTGTACGACATTTGCGACCATATAAAGCTTTATACGGTGCCATTTTAATGCTCGACTGAAAACTGTTATTATAAGCGAATTCAATTCAAGGTCGATATTGTTCCCACGTACCTTCAAACTCAAGAATGCAACATCTCAACATATCCTCGAGTATCTGAATAATCCATTCGGATTGACCGTCCAGTTGCGAATGAAAAGTAGTACTAATTTAGTACCTAGAGCATCTTGCAATTTCTTCCAGAATCGTGATGTGAATCTCGAGTCTCTGTCTGACACTATAGACAATGGTACACCATGCAATCTCACGATATCAGAAATGTACAACTCAGCTAACTTATCAAGTGAGTAATCAGATCAAACCGAAATGAAATGAGTTGATTTCGTCAAACGATCAACTACAACCAAGATTGCATATTTCTTTCTGGGAGACAGGGGCAAACCCGAAACAAAATCCATAATCACTCGATCCCATTTCCACTCCGGAACCATAATTGGTTGTAACAAACCAGATGGCACCTGATGTTCAGCTTTAACTTGCTGATAGATCAAACATTTAGAAACAAAGTCAGAGATATCTCTTTTCATTCCGGATCACCAATAATGCTATTTTAGATCATTATACATTTTCGTACTACCCGGATGTACAGATAACCAACTATTATGAGCTTCATTCAAAATCATCTGAATTAACTCTGGATTTCTCAGAACACAAACTCAATCTCAGAATCTCAAACAATCATCTTTATCAACTTTAAATTCTGAATCAGACTCTACATCACACCGAGCTCGTTTAGCTAAAATCTCATTATCAATCTTCTAAGCTTCAATAATCTGCTGTAAGAAAAAGATCTTACTTTCAATTTAGCTAAAACCGAACCATCATCGGACAGAACCAAATGAGCATTCATCGCACGCAAAGCAAACAACGATTTTTGACTTAAGGCATTAGCAACAACATTAGGTTTTCCCGGATAGTAATCAATCACAAGTTTGTAATCTTTTAGCAATTCAAGCCATCTTCTCTGTCACAGATTCAAATCTTTTTGAGTCATCAAATACTTCAAACTCTTATGATCAGAATACACGTGACATTTCTCACAGAACAGGTAGTGACGCCAAATCTTTAAAGCAAACACAATCGCAGCTAACTCAAGATCGTGTGTTGGATAGTTCTTTTCGTGCGGCTTCAACTGTCTCGAAGCATAAGCAATGACTTTTCCTTCTTGCATTAAAACACATCCCAAACCAATCAACGAAGCATCACTATAGATCACAAATTCTTTAGCCAATTCAGGTTGTACTAAAACCAGAGCTTCAGTCAATAAAGTTTTCAACTGATCAAAACTGTTCTGACACTTTTTAGACCACACAAACTTCACATCTTTCTAAAGCTGTTTTGTCAATGGAGTTGCAATCATCGAAAAGCCTTTAACGAATCTTCTATAATAACTAGCAAGTCCTAGAAAACTGCATACTCTAGAGACATTCCTCAGAGGTTTCCAATCCAAAATAGGTGAAATTTTGCTCAAATCAACTCGGATGCCAAACGCTAATACAATATGACCCAGAAAACCAACTTTTCACAACCAAAACTCACATTTACTTAATTTTGCATATAACTATTTATCTCGTAGAATCTGTAGCACTAATCTCAGATGCTTGGCATGTTCAGATTCATCACGTGAATAAATCAATATATCATCAATGAATACAACAACAAATTGATCTAGATACAGTCTAAAAATTCTATTCATCAACTCCATAAAGATAGTAGGTGCGTCAGGGTAACGCCCTAAAAATTTGGCCTAAAAAGTATTGGGCCTTGAGTCTGGGTTCGGGTAGAAGACGGCCTGAATAATTTGGATGTTCTAATTAGTCGATTATTATTATTAATTATTATTATTATTTAGTATGTTTAAATTTAGTAATTAAATAAATAACGAAGGGCTTATAGTGTGGGGAAAAGTCCAGGGTTCGGCCCACAAAATTCTTAAATTTGGTCTCTTAAGGAAATTTGGGCAGTAGGCCTTATTAATAAATTGGGCTAAGTTTTAGCATGAAGGAACGCCTGGCCCAGTGGTTAGGCACGCTGGACAGCAGGTTGGAAGGCTGGGGTTCGATTCCCAGCATGCGTAACATGTTATTTTTTTATTTTTTATTTAAGTTACGGTTAAGATAGGGGTTAAGAAGTGTAGCGAGCATAATCCAGCACAAGGAGCGCCTGTGGCGCAGTGGCAGCAGCACGCTGGGCACACGAAGAGGGTGCAAGTTCGAGTCCTTGCACGGGCAAATTCTGTTTTATTTTTAAATGGGCCAGAACCGAAGCAGTTAAGGTTTATAAATAATTATGAGAAGATTGTGTCATGAAAGGAACTTCTCGTGCAAAGGCGGAATATACGTGCTGGGAGACCTAGTGGTCACAGGTTCGAATGCAGGGGACAGCGAAATTTGTTTTATTTTTAAGTAGCCCGTGACTGAAGCGAATAAGGCTTATAAGTAAACGCAGTTGTATTATAAAAAAAGAGAGGTTGTGTCACAGCGGCATGTAGTATAGCTGGGTTTCTGGAGGTTGCAGGATCAAGTGGCGTGGAAGGCGAAATTCTCCTTTGTTTTTTAAGCGGACCGAAGCTTCAGCAGGTAAGGTTTATAATTAATTGTAACCATATATTAGTAAAGGAGAAAGCGTGGTGCAGTGGCCAGTAGCTCGGGCGAAGGCGCAAGGCCGCAAGGTGGATGGAGGTCTGGGGTTCGATTTTCATCTCGCGCACGCAAGGCTGGGATTTTTGCTGCATGTGTGTGGAAGGAGTTAAGGTCTGATCAGGACTCTTGACAGCATGCTGAAGCGGTGCAAACGGTGGGCTGTTTGGTCAAGAGTTTGAATGGAATTCAAACATTGAAAGTGGCCAAAAATTAAGGAGCAATTCGGGGAATTGGAAGATAGGAAGAATTCCTATGCCCGAAATACACTCACTCGGCCATAGCTAATAAGTGCCATATTTTTTGCCTATAGGATTCAGTTTTTTTCTTCTTTTCTTTTCTTCTTCTATTCTCTTTTCTTTTTCTTTTCTTTCCATTCCATCCGTTTCTAAACCCTTATAGCCGATTGCCATAAAAGCCGAAATCTTGAAAACCTATTGCTTGTGTCGATTTCTCCTAGCCAACTTCTCCTATTTTTCTTTCAACTATCCTGACCGATTTTTACACCCTCTAAACCCCAACCTCTGTCGACCACAACCTTGTAAAAACTTCCTTATTAAATCCTCTTCTACTTCACAGTTTCAAAAGCCGAAAACTTCATAGTTTTAGGGGCATAGCCGAATCTTTAGATAATTGAAGGATCGACTTCTACTAAGGTTTGAGGAATAGATCTACATCAGAATCAAATAGGAATTAAAGTGGGATCATTGACCGAAGGAACTGGTGGTAAGTTTTCGATTTTATTCTTTATTTCAGGATTTAGAAAAGTCGAAACCCCTAAAGGCTTAGAGAGGCTGTCGATTGGGCCCTATCGCTCTAAGGGTGGTGACAACTATTTTATTATGATGATAGTGTGATCTAGAGGCTGCTGATCGAAGGCTTGGACAAGTGGAACGGCTGGATCTAAACCTAGTTGCTAGTTTCGGCAAAGGTAGGAGCTCTAGTGCCTAAATTGTTAATGGCCAACGTTTGGGTAAGGAGTTTTGTATACAAGCTTGTTATGGATTCATAAATAATGTATTAAGTAACTAACTGTAGGCAACTCGTGTGTGGAACTCGTCAGCATATCGTCGCAAACAGGTGTGTAACTGACACCCTCTCATAGACTAGATCAGCAAAAGCTGAAAAGCCAAAATGCCAAAAAATCGGTATTTCATAAACTTGCGAGTGTACGAATGCTCGTAAGATAAGTGGATTAACATATTCGGTAATCTAAAATGATAAGACTGCAGTATGCGCGATTCCATGCGTTTTGATATTTTTGGGCTTAATGGCCAAAATCGGGTTAATGGGCCAACGGGCCCAATTCGGTAAGAAGACTCGGTAAGTGTTTCTATTAGAATGTAAATGGCTACGATATGCATGAAAACCTTAAAAATAGTTAAATTACTAGAATACCCTTATGTATGGAAAATTACCATTATACCCCTAGGTGCAAAATAACTACTATACCCTTAGGGTTAATTTTGACTGAAAAGCATGATAGTCTGATTCTGTATGATGTATGCCATGATTGTATATCTGTTGCATAGGGACATGGGTTATATTTATGGAGGAAGCGTCCTGTGGCTATGCCACAATTATATGATCTGGTGGCTCTGCCACATTTATCTATTCTAGTGGCTCTGCGACGATTATCTGTATCTGGTGACTCTTTCACATTATCTGTTTTTGGCAGCCATGCTGTAAAATCTGTGGCGTGTAGCGGTTGGGTGGGTCGATTAGTCTCCCCACATGGTGTAAGGTTGGACGGGGGTGTATATGGTTGGATATGGGTTGGGTTTATGCATTTTTATGTGATATCTGTTCTATACTGTTATGGACCTAAGGGCTTCTTTCTGATATATGTTCTGGGCTAAGGCCAACTTAATCTAATTATGTGGTTTGAACTGATATAGGCTATGGTTGGGTTAATTTACACACTGAGTTTCCCCAAACTTATCCCTTATTTTCATCTATGCAGGTACTCCCCAACCATAGTGGGCTTGGAGTTGTGAGGGATTCGGAGTGGCCACACGTTCTGTAAATCTCGATTTTCTTCTGGTGAATTAGACAGATTTCCTTTTTTTTTTAAATGTTTTGGGTTTTAAGTTGTAATAAGGCCTCTCTAATTATTTTTATGGTTTTGATAGGATTTGCTAGAGTAGATATGTTATTATTTTTAACTGTTGAAATTGAGTAACTTTAGGGCTCGTTTTTTAAAAACAATAATTGATTTCAAAATAACACGACAACAAAGCAATACTTCCGCAACGAAAACGTTTTCCAAAATTAATCACTTTTCTTAAAATGGACACAATCGAATTGGTTTTCTAACAATACACTCGAAGTTAAGGTGTGGCAATGGCGGTGTGCATGTCTAGGATTGGATCCGAACGAAGCTTCATACTTAAGCAGTCCGATGGACTCACCTCTTCTTTTTTGGTTTCCTACCTGGTGCACAGCTTCCATTCACTTTAACCTTTAAAGAAACCATACTTTAAACACTAAGTAAGTTTTTCTAGATTAAAAATATAAAAGGTTTTGAACGCTTCGATGTGGCACGTCGGATTCGGCCATAACGTCTAGACTGGGTTTGGGGTGTTATATTGAGTGGTATCAGAGCTCGATTGCAACAACTCAGCTATGGAATGGGTTTATAAAGACAAAAACTTTCAAAAATAAAAATTTTACAAAGATTGCAAAACTCGATTTTCAAATTTGGATCCTTAAAAAGGTGGCACCCAAATCTCCAGCCCAAGTCTGTAAGTATTTCTGTTACCCATACTACACTGTATTAAGATAATACTATAGATAGAACTGAGACCACATCATGACATTATAGCTAGGACAATACTAAAAACCCTAGAATACTGAGACTATAGCTAGGCTATGATTCTGTGAAGATAGAAACTTTAAAATACTATCTCTGCATAAAACATATGAATAAGTACTAAAATTTCTAAAACGAGATCTTAGTAGTTATTGTTATACATGCTGATAATGTAGAGTGTTGATATGGATTCTGAGGGTAAGCGAAGTCTGCCAACTTCGGGTAGCGGTAACTCGGAGTTTGGGACTGAGGCATTGGCCGAGTTAGTAAGAAAAATGGTAGAAGAAGTATTGGAGACCAAGGTTAAGGAAATTAGGGAAACGCTTCAAATAGGGTGCTTGGAGTGTAAGAAGAGGAAGGATTCTAGTTCTCGGATGATTGAGCCTCGTTCTGTGAAACATGTTAAGACACGACCAAACTTTCCAACCTGCAAGAACTGCAACGGGCGTCATCCGGGTGAATGCCATAGGAAGACAGGAGCGTGCTTTAGATGTGGGTCCAAGGAGCATCGAGCTCAGAATTGCCAAGCTTATTCTATTTAAAGTGTGTGTTACGAGTGTTATGCATGGTTGGTAAATGTTTCTTTACTTTGGTAATTAGATGTTCTGGGTCGTACTAAGAATTATTTTTAATCAGAGTGCACAGTGAAAGCATAGTGGTTTGACTTGAGTAATACAATTAGTTGATAGTTTGAAATTTCGGGGACGAAATTTTTTAAGGGGGATAGAGTTGTAACGCCCTAAAAATTTGGCCTAGAAAGTATTGGGCCTTGAGTCTGGGTTTGGGTAGAAGACGGCCCAAATAATTTAGATGTTCTAATTAGTCGATTATTATTAATTATTAATTATTATTATTTAGTATGTTTAAATTTAGTAATTAAATAAATAACGAAAGGCTTATAGTGTGGGGAAAAGTCCAGGGTTCGGCCCACAAAATTCTTAAATTTGGTCTCTTAAGGAAATCTGGGCAGTAGGCCTTATTAATAAATTGGGCTGAGTTTTAGCATGAAGGAACGCCTGGCCCAGTGGTTAGGCATGCTGAATAGCAGGAAGGAAGGCTGGGGTTCGATTCCCAGCATGCGTAACATGTTATTTTTTTATTTTTTTATTTAAGTTACGGTTAAGATAGGGGTTAAGAAGTGTAGCGAGCATAATCCAGCACAAGGAGTGCCTGTGGCGCAGTGGCAGCAGTGTGCTGGGCACACAAAGAGGGCGCAGGTTCAAGTCCTTGCACGGGTGAATTCTATTTTATTTTTAAATGGGCCAGAACCAAAGCAGTTAAGGTTTATAAATAATTATGAGAAGATTGTGTCATGAAAGGAACTTTGGTGCAGTGGCAGCAGCGTGCTAAGGAGACCCAGTGGTCGCGGGTTCGAATGCACAGTGAAATTTATTTTATTTTTAAGTAGCCCATGACTGAAGCGAATAAGGCTTATAAGTGAATGCAGTCGTATTATAAGAAAAGAGAGGTTGTGCCGCAGCGGAAGGCAGTGTAGCTGGGTTTCTGGAGGTTACAGGTTCAAGTCGCGTGGAAGGCGAAATTCTCCTTTATTTTTTAAGCGGACCGAAGCTTTAGCAGGTAAGGTTTATAATTAATTGTAACCATATATTATTAAAGGAGAAAGTGTGGTGCAGTGGCCAGCAGCTCAGGCGAAGGCGCAAGGGCGCAAGGTGGACGGAGGTCTGGGGTTCAAGCTTCATCTCACACACGCAAGGCTGGGATTTTTGCTGCATGCGTGAGGAAGGAGTTAGGGTCTGATCAGGACTCTTGGCAGCATGCTGAAGCAGTGCAAGCGGTGGGCTGTTTGGTCAAGAGTTTGAATGGAATTCAAACATTGAAAGTGGCTAAAAATTAAGGAGCAATTCGGGGAATTGGAATATAGGAAGAACTCCTATGCCCGAAATACACTCACTCGGCCATAGCTAATAAGTGCCATATTTTTTGCCTATAGGATTCAGTTTTTTTTCTTCTTTTCTTTTCTTCTTCTATTCTCTTTTCTTTTTCTTTTCTTCTCTAGCCAAAACCTTCCTACCATTCTCCCTTTCCATTCCATCCGTTTCTAAACCCTTATAGCCGATTGCCATAAAAGCTGAAATCTCAAAAACCTATTGCTTGTGTCAATTTCTCCTAGCCAACTTCTCCTATTTTTCTTTCAACTATCCTGACCGATTTTCACACCCTCTAAAACCTAACCTCTATCGACCACAACCGTGCAAAAACCTTCTTATTAAATCCTCTTCTACTTCACAGTTTCAAAACCCGAAAACTCCATAGTTTTAGGGGCATAGCCGAATCTTTAGATAATTGAAGGATCGACTTCTACTAAGGTTTGAGGAATAGATCTACATTAGAATTGAATAGGAATTAAATTGGGATGATTGACCGAAGGAACCGGTGGTAAGTTTTCAATTCTATTCTTTATTTCAGGAATTAGAAAAGTCAAAACCCCTAAAGGCTTAGGGAGGCTGTCGATTGGGCCCTATGGCTCTAAGGGTGGTGGCAACTATTTTATTATGATGATAGTGTGATCTAGAGGCTGCTGATCGAAGGCTTGGACAAGTGGAACGGCTGGATCTAAACCTAGTCGCTAGTTTCAGCAAAGGTAGGTGCTCTAGTGCCTAAATTGTTAATGGCCAACGTTTGGGTAAGGAGTTTTGTATACAAGCTTGTTATGGATTCATAAATAATGTATTAAGTAACTAACTGTAGGCAAATCGTGTGTGGAACTCGTCAGCATATCGTCGCAAACAGGTGTGTAACTGACACCCACTCATAGGCTAGATCGGCAAAAGCTGAAAAGCTGAAATACCGAAAAATTAGTATTTCGTAAACTTGCAAGTGTGCGAATGCTCGTAAGATAAGTAGATTAACATATTCGATAATCTGAAGTGATAAGACTGCAGTATGCGCGATTCCATGCATTTTGATATTTTTAGGCTTAATGGGCCAAAATCGGGATAATGGGCCAACAGGCCCAATTCGGTAAGAAGACTCGGTAAGTGTTTCTGTTAGAATGTAAATGGCTATGATATGCATGAAATCCTTAAAAATAGTTAAATTACTAGAATACCCTTATGTATGAAAAATTACCATTATACCCCTAGGTGCAAAATGACCACTATACCCTTAGGGTTAATTTTGACTTAAAAGCATGATAGTCTGATTCTGTATGATGTATGCCATGATTGTATATCTGTTGCATGGGGACATGGGTTATATTTATGGAGGAAGCGTCCTAGTGGCTATGCCACAATTATCTGATCTAGTGGCTTTGCCACATTTATCTATTCTGGTGGCTCTGCCACGATTATCTGTATCTGGTGACTCTTTCACATTATCTGTTTCTGGCAGCCATGCTACAAAATCTGTGGAGGTTGGGTGGGTCGAGCAGTCTCCCCACATGGTGTAAGGTTGTACGGGGGTGTATATGGTTGGATATGGGTTGGGTTTATGCATTTTCATGTAATATCTGTTCTATACTGTTATGGGCCTAAGGGCTTCGTTCTGATATCTGTTCTGGGCTAAGGCCAACTTAATTTGTTTCTGTGGTTTAAGCTAATATAGGCTATGGTTGGGTTAATTTACACACTGAGTTTCCCCAAACTCACCCCTTATTTTCATCCACGCAGGTAATCCCCGAAAGTTCTTTAGGAAATACATCAGGGAACTCACACACAACAGGCACTGATTCAACTTTTTTTTCTGACACTCTCGAATCAATCACATATGGGAAATAGGCTTCACAACCTTTTTTCACAATACTTAAAGCTTTCATCGAAGATATAACAGCAAGCAATCCACTCAAATCACTAGATACAATTTTGACTATTTCATCATTCTTGCATCTCGAATCAATAGTTTTCTGTATGCAGTTCACAACAGCATCATGCAAAGTTAACCAATCCATACCCAGAATTATATCAAATTCATCAAAAGGCAATAGCATAAAATTAGCCAGAAAACAAGTGTCTTGAAACATTAACGGACATTTCTTGCAGACTTTATCAACCAGAACACATCTGCCTAGGGGGTTCAAAACTCTAATTACAAATTCAGTAGACTCTACAAGCAAAGTCTTAGTGTTCACTAAGTTCATACATATATACGAATGTGTAGATCCAGGATCTATCAAAGCAATCACAAAAGTATCATAAAGAGTAAATGTACCCGTAATCACATCTGGCGATAAAGTTTCCTCGTGAGCTCGGATAGCATAGGCTCTGGCAAGCGCACGAGCCTCTGATCTAACAGCTGTGTCTTTTGTCCCTCTTTGATTACCGCTTACATTTCCTGTATTTCTGGGAGGTCTACCACGAGAAACATTGCCACTTGGCCTCAGATTCTGAACATTATCTTTTTCAGCTAAATCTGGGCAATCTTTTATAAAATGATTTCGTGAACCACAACTGTAACAAGCTCGGTTATTATTCTTTTCCCAGCATTCTCTAAAATGTCGTCTTCCACATTAATCACACTCAGGCTTTTCATTCTTTACACTATCAACACTGGCAACAAACATAGCTGGAGCTTTGAAATTTGATTGCGATCTAGCATGATCTCTGTTCGAATATCCCACACTAGAATTTGAATGGCTACTATCATCTCTAAAGTTCTTTAATCCAGATTGAAATGATTTGCCCGATGATCTCTTCCGTACCTCTCTAGCTTCAAAATTAGCTTTTTTTTTCTCTTTCCCGAGATCTTCAGCTTTACATGCTCGTTCAACAAGCACTACAAATTCTTTGATTTCCAGAATCCCGATTAACAGACGAATATCTTCGTTTAAGCCATCCTTGAATCTTTTGCACATTATTGCTTCCGTAGATACACATTCATGAGAATACTAACTTAATCTTACGAATTCCCACTCGTATTTTGTGACAGACATACGACCTTGTTTAAGTTTGAGAAACTCTTTGTGTTTCTGATCAATGAATCTCTGACTGATATATTTCTTTCGGAACTCAACTTGGAAGAAATCCCAGGTAACCCGTTCACTCGGAACCATAGATGTAAAAGTCTTCCACCAATGGTACGTCATATCTCTCAGAAGGGAAACAGCACATTTTATGCATTCTTCAGGATTTTATGATAATTTATTAATCACTCTTATCATGTTCTCTAACCAAAACTCGACTTTTTCAACACCATCGCTCGTTGTAGCTCGGAACTCTTTAGCCCCATACTTTCTAATCTTATCGACTGGTGGTCTACTTAACTGGACCAAATTTACTAGTGGCATAACAGGAGCTTGAAAAGGATTAACCGGGGGTGGAGGTTGTTGTACAGCCAGATTGGTTTTAATATATTGGGTAAACCAATCATTCATTAACTGATAGAAGGCTTGTTTAGCCTCACCATCACGGCTACTCGTAGCCGGTCGATAATCAGCTTGCACTGTCCCTTGCACGGGAACAGGCACATTGCTTTCAACATCGTCTACTATGGCTCTTTCAGGATCCATTTGCTATATAAAAGCACATTTTAATGTCAGGATTAATCACACTATCGCAGTTCATAAATATGGCATTATAGCTAGACTCACAAACGCTATGGTAGTCCTAGAACCGACTAAACCATAGCTCTGATACCAATTAAATGTAACACCCTTAACCCGTAACCGTTGCTGGAATAGGTTAAGAGGCATTACCAGACTCACAACTCAGATTCGAACAACCACATAAAAAAATCATCTCAATTCAATAAAATATAGATTAATCATATTTAATACAAACTTTAAACAATCATACGAGGTCTAAATCATACATTCAAGACTAATTCGATAACATATTAGAAAAATTTTCAACTTTTAAAAAGTCACACGCCCGCGTGAATAGGCCGTGTGCCTCACACGGCCTTAGACATGCCTGTGTGTCTAAGCCATGGCAAAACAAGGCATACACACTGACTTATCCACACGGCCACAAGACATGCCCGTGGGCCAGGCTGTGTAAAAATTAGGGAGGCTACTGACTTGGCCATACGGCCGACCACATGCCCATGTCCTAGCCTGTGTGCCACACACGACCAATAGACACGCCCGTGTATCTAGGCCGTGTCAAAATTGGAGGATATACTACCTTTAATTTATAGGGTACCCAAGGGAACACACGGCGGTACAATGTGACCGTGTGTCACACGCGGCTGAGACACATACTGGTGTCTCTGCCCGTGTGGACAAAAATAGGCTATTTGAATAGCCAATTTGCCACCCCAATTTGGGTCAACCTACAAGCAAAGGAACAAGCATATATGTACAACCAATGCAGCCAAATTCCAAACCAAAACATAAGTCATTCATATCATATAATAGTCACCTAAATCAATACTCATAAGCCTTACTAATCTATGACAAAACATATTTCAAAAGCATATCAAAGCATTTCTTTCCTTACATCATTCAATCTCATGCTAAAACTTACCAAAACTTACCAACATTCACCATTTCTTTTGTCCAACAAAAACATACCAATTATATCATATTGCATCATATATCTTATACCAAAACCATGACATATCCACAACCATACCAAGCCATATCACATGGCTAAATATATACATTACAATAATCTCACAGCTACTACCCTATACACGCTATACTTTAATATATACATTTTCAAAGTACCAAAATGAGGTTCGATAGTGCGGTGACAATCCTCGACGATCCCCGAGCTCATAGTAGCTTCGATATCTATAAAACAAAGCAAACACACACAAAGTAAGCTTTCAAAAGCTTAGTAAGCTAATACCAAAAATCATTAATAGTATATAAAATATAAACATCAACACATAAGTATAAGTTCTCAAGTCATCTATCAATTCTATGCCAATACAATTCTTATGATCATACCAATTCAATGAACTTCGCATACATAATATCATCTACCACATAGGTAAGGTACATACTTGAACCTTCCAGTACTTATTCATTTTCATTCTCACCTTCCGTTCGGATATTTTAAGACTTTCTGTAAATTATTCATGCTTTAAACATCTGCACACTTAGTGCTTTAAAGATTAGCCGAAGCTAGAACGATTCCGCACACTTAGTGCCATTTCAATTAACCGAAGTTATATCGGTATCGCACACTTAGTGCCTCATATAGCCGAAGCTACTTTAAATCACACACTTAGTGCAAAATACCATTGATTTATCATCGTAACCATCCAAACTAAATATATACACAATCCATGTATAATCAAAACATCAAAACATACTTATAACATCATATTTTGTGCATGAACTTACCTCATATTTGAAATTGTCGACTCGGACTGTTTACTCTACAATCTTTGACTTCCCTCGATCTAAGTCTGAATTCCTCTTTTCTTGATCTAAATGTATTCAAATTAACCCTTTTATTCACTAATCATTCAAACCAATCCATATACACACAATTAGGGCATTTTACAAACTAGCCCTCACATTTTCACATTTTAACACTTTAGTCCCTAATTCACAAAATCGCAAAATACATCCTAGTTCTCATACAAGTCCATATATTTTTTTATTTCACATTTTAGTCCCTCAAAATAACATTTTTACAATTTAGCCCAAATTACTCAAATTCATAAAAAATTCAAAGATAACATATGTTAACCCAACACATATCTTTCATAATTCATCAACTAACATCACAAAGCTCATAGTTTCATCAATGGCATAACTCAAAATCATCAACTAAATCAGAAATTGAGACATGGGCTGGATAGTATACTAAGCAACGATCATAAAAACGTAGAAATTATCAAAAATTGAGCAAAACACATACCCGAATTAAGCTTTCAATGTGCTAAAACCTTAAATAGCCATGAACTCTTTTCTTTCTTCTTTATTTCGTCAAAGATGAAGAAATAATGAACTAATTTCATGCTTGTTTTATTAATATTAACATAATAAACATTTTACCATTATAACCTTTGTTAAACCATTATAAAATCACATAATGGATGGTTATTAATGTCTAATCAAACTTCCAATGGTCAAATAACCACACAAGGACCTCTCATTTATAAAGCCAAGTCAAATAGGCACTTTTAACAACTAGCACACAGCTTTTACATTGTACGCGATTAGGTCCTTTTATCAAATTAAGCACACATACGATTAAATTTTCACATGAAACTTTCTCACCTACTAATTCACACATATTAAGCACGAAAAATAATATTTAAATATTTTTTTGACTCGGATATGTGGTCCCAAAACCACTATTTAGACTAGAATCTAAATCGGACTGTTACAGGCCGTGTAAACAGGCCATGTGCCTCACACGGTTACTGGACACGCCCTTGCACAAGCTGTGTGAACATAGCGCATACATACTGACTTGTACCACACGACTGAGGACACGCCCATGTGCCAGGCTGTGTGAAATCTAAGGGAGGTTACTGACTTGGCTACATGGTGGACCACACGCCCGTGTGTCAAACCCATGTACCATTCGAAATGGCCACACACGCCTATGTGCCAAGGCTGTGTGTCTCACACAGCCAATAGACACCCCCGCGTGTCTATGTCGTGTCAAACTTGTAGGGTATACTGACTTAATTCGATAGGGTACCCCAGGGGACTCACGGTGGTGTAGCATAACCGTGTGTCACACACGGCTAAGACACATGCCCGTGTGGACAAAAATAGGCCATTTGTAAAGCCAATTTGCCACCCTTTCCACAAGCACAGATAGCAACCTAATTGATACCATTTTAATACAATTATAAGCAACCAAAACATACCAATTAATACACATACCATGCTATTTGTTCACAATCATGTCAACTACTCAATTTCATATTCAAACATACCAAACCATTATGCAAAATTCATCACAACTTACATAAATTCCAAATACATTAATTCATTATCTTATCATCTATTTCATATCACATAACACAGTACAAAATCATCTCAAAATCAAACCACATTATGCCAACTTTCAAGCCATATTTCTTCATCTATAAATCATACCAAACAAGCCAACACATTAGGCATTATATATATCACATATATATATATATCACTTAACTAGCACATAATTCAAGCCAACTTAAATGGCCATACAAACCAACATTTACAAGCCAAATCTCATGGCTATTCCATATCTCAAAACAAATCATCAACACAATAACCTATACATGCTATATATGTAACACCCCTGACCCCGTATCCATCACCGGACTAGGGTTAAGAGGCATTATCGGACATTTCAAAACATTTCGCAATCACTTCACAATCAAAAGTCATGCATCACTGTATCATAGTCAAACATCAACATTTAGTTCCTTTCTTAGGTCAATGAGACCAAAAACATGCATTTGGAAGAGGTCAAATCTAAACCGAACACATACAAAATTTTTCCAAAACTTAACAATTTTTTTTCTAAGTTACAAAGGTCACACGCCCGTGTGAGCAGACCGTGTGCCTCACACGGCATTAGACATGCCCGTGTGTCTAGGCAGGGCATACATACTGACTTATCCACACGGCCACAAGACACGCCCGTGTATCTAGCCCGTGGTCAAAACTGACTTGGCCACACGGCCTGGCACACGCCCGTGCGTGTACGACCGTGTTGTAAGCCCAGACTCATTTCGAAATGGCCCTCGAGCAACACGGCAGAGACACACGCCCATGTCCCTACTCGTGTGGGCAAATATAGGCCATTTACAATGCCAATATGCCACCCATTTGGGTCCTCCCTACAATTCCAAAATCAAGCATCATACATGCAATATTTTTAGCCAAATTCAACTCCAAACATGTATCAATAAATCCATAATATTGTCAACTAATTTCATACTCATTCTCTATATCAAAGCATATTCAAATCATATGCTAAACATTACCAAATTCCCAACTATGAAGATACCAAAATGACCATTTCACTTGGCCATATACATATATATATCTAACATATCACATTATTTGCCTTTTCAAATCGTCTTCAAATAACTAATGCATCATCAATGTTATACTCATTATTTTACCTATAGGAATATGAACAATAAGTCGAAAATACATCCAATATTTCACCTCAATGCTCTAGCTAAATCATATAACCAATTACAGCATACATATAAACCATGAATCATATATAACCAATTACAGCATACATATAAACCATGAATCATACTTTCCAAAATGAGCTCAAAACATAAGCAAATATACACCATATTAGCATCATAGCTGAGCCATTTTCGCATGGCTATATATATATATACTTAAATCAAAATGAACCATCTCAAAACTAGCCTATACATGCCACATTACCAAAACTCAAAACTTTTATTTACCGAAGCGGTAACCAAATATTGTGATGATGTCTCCCACAACTTTCAACCCGAGCAAGTCTCTAAAACTCTATAGACATAGAAAAAACACACGGAGTAAGCTTTGAAGGCTTAGTAAGCCATAAGCAAATAAATCATTGCAATGATATTTATAAACTGATTGCACTCACGATAAGTCTTAAATTTATGATTGATCGTTCTTGAAAACTAACTATTATCACGATGAAGGCAAGCGTACCTATTGAATAGTAGTATATTTTATAGCAAGACCGGATGTCGAACCCACAAGAACTAAAAGTACTAGTATTAAACTTCTTTTTTATTATCTAGCCTAAGAATAATGGGAGTTGTTTTATCTAAACTAATTAACTAAACTAAGAACGCACAGAAAGCAAATTGGGGAAATACTTTTGGGAAAACTGATTGATTTAGACAATACCCAAGGAAGAATCCACCTAGACTTCACTTGTTATTTGACTATGAACTAGACAAATTATTCACTTGACTTAATCTGTAGAAATCCCTAAATTATATTATTATCCCTCTCGAGACTAATAACGTCTAACTCTAGGTTGATTAATTGAAATCTCTTTCTAATTAAAACCCCTAGTGTTGCATTAACTCGATCTATGGATTCCCTTATTAGATTTGACTCTAATCCTGCAGATTTATGTCGTCCTATCTCTAGGATTGCATGCAACTCTACTTAATTATGAATGATCTACTCTTAGATAGGGACTTTTCATCCTCTAAATAAGCACATCAATACTTGAATCAATATCTTAGAATATTAAAACAAGAGTTAATAACATAATTAAGAACAAATCAAGTATTTATCATATAATTCAAAAAATATTAACAAGATCCGTCTAGGTTTCATCCCCTTTAGGTATTTAGGGGATTTAGTTCATAATTATAAAATAAAACATCTCAGAAGAATAATAATGACAAAACATAAAGAAAACCCAAAAACCCCTGAAGGAAATTTACGGAAGATCTTTAGTTTTGAAGGAGAATCCGGCTTCTGAGATGGATCAATCAGCTTTCTTCGAGTAATTCCTTGCTTCCTACTTTGTGTGTCTTTTTAATCTTCCTCTAGGGTGTTTAAATAGGCTTTAGAATGCTTCAAAACCCTCAAAATTGCCCTTTTCTGAATAAAATTAGACTCGGGCTCGACAAGAACACGGTCATGTGCCACGCCCGTGTGCAAGTGCTTCAATCTGTGTTTAAGACTGTTAAATAAACATGGGCGTGTGGTCTACCTGTGTGAGGAAGTCCAGCCATGTTAGTTTTCCACGTTGGTCCATTTTCTCCGTTTTTGGCCCGTTTCTCGCTCCTTTTACTTTCCTATGCTCACCTAAGTATAGGATATGAAATAAAGGATTAGGAGCATCAAATTCCACAAATCTAATGATAATTCATCCGAAAATGTGCTAAGCATAGGATAAAAATATGTACAAATTACGACTTATCATAAACCAATATCACTAAACTGAATTTAACAAATCTCAATCACATATACATTCATTGTACTTGTAAATTCATATAACCACATTAAATAACTCTATTTATCTTATTTATCAATGAACGTATAACCATGCTTTCAAATTCGAATAACAACCGTTAGCTCAATCATATAAATCAAGCTCATACATATTCATTATATCGCCAACCAAACCATGGTCTTTTATTACAAATCATACCTAAATTTATATTAACTTCTTTATAAACACTTCCAAACTTGAATATCCACAATTCCCTTATTCACATAAACCAAGTTCGCATACATGAATCATATAGCCAACTCAACCATTTTAAGTTCATTATCAATTCAAGTTTTTGAACCAAGCAATCATACATCAAAGCCATGTTTCATGTTTCATAAATCCCATGTCTAAAACATAGGACCACAATTTCATATAACGAGCATATATAACACATCATTCAATTCTAATCTTTGACCATTTATCATGTATATACAAATTCATCAAGCTTCATACACATAGTATCAACTACCACATAGATATCGTACATACCTGAACTTTTCTATATTTATTCATTTCTTTCTCACCTTTTTGTACAATAAATTAATTCGTTCGGGAGCCTTTCAATTCTCTAAGAATTCACACACTTAGTGCATCAGTGATTAGCCAAAGCCAAATCAATCTCGCACACTTGGTGCCACCTCAATAAACTGAAGCTATCTCTGTATCACACACTTAGTGCCTCATATAGTCGAAGTTATTTCAATTCGCACACTTAGTGCTATTTATAGCCGAAGCTATTTTGAAATGCACACCTAGTGCCAAACATAGTCGATTTATCATCGTACTTAAACCATAGTCACATATATATTTCTTTACAACTCAATTCATCACATATAATGCACATACATTTCAATTTAACAACATTTATTTACTTATGAACTTACCTCATACTAACACGAATGAACCAGAATGACTATTTGATAATTTTTGACTTTCCTCGATCCAAATCCAATTTTCTCATTTCTTGATCTCAATTTGATCTCCAAAGTGCCGAATGCTTAAAACCTAAAATGGTTTTTCTTTCTTCTTCAATATTTGGTTGCACAAGGTGTTTTTGCATACTTTTATTTTTTTTCTTTATTATAATACATATTAACATATTAAAATATTTTTCTAACTCGAATTTGTGGTCCCAAAACCACTATTCCAACTAGGGTCTAGACCGGCCTGTTACAACTCTCCCACCTTAGGGGTTTTCGTCCCCGAAAATCTTATCAGAAAAGAATTTACTTCCATACAGTACATTTCAAATTCACACATAGCTTTGGATTTTAGTCTCTTTAATCTCACAACTGAAATTCTGATCTGTCTTTCACTCTATGTCATATCAAGCTGAAATGCTTTTAACTATACTAAGTTACTTTCATTCTCTGCTCAATTTCATTGATGAATTTAAACCCATGAATCTTTTTTCTCACAAAGTTTTGTCTCGAAGCAATGGAGTTCGGTAATTGCAACCATACGATACCTCATACAATGTTATTTTTATAATCACTTGGTAGTTTATAAAACAACAATAGTCCTTCTAAAACACAGTGAGAAATAAATATTTTGAGAATTTTCAAAACAACCTCGTATTCACAACTTACCATAGTTTCTCCCAGAATTACTATATAAATTTTAGAATTTTAATCTTAAATAATGATGACTGACACCATATGCAAACTGACAATCTCTGTACGAATAACTCAGTTGATTCATCAAAGGAGAAATCCATGCATACGAAAAGACTTATTCAGACAGTTAACAATAATTCAGATAACATCTCTTACGATGATAAGAGATAATCCCGATACAAAATTTATCAAAATTCTATTTCACCATTACTCAGATATTAAAACATGCTGAAATAGTCCTGAAGATGCTTAATAATTAACTTTAACTTGTTGATAACTCAGACATCTAATGCGAGGTCAGAAATATTATGTTTTATACCCATTTATCAATACCACTTTGTTAGATTATCATGCATATTGTTACTCATGTATGAACAGTCTAACTGAAACTGTGAGCCTCTTGCTATAATGGTTATACAATCTCAGAGCTTCTTGGTATATACACTCTATTTCAAAGCAACAAGCAATCATCAATTCCACATTTGAAGCTCTAAATTAGAAATCAATTTATGTTGAACCCCTTTTTAACTTATAATTTGATAACACATTTTTAAGTTTCACGAATTCACTTAATAAGCATCAATTTAAATTCTAACCCAGCTAACATGTAATCATCCTCTAATAAGATCAATCATGTATTCATCGCTCATAAAGCACACAAAAGTTTCTTATTCAGATCATTTGAAACTATAATCATTTCCCTCAGATAATAATATTTACTTACAGAATCAAAAGTTGTTCGACGATTCGAGCTAGCTTTGCTGTGCCAAGTTCGGATCTCGCTCTGCAACGTTAAACATTTTAAACTCTTGTAATCATCAAATATGTCACATAACTCTTTTCATGCAGCTTTAACCAGATGGAATCACATGATATCTCTGTACACTCTATTATTACAATACACTTCAAACCATTCATTGATGCATGACTGAAGATCATAAACTTTTTCTTTAAATTAGACTGAACCAGTATTGATGTTTCAGTTGACAATATTTTCGTGCAAAAAGGAAAATTCAACAATTGAACTAACTTTAATTTACCACAACATTTCTCAAGTAGAATTGTTCCGATAGATATAATTCTGTATCAAGTCTTCAAGAATATGAATTCTTCCTCCAGATTATCCCTCAATTCACACATGTGCGTTCATAGTTTATTTCCAATCCGGTGAATAGATTCAAATACATATAACCCAGTTAACTTTTCAATTAAATAATTTTAGATCAGATTGAACTACTGAATTAGTCTTTTCGAAGAAATCCTTTCTTCTCGTTAAAAAGGATAACCTAGACATATCATTATATAGATGCCACAATCATCAAATAGAAATCATAATGTCATAATAAGACTGACGTCTTACCTGTAATAATAGATAATATCCTGGCTGTTAATAAAGCATTTGAACTCAGAAGAAAATCAAATATGATTTGAACAGCAACCAATGCAAAAGCACAACTTTTATAACTCTGATAACAGTACTGCAGTACTTCCCAAATTTTAGAATAGAAATTATGATTATAACAGATATAGCCATCTCCGTCAAATAGATATCTCTTATAGATAATCACATAGAATTATAAGTTAACCAGAATAGCCAAATTTTCAACATCTAAAGCTATATAGAATATAGAAAATTACAACCCACATAGAATGATATCAACTCCGATGATATCCCAGAAATGTTCAGAAAGAACAATATTACTCATAACTATTGGAATCTACAGTAACAGAAGCAATATAATCTTCACATATTTTCAACAGAACAATAGCCAGTAGAAACAGAGTATTAGCATCATACAGATTTTTACTGTCAATTTTCATATCCACATAAAAGAATAAATACCAGAGAAAGACATAGCAATGTCAAATATAACCCAAATAGGCCAATGATACTTTCACCTATTAATATGTTCAGCTAATGTTCTCATACGATAAGAATTCTTTCTGAAACTAAATAGTCACATATACTTCTGAAGATAAATTTACACAAAGAATGTCCAAAAGAATTCGTACTATTTTTATGTTATGAAATAAGGTTAAAATGGTAATTAATATGTTAATATGTATTATAGTAAAGAAACCAAAATAAAAGCATGCAAAAACACCCTGTGCAGCTAAATATTAAAGAAGAAAGAAAAACCATTTTAGGTTTTACGCATTCAGCACTTTTGTGATCAAATTAAGATCAATAAATGAGGAAATTGGATTTGGATCGAGGAAATTCAAAAATTATCGAATAGTCATTCCAGTCCATTCGTGTTAGTACGAGGTAAGTTCATAAGTAAATAAATGTTGTTAAATTGAAATGTATGTGCATTATATGTGTTGAATTGAGGTGTAAAGAAATATATATGTGACTATGGTTTAAGTACGATGATAAATCGACTATGTTTGGCACTAAGTGTGCGTTTCAAAATAGCTTCGGCTATAAATAGCATTAAGTGTGCGATACTGAGATAGCTTTAGTTTATTGAGATGGCACTAAGTGTGTGAGATTGATTTGGCTTTGGCTAATCATTGCTGCACTAAGTGTACGAATTCTTAGAGAATTGAAAGGCTCCTAAACAAATTAATCTATTGAACAAAGAGGTGAGAAAGAAATGAATAAATATAGGAAAGTTCAGGTATGTACGATATCTATGTGGTAGTTGATACTATGTGTATGAAGCTTAATGAATTTGTATATACATGATAAATGGTCAAAGATTAGAATTGAATGATGTGTTATATACGCTCTTTATATGAAATTGTGGTCCTATGCTTCAGACATGAGATTTATGAAACATGAAACATGGCTTTGATGTATGATTGCTTGGTTCAAAAACTTGAACTGATAATGAACTTAAAATGGTTGAGTTGGCTATATGATTCATGTATGTGAATTTGGATTATGTGAATAAGGAAATTGTGGATATTCAAGTTTGGAAGTGTTTATAAAGAAGTTAATATAACTTTAGGTATGATTTGTAATAAAAGACTATGGTTTGGTTGGCGATATAATGAATATGTGTGAGCTTGATTTATATGATTGAGCTAACAGTTGTTATTCGAATTTGAAAGCATGGTTATATGTTCATTGATAAATAAGATAAATAGAGTTATTTAATGTGGTTATATGAATTTACAAGTACAATAAATGTATGTGATTGAGATTTGTTAAATTCAGTTTAGTGATATTGGTTTATAAATATCATTGAAATGATTTATTTGCTTATGGCTTACTAAGCTTTCAAAGCTTACTCTGTGTGTTTTCCCTATGTCTATAGAGTTTTAGAGACTTGCTCGGGTTGGAAATTATAGGAGATGTCATCACTCTATCCGGTTATTACTTCGGTAAATAAAAGTTTTGAGTTTTGGTAATGTGGCATGCATAGGCTAGTTTTGAGATGGTTCATTCTGATTTAAGTATATATATAGCCATGCGAAAATGGCTTAACTATGATGCTAATATGGTGTATATTTGGTTATGTATTGAGCTCATTTTGGAAAGTATGATTCATGGTTTATATGTATGGTGTAATTAGTTATATGATTTAGCTAGAGCATTGAGGTGAAATATTAGATGTGTTTTCGACTTATGGTTCATATTCCTATAGGTAAAATGATGAGTATAACATTGATCATGCATTAGTTATTTGAATACCGTTTGAAAAGTCAAATAATGTGATATGTTAAAGATATATATATATATGTATATGGCCAGGTGAAATGGTCATTTTGGTATGTTTATAGTTGGGAATTTGGTAATGTTTAGCATGTGATTTTAATATGCTTTGATATAGAGAATGAGCACGAAATTGGTTGATGATATTATAGATTGATTGATACATGTTTGGAGTTGAATTTGGCTAAAAATGTTGCATGTATGATGCTTGATTTTGGAATTGTAGGGAGGACCCAAATGGGTGGCATATTGGCCTTGTAAATGGCCTATATTTGCCCACACGGCAAAGACACGGACGTGTGTCTCTGCTGAGTTGCTCGAGGGCCATTTCAAAATTATTTTGGGCAGACCACACGGTCGCGCACACACGGGCATGTGCCAAGCAGTGTGGCCAAGTCAGTTTCGACCACGGGCTAGACACACGAGCGTGTCTCATGGCCGTGTAGATAAGTTAGTATGTATGCCCTTGTTTTGCCATGGCTTAGATACATGAGCGTGTCTAATGCCGTGTGAGGCACACAATCTGCTCACACGAGTGTGTAACCTTTGTAACTTAGAAAAAAATTGTTAAGTTTTGGAAAATTTTTGTATGTGTTCGGTTTAGTTCCGACCTCTTCCAAATGCATGTTTTTGGTCTCATTTACCTAAGAAAGGAACTAAATGTTGATTTTTTACTATGATATGATGATGCATGACTTTTGATTGTGAAATGATTGCGAAATGTTTCGAAATGTCTGATAATGCCTCTTAACCCTAGTCCGGCGATGGATACGGGTTAGGGGTGTTACATTTGGTTGGTATCAGAGCTATAGTTTAGTCGGTTCTAGGACTAACATAGCTAATGTGAGTTTAGCTATACATGCCACATTTAACCTATGATAGTGTGATATCTCCCAACTCTGACGAAAATTATTTTGATGAGACAGATAAGTTTTTCCAATCGAGCTAAATCTGATAGTACGGAATGTGTACTCGAATGATTGAATGGAAATGTGTTGATTATGAGTTGAAACTCATAAAGGTGTGGATCAAAGAGTATGACATTTTGTTATTGATAAATGTTATAATTATATGAGCATATGGGTTATGATATTTGGATTATGATTATTATATGAAATGCTTTGATCATGAATTAGTGATTTGAGTTGGCATATGAACAATGTGTTCAGAACAAAAGTGATTAAAGCAAATTTTTACTAAATGTTTTGAGAATGTGAAATTAGAAATGAATTGACTATTTGTGATAGTATGTGATAAGTGCATGTATGAGAGTTAAATTTGAGGCTTTACTACCCTCACCCCTTTATCAGTAAAATATTACTATGAAATTTGTAAGATTTTGGGTTGAACAAGCTTATGAGTGTGGACTTACAGAGATTTGTGTATGAAAGATTACTAATGTATTCAGAAAAGAGAATGAATCAGTAAATGAAGATAGTACTAAAGAAGATATTGAAAAGTTCTGAAGACTATTATACTAGGCAATTGTGTCCATCCATTATTCCAATGGTCCATTTACATCTTAAGGACCTCATATTTAAAAAGACACATCAATTCGGCACTTTATCAAATAAAATGCCACTTTTTTATTTTACGCGATTAAGTCCTTTTTCACAAATCGGTACTCAAATGATGAAATTTTCATACGAAAAATTTCACACATATCAATTCACATACTTTAAGCACGGAATATAATATTAAAATATTTTTCTAACTCGAATTTGTGGTCCCAAAACCATTGTTCTAACTAGGGTCTAAACCAGGCTGTTACAATATTCTATATTTACAAGCATCCAAAAATACCAACAAGTAGTCGATAGTGTGATGATGGTTTCCGATGATCCCTGATGTTTGAGCTAGCTTCGATAATCTATAAAACATAGAAAGAACACACAAAGTAAGCTTTAAAAGCTTAGTAAGCCATATACAAATAAAGCTATCATATAAACCTTTGCATATCAATTAAAATATGCTAAACATAGCTAATCACATTCAAAATTTACAAACCTTTCTCATTGAACATATATTCAATGTCTTAAACCAATTCATCAATTACTTTCTCTTCTCAAAGCTCGTTTGAATTTTGTACGTACCTGAATCACTTATCTCATTCACACATTCTTTCTCGACTTGACTTTGCCCGTTGAACTGTTCGAAATCAATAAGGATACTCGAAAATCACATAAGCTCGTACAATGCCATATCCTAGATATGGTCTTACATGTTATCACATATCAATGTCACTGTCCCAGACAGGGTCTTACAAGAAATCGATTAACGATGCCAATGTCCCAGACATGGTCTTACACGTAATCTCAGTACAATGCCAATGTCCCAGACATGGTCTTACATGTAATCACATCTCGATAACCTAATGTCATGACATTCGTATCCTATGTTATTCCTAAGGTTCATACGGGACTTTCGGATGTCGTAATTTCATCGATTCATGCTCGTAATTGTTCTTTCGACATTCAAAAGAATTCAATGACAAGGAAACACATATAATTCAATTTAAAGACATAAATTTGCATATGAACTTACCTCGTAGTCGGAATAAATGAACTGGATCTATTATTCAATAACTTTGGATTTCCCCCGATTTAAATCTGTTTTCTTTCGTTCTTGATCTATATACATTCAAAATTAACTCTTTTATTCATCAACACATTCAATTTAGTCCGCAAACACATATTTGGGCATTTTTGCACTTTAGCCCCTAAAGTTACACATTTATTCAATTTAGTCATTATTTCATAAATACAAAAAATTCACAAAATTCAATATGACCCATGCTTAGCCGAATTCTCTATAGGTCCCTAACAGCCTATATTTCACATTTATTTCACAATTTAACCCTTCAATTTACATTTTTCTCAGTTTAATCCTTAATTGACATTTTCGTAAAAAAATCACTTAACAAAACTTTAATATCCATCATCAAGCTTTCATAATTCATCAACAATCATTCAAAAGCTCAAGCATTCATCAATGGCAACTCACAAATTCATCAACAAATATAGAAATTAGAGTACAGGCTAGCTAGTACTCAAAGCAACGATCACAAAAACATAGAAATCATTAAAAACTGAGCTCAAATCATACCTTAATCAAGCCAATTACTTGTCGAAACCCAAAACACATTCAAGCTTCTTCTTTTTCTTCAAATTCAGCAAAGATGATGATATTAAAGCTAATTTTTAACTTTGTTTTATTTTTATTAACATTAATAACCAATTTAAAAATTTAACCTTAGTTAATAAACATGAAAACTAATTAATACAAGTCCATAATGGTCCACTCAAGCTATTAATGGTATAATAACATCATAAGGACCTTTGATTTAATAAACCATAGCAAATAGACACTTTTAACTTATAGCATGCTACTTTTGCATTTTACACGATTAAGTCTTTTTTCTCAAATTGAGCTATTAAACGATAAAGTTAGCTCACAAAATTTTCACACATACATATTCACATGCTTTAAACACCAAAAATAATATTAAAATAATTTTATGACCTCAGATTTGTGGTTCCAAAACCACTGTTTCGATTTAGCTAAAACTGGGCTGTTACAATCACAACCAAACATTCATACTTACATTTGCATGAAAATGATCATGTTTCCTCCAAACAACCTTAACTAAATTCCATATCAACACATAACCGAATTTACCACATTTCAACCATGCCAACACATACCACTTTGGCCATTTAACCCATGCATCAATTTGGCAATAAAAATACCAACCATCAAGGCATCAAATGCCAAAAACAAACCAACCATATTACCATATTTACAAGCCAAACATGACAACTAGTTCATCAAAAACAAGTCCACCTATACATGCCATTATAACCTTGATCAGGACATCAAAAACTACCGTCTAAAAGTTCAAGAGAAGCGACAGGTGAGGATATGGAAGGACATGTCCCCACCCAAGAATAGGCTACTACAATCAACAATAATAACGTTGGGAATGCTAGAAACACATTCAAAAATATGTTCTTCACCATGATGACTCAATTATTTTAGTAGTTCATGAGAACTGAATCTGAACATCAACCACAAGACGCTCCACAATCACTCTTAAAGGTAGTGTGCCTAGCTCCACCTACACATGCGGTAGCTTCCCCTAAGTCTGATCTTGTCTGACATATTCTAAAAAGAGGAGCAAAATAATTTTTGGGAGATACCCACTACGGCAGAGTAGTGGTTGTCTCGATTAGGAAAGGTTATTAAGGAGCTAAAGTGTAATCAAGAGGATAGTCTTTGATGTGCTATATCCTTGCTGGAAGGAGAAGCGTACCAATGGTGGGAAAGTATTATCAGTGTTACCCTTGAGCATTTGATCGATTACGAATTATTTTTAGGAAATTTCCATGAGAAGTATATTAAACCAACGCTCGTTGAACAAATGAATAGGGACTTCCTGTATCTGAAGCAGGGTGAAATGTCTATCTTAGAATATGAGCTTGAATTCATGCGGCTGAACAAGTACGCCAAAGGTATCTTTTCGTCAGAGAAAACATGTGTGATAAATTCGAGTTGGGACTTAGAGATCAACTTCACGCCTTGCTGGCAGCCTTTCAGTGTAAGACCTTGTCTAAAATAACAACTATAGCTCATAAGATGGAGTTGATCCTTAAGGATAAGAACAAGAATTATGAGAAGCAAAAAAAATGAAGAGAGGAAGATCAAGTCATCCACCTCCCTCGAAATTTAAGAAACCAAAGGATCACCCTTTTCCAACTTTAAAAAGGGAATCACAAACCTTTAGTTTCAAGTGCGAGGGATCCTTTAGACCAGTTGCATCTATGGCCAATTATGCCAGTTCCCGAATAGAGAAAGGGGATTGTAACTTTTGTGGTATGAATCATGTTCGTGTGACTTGATGCAAATAAACTAATTTTTGTTTAATGTCTATGAGTTATACATCCCCGTTTAATTCTTGTCATGAATAAAAGAAATTTTGATGAATAACTAATTCTTTCTTTTAGTTATTTTTTTCTAGTCTATTAATAACAAAAATGAGTCTTCAAATGTATAAAATAATAATTCCAATGGCTTTTGCTACTGTAATCGTCTCAACCACTATTTTTCTTTTTTCTAGACATTTCATTTCACCTTGAAATAAGAAATTGTATTGATGCTATGTATCAAAAAAAGCATATTAACTAAAATAAAGGAGTAAATAGAAATGGATAAATAAATAGTGGGTTCCATTTTTCTATGGTTACTTATTAAACGGTGAGGTCCTCTCTATACACTGGAGCTTATTCCTTCATTTAATTGGTAACTTGTACAGTTCACACTCTTTGGCACTATTCATAAATTTTCCAGTAATAGATCTTTCACAACGAGATCTATCTTATACAATAATGATATGTAAGGATGAGGATTAATTGGGTAGCTGACCTTATTAGTCCTTTTTTTACAAGAGTCGAAGCATAATCTATTTCCTTTTTTAAATAGGATTTTCCCCGCTTATCAATGGAGAATTTTTTCTCATCCTAAATTCCAAGATTGGATTTGTGCCAATGGAAACCATAAATTTCATATACAATAGAAGGATATGGTAGATCTATCTTTTTTAGATAGTGAATGGACGAACCTCATTCTATTCACTGATACAGATCGTTGATAATGAAAAAGTTGTTTCTTTTTTTTCAGCCCATTATCTGAATAAGTTGCACATACACCCTAGTACATTTTCCTTGGCACTGAGGACATTCCCCAGTCTTTGTAGCTTAAGAACATGGTTGTGTGGTCTAAATGTGTAATAACTTGTGTCCGTATAACTCAGGGTTACATGGCCGTGTCGCCAGGCCGTGTAACTCTCTAAGACTATGTGGACAAACCTACACCAAAAATTAAAGAGGCCATATGGTTGTGTCATGCAATCGTGTAGGACACACGCATGTGTGGTAGACTATGTCCTAGGCCATATGTTCCTAAAAACACCTTCAAACACATGTCATTTCACATACCAAAACTTAGACTCCATGTAACAACCCGTTTTTTTGTGAAATCAGAAGAGTAGTTTTAGAACCACAAATTTGACAAGTAAATATTTATTTTATTATTATTGTAATGTCTTTGTAATAATTTAGTAAGGTCATATAAAAAATTCGTTAAGAAATTTTGACGTTTGCATGCTTAATTTCGTCAAAAGGACTAAATCGTAAACAGTGCAAAAGTAAAGTTTTAGTAGATAAAGGTATCAAATAGCTATGAAAATTTAAAGTGAAAGGACTTAGATGGTAAATAGACCATTTAAATTGTTAGTGGACAAAGATGGGAAAGGAATTAATGTTTAATGCAGTTTTGACTAAAGGTTAATAAATAAATTAATAAATAATTAAATGTAAAATAGCCTAAAATGAAGATATCATCTTCTTTAGTGTGATGCTCCACCAAAATAGGAAGAAAACCATCCATTGTTGCACCTTGAACATTCGGGTAGCTCTCTCTTGCATGTAAGTGTGCTTTTGTCCCGTTTTTAATGATTTTTATGTTTTCGGGATCGTTGTAGCTCAATCTATCCAACCCAGGGGCAAATTTACAAAACTGTTAAAGGATTAGGATTTTTCCATGAGCATTTTTGTATGGTTTCTGAAGTTTAATAAAAGATTATGAGTCCTTATTGTTAAATAAACAAGTTTTGTAAAGTGATTTTTGATGAAAATGTCAATTAGGGATTTATTTGTAAAAGTAGTAAAATATCATGGTTAATTTGTGAAATGATGATTTGTATGAGTTGATATGGGTTCATAATAAATTTGGCTAACATGAGTTGGAGATGAAAATGTTTAGATTTCAATTTACGAGTTTAGAGACTAAATTGTGAAAAGTTAAAATGTTAAGGGAAAATTGTAATTATGTATAAATGTGGATTATGGATTGAATTGAATGCATGAGATTAATTGAAACACTTAATTGAATATAATTATTTATTTAGATTAAGATAAATCTCAACTGGATCTAAACCGAGGAAAGGCGAAAATCACAGATTAGCTTGTCAATGTAAGTTCTTAGTATTTCAATACATAATTGAATTTCTACTTGAACATCTTACATTATAGTTATGTAATTAAATGATTATGGTTGATTAAACCCTGAATTACACATATGTGCCCTTATTTGTACTTCGATACCCCTAAATTACATATACGTGCCCCTACTTGTACTTCAGTACCCCTGCATTGAACATATGTGCCCCTGCTTGTACTTCAGTACCCCTGAATTGCACATATGTACCCCTATTTGTACTTTAGTAGCCTTGGAATGCACATACGTGCCCCTGTTTATACTTTGGTACCCTATTTATTGAAATGTTTGGAAATGAATGATTTTAGGTTATGTTTATTCAGTAATGCTCTACAACCCTATTTCGATGACGGATACGGGTTAGGGGTGTTACACTCCAAGCAATGCATTAACCAACTTTCAAACTAATACAAAATGTGTCGAAACAAGCCAAAATATACCAATTCACAATCAACCTATATGCCTAACCAATATGCCCTCATTGACACCACAATTTCAAACATAAGCAAAAACCATTCAACCAAAACATATACCACAAGTTTAATTCATTCCATCTGTAACGCCCTAAATTTTGGGCCTAGAAGTATTAGGTCTTGAGTATGGGAGCAGTTAGGAAGCTACTCATAAATATTTGGTTGTGTAAGAAAGTGACATAAATGCATGTTTGCTTCAGTGGTTAAGTGTCCTGAGAAGTGTCTGAAAAGTCCTGAGTTCAAGCTTTGACTTTTGCAAAATTTTTCTTTTACTTGAATAAACCTTGTCTCTAGTCAGTAGGCTTCTTAAATAAATACAGGTAAATCATGACATAAAAAGCCTGCTAGTCCAGGGGATAGTGGCGTGTTGCTACTATTAGGGGTCTTGAGTTCGAGTCCCGCTGTGCTCAAGGAGTGTTTTTATTTTGCTTCTCTTACCGTGTGAGAAGAGGAAGTTGACTGAAATACTACTAGTTGAGGCGAGTTTGAATTCGTGGTTGAGGAGGTAATGGTGGCATGATTTTAGAAGGATTTCATGGGATTTGAAAGGGGAGGAGTTGTAGCCGAATAGGGCTTTGGTCACTCAAGGAATTCGGCTATGTGTAGGTAATTGGTCACTTCATTTTGGGTTTTTACCAAATTGTGGTTTTGCTTACTCTTTATTTTCTGAAGCCGATTTGTGCTAGAAATCTTTCAGTATCGGTTGTTTTTGTCTAGTGCTTTTAGGTACTTTGTAACACCCTTAACCCGTATGCATCACCGGAATAGATTAAGAGGCATTACCGACCTCGTAACTTAGATCAAAATAACCAAATATCAAATATCATCTCAATTCAATAAAATACCACTCATTCATGTTCAATACGAACTTAAACTGAGCATACAAGGTCTAATCCATGCATCTAGATCTAAATTGATAACATAAGAAAGTTCCAAAACTTAGAAAAAATTTCAACTTTTAAAAGGTCACATGCCTGTGTGAGCAGGCCGTGTGCCTCACACGGCCTTAGACACGCCCGTGTGTCTAAGCCGTGGTAAAACAGGGCATACCTTCTAAATTGTCCACACGGCCATAAGACACGCCCGTGTGCCAGGCCGTGTGAAATTTAGAGAGGCTACTGACTTGGCCACACGGCCGACCACATGCCCGTTTGCCAGCCCGTGTGCCACACACGACAAAGTAAGCTTTCAAAAGCTTAGTAAGCTTGCACCAAAAATCATCAACAGTATATAAAATATGTAATATCAACACATAAGTATTTATAAATTTTCAAGCCATCTATTAATTCTATGCCAACACAATTCATATGTTCATACTAATTCAATGAATTTCACATACATAATATCATTTACCACATAGGTATCGTACATACCTGAACCTTCCCGTACTTATTCATTTTTATTAACACCTTCCATTCGGATATCTTAAAACTCTCCATAAATTATTCTTGCTTTAAACATCCGCACACTTAGTGCTTTAAAGGTTAGCCGAAGCTAAAACGATTCTGCACACTTAGTGTCACCTCAATTAACCGAAACTATATCGGTATCACACACTTAGTGCCTTATATAGCTGAAGCTAGTTTAAATCGCACACTTAGTTCCAAATACCATCAATTAATCATCGTATTAATCCGAAATAAATATATATATACAATCCATGTATAATCAAAGCATCAAAACATACTTGTAACATCATATTTTACGTACGGACTCACCTCGTACTTGAAATTTGTCGATTCGGATCGTTTACTCTATAATCTTTGACTTCCCTCGGTCTAAGTCTGAATTCCTCTTTTCTTGATCTATATTTATTCAAAATTAACCCATTTATTCAGCAAATAATTCAAAACAATCCATAGATACATCTTTAGGGCATTTTGCAAACTAACCCTCACATTTTAACATTTCGACACTTTAGTCTCTAATTCACAAAATCACAAAAAACACAAAATTTCTTTACACACATGCCTAGCCGAATATTCATAGTGTTCATATAGGCCCCCACATCTCATTTATTTCACATTTTAGTCCCTCAAAATAACATTTTTACAATTTAGCCCAAAATACTCAATTTCATCAAAAATCCAAAGGCAAAACATATAAACCCAACATCAAACTTTCATAATTCATCATATAACATCACAAAGCTCATGAATCCATCCATGGCACATTTAAAAATCATCAAAAATACCAGAAATTGAGGCATGGGTTCGATAATATACAAAGCAACGATTACAAAAACGTAGAAATAATCAAAAATCGAACAAAATCCATACCTTAATCAAGGAATTCAATGGTCGAACACTAGGAAGCTTTTCTATTTTATTTTACTTAATATTTTCAATGGTGGATGAACATATAATATCCATATTTCATGTTTTATTACTTATTATTAACTTAAATAAAAAAATTCCAATTTTGCCCTTGATCATTAAACATATATCTCATATTCATTAAGGGCATATATGTCCATTAACCGTATAAATGGCATGATAACCACATAAGGTCCTCCCAAATATAAAGCCAAGTTAAATAGGCACTTTTAACATCTAGCACACAGCTTTTACATTTTACGCGATTAGGTCCTTTTTCAAAATTAAACACACAAACGATTAAATTTTAATACGAAACTTTCACACATGCTAATTCACATATCGCAAGCACAGAAAATAATATTTAAATATTTTTCAGAATCAGATATGTGGTTTCAAAACCACTATTCTAACTAGGGTCTAAACCGAACTGTTACAATTCTCCACCTTAAGGATTTTCGTCCCCGAAAATCTTACCGTTAAATAAGTTTTGATATTGTTGTCTCATAGTATCTTCAGACTCCCACGTGGCTCTTCAATACTATGTCAATGCTTCATTACTTTAACTAATGGAATTTTCTCATTCCGCAACTCCTTAACCTCTCGAGCTAAGATACGAATCGGCTTTTCTTCGTAAGTCATATCAGACTGAATCTCTATCTCAAACAGAAGAATCAAATGTGAAGGATCGGATCTGTATCATCGAAGCATCGATACATGAAACACATTATAAATCTTTTCTAGATCTGGTGGCAACAATAATCTATACGCTACCGGCCCAATGCGCTCAATAATCTCATACGGCTCGATGAACCTTAGACATAATTTGCCTTTTCTATCGAACCGAAGCACTTTCTTCAACTTAGATACCTTTAAAAACACTTTGTTTCCGATCTCAAATTCAATATCTTTTCTTTTCAAATCCGCATAAGATTTCTAACGATCAGAAGCTGCTTTCAAACTATCTCGAATCACTTTTACTTTTTGTTTTGTTTCTTTTATCAAATCAACCCCGTGAATCTTATTTTCGTTGAGCTCCATCCAGTACAAATGTGTATGGCATTTGCGACCATATAAAGCTTCGTACGATGCCCTTTTAAAGCTGGACTAAAAACTGTTATTATAAGCGAATTCAATTAAGGGTAGATATTGTTCCCACGTACCTTCAAACTCAAGAATTCAACATCTCAACATATCCTCGAGAATCTGAATAATCCGCTCGGATTGACCGTCCGTTTACGAATAAAAAGCAGTAATAAAGTGCAATTTAGTACCTGGAGCATCTTACAATTTCTTCCAGAATCGTGATGTGAATCTCGGGTCTCTGTCTGATACAGTAGATGATGGCACACCGTACAATCTCACAATATCAGAAATATATAACTCAGCTAATTTATCAAGTGAGTAATCAGATCGAACTGAAATAAAATGATCTGATTTCGTCAATCGATCAACAACAACCTAGATTGTATCTTTCTTTCTTGGAGACAGGGGTAAACCCGAAACAAAATCCATTGTCACTTGATCCCATTTCCACTCCGGAATGATAATCAGTTGTAACAAACCAGATGGCACCTGATGTTCAGCTTTAACTTGCTGACAGATCAAACATTTAGAAACAAATTCAGAGATATCTCTTTTCATTCCAGACCACCAATAATGTTGTTTTAGATCATTATACATTTCCATACTACCTGGATGCACAGATAACCAACTATTGTAAGCTTCACTCAAAATTATTTGAATTAACTCTGAATTTCTCGGAACACAAATTCGGTCTCGAAATCTCAAACAATCATCTTTATCAACTCTGAATTTTGAGTCAGACTCTACATCACACTGAGCTCTTTTAGCTACTCATTACCAATCTTCTGAGCTTCGATAATCTGTTGTAAAAACAAAGGTCTTGCTTTCAATTCAGCTAAAACTGAATCATCATCAGACAGAACCAAATGAGCATTCATCGCAAGCAAAGCAAACAATGATTTTTGACTCAAGGCATTAGCAACAACATTCGCTTTTCCCGCATGATAATCTATCACAAGTTCGTAGTCTTTTAACAGTTCTAACCATCTTCTTTGTCGCAGATTCAGATCTTTTTGAGTCATCAAATACTTCAAACTCTTATGATCAGAATACACATGACATTTCTCACCGAACAAGTAGTGGCGCCATATCTTTAGAGCAAACACAATCGCAGCTAATTCAAGATCATGTATCGGATAGTTCTTTTCATGCGACTTTAACTATCTCGAAGTATAAGCAATGACTTTGCCTTCTTGCATTAAAACACATCCCAAACCAATCAACGATGTGTCACTGTTTATCACAAATTCTTTACCTGATTCGGGTTGTACCAATACCGAAAAAACTGTTTTGACACTTTTCAGACCATTCAAACTTCGCATCTTTTTAAAGCAGCTTTGTCAACAAAGTCGCAATCATAGAAAAGCCTTTTACGAATCTTCTATAATAACCAGTGAGTCCCAGAAAACTGCAGACTTCAGAGACATTCCTAGGAGGTTTCTAATCCAAAATAGCTAAAATTTTTCTTGGATCAACTCAGATACCAGAGGCTGATACAATATGACCCAGAAAACCAACTTTTAGCAACCAGAATTCACATTTACTGAACTTCGCATACAACTATTTATCTCGCAGAATCTGTAGCACTAATCTCAAATGCTTGGCATGTTCAGATTCATCACGTGAATAAATCAATATGTCATCAATGAATACAACAACAAATTGATCTAAATACGGTCTGAAAATTCTATTCATCAAATCCATAAAAATAGTAGGTGCATTAGTCAATCCGAAAGGCATAACTAAAAATTCATAGTAGTCGTACCTCATTCTGAAAGCAATTTTCGGAATGTCTGAGTCTTTCACTCGCAGCTGATAATAGCCTGATCTCAAATCTATTTTTGAAAACACTGCAGATCCTTTCAACTGATCAAACAAATCATCAATTTTTGGCAGAGGATACTTATTCTTGATAGTCACTTTGTTCAACTGACGATAATCTATACACATTCTCATTATCCTGTCTTTCTTTTTCAAGAATAGAACCGGAGCACCCCAAGGTGAGAAACTCAGTCTAGCAAACCCTCTATCGGTCAACTCTTGCAACTGAGACTTTAATTCTTTCAGTTTGGTCGGACCATTCTATATGGGCTATCGAAATCGGAGTAGTACCAAGTACCAATTCAATGCCAAATTCAACTTCTCTAACCAGAGGTAATCCCAGAAGTTCTTCAGTAAATACATCAGGGAACTCACACACAACAGGTATTGATTCAACTTTCTTTTCTGACACTCTTGAATCAATCACGTATGCAAAATAATCTTCACAACCCTTTCTCACTATACTCAAAGCTTTCATTGAAGATATTACTGCAGGCAATCCATTCAAGTCACCAGATTCAGTTCTGACTATTTTATCATTCTTGCATCTCAAATCAATAGTTTTTCGTTTACAGTTCACAACAGCATCATGCAAAGTTAACAAATCCATATCCAAAATTATATCAAACTCACCAAAAGGTAATAGCATTAGATTAGCCAAAAAACATGTGTCTCTAAACATTAACGGGAAATTCTTGCAGACTTTATCAACCAATACACATCTGCCTAGGGGATTCGAAACTCTAATTACAAATTCAGTAGACTCTACAGGCAAAGTCTTACTATTTACTAAGTTCATGCATATATACGAATGTGTCAATCCAGGATCTATCAAAGCAATCATAGAAGTATCATAAAGAGTAAATGTACCCCTAATCACGTCTGGTGATGAAGCTTCCTCGCGAGCTCGGATAGCATAGGCTCTGGCAGGTGCACGAACCTCAGATCTAACAGATGTATCTTTTGTCCCTCTTTGACTACCTCTTATATTTCCTATATTTTTGGGAGGTCTAACACGAGAAGCATTGCCACTTGGCCTCGGATTCTGAACATTATCTTTTTCAACTAAATCTGGGCAATCTTTTATAAAATGATTTCGTGAACCATAACGGTAACAAGCTTGGTTACTACTTTTTCCCCAGCATTTACCAAAATTTCGTCTTCCATATTGATCACACTCAGGATTTTCATTCTTTATATTACCAACACTGACAACAGACGTAGCTGGAGTTTTGAAGTTTGATTGTGATCTAAAGTGATCTCTATTCAAATGTCCCACATTAGCCCACATTAGCCTTTGAACGGCTATTATCATCTCTAAACTTCTTCGATCTAGATTGAAATGACTTGCTCGATGATCTCTTTCGTGCCTCTCTAGCTTCAAAATCAGCTTTTCTTTTCTCTTTCCTGAGATCTTCAGCTTTACATGCTCGTTCAACAAGCACAACAAATTCTTTGATTTCCAAAATCCCAACTAATAGAAGAATATCTTCATTTAAGCTATCCTCGAATCTTTTACACATTATTGCTTCTGTAGATACACATTTACGAGCATATTGACTTAATCTTACGGATTCCCGTTCGTATTCTGTGACAGACATACGGCCTTGTTTAAGCTCAAGAAACTCTTTGCGTTTCTGATCGATGAGTCTCTGATTGATATATTTCTTTCGAAATTCAGCTTGGAAGAAATCTCAAGTAACCCGTTCACTCGGAACCACATATGTCAAAGTCTTCCACCAATGGTACGCCATATCTCTCAGAAAGAAAACAGCACACTCTATACATTCTTTGGGACTCAAAGACAATTCATCAAACACTCTTATCGTGTTCTCTAACCAGAATTTTTCTTTTTCAGCATCATTACTCGTTGTAGCTCGGAACTCTTCAGCCCTATATTTTGTAATCTTATCGACTGGTGGTCTACTTAACTAAACCGAATTCACTGGTGGCATAACAGAAGCTTGAGGAGAATTAACCAGGGGTAGAGGTTGTTGTACAGCTAGATTGGTTCTAATGTATTGGGTGAACCAATCATTCATCATCTGATAGAAGGCTTGTTTAGCCTCACCATCACAGCTACTCATAGCCGGTCGAGAATCGGCTTGCACCGTCCCTTGCACGGGAGCAGGCGCATTACTTTCAACATCGTCTGCTACGGCTCTTTAGGGATCCATTTGCTATATAAAAGCACATTTTAATGTCAAGATTCATCACACTATCGCAGTTCATAAATATGGCATGTATAGCTAAACTCACAAACGCTATGGTAGTCCTAGAACCGACTAAACCATAGCTTTGATACCAATAAAATGTAAAACCCCTAACCCGTATACATCGCTGGAATAGATTAAGAGGCATTACCGGACTCGTAACTTAGATCAAAACAACCAAATATGAAATACCATCTCAATTCAATAAAATACCATTCATTCATGTTCAATACGAACTTAAACCAAGTATACAAGGTCTAATTCATGCATCTACGACTAAATCGATAACATAAAGAGTTCCAGAACTTAGAAAATTTTTCAACTTTTAAAAGGTCACACACCCGTGTGAGCAGCCCGTGTGTCTAAGCTATGTCAAAACAGGGCATACCTACTGACTTGTCCATACAGCCACAACACACGCCTGTGTGCCAGGCCGTGTGAAAATTAGGGAGGCTACTGACTTGGCCACACGGCTGACCACACGTCCGTGTGTTTAGGCCGTGTCAAAACTAGAGGGTATACTGCCTATAATTCGTAGATACCCCAAGGGACACACAACCGTGTAACGTGACCGTGTGTCACACACGGCTGAGACACACGACCATGTCTCTGCCCGTGTGGACAAAAATAGGCCATTTCATTAGCCAATTTGTCACCCAATATGGGTCAACCTACAAGCAAAGAAACAAGCATATATGCATAACCAATTCAGCCAATTTTTATGCCAAAACACACATCATTCATACCATAACATTATCAACCATTTACATATTCATCAACCTTACAAATTTATACCAAAACATAAGGTAAGATTATATCAAAACATCATTCAATCTCATGCCATGAATTTTCCAAACTTACCATCTCTTTTAACCAACTAAAACATACCCAAATTTAACATTGGCATCACATATTATATATCATTAACAACTATAAATTCAAACATGAACTAGCCAAATCACATGGCTAAATATATATACATCACAAAACATAATCCCACAACTACTAGCCTATACATGTCATACTTTAATATATACATTTTCAAAGTACCAAAATGAGGTTCGATAGTGCGGTGACAATCCTCGACAATCCCCGAGCTCACAGTAGCTTCGATATCTATAAAACAATGCAAATACAAACAAAGTAAGCTTTCAAAAGCTTAGTAAGCTCGTACCAAAAATCATCAACAGTATATAAGATATGTAATATCAACACTTAAGTATTTATAAATTTTCAAGTCATCTATCAATTCTATGCCAACACAATTCATATGTTCATACCAATTCAATGAACTTCACATACATAATATAATATACCACATAGGTATCGTACATACCTGAACCTTCCAGTACTTATTCATTTTTATTCACACCTTCCGTTCGGTATCTTAAAACTCTCCGTAAATTATTCTTGCTTTAAACATCCACACACTTGTGCTTTAAAGGTTAACCGAAGCTAAAATGATTCTGCACACTTAGTGCCACCTCAATTAACCGAAACTATATCGGTATCAGACACTTAGTGCCTTATATAGCCGAAGCTAGTTTAAATCGCACACTTAGTGCCAAATACCATCAATTCATCATCGTATTAATCCAAACTAAATATATATATATACAATCCATGTATAATCAAAGAAACAAAACATACTTGTAACATCATATTTTACGTACGAACTTACCTCGTACTCGAAATTTGTCGATTCGGATCGTTTACTCTAAAATCTTCGACTTCCCTCGGTTTAAGTCTGAATTCCTCTTTTCTTGATCTATATTTATTCAAAATTAACCCATTTATTCACCAAATCATTCAAAACAATCCATAGATACATATTTAGTGTAACACCTCTAACTCGAATCCGTCGACAAAATAGGGTCTTAAGGCATTACAAAATAAAAGCACAATTCTGAATAATTATTCGTATATACATGAACAAGTCCTAAAAATCAGTTAGAATTTATTTCACAAACTAAAAACTCTTAAATTTTGAAACAATTCATAACATTTAATACATTATAGCATATATAAATTTTAACAAGGATTTGATATAAAATTAAATAATTAACCAATTATTAAAATACATGAGTAAGCATTGTCTTTTCATATTAACTAATGATGACATTAGTCAATTCCAAACTCAAGCATCACTTAGATATCTAATATCAATTGAATTTAACTTACAGTCGCATGTCTAAACATTGTTCAAACACATATCTTAATATATATTTTTAAAGTGACTATCCCAATTAGTGTCGTACATTTATGCATATTAACACCATGTAATTGTTAATTTATGAAACTATCTTTTATGACGTAAAGAAATGCTTTGTCATGGTAATTGAACATATATACTACCAAATACATATGTTTCATACTTAACAAAGAACATAGGTCATATCCGAATTACTAATCACCTTATTCCAAACATTTTTGTCTTACAAGTATATAATCCAAACACTACATTAAACCCATTTATCAACCATACCTATTTTATCAATTATTTAAAATATAAAATATGTATATTCACATCCATACAAACCAAACCAAATTAACTAATCACTCATTCGATTACACATATATATAAATACCATACTCGAATCAATTAATATACTTTGAACAAGTACATATATTTGTACCATGACTGAACATATCATTTTAAACCACATATACCACCAAAATTTCCATCAGCGAATTATCACACTAAACTTATTAAACATTAAATCTAAGAACATAATAAGTCAAACTAATCATAATAAGCATGTTCACCTATATACCATAGTTTAGTATAAAACACATCCCAACCCAACAAACATATTTATAGCCGATTCATTTATGCCACTTTCGAGTTCATTAACTAACTTTAATGCTCAAACTCAGATCACTACTCATCCATTTCCAAAAATATACTATCCATCACCTATGCCATTCATTCACATTTCATAGCATAATAACTAATACATTTTAAACCACAATCAAGCACAATCAAAACCAAACTTAGAAGTAAGCAATTTTCTCATGGCTTTAATTTTACATATCCGAATTTCAACATTTCAAAACACATTCCAGGCTATACATGCCATAATTCGAGTTTAACTTATAAAGGTACCAAAATGGATGATAGTGTGATGAACTTTGCTGACAGTCTCCGAGCTCGTAGCTTGACTCCAAAATCTATAAAACAGAAACAAGAATACACACAGTAAGGTATTATAGCTTAGTAAGTTATAAGCAAGTAAACAATGCAATGATATATTCAACTCATTTTAAGCTAATCCAAATTTCATTATCATTATTAAGCTTAACCTCAAACCTACAAATGAGATAAATAATACATTTTTATACACAAATTATACCTTGGCCGAATGCTCACTTAATCAATTTGACCTAATATCATTCAACTGTCTAAACCAAAATGTCTTAATATAATCAAACATACACATACACATTTATATAAGCTCAAGAACCATATTATAATATCACGAACATATACCACTTATATGGCCAAATATACATGATCACATATATACACATATCCAAGAATCAATTCTACAATATTCATACCATTTATTTACAAGGTTGAATACACTTACCAAATTCACATATAATCTTCATTCGTATCACACATAATTAGTAACAAATATCAAGTTACTTATTTACTTTATCTCAAGTAAACAACAAGTTAACTCATACCTGATCATTTAGCTCATTTTACACATCCATTCACGATTTTCCTTTGCCCAATGAACTATTCGGAATTGGGTAGGACACTTGAATAATCACATATATCGTACAATGCCAACGTCCCAGACGTGGTTTTACATGTAATCACATATCGATGCCACTGTCCCAGACAGGGTCTTACTCACACACATATATCGAAGTCACATATCGATGCCATGGTCTTAGTCGCACACATATATCAGAATCCTATGTCATGACATATGTATCTTAACTATTCCTAAGGTTCATACGGGGTTTTCGGACGTCGTAACTCGGTCGAAACCAATTTGAAAACATAGTAATCAAACTTATTCACATTTAGCTTTCGCATAAATAAAATTATATATTTCATTTCAGCATATATACCGTACATTTAATTAAAAATAAGTACGCCTATTTTCTTATAAACTTACCTAGGACGATACAAAATGGAATAGGGCAGTTAGTCGACAACTTTCGTTTTCCCCCGATCCAAATCTGATTTCTTTGGTTCTTGATCTAAACATATTCAAATTAAGCTCATTCAAACATATTTTTCATTCAATTTAGTCTAAAAACACATAAATGGGCAAATTACCATTTTACCCCTAACATTTACACTTTTTACAATTTAGTCTCTATTGCACAAAACACAAAATATACAAAATTTCAATATACCCATGTTGAGCCAAATTTTACCCATGCTCATACAAATCCATATATTTCATTTCTTTCACATTTTAGTCCCTCAAATTATTATTTTTGCAATTTAGTCCTAATTACTCAAAATCATCTAAAACTCCAATACAAAACATGTTAATCTAAAACATATCTTTCATATTTCATCATCAAACAACAAAAATCACAAGCTTTCAACAATGGCATAACTCAAAATATTCACTAAAATAAAAAATTTAAGCATGGGTCTTGAAGATAACTTAGCAACGATCTCAAAAACGTAAAAATTATCAAAAACCGAGCTAAACTCATACCTTGATTGAGCTTTAAAGATGGTCGAAACCTAGCTCTTATTATTTCTTTTCCTTTTGTTTAGTTTCGGTCAAGAGAGAATGAATGAACATGTTTTATTTTAATGTTTATTATAACATATATTAACATTTTAACCTAATTACATTTTTAACCTTAATATAATTATAATAAAACCATATAATATATGCCTATTACCGTCCACCCTTTCTTTTAATGGGCTAATTCCAACATAAAGGCTTCCATTAATGAAGCCAATAATAATTAGGCCCTTTTTAGAAATAACCACAAAATTTTTATTTTACGCGATTAAGTCCTTTTATTTAATCGGACACTCAAACGATAAAATTAAATCACGAAAATTTCACAGATTTACATTCACACAAAATAAACATAAAAAATAATTTTAAAATATTTTTCTGACTCAGATTCATGGTGTCCAAATCAGGCTGTTACATTTAGGACATTTTGCAAACTAACCCTCACATTTTCACATTATGACACTTTAGTCTCTAATTCACAACATCACAAAATACATAAAATTTCTTTACACACATGCCTAGCTAAATATTCATAGTGTTCATATAGGCCCCCCATCTCATTTATTTCACATTTTAGTCCCTCAAAATAACATTTTTACAATTTAGCCCAAAATACTCAATTTCATTAAAAATCCAAAGACAACATGTAAACCCAATATCAAACTTTCATAATTCATCATATAACATCACAAAGCTCATGAATCCATCCATGGCACATTTCAAAATCATCAACAAAATTAGAAATTGAGGCATGGGTTCGATAATATGCGAAGGAACGATTACAAAAACGTAGAAATAATCAAAAACCGAACAAAATCCATACCTTAATCAAGGAATTCAATGGCCGAACACTAGGAAGCTTTTCTCTTTTATTTTACTTAGTATTTTCGATGGTAATTGAACATATAATAGCCATATTTCATGTTTTATTACTTATTATTAACTTAAATAAATAAATTCCAATTTTGCCCTTGCTAATTAAACATATATCTCATATTCATTAAGGCCATATATGTCCATTAACCATGTAAATGGCATAATAACCACATAACGACCTCTCAAATATAAAGCCAAGTCAAATAGGCACTTTTAACATCTAGCACATAACTTTTACATTTTACGCGATTAGGTCCTTTTTCAAAATTAAACACACAAACGACTAAATTTTAATACAAAACTTTCACACATGCTAATTCACATATCGCAAGCATAGAAAATAATATTTAAATATTTTTTAGAATTGGATATGTGGTTCCGAAACCACTATTTCGATTAGGTTCTAAACTAGACTGTTACATACTTTCATTTTGGGACTATCTCGGTTGCAGTTCTTCTCCCTCTACTCTTTGACAACTATTTTCCCTTGATACCTTTTGTAGTCAAATAACCTCCTTTCTTCTCTCTCTGACCCTTTCGATTTTTAACCTTAGTCTTGATCGATTCTCTCCTTCTTCTCCCTAGCTCAATTGATTACCTCTTTGATCGACTACATTTTTTCTTCCCTCTCTTCTTATTTGGATACTTTGGTCGAATTCTGTATCTCTCTATTTTAGTTTGATTTTTGCAAGTATTCTCTGGCAAATCAGTAAGCACTCAACTCCTTCTTGTTCTCTCTTAATGTTTATCAAGGCTCCCTTCTTTTGCACTGTTAAAGCCTATTACTTCTTTTGTTATTGTCAAATCTCATCTCCCTTTTTCTTGTGTGGTGTTCGTTGTTTCCTAGTTTCTCGAGGAGTGTAGAAGTTGCAAGCGATACTGAAGCAGCCGAAACCTTTCCTTCATCACTCGATCAAAGGTAACCCTGTTTGTAGTTATTGTGATCAACTGGGGTTGGTTGGCTTGCATCTTTTGATGTTGGCCGAATGTTACTTTCCCTATGATGGGGTTTTATGTCTTTTTAATTAGTATAGGTTGATCCGACTCGCAAGTTTTAGCAATCGTAACTAATGGATTTCGCTGGTAACGCAGATATTCAGCAAGGAGCGTATGGTCAATTTTATTCAGCGGTCTAATAAGACTAAGCCACTTTTGTTCAATCAAAGACAGGTATTATGATAAGTTGGGATCGTATAAAGAGAGGTGGTTAACCCTATTGTCAATCGACTAATAGAATACCTTGATTGAATGTAGGTTGGAGCTCATGGGCTATTCACACATTTTCGTCAACAGTTGTGTGTAACACTACCATTAGATGTGAAACGGCAAAGGCCAAAAAGCCAAAAAGTGGGTTGTCGACACCAAACGGGCGTGTGGCCGCCCGTGTGGCAGGCCGTGTAATAAAACATGGCCGTGTGGTCGATGAGATGACCATGAGCGTGTTTATGGGCTAAAACGATGTTAGGTCATTTTGGGTCGAACTGGGCTATGTAGGCCCAATGGGCTATGGGCCCTACGCGGGAAGATTGCACAAAAGTGCAGTAAATATTGGACCAGGTTGTGCAAACCTCACTGCTAAGGCCATTTTTGGGTTATGTGGGCCACACGAGCGTGTGGGCCCACATGGGCCGCAATATGGGCTGTGGGCCCATTATCACCGATTGACTGTTAAGGTTGCACGGTTCACCCAACAGGTGACATTCTTTGCTAAACTATATGGCATGCTTATCTCATATGTGCATAACATGCTATGGCAATTTTATAATATTCATATTCATTTATTCATAAAATCGACAACTTTGATTCTCCACTGTTTTTCTTTTAAGGGGAAAAAACTGAAGAAGTGTATGTGAATCATGCACTAGGTAGGGTCCTAAGAAACGGAGGTGAGTCATATTTGACATCTTAAAAATCAAGTTTTTCCTTTCCAGAGCCAATCCTAGACATACACCTTCTCATTACCACACTTCTCACAATAATCGAATAACCTAAAGAAGTGAATGGAACAATACAGCACATGTATTTTCTCATTACCACACTTCTTACCTTTAATCAATCAACTGTGGGTCATCTTATACATATATATCAGAATTATATCTTTAACAATTACTAAACAAATATTTAAAGAGATGAGTAACTAAAACAAAATTGTCAGTTAAGGTTTCCATAGTTCTATTTCTAAAAAATAAATGAAAAATAAAAAATTACATAGTAATTGACTTGATTACTATTTCATACTAATTAACTTTTCATGAAGGAAGATATAATGGTTACCATGAGATAAATTAAAATCGTATTGAGAGAACGAATTTATTTCAAAGAGATTAAAGATATTCTATGAGGGTAACACACTTACGAAAAAGTCATTATACGAGCACTGATCGAATTATTTTCGTAATGGTATGCTGTTAGAATTGGTGCAAATTTTGGAATACATATATATGTTGATATGTTGATTGAGAATAAACATGAATTATATATGAATTGATTGATATTAGAATCTGAAATTGAATGTATGCAATTGATTGAAACTTATATTATTTTGAATTGAATCATGGAAATACCATTGAGCATTATCGCTCAGTGTACAATTTGTTTTTGTATGTAGGTTAGGTTTATATCGAGGTCCCAAAGATCAACTTTAGCATTCAGACAAAGATCTCAGACTCAACAATGTTTGTATAGTCTCTTTTTGGTTCGTTATATGTCATGTACCTAGGTACAGTTGATTTTGGTTTAAAATGTGAACATTTAATGTTTAAATGGTAACTTTGCTTGATCAATAGCTTGAATCCTAGTTGTAAGAATTGGTATATAATGAAAATAGCTCAATTGTAGCCATTTTGGTTATCTATACATACAAATGAATAGGTGGATTTGGTAAATGCTAAGAATGGTACAAAATTGAGATTTCAACATGTATCTTTGAACTGTATGTGTATGAACGGTATGTGTTTTGAAATTCTTTCAGTTTGGTCCTATTTCAACCTTGAGTTAGTTTTAATGCTTTTGTAAGCTCACATAAGACTTGAAAACTATTTTATATTGTATTGTATGCATGATTGAGTTGAAATTGATCATATAATAGTATAAGTTGAATGTAGTTTATCTTAGTTGCTTCAGCAATAAATGTGGCACATTGTAACCCGGATCCGGCGATCGAGTCAGGTATCAAGGTGTTAGAGAAGAAAATGAGAATTTTTCTTCTTTTTTTTTCACTTATCATCCTATTTATATGTTAATTAAAGGTTAATTAACTTAATAAATCTTAATAATCAACATAATTTAGTTTAAATTTTACTTAGTGAATTTTGTCATTATCTTCCAATATCTCTTATTTGCCAAGGGTTTAATCGTCATTTTAGACCTTTGGCTAATTGCAATTCAAATCCCTAAGCCATTTCCCAGTTAAACATCTATAGCGATTGGATTTTTACAATTTAATCTATGGGCCTTAATTAATTATAATTTCGGCTAAATTATTTATTCAAATTTTAATTTATCTATATATTAACACCGCAAATATTCTAACTTAATATTTACAAACTTAGTTTACGGGATAAAAGTCTCAAAACTATATTTTTCGACACCATTATAAACCGGATAATTACATTAGTAGCTAAAAAGCTACAATTTTTTACTTAGATGTCGATCCTTAGGGTCTAAGTATCAAAACCTAAGCCCAGGTATTGATACATAAATCCTATGTACTAATACATAGGCCCTAAATTTGGGCCACTGCACTGATTGCTAGTTCTAAACCCCGTGTAACTCTCTTCAAATTTTTAAAGCTGTCCAAAATTTTTGTTCCATTTATACTTCAGTAACATCTCTTCAGAAATGTTACATCACCAAAACTTTCACTCTTAATAGTAATTTCCAAAATATAAAATCTATTCAAATTTTTCAAAAAATAAAAGCAACTTAAATTTGTAAAATGTTTATTGCGAATATTAAATATTGAGAAAATATTCAAATAATTAACTTACTTTCAATCATAAAGCTCAATTATCATAAACTCTGAATGTCTAAATAACTTTCAATAAATTGCAAACCGTGAAGATGTAAGGAGAGTTTCCATTAAGCTCTAACATTTTCTTATTTTAAATCGTACTTAGTTGGTAAGAAATTTATCAAAAGTTATAAAGAACCCCTTAACAATAGAGTATTTAAAACTATTTAATTTATTATAAAATTAAGTAACTATAAATATTTAACATATTTATTTTTGATAATAAATATTATAACAAAATTTTGATTAAGAACCATAAGGCATCCAAGGAGAGATGGCCACCATGAAGACTCATACTTTTCACTTATTTGTTTTCTCTTTTTTTGCTATTCCCCTCTCTCGTTTCGTCTTCAAGATCAAGATATGGACTTGATCGGTAGAGCATGCCACAAAGACGACCTCCAACGATCTGTAATTGTATGTTGAAACTCACCTTGAACAATCACTTGCCCTCAACAACAAAAAAGAAAATGGTTGTCTTTGAATTATTAAGAATTATTTATTTAGGAGGTATTGCCTATGATGATAGGGTGTGTTTTCATTTTGAGGCCTTAATTAATTTCGAGAATCTTTTTTTTTTTTCTTGCCTATTGTTAATCAACTGATTCAACTAAATAAACTCATCTGCGGACTAAACGAAATTTGTTTAATTGCTTGCTAACTAGTTTAATAAGATATCGTCAATGCTAATTGTAAATCTATTTTGGTGCTGAAAAGTGAAAGGACAAAGAGTATAGTATTGCCACACGTATCAACTATATATTTATTTTCCGTAGGTAAAAATGTAGCTGTTTCTTTAAGTTTTGGAATGTCAACATGCATTTATTTACAGCGAAAGGATGAGAAATAAAGAGATCAGCTACTAATGAAGTATTAGGTCATAGGAGGAACTGATGCCTGCATCCCATGGACCTCTCTAATTTTAGCTCTAAACTGAAAGGCCAAAAGGCCACTGCCCTATGGTGCCTGCGCAGTGAAGCAAGCACGCCCACTACAAAATTTGCACATGCAGTTTTCCCTTACTTTGCATTTGCAGCAATAATGACTAACGGTACCCTCAATTCCTGTATTAGAATACAGCTATATGCCCTTTACCTCAGTTACTGCAGAAAAATTCGATCATCCATGCATCCTCTCTCTTTATATAAATACACACACACACATATATATATATATATGCTCCTTAAAGGTCGTCTCTAAATCCACCTGCTAATTAAATTTATCGAAATGAATAGCAGCACTAGATGTAAGATCGATGTCTCTTTCATATTCATTTTTAGCTTGAATGTAAAGTGTAAAAGATACAATGCGAGAACAATAAAAGCGTCATAAAAATAGGACTTTCATATTCATTTTTAGCTTGAATGTAAAGTGTAAAAGATACAATGCAAGACCAATAAAAGCATCATAAAAATAGGACGATCTTTCATGTGTTCATTGCTGATGTTTGCTTGTCAGCTGTGGATGATTCCAGCTTCGACCCCAGACCATTTTCTGCGATACTCTTCTAATAATATTTGGGAATATTCAATCATACAATCATCATTCTCTTGTCGATAGTCTACACGGCTCTACTGTTTTGAAGATTAAAGAAATCTAGTTTTGACTTCTCAGAGTAAATCACTAATATGATTTAGTTACATTACCTAAATTCTGGAAACATAATTTATCAAGATCTAGACTATGTATGACCACTAAAGTGACGATAATATATATATTCCTTCCTTCCTCAAGTTGGAGCCTGCACTACCCCAGCAAGAAATAACTAAGGGAATCAAACAACCTCAAAGAAACCCAAAACCCTAATTGAGAACTAAACACTTATACAGTTATGCTAGTCTTGAAGGATATATCTGATCAAGTTCTAGCCAGTGAGATGGTGAAAATAAAAGCAGAGACATTAAAGATTAGAGACTCAAACTAGACATAAAAGATATCAGTAGAAACATACTATACATATCTATGTGTAAGATATGTAGATGCAGTCTACATCGCCTACTTGAAAGGATTGGTGAACTCCCTACTTGGTTCTGGGATTGGACTCCACTCCCACAACCGATCCGAGAAAGTCGTCAGTGGAAGTGAGCTGGGTAGCACGTTGAGTGAAAGCTGCTGAGCCTGTGATTGAGCGGGCAACGTAGAAAACTCGGGTTGCTGTTGTTGTTGTTGATAAGTGTTGTAGTACTGCAGCGGATTCATTGTAGCTTGTTGGTAGCTTACTAGCCTGTGAAGATCGTCAACAACATTTGATGAAACAGAAGACGAGCCCAGTTGAAAGAGAGTGGTGGAATTGGGAAGTAAAGAAGTGCAGCCTTGCTTAGACTGATTTAAGAACAGTCCCTCCTCTTCCATTATTCCAGATGGTAACCCAAGTGTTGTTCTTATAAGGGCCGTTGGACGGTACACATTCTGCTTGGAAAGTCCAAGAGCTGTTGTAACATCAGAAGTACTACTACTGCTCCCATCAGTCTCACTTATCTTTTCAATCTCCATTTGTGGTTGTGATTGTCCTCCTCCAAACCCTTGAAACCTTTCCATGGCTTGTTGAGCTGCATCTTGGGCCTGCAAATATTTCTTTTCTGACTGCAGTCCTCTCGATGAGGTCAATGCCCTCGTTGGAAGACAACGGGAGAGTGAGGTGTGATCTTCAACTCCAGCTCTCTTGTACACGCGGCAAAGCGATATTTCAGCCTGAAATAAATTAAGGATTTAATGAAGGACGATGAGATTTCATGGTAAGAGAAACAGTTCCGACACTGAGCATTCCTTTTAGTTAGAACTCGTATTCAATACATGTGAGGTCGGTACACGGTATGGGTCATTGAATTTAAATTAGTTCATGCACGTTCCTTACAGTTTTAAGATTAAAAAGAAAAATATTTAATTGAGAAATCAGTTAATTACAACAAGGCCTGATTAAAGTTGTTTACGATGTTAGCATGTTGGCTATTATTCATTTCCTGCTTTTGCATATCCAGCTTCTTACTAAAACTGAAGCATTGGAACTCAAAAGTGAAGTTGAAAAGCGTTAACTTTTAGGAGAAGTACAAAGTTGAAAGCTTTTGCTTTCCAAATGAGAAATTAGGGTTAGAGACTGCACCACATGCAAAATAGGAAAAGAAAGGACCCCGGGCCGAAAGGGTTTTTATATAGATATCAATGGTGAAGGACGATGGGTACCTTTTGATAGCGTTCAGTTTCGTGGTGAGGCAAGCGATACTCGTTCATAATCCAACTGCTTCGGATGCCTTTGGGGGCTTTTCCGGAGTAGAAGACTAGGGTTTTCTTGAGGCCAATAGATCGAGAATTCTCTCCCCGAATCATGCGGTCAGCTCCCGTTGCCTTCCAGTAGCCTGAAGTCGTGACACGATTCGGTCGATCTCCGTTTCTGTACTTTCTGTCTCTAGGCACGTAGAAGAACCATTCCTTCTCCCCAATCGCTGCCATGGCTGATGCCCCAGAAAATCAAAATACCCAAAAACAAACAAGAATCACTGCGATTGATTGTTGTAGCTCGATCGATATATATATAAATGTATGTAGGAAGTATGGTAGTGATTAATACAGAGAAAATATATATTATATATATACCAGGAAGTTCCCAAGGGTCATAGCGATATAGATCAAGAAAAGTAATGAGTTCGACATTGAAGCGCTTGCCCTCTACCTTACGGCGAAGGTAGAACTCTACAAGTTCTTCCTCGGTGGGATGGAATCGAAAACCAGGCATCACCATGTCTTGTTCATGGTCATCTTTGCTGGAGCTGCTGCTGTTGCTGTTGTTGAAGTCGAGGTCAACGTTACTGGTATTATCGTTGCTCATGCTTGCTATTGCCATAAACTAATTAACCAACAAAACTATAGGAATAATATTACGACTCATGATAAGCTGTTGTCCTCCTTCCTCGTCGATATCCTTGCCTCAGCCAGGGCAGCCCTCTTTATACCCTGAGAGCTTTGTACGAATGATCGAGCGCAACAGCGAGTGGTAGGCAAAGATAAGATCTAGAGAAAGGGTTAAAGATTGTCCTCCTAACCAAATTGTAATTTGTGAAAAAGGGTATTTTTGAGAGAAAAGAAGATGTACACAGGATGGAGGGCCTACATAGGAGGAGGTATTCTTAAAGGTGTTTAAGATGAGAAAATGACATGTCTCTAAGAAGACAGGGTGGCCACAACCATTAGCGGTGCCCTTGGACATTTCTTTCTCTTTCCCTTATTTTCTCTTTAATTCCCCTTCTAATAAAGTAAAATAAATTCAAATTTAAATTGGTTTATGTTTAGCCCATTTATAAAAAAGAAATTGGAGATTCATGATAATGCCATGCCACACATACTATATCAGTATAATACGCAATGTACTGGATTTATCAGTTTAACCTTTCAACTATTATTTACGTTTTAAAATATATCATAAGTATGAATTTCACTACACTAATTCATTTTTATATATTTATTTACATGGCTGAGATCCATTATTTTTTATCGTCTAATTTTCTTCTTTAATCTTCCTTTTTCATTTTATTTGATTCTAAGATTTATAAAGCATAGCTATATAATATGATTTAATATATATAATAAACATACTTTCAAATTTAGCAGAATTTATCTATTTTATCATTTTAGTTTTTTTAGTTAATTTTAGTCTTTTAAATTATTTTTTAATAAAAATATTAACCAAAACATTAATTTTTTTAATGATTTGGCTTAACAATCCGCGTGCTAATCCACGTGTGCTTCATGTCGACATGACACTATTTATCTTATATGTCACACTGTCAAATAATTTTAAAAAATTATAAAAATTTAATGAAAATTCAAAAAATTCAAAAATTCGTATGAAGCACATGTGGATTGCTATGTGGATTGTCATATTTAAAAATTTAGCATTTTAGTCAGTATTTATATTTTTAATAAGAGAAATTCAACTGATCTTTTTGAACGATTGATGATCAAATATGACCTTTAACTAAAAAAGGAATAAAGATCAAATTGATAAATGATATAAACATTGAGAACTAAATATGATATTAATTTATATCAATTACAAGTTGCATGCTCTTTAGGGATTTTTTTATGTGAAGGCTTTAATTTTTCGACAAGTGGTGGGCTTGATGATTGACATATTAACACCCTAATATTATGATTTTTTTTATGACTAAGGTATCCTTTGTATCTATTATATAGTACATGGTTTTACACATGCTCCTATATTGGTAATAATACTCATGACAATCGAGCTAAAACTCAATCGGCTTAGATATTACTATTTAGTTTCACAATTAATTATATTTCTTTACAATTCCATTTTAATGTATTACATGATTTTTTAAATTTTAACTCGATTTACTTTATTTTATTTTTTAAGTCCCACGTGTTTTTCATTTTTAAAATTTAATCTCTAATTTGAAATCTTAATTTATTCAATTTAATAATTAAGTTTAATTTTAATTTTTATAATTAAGCCCTTATAATTTAGGTTTTAATTTCTACTAGTTCCTTTAAACTTATTTTTTTACAGACTGATTTATATGTCATATAATTTTTTATTAATATTTTAATTGTTTATATTTTTAAAGGATTTACATATAACATATATCATAAAGATTATATTGTATTGATTCATTTATATCGAATTATAAAGAAGCGTGAAACAATGATGAAATAAATGAATTCAAAAATATGGAGTTATGTCTCACATATTTTTTGGCTTTTCTTTTTCCAGTTAAATTATGTTTTTAATTTCTCACTTCAACTATAATTAGTATAGGTTATTTTAATATTATTTGACCTAAGAATTTAGCCTATAAATAGGCCCTTTTTTCACCTTAGAAAAATAACTCATTACACATTTAGGTTTTAGTTTTTACAAGCTTTCAGAGAATTTTGTGTTTACGTTTCGAGAGTTCTTATTTCGTGTTTCGGGGTTTAGTTTTATCTCCATTCTTTGTACTATTTGTTTTTTTCGTTTCAGTGAAATTCTCTTTACCCGTGGTTTTTTATACTCATTTGAGGAGTTTTTCCACGTAAAATATTTGTTCATTGCTTAATCAGGTTTATCCCCTATAAACTAGTATCGGAGCTAGTTTGATTTCCACAATCAACCCACTCAGAGATAGTAGCAACAAAGTTTGATATTGGTAAGTTTGATGGCATCACAAATTTCAATTTGTGGCTAGTTCAGATGATGACAATTCTGATTCAGAGCAATCTTGAGAAGGTCCTTACCAAGAAGAAGCACGCAGACATGGATAAACAAAGTGGGATAGGTTAGATAAAAAAAACCTCTATCCATGATCCAATTATATCTAACAAATAATGTGTTGCAGAAGATTTTGATAGAGAAAACAACATTCATCTTATGGAAAAGGTTAGAAACCCTTTACGCGACAAAGTCTTTAGCTAACCAATTGGTGTTAAAACTGTGGCTAACCGATTGGTTTGGATAGCAAGTCAGAAAAGCAAGCCTCGAATTTGTTAGCATTAAGGAAGCGAGACAAGAGATGTCGCTATTGTAATAAGTTAGGTCACGTTAAGGCAGATTGTTACAAACTGTGAAATAAAAGGGCTATTGAGAGCAACGAGGAAGATTTAGCTAGTGCTAATTTTGCCAATAACAAGGGTGATGAATTCTTGTTGGTGTCAACAAGTGAAAGCTCCGAGCTTACGTCCGAGTAGATCTTGGGTTCGAGGTGTTCTTTCCACATGTGTCCCAATAGAGACTAGTTCTCCAATATACAGTTCAGTTGAAGGTGGAGTTGTGTACATAGCGAATGGTTCACCCAGTAAGATAATCAATATTGGTATTGTTCAGATTAGGATGCACGATAAGACAATTAGCACACTATTAAATGTCAGGCATATGCCTGACTTAAAGAAAAATCACATCTCCTTGGGAATTTTGGACTTAAAGGGTTGTAGAATTAACATTGAGTCAAACAGTATTAAGGTATCCCGTAGGGCTCTTGTTTTGATTGAAAAGTAAAAAGATTGGCAATCTTTATGTTCTAGAAGGATCAACGGTGATTGGTGAAACAAGACGTCCCTCGTCTATTAAGGAGTCTAAATCGACTCGTTTGAAGCGGAGACAACTTGGTCACAGGAGGGAAAAGGTATGACTATTTCATATAAGAGAGGCTCTTTTTTGGATGTAGTTTTTGGAAAGATAGGGCACTGCATTCGTGGAAATCAGACTTGAGTCAGTTTTAATTTGGCAGTGAACAAGTCAAAGACTAGAAGTCTTCCAGCTTCTAAACACAACTTCGATTCAATTAATATCATGCAAAGTTCGAGATAGGCCCGTAGCAAGCTTTGGCAAAGAAGGGGTTATGGAAATACAAGTCAAGGTGGAAATTTGTAGAGTTATTCCTCACTTTTTTTTCAGGTTTTTTTCTTCCAGTTAAACTCTATTTTTAGTTTCTCACTTAAACTCTGAATAGTGTAGGTTATTTTAATATTATTTGACTTGTTAGAATTAAGTGACCCGAATCCTTATTTAAATAAAATACAGTGGTAAAATAAAATAAAAGAAGAATCCATATAAAATTACACTTCTTTTATTTTATTTTAGAATAAGGTTTTTTAAACCTTATTAAATTCTATCTATTTGATATTAATTAGAATAAGGTGTTTCAGTCTTACTAGAATATGGCTTTACAAGCCTATAAATAGACAGTCTATTCTTCTTGTAATCATTCAAATTCGACATAGTGAATTTTCTTCTCCTCTGCCCGTGGTTTTTTCCTGAAAGGGTTTTCACGTAAAAATCTATGTGTTCTTTATTTTTATTTTATTTTATTTTTTCACAAATTGGTATCAGAACTTCTGGGTTGTTCATCTCAATCACGGTAATGGCATCTTTGAAGTATGAAATTCTGCTGTTGGATCGCAACACCAGATTTGCATTGTAGCAGATTAAGATGCAAGTAGTTCTTGTGCAGATGGATCTAGAGGATGCCCTGCTAGGGATAGATAAGATGCCTTTGACTTTAACAGATGAAGTGAAGAAGCGTAAGGATCGAAAGGCGTTAACACAATTACATCTACATTTATCCAACGAAATTTTGTAAGATGTGATGAAAGAGAAGACCGCCGCTGCATTATGGAAGAGGCTAGAACAAATATGTATGTCGAAAACTCTAACAAGAAAGTTGCATACGAAGCAGCGTCTTTATGCTCATCGTTTGGAGGAAGGTGCGTCATACACACCTAACACTTAACAAATGTTTAAAGAAATTCTCTCAAACTTAGAGGCCATGGAGGTTCAGTATGATAAGGAAGATATAGGGTTGATTCTACTTTATTCGTTGCCCCCATCTTATTCAACCTTTAGAGACACAATTTTATATAGCTGCGAGTCTCTCACAGTTGATGAGGTTTATGATTCTTTGACCTCGTATGATAAGATAAAACATCTTGTGGATAAACCTGACTCTCAAGGAGAGAGTCTCATTGCTCGTGGGAGACAAGATCAGACGGTTGATAATGATCGTAGAAGGACACAGGAACGAAATTCTCGCAGTAAATCTAAGGGTAGACTGAAGTCTTCAAACAGAGATAAAACTTGTAACTTCTGGAAGAAGAAATAACACATTAAATCTGAGTGCTATAAGCTACAGAACAAGATTAAAAGAAAAGCTGTGAATCAAAAGGGAAAACAACCAGAAAATTCTGGTGAAGCTGATGTTGTAGAAGACTACAACGATGGTGAACTTCTAGTCCCTTCTGTCAATGATTCTAAAGTAAGCATACTTGATTCAGGCTGCACCGTCCACATGAGTCCCAATCAAGATTAGTTTACAACTTACGAAATAGTTTCTGAAGGTGTTATTTTGATGGGAAATAATGCTTCGTGTAAAATCGCAGGTGTTGGAACAATTAAAGTTAAGATGTTTGATGGAGTTGTTAGAACACTTAGTGACGTGAGACATGTTCCAGAATTGAAGAGAAATTTAATTTCGTTGAGTACTCTTGATTCAAAAGGGTACAAATACACCGCTGAAAGTGGGGTTTTAAAGATTTCCAAAGGTTCCCTTGTTGTGATGAAAGGGCAAAGAAAGACTGCCAAGTTATATGTTTTGCAGGGTTCTACTATTACTGGTGATGCATCTATCGCTTCCTCTTCTTTGTCAGATGATGATATTACTAAACTTTAGCATATGCGCCTACGGCATATGAGTGAGAATGGCATGGTAGAATTGAGCAAAAGAGAACTTCTTGATGGGCAAGGAATTTACAAATTAAATTTCTGTGAGCACTGTGTTTTTGGGAAGTAAAAGAGAGTTCGATCCACTAGAAGAATCCATAACACGAAGGAAACGTTGGAGTATATTCATTCTGATCTGTGGGGACCATCCAGAGTGCCTTCGAGAGGTGGAGCTAATTATATGCTAACCTTTATTGATGATTTTTTCAGAAAAGTTTGGGAGTTCTTCCTGAAGAAGAAAAGTGATGTGTTTTCTGCATTTAAGTCTTGGAAAATTATGATTGAAAAACAAACGGGAAAAAATTAAAATATCTCCGTACAGACAATGGCTTAGAGTTATGTTTTGATGAGTTTAATAGATTATGCAAGTCAAAAGGGATAGTGAGACACTTGACAGTTCGTCATATTCCACAGCAAAACGGCATTGTAGAATGAATGAACAGAACGATCATAGAGAAGGTTCGATGTATGTTGTCAAATACCAACTTACCGAAGTCGTTTTGGGCAAATGTAGCCTCTACTGTAGGTTTTTTGATCAACTGATCTCCATCTGTTGCCATTAAGAAAAAGACTCCACAAGAGATATGGTTCGGTAATCCTGCTAATTATTCTGATTTAAAGATATTTGGGTGTCCTGCGTATGCTCATGTTGATAATGGCAAATTGGAACCGAGATCCATTAAATGTGTTTTTCTTGGTTATAAAGCCGGTGTAAAAGGGTATAAGTTATGGTGTCCTGAAAATAGAAAATTTGTGATTAGCAGAAATGTTGTTTTTGATGAAACTGCTATGCTACCTAACTTATCTCTTAAAGACTCTTCCAATAAAGAAAATCAAAAGCAGGTGGAGCATCAGATTAATACAGAGTCGACTCCTCAAGCAAGTATAAAAATTGATAATAGAGTTGTTTCTTCACCGCAATAATCTATCGCCAAAAACAGAACTAGAAGAGAAATTAAACCTCCAAAGAAGTATGCCGAGGCTGATCTAGTTGCTTATGCTTTAAATGTGGCTGAAAATATAGATGCGAACCGAGAGCCATCTAATTATTCTGAGGTAATTAGCTGTGAAGACTCAGAAAAGTGGATGTTTGCTATGCAAGAGGAGATGGAATCACTTCACAAAAACAGAACATGGGATCTTGTGAAACTTCCTAAAGGTCAAAAGGTTGTTCGTTGTAAATGGGTATTTAAAAAGAAAGAAGGGACTCTAGGAGTTGAAGAACCCAGATATAAAGTAAGGCTTGTTGCAAAGGGTTACAATCAAATTCCAGGAGTAGACTTCACAGATGTGTTCTCCCCAGTTGTGAAGCATAGTTCGATTCGAGCTTTGCTTGGTATTGTGGCCATGCATGATTTGGAGCTTGAGCAGTTAGATGTAAAAACTGCATTTTTACATGAAGAACTTGAAGAAGACATTTACATGCAAGAACCAGAGGGTTTTACAGTCTTAGAAAAAGAATACTATGTTTGCTTGCTGAAAATGTCCCTTTACGGTTTGAAACAGTCACCAAGACAGTGGCACAAGAGGTTTGATTCCATTATGACTTCTTATGATTTCAAAATAAGTAGTTTTGATAGTTGTGTTTACTTTAAGAAAAACAGTGATGGTTCTTTTGTGTATCTACTTCTTTATTTTGATGACATGTTGATAGCAGCAAAAGATAAATGAGAGATAAGAAAGGTCAAAGCCCAACTAAGTGAAGAATTTGAGATGAAAGATTTAGGACCAGCAAAGAAGATACTTGGTATGGAGATTCTCAGAGATAGAAAAATAAGTAAATTGTACCTAAGTCAAAAGGGTTATATTGAGAAAGTTCTTTGCAGGTTCAATATGCAGAGTGCTAAGCCTGATAGTACTCCTTTAGCAGTCCATTTCAGACTTTCATCGGCTTTGTCTCCATAATCAGATAATGAGATTGAGTACATGTCATATGTTACATACTCTAGTGCAATGGGATCTCTCATGTATGCTATGGTTTGTTCACATCTAGATTTATCATATACAGTCAGTGCAGTTAGCAGATATATGGCGAATCCCAGTAAAGAACACTGGAAAGCAGTTCAGTGGATTTTAAAATACTTAGGAGGTACTACTGATGTTTGCTTACAGTTTGGAAGAACTAAAGATGGAGTCATTGGGTATGTTGATGCTGATTTTGCTGGAGACCTTGATAGAAGAAGATCTCTCACAGGTTATGTCTTTACAATCGAAGGTTGTGCAATCAGTTGGAAAGCCACTTTGTAAACTACAGTCGCTTTGTCTACCACTGAAGCTGAGTACATGACGATTACTGAGGCTTGTAAAGAAGATATTTGGTTGAAGAGACTCTTTAGTGAACTTAATGAATACCTTCAAATCAACACAATATTTTGTGACAGTCAGAGTGCCATCTTTCTTGCAAAAGATCAAATGTTTCATGAGAGAACAAAACACATTGATGTTCGGTATCATTTTGTTCGTGATATTATTGCTCGTGGTGATATTGTTGTGAGCAAAATTAGTACTCATGAAAATCCTGCAGATATGATGACTAAGTCACTTCTTATAACCAAGTTTAAGCATTGCTTAAACTTGGTTGGTCATCATTGTTGAAGTTAAACCCTTAAGGTGTTTTATGGAAGAGGTGGAGAACTTGTTCGTTGAGAGTTCACGATTAAAAACTTGTTCATTGAGAATTCGTGTCAATGTGGAGATTGTTAGAATTAAGTGACCCGAATCCTTATTTAAATAAAATACAGTGGTAAAATAAAATAAAAGAAGAATCCATATAGAATTACACTTCTTTTACTTTATTTTAGAATAAGGTTTTTTAAACCTTATTAAATTCCATCTATTTGATATTAATTAGAATAAGGTATTTTAGTCTTACTAGAATATGGCTTTACAAGCCTATAAATAGATATAGTCTATTCTTCTTGTAATCATTCGAATTCGACATAGTGAATTTTCTTCTCCTTTGCTCGTGGTTTTTTCCCGAAAGGATTTCCACGTAAAAATCTGTGTGTTCTTTATTTTTATTTTATTTTATTTTATTTTTTCACATGACTAACGAATTTAGCTTATAAATAGACCCTCTTTCCACCTAGAAAAATAACTCACTACACATTTAGGTATTAGTTTTTACAAGCTTTCAAAGAATTTTGTATTTATATTTTGAGGGTTCTTATTTTAGGTTTAGGGTTTAGTTTTATCTCCATTTTTTGCACTCTTCGTTTTTGTCATTTTATTAAAATTATTTTTACCCGTGATTTTTTATCCTCTTTTGAAGAGTTTTTTCACGTAAAATATTTATGTTTGATCTTTTCAATTTCTTCATTATTTTACTTGTTCATTGTTTAATATGGTTTATCCCCAACATAAAAATGATAATTTAATTTTTAAGCATATTATATTTTAAATTTCATAAAATTTTAAATATATTTTAAAGAAATAATTTAATATAGTTTAATAAATAAATACGATAAACCTTTACCGCATGAGTTTACAAACAAATTACTTAGATCCGAAAGATTATTAAAACTTATTTATAAACGCACCCTTATTTTGGTTAAAATTTATTTTTAAAGTTTTTCATAAAATCAAATTTTCATAGTCAATGACCTGAGTATATTTTACATTTTTGCATGTCTTCCAAGGTTCCTTGCAGATTCTTTGGCGAAAATGGGTGTTGAGCATATCTATTTTCCTACTGTTGTTAGTTTTGTTTTCACCAATTTTGTAAGAATTTCTTTAGATGGGCAACGAACTAAAAATATCAATAGGTTGTTATTATTATTATTGTGAGATTGTGGATTGTAATAATGAAATTAAAATATGTATTTGAATTCAAATGTAATTGTAATAATGAGGTGAGAATAAAAAAAAACTATTAAAAATATTAAATCAAGATATATATTAATATATAATGAATTAATTTTTATCCCTTGTGATGCATGGTTTAATTGTACGTATTAATTAAAGTGCACTTAATTATTTTTATGAAAATACTTAATTTTTATAATGTTTTACTAATAATTTGATTAAAAAAAATTATGTTGATGTGTCAGCATGTAATAGGTGACAAATGTCTTAGAACTAATTGTTACTAATCCAAAACTTTATTTGTTTTTTATATATATATATGATATGTGTATGTATGCTATCATATGTATAATAAAATAAAATTACTTTTTTTTCTCCGTTTTTGCTCGATGAATTCAATAAAAATAAATGTTATATTTATATTTAAATTCAAAATTAATTTAAAGTAAAATATTATATGATGTAATTAATGGTGAGGTATATAATATGGTAATTTAATTTAATTGAATTAATTATTATATGAAGTGATTAAATTAATTTAAAATGTTATACAATGTTATTAAATTAAGTTAACAGTGGGTCTCATAATTGTAGTCTAATAATTAGAGATATATCTTGAAACTCAAAAAACTTTTACAGAATTTAATATTTCTATAGATGCTCTCGAACTTTCTTTTATATAATATATATTATTATAAAAATATATTTAAATTAAATAATAAAATTATAATTTATATTTTTTTTAAGAGTGTAATATACCTTATTATTATATCCAAAACTTATTGGTATTAAAAAGTTTCTTTTATACAATTTCTTTTTATGATTTTGCAAAAATCTTGATCATTTTTAATATTTGTTTAATTTTTTATTTTTTAGGAATGTTTTTCTATTATTATTTTATGTTTATTTTTATTTTAAAAATAGGATTTTTTTTGTATTTTTTTAAACATAGGAAACTTTTATTATTTTATTAGTAATTTATTTTTTAATTGATTCTAAATTGTTGAAATATTTTAATTTTTTAATATTACATAATTTTTCCCTTTTTTTTTCCTTAAATTTGACCAATGCGTATTATGTATTAACTGTTAACATTATTTTAATTGTCTTTGTTTCTTACTTTTAAACAATACAAATATTAAATTGCTTTATTTATTTTGAGAGATAAGTATTAATACTAAATAAATAAATAAGATGGACACTGAATTTACAGTGAATTAATTTGGAAGCAGACGATAATTGTGGACTGCGCACCATGTTAGGCTGATTAGAAAGTGTTAATGGTGAAGTACATTGATGAGGACGGTAGATTACCTTTGCTAATTAGATAGACTTTTATATTAGTCCATCCATACTATTAATATATTATTAGTTTAAATTTTCTAATACAATTATTAGTTCACTAACTCTACCGATTTGGGGTTCATAAGGTTTAAAGATTACCAGCTAAACAAAATGATTGTTGTAATAGTTAATAGTGAATTGAACTGGAAATAAAAAGATGAAATATTTACATTTAAATTTTCAATTGATAAGTTGAAGTTCTGAACAACCCTCGACTCTACTACTTCTTACGAAATGGAAAATAAAAAAATTCAAAACGCAATAATTAACAATTTATTTGACAAGAAATATGAAAACCAAAAGAGAAGGAAAAAATATTTAAAGTAATTGTAAATAATATTATAATTTATTTATAGTTAAGTGTTCTTTTTTAATAGAGAAGGGCTTTTATAGTAAAGGCTAAAAAGTACTTAAGAATATAAGTAAATAAACAGAGAATCATCTAATCCAAGTCAATAGGTTCACACAAGCATCAAACTACAAAATATCTACCAAAAAATTCAGTGCAGTATCCCAATCAATGTAGTTGAAATTCAATAAAGCCACCATAGTTAGACTATGAGCTGCCTTATTAGCACTTCTATTAATCCAGTGAAAGAAAAAAAAAAGTTAAATCAAGATTTTCAAAGCAAACAATCATGAATAATCGAACTAAATTTTAAACCATCAACAGTGTGATCATTCAATGCTTTAATAACTTGGTAGCAATCAATTTCAATCACAACATTCTTAAGATGCAAATGTTTTACCCAATACAACATCTCTCTGATCGAAACCACTTCGGCATTGTGTGGGAGCATAAGTCCTTGAGAAATTCCAGTACAAGCTCATTGGAAGGCACCATTCTCATCCCTCATAATTGATACCCATGCCGTAGCTCATTTGTGCTAAAATTAGATGCATAAACATTGCATTTTAGCCAACTGAGAGGTGGGCATCTCCTTGTCTGAACAGTCACCCTTCGTACCGTTGATTACATTGAATACACGCAAAAGCTTGTTTAGAACAACCCCAATCCTATAAAAAGGAATCAACAAAGAAAATAATATAAGAGCTTGGCACATATTTAGACTTCCACACATACAAGTTGCAATGAAACCACATGGACCAAAGGATGGCCAAGGTGCGGTATGCTTACTGTTTATCAGCTGAAGAAAGCCAAGAACCTATAAAATATGTACCGATACATGCAAATTCGCAAGCCCAACGAAAGACCACACCTTCTATGCCTTATGGCAATAGAGAAAAATATGCTTAAGGTCCCCAGTGACACCATATGGGTCATACAAAGGGGACACATCCACCCTTTTCTCAACAAACCTTAATTTGCATGGCAAAAACCTCCTTATGTACGACTATAGAAAGTTTTTTTTATTTTGGGAGGTGTAACACCTCTAACCCATAACGGTCGCCGAAACATGGTTACGGAGCATTACTGGAGTTTTCAAATCAAACAGACATAAATTTCAAACTTTTCAAATCATATCAATAAACACGTTAAAATCAATTCAAAACATACATATTGTCCCTTAAACTAGCCCTCGAGGCCCTAAATATACGTTAGAAACAAGTCGAGACTAAATCGAAAACTCAAAGAATTTTTCAGAAAACAGTGAAAATTTTCAACATTGTAGGGGTCACACGACCGTGTGGCCAGGCCGTGTGACTCACACAGCCAAGAGACACATTCGTGTCTCAAGCCGTGTCGGCATTCGAAGTAGGGACACACGGCCGTGTCCCAGCTCGTATCCGTGCCAGTATAACTCACTGACTTGGGTCACACAGCCAAGCCACATGCCCGTGTGCTAGGCCATGTACCCTTCGAAATATCCCTACACACCCGTGTGCCAAGCCCTGTGCTAGGCCGTATAACAGCCTGACTTGCAACCCTTCAAAAGCTACATGGGGCACACGACCGTGTAGCCTAGCTGTGTGTCACACACGGCTGAGACACATGCCCGTATCTCTGTCCGTGTAGACAAAAATAGGCCATTTTACAAGCCATTTTTCTCACCCAACCTAGCATGTACCTATTACCAAAATGCACATATGCACAAGTCTTAATAAGGCACCAAAATCAAGCATAAACAAGTCATATGCATATGGTATAACATTTTAAGCACCTCAAATGACAATATATAAACATATTTAACCATGTATTCAATTTGGCCAAAATGTCTAATTAACTTTCAACTAAACTTGCATCCATTCAAACCATTGAATTGGCTTACCATAGCCTATTAAATGGTACAAAATATGCCATTCATTCACTAACATCAATAGTCATATATACATTTCATAACAAGATACCAAACCAAGTTACAAGACTTATACAATATGCATATTCATCTATTACAATTCAAACCTATTAAGCCAACATTGACCATAATAAGGTTAATATTTACATGCCATAAACTAAGCTCATATCAACATCAGAATGCTAAATCACAAGCCTAACCAAATGGCTATTCCAACAACCAAAACACATGGCCAACATCAGCCAAAATACCTTTACATGCCATTATAACCAAAATTAAACATTCTTAAGTACCGAAAGAGCTGATAGATAGTGTGTAACACCCCTTACCCATACCTGAGACTGGGATAGGGTACGAGGCATTACCGGACAAAGATACAAACATCCAACCAAAATACGGGCTATAAAATTTCATTTTTTTTAACAACAGTATTACTTATTCTTACCTTACACCTTTACATTAGAATATGGTCACATCTAATGATCATAATTTATTCACCACATAAGCATGACATATCATATAGCAATGGATCAAGCATGCATAATCAATTAGGTTTACAACCCAATGATCAAATAGAAACCATATCACATGGCTATATACGATTTAACCATCATAAGCCAATACATTTGGCCAAATCATACTAACAACTATCATAAAGACTAAGTCTCTATACATGCCACTCACTTGAAAACACTTGAAATTTATCAACGATTCACATCAACGTTTTGATAGTGTGATGCTGCCTCCGACAATCTCCAACCCTGAGCCGACCTGCCAATACTCATATACGAAAATGACCATTTTTACCATTTAAGTCCACTATTTGGTATTTTCTCGATTTTAGCCTGAATCTCAATTTCCTTGATTGTTAAGCTTGGAAACTTGGCCAAACCTTAACCATGGCTGCTCTTGGTACATTCTGACTGTAACAAGAAGAAAGGGACACATTTGGCGTTTAAAATTTGTCTTTTAATTCATTTTACCCCTAAATGACCAAAATGCCCTTTTTACTATTCTTTCAAATTTTACCTAACCAATGCCATTTTTGTCCAACAAGTTATACAATGGTTTAATTATCATTTAAGGACCTCCCATTTAAAATTTCATGACAATTAGACACCTCTAACATGTAAAACTGAACTTTTACACTTTTTACAATTTAGTCCTTTTTACTAAATTGAGTGCCCAAATGTCAAAATTTTCGAACGAAATTTTCACGAAATCATTCCGTGAAATCGTAGACCATAAAAATATAATAAAAATAAAATTTTCCTCATCAGATTTGTGGTCCCGAAACCACTGTTTCGACTAAGCCTAAAATCGGGATGTTACATAGTGTGATAGATCTTTGATGACTTTCCAACCCGAACGAGCTTCCGATAACTACAAAACATAGAAAAATAACACAAAGTAAGCATGTCATGCTTAGTAAGTTTGTAACACATACAGTCTAACCTTACCAATATAATATACAACCACTAACCATGTAAACCCAACCCAACATGAGAATAACTAATTCACATACTTATATATGTACATTCATACTATTAATTTTCACAAGGTACACATTACCTACCTTCCATCAAACTAATGTAATTTATATTAGAAGCTCTTACCGAAATTCACATGAGGTAATAATACGATGGTTGACACACCCTTTTTCGTAATTCGATAATCGAAGTTATCCCTTTTCATAGTTCGATATTCGATGCTATCCCTTTTCATAATTTGATTGTCGTCACCATCCCTTTTCATTGCTCGATGGTTGTCACCATCGCTTTTCATAATTTGATAGCCGAAGCTATCCCTTTTTATAGATCGATAGCCGAAGCCATCCCTTTTCATAGTTTGATGGTCGTCACCATTCCTTTTCATTGTTGATGGTCGTCACCATCCCTTTTCATAATCGATAACTGAAGCTATCCCTTTTCGTATTCGATAACCGAAGCTATCCCTTTTCATTTGTCGATAATCGATGTTACGTCGTTGGATTTTTCCGTCAACACTCAATTTAATATTATACAATAATAGCATTCAAAATAATAAAATAAAAAAGAAACTTAAACGTACGAACTTACCTTAACAATAAACGTAGAAAGATGAAGTCAATTAATATGAACCTTTTTCTTTGCATCGATTTGGAGTCGTACGTGGTTTATCTTGATCTAAATGAATAAATTCAGCTCAATTCAATAATCATTCTATTCAATTTAACTCAAATTCAAATTTTAGCAAAAATTACAATTTTTCCCTATACTTTTAATTTTTTTACAATTTAGTCCTTAGGCTCGTAAAATGAAATTCATACAATTTCACCCCTACCCAAGCCTAGCCGAATATCATACAAGCTTATAGCAGCCCACATATTTCATTAATTCATAAATTACACCATGAATATTTTACATTTTTCAATTTAACCCTTAATTGACAAATTTATCAAAAATCACTTAACAAAAGTTATTTATCTAACAATAAGGATTCATTTTCTTCCATTAAACATCACAAAAAACTAAAATGCATTCGTGTTAAAACCTTATACATTCAAAAAAATTTCAAATTAGTCTTTGGGCTAGCTAGATTAAGTTACAACAACTTTAAAAACATAGAAATCATTAAAAACGGAATGAAATACACTTACATGCAAGAGATTTGAGTAGCTGAAAGTTCAAGCTCCTTTAATGGAGTTTTCTACCCTAATTTTTGGTTGAAAGGATGAGCATAACAAGATGATGGCTTTGTTTTTAGCCATTTTACTATTATGCATTTATTGAATTACCAAATTAACCTTAATTAAAAACATTTAAAAACACATATAAAATGTTCATAATTGTCCACTCATGATATCAATGGTTTAATTACATCATAAAACCTATAACAATTTAATAGCATAACCATCAGATCCCTTTAACGTATAGAACTCAAGTTTTGCACTTATTGCAATTTAGTCCTTTTTATCAAATTAAGCATGCAAACGGTAAAAATTTCTTAACAAAATTTTTATACGGTACTAATATCATGCTGTAGACAATAAAATATTAATAAAATAAATATTTTAGTGTTAAATTTTTGGTCCCGAAACTACTATTCTGATTTCAATGAAAACGGGATGTTATAGGAGGCATCTCATTGTTCCAAATGTTTGGCCACAGCTCATCTAAGCATCGATTAGTAACCTTAAAATAAAGGGAAGTGCAAGTTGATAATCCGTTTTAATCGAATACACACCATTATAATGCCACACTAAACTATCAACTTGATTACTTGGCAATGGTTCTGAGTGCACATGAAAATCAGCATCGTTATAGATCCAAGGATCTTTATAAATTTCAATATTAGACCCATCACATATTTTCCAACATGTCTTTCTTACAAACAATCATTTAACTGCAACAATTGTAACACCCCATACCCGACCCGATTTTCAGGTCCATGCTACAAGATGCCACATTCGTTGTCGGAGCAACTATGTTCGAATTACAGTTAAATTTAATAGTTACTACATATTATTTAGTTCAAAACATCATTATAATATATTACACAATCATATACGAGCCTAATACAAGCTTACGAAAGCTCGTCGGATGACTCGAGGTTGAATAAGGACCAAATTGTAAAATTTCCAAATTATCAGGTTGATGTAGGGACTTTTAGGGTTCCAAGTCACAGTGCTTTCAAAGTCTAATATAATACCATTTCAACAACAATTCCATCCAAAATTTTAACCATTTTAACTACTAAACCAAATTCATATTCACTAACCGACCATATATGTAATTCAGGTTAACACGACTATTCAAACTTTCAATGCAACCATTTGTAATACAAAACCAACTCAAAACCTTGATACATGCTATGTATAAAACCATAAGTAGAGCTATACAAACATTGTTGAGTTGAGGACCATAGATTGGATGTCGAGTCACTTCTTGAAACTTCGAGATCCACCTAAACATGCGCACAGAATAAACAAACCATACACTAAGCAATAATGCTCAATGGTACTTTCATGATTCAAGTCGATAATAAGGTAACATTAACCATATGAGTACAAGTAATACATGTTCTATAACCAACCAATTCAATTGTTATTCATATATCAAGTACTAGCATAATGCCCCATTTCATTTCAATAAGTTTATGTACACATATCAATTCATACAATATTCATGCCAAATAATAAATATATGCATGTTTCCATTTAGCCAAGTGTATACACATATACATAATCAATTTAAGTTTTACATTTAATCAATTTATATATAATTTATACCAAGTACCATAATATATGCAAAGTTCCCATTTGATCAAGTTTATATACACATACTATTTCATACATTATGTATATGTGCATAAACTTATTTTGTATTTTATTCAATTTAGTCCCTTTACTCGGGTTACACATATTTCTCGATATCTAACATCGAATCAAAATCCATTTTCACTTTCATTCATTAGGGACCCTATTATCACATCCTAAATATGGAGGATCTGAGAAAAAGGCATATAGTTGTGAAGTTATCTGTTTGGCGTACTATAGTAGTGTATTTTTCCAATTAACATATTTTTGAATGTTTGGCACATAGAGTATCCACCTATAGAAGTATTTAAGCATTTATTCTAATAGTTTTCTTCAATAGAAGAAAGAGTATGACAAGCGAAGAGTACGCCTCAGATTTGTTTTGAGTATGATACCCCTATTAAGTACATGTTAAAGCTATAAATGACTAATCTCTCTAAGGCCATGCCATATATTAGTTACTGCCAAATGTATAGTACCTTCAGTTTGCCTGAACATTGTGCTAAGTGGGTTTTGTAATGTGATTTAGTTAAAAACTGACTGAATGGACTGGGCAAATAACATTTGTATAAGATCCTCATTTATATTTCTTTCAGGCTTTGTAGGTCATTTAAAAGGACAAATTTTGGATACAATCGGCACTTGTCAAGTTCTACTAAGGGGAACTGGGTATATATATAGTGAGAAGGGATTGTTTGGATGGTTTTTCTTCCTTCAATATTACTATTTGGTTCTTCTTTTTAAACTTAAATGTTCTCTTCTTCTTTATTAAATTGGACGCTAAGGTTTTTAAATTAATCAGTGGATGTTCCACCTCTAGTTAAGCTTGATAGCTTTGCATGTTAAGTTTTTGAAAGAGTGAGGATGCTAAAAAACATATAAATAGTAAGTTATGAATAAGGGGCCTTGCATGGGGGTCATTTGTAGTTGAGATGATAGCAATTTGTCTATTAATGGGGTTTTAATGATGGTTAAAATTTCTCTAAACAGTTGTTGTTAATGGTTCGAGAAGGATATTCAAGTTTGAAACTTCAAGCTACAATATAGGTAAGTATCTGGTGAGTCTTTATCCTAGCTACTGAATGTGAAATGTTCAAGTAGAGATATATAAAATAATATCATCTTGTATAATTGGTAAGTGTGTGAAGCATAATAATGTCGCTGCATGTTCACATTTAAGGTAAATGAGTTATTGTATGAATAAAATAATGTATGATGTAAACCCATATGAAGTCAGGTATGGAAAGGTGAATTTTGTTAAGAGAAAATGAACAAGCCAAGTATGAAAATGAATCCGGGTAAGTGTATACTGTGTTGGATAAGGAAACATCCATTTGCGATGCCTCCAGTAAGGCAAGGACATTGCTAACCGAACAGGTAGATCACAGTGACGACAAAAATAATCATGGTGATGCCTCCAGTGAGATAAAGACTGGACTGGTAGATTATTTTCTGAAAGTCACAACTATTGAATGAGAGGAGAAAGATACTGATGCCAAAAACAGGAAGAGCTTGCCTAATTGTCTTATGAACCACTTCTTTCCATGGCTAAAATAATAACTTATTCTTCCAATTGAATAATTGCATGCTCAACTACTCTTGAATAAATGAAAATATTTTCTTTTGTTCCTACCCACCAATAAAAGCATACCCAAATATCTCTCATGGTCAAGAGGTGCATGCACACCAAGCATTAAGCAGACAGACTGTCTATCTATGTCATGTTGGAAAAATTGATTTGGAAAACGTAACGGAAAATAAGTTTAAGGGAAAAACTAGAGTTTTAAATTTTTTTTCCAAAAACAAAAACTTGGCTGTGATATCTAAAATAATAAGGACTTAATCAAAATTGTACATTTTTTTATTTGTCTAGGATGAACGCTTCGACCGAATAGTCTTCTCCTCTATCCTCAAGCTCACGTCTATCGAGTGTTGGCTCACTTCGAATTAGAAAAATTTCCACAAAATTACCACTGGGGCAATTTTTCAATTTCTCTAAATTTTCGAGCCAAGTTATAAATAAGAAAAACATCTCTAGAAATCTTCTGAAATAATTTCTTTAGAGAATTTTCTTTCTATAACTTTCTTTTAAATTCAAGTTTATGTAAAATAATGACCCAAGACTCTCTTTATATAGGAAGAGTTTAAAGAGTTTAACTAAGATCAAACTTAATTACTTTAATATTAAATTAATATAATACTTATCAAGAAAAGTATTAGATTAAATTTAATATTAAATCTATTAAAGTAATAGAATATTTATCTAAAAGATAAATATTAAATTAAATTTAATATTATCATAATCACTTTGATATTAAATTAATAAAATACTATCAAGATAAGTATTAAATTAAATTAAATATTAAATTTATTAAAATAATATTATTTTAGGAATAGTTTATATGAAATCAAATTATTTGGTATAGTCCCAGTAGGAGTGTGATTCTTTCACTACTTAATCGTCGAAGAATCACTGCCGTTGGCCATCGGAATATTGTCATTGTAGTCTTCGTGCCCAGTGGTGTCATCGCAGGCGCGACACACTAACAACACCTTGAGTTAGTTCGGTCCAAGCAAGTGATGGCTCGATTGGTCCGTTCCAACCATCGATTGAAACATTAGCCCGACTTCACATACCGGGTCTTGTTCGACGATTTTTGATTCTCGATTCCAACTTTCAATCTCAAGTCCAATTTTCAAGTTCAGTTACTCATTGTGCCAATTATCTAACTTGAAAATTAATTTCCAAAAAATATCATATTTATTTTAATTAATTTGATTAATTTAATTTTGCTTGATCAAAATTAATGTTCCCAAAAATCAATGAAATTTTCTAAAATTAATTTTTCTAGAAAATTCTTTAATCAAATTCTTTAGTTGAACAATTCTCACGACCTCCCAATTTAATTCCACATCAAATAAATTAATTCAATTAAATTATTTCCAAAGTCGTAGAATTTTCTTGTGATTCAAATACAGTCCAATCAAGCTTTTATTGAGCTAATTGAGGGATCAATCGAACATATACAATTAGACTCTTGTAATTGCAATTATGTCCAGAAGCATCGTTCTAATAATTCACAATTTACTTAATCATGAAGTCTGTCCACAATAAGTACCATGAATGAAAACTCCTTATTATATACTCTTTAAGAAAACAATTCATCCAACTGCTTTGTCCAATTACCTCGTCATGTGTGTGTTACCCTCATATGATATCATTGATTCCTTTGAGTTAAATCTATTCACTCAATACAATCATATTTTGTCTCATTGTCACCATTGTTTCTTCTTAATAATTAATATGATCACTATCAACAAACGACTGTGATAAATTACTCATTCGAGAACAAGAAACCTATGACCACGTTTCATATTTATCAATCTACATAGTGCTAAGGAGGGGATATCATTAATTCTTTAATCGAGTTATGAATTTCATTGTTGCTAGTAAAGTCATGACATACACAAGTCATGTATCCAACATACTGGCTATAAACTCGATCAACTTTAGAGCATAAATCTCCACTTATATCAATGCACATGAGTTACATACGCATGGTTAGCGACTAACTCAGGATTTAGGTACATCCCACCATGAACGCCACAAGTGAATTAATTCACAAATGGATTCAAAACTAATTCAACTTGGGTCTAGTCAAATTTTTCATTCTTCCAATGCGTACATCTATGTCTTTACCCGTGGGGTCAACTACTCCGATAGCTAATACTAGCCATCTCCCCAATTGGAATTGTAGACGACATAATAATCATTCTAAGTATTTGAATCAAACGCTCACTTTGATTCTTTTATGAGATTACGGACTCGTTTAGATTATCTACTGAAGTAAGTTGTATTTCTCGCAATGTAAACGTTCTTACAGTGCCACTTATTATCAGTTTGAACTTAGACAATCAATGAGCTAATATTTGTTTGTCACAATTTCGCTATATATGGAAAACATGAAAGACAAAAACTCAAAATATATAATAGTAAAATGTGAAATTAAATTTATTTATTTATTTATCGTTCAAATACATAAAAAAAAGTTACATGTTTACTATAATATGGGCATATTTCCCAACATGTCATTTATACTAAAACTAAACATTATACCTGACTTCTTGAAATCAATAGCCTGACCTGAAGCCTTCTCATAAACGGTCAATATCTTCCAAATAGAAATGTACTTAGTTGAAGTTGCTCGAGAGAACAAAAAATTGTCATCGACAAAGAATAAATGTGACACACTCTGACTTCCACAATAAGCCGAAACCCTATGCAGACGACCCCATACTTATTGAAGTAACATACATCATTATCCAATGCACCCATTTCTCCACAACTCCCATCTTGATCATAATAAAGCTCAAGAAATTCTAATCAACCCGATCGTAGCATTTGCTAATATCATGTTTAAGTGTTATTATTCTATCTATTGTAAGTGAAATTTTCAACTCTAAAGGGTTAAGAGAATAACATATGTCCATATTTATTTATTTTTAATTTTTTTACTATTACATGAAGATACATGGTTGTGTGCTTCTACAATTTTTTTATTCCACTAGCATTGGATCAAATAATTTTTTATATATTAAATATTTATTGAATAATTATTTAATACAATCACAATGGAGTTTTTTTAAGTACAATATCAAATTTAACTCTTAACGTTTACATTTTTGTCAGTTTGATTTTTAATTTTTTTTTAGCTAATTTAACTCCCAACCTTTTAAAAGGAGTCAAATTTGACCATTAAACCTTTTTGAAAAATATTCGAATTAACTTTTTAACATAAATATTGACTAAAATATTAAATTTTTAAACATGACAATCCGCATAGCAATTCATGTGTACTTCCTTTTTTTTTTCCTTTTGAATTTTCATGAACTTTTTATAATTTATAAATTTTGAATATTTTTTGTAATTTTATAATTATTTGATTACATAGTAAATAAAATAAATAATGACATGTTAGCATAAAGAGCACGTAAAGTGCCACATGGGCTGCCAACCCACAATTATTATAAAATTAATATTTTAATAAATATTTTTATTAAAGAAAAGTAATTTTACTCTTTTTGAAAACTCAATTGAAAGCAATTTCACTCTTTTTGAAAAACTCAATTGCCACGTTTAGAGAAAAAAAAGGCTAAATTAACAAAAAAAAAAAAGTAAATATTAAAGATTAAATTTATTATTATTCTCATTTTACTTTACAAATGTTATTAAAAATTTGCGACATGTTAATTGATATTTAAAATATTAAAAGAAAATAAATGAATAAATGATGATATCTCAACTTGTTTATGAAGTAAAAGAACTCCATAATTATAATTTCTATGTCTTATGATATATTTTATTATAGTTTCAAAAAAAACAAGAGCAATGAATAACAGAGTAAATCATAATTAATTGGATTGTATTTTTTGTTGTTTTTACAACGCTAACAACATAAAATAAGAACATCTAAATTGTCCGATAGGGAACTAATTAATACAAAATTTTCTAAGAAAAGGCCTAACTATTTAATTCATCATTTTTTTTTCCAAATTGCTAATATAATCAACCTTTTTAAATGGGTATCCATTTATATTGGTACAAAATTAAAGTAGTTTTACATTAGTTTTTATTTTTTGTACGATTAATATTTTATCGATCCAATTATTGAATTTATTGATATAAGTGCACTTATCATGCATATAAATTTTTGAACTGATTCGATATCTCTATCATATCAATCTAAAATATTGTGTGTGTATGTATATATATTTATTAAATGGTTTAAAATTTTTTCATAAAATAAATAGTTAATTTTTTTTAACTTAAGTCAAATTTGATATGTACAATCAATATAGATATATAATAGTTGGATTATTAAAATATTAATCATATAAAAAAGATACAAAAAATGTAAAACTAAAATAATTTTACCCACCCATCTTAAATTAGTAGATTACCTCTTTTACCTCTAAATTCTCAGAAATTTTTATTTTATTACATAAGTTAAAATTAACACTTATCTTCAAGTTTAGTAAAATTTATAATAAAATTGAATGATAAAAAAAAAATTGGAAATTTTTATCATGATTAAGACCTTCTTTGATAACTCGTTGAAAAAATCAAATTAAATAAAAATTAATATTTTCAATGATTTAAATTTTTAAGCACATTTAATAATTTATAATAAAAACTTGTAGAATTTTTCAATAAAAAATATGAAAAATAACAAATAGATAAGGAACTACTCATCATTTAATGTATAATTTTTCAATTATTTTTATTTCTATTTTATTTCTTTTAACATTGTCCTTTAAAATGCATTATATTTAAATTTTTAAAAAATATACATTTATCAAACTATCTAATTATATTATGTACTTAATATATAAGAAATACATCAAACAATTTTTACAACTTAAATTCGGATTTAATTTTTAATACATAAAATTTCAACATTTAATTTTTTTCGTATTTAAAATTTTAATTTATCAAACAACACTTAACTATATTTTCTAATAGGCATTGGCTCATTGATGTTGGTTACTTTGTGCAACATGTGAAGCTATGAGTATCCTATTTTGCAACCTAATAAGTAAACATAGTAAAAAGACACCTACAATTAAATAATTTTATTTTTAAGAATTGAAAAATATAATTAAGATACTTCAATTACATTTATGTAATTACAAACAATTATATCTAAATTTAATTAATATAACTGTTCGAACACGACATTTAAATTATACATCAATAATAATAATTTAGAAGGGATAATGGGAAATGAAATATGAAAATGTACTCTCAAAAACTTGTATATGAATTCAAACCTCCTCTACCAAATCTCCAAATTCATATTAAATACGTTTTTAGAATGAAATCTCAACGATCTCATCATATCATTAAAATATTGGAATCAGATAATGCAAAGAAATTTCAAGACTCTTCTCTTCTTCATGTTCTTGGTCAACGTTCTAGTCCTTTGCATCCCAGCAAAATTATATATCTTAATCAAAATACCCTCGTATTCTTCCTTCACTTTAATCTCTCATTCTCAACGTTTCTTTCGTAACTCTGATGCTGATGAATATATTATTTGGGATTCTCGTAATTAATGTCTTTGTATATTTTAAGGTGTTTAAATTTTAGTTAAAATTGAATTAATCAATTAAACTGATTTAATTCGGTTATTTGAACGGTTAATTGATCTAATTCGGTCGGAGATCAGTTAATAATTTTTTTGGAAATTTGATTATCAATTATTTCGGTTTGAAATTGGGTAATTAACCAAACTTAATAATTAATAATACAAATTATATGTAGTTTTAATTGAGTTAATTCGATTAATTCGGTCAAATGAACATTATCAATTTATTTTTTTGATATGTTTTATAATTGTTTTAACTAAAAAATCAAAACGTATAAATTTCGGTTAACCAAAATATTTTGATTTGGTTAAATTTTTTTCTAAAAAAATTTAAATTCAATTAACGATTAAAAAATTAAAAAATTCAGTTAATTTAATTAATAATGATTCAGTTTAATTAACTGTTTGAACACCCTTAATAATTAGAATACAAAGGCAATATATGGTTGGTTGTCTTTATTACACTATTTAAATCTCTTATCTTTACTATGAAGGTTTTTACTAAGTTATTTTTACCAAGTTAGAATGAAATAAATTAAAAAAATAATTATATCTTTTTAAAAAAATAAATAATTACTATAAAAATATTTATGCATGTAAAATCTTTAAAATAATATATTTCAAAATATAATATCAATGTTTAAACCAGAAATGTGATATATATTACCTTTTATAATTTATTTTCTTCCACAAACATTATGGGTGTAACATAATTTTAATATATTGTATATATATATATATATATATAATAGATGCAAGAGTTAATTAAACACTAACTCAATCGAAAAGTAATTAGAGTCTATTTTTTTATAAAATAACAAATATTAATCCGAATGTATTTTTTATATTTTTATAAATATTAATAGAGTTAAATTTAAATTTTAAATAACATAATGTTTAACTATCATTTGATTATATATATTACATCTCTCATCACAGATGTGCAATAATCTAGTACAAAAAATTAAAATTTCAAAAGAAAAAACCCTTGTATAACTAATTAGCATACTTGAACTACGAAATCAATGTAACATGCATTTAATTAAATTATTAGTTATAAATGAATTTCACTATTCGTTATAAAATAAAAAGAAAATCAAATGTACGTAGAATATTGTAGGTTTAGAAAAAATAATTGGTAGGAGGTGGCGATATGGGGGCTTGAATGGGAAAGAAATAGAGATAGAAAGAGAAAGGAATTAATAAATAAGAATAGGTGGGGGATATGCAAATTGAGGTTTTGTGGGGGAGACGATGCTCGGTCAAGAGAAACCCGTGACCACTGCTGTTGCTGATAACTACCGCCCCCACTTTTTCTCTCTCTTTCATTCTTCCTTGTATTTTTTTTTCGTTAAATTTTTTTTTCATGTAATTAATATATTGTATAAAAATAATTAATATATAATATTTTAAAATAAATAATTTTTAAATTTTAATTCAACTATTACTTAAAATTAAAAAACTTATCAATTAAATCTTAACTTGATTGACATAAACATTTTGTTAATATAGAAGGATATAGATTCAAGTACGTTGAAAATTATTATTCTTTTATTTATGGATTGAGAAGAACTACGAGATAACTTTAGACTTTTTTATATAAAAAAATAGATATAATAACTTTAATGAAAAAAGATAATTTCAATTTTTTTTAAACGGAACGGCACCTCCCTAAGGGAGGGGTAATGATAATATCATATGAAAATTTTCACTGAAATTTTTTTTATAGATATATGTTTCCCAATTTTAACTTTTATGTAATTTTCAAATTTAGGTGTTTGATTTCGATGTGATTATTAATGTTAAATTAGCTTTTTTCCCTTCTATGATTATGATATTTTTTAATATTGTTATTTTCGATATTATAAAATTGTGACACATTATAATTAAGATATCATCATTTGAAAATTGTAAAAAAAATAATTTTTAAAAAAATAATTCAAACTCTTTAAAAAATTGTAAAAACTTAAAAAAAATATTCCAAAATATTCTAAAATTCAAAATACACAATTATGTATATTTTTAATTTAAAATTTCTTAAAATTCACAATAAAAACTCCCTCAACCAATGACAAACACCCAGAAAACGTATCGCAAAATGATTTCAGTTTTCAAGCTGGTGAAAACCTAGAAAGTAACTCAGCCGGAGAACTAACTATTGCGAGTTTTGTAAGCTCAAGATTTCTCTCCCTAGTCTTTATAAATTCTACGTTTTCTTGATTTTGATTTTGTTTTTTATTGAAATTTCTAGTCTAAATGATCGCATCCAATGGCTCCTATTTATTTCAAATAATTTAATATATCCATAAATAATATGTATAATATAGATTTTATGGTTAATGACCAAATTGCCACTTTGTGGTAAAATTGCACTTTACTGTCTTTTTTCTCACCATTTTCCTATATTCTATTTAAAATACTTAATACTTCATTCATAACCGTGAATATTCCATGCATAAATTCACAATTGGGACTTTTCTCAATAAAATGAGAAATTTACTATTTAATCCTCAAACTCTCATTTTCATTCAGTTTAGTCTTAAAATTCTTTTTTCTTTATAGTAACTCACTATTATGGTCGTATGAAACTTCATTAATACTTTCTAACTAATTTCTTCATCATTGGGAAATTTACACTTTAGGTCCTCATAGTTTACAAATTTACAATTTAGATCCCAAAGTGACTTCCATCGTGTTAGTTCATTCCCTATGTCATCCTCATGTCCAACAATCATCATCAATTTGATTAAATTAAATTATAATCCTTTAAATTTTCCCAATTTACAATTTGGTCCCTTTATGTCGAAATCTCTTGGTCTCAATCAGTCTCTCAAAATTTGCTTTTCTACAACTCGAAATAATTATTTACAACTTCATTTATAGAACTTGTTTTCGAATTTCCTTCAGAATTTCACATATTGGGTTGTGAAGGGCAATCGAGCTCATTGGCTTTAAGGGTTCAACAAATGCATTAGCCTCTGCTCGATGTTCACTGCGAAGTAATGGGCTGATTTTGAAGGTTTGAAATTGGTATGGCAACAAGATTTAAGTTTGTAATTGTGGAGACATTGGAATGTTGTTAAAGAGATTCAAGCTTCTATTCATAGAAGCAGTGCAGCAGGTGTAAAATGGCTCGGCAGAATTGCGAGATTAGCTTCTCTCATATTTATAAAGCGAGGAATCAAGTCGCGGACTTATTAACCAAAATTGCAGCACCTGCTGAACTCAGCCTGCAAGAATTAATATTAATTAATCTAAACATTTGTTATCTTAAAACGTTGAGATAAAATTTTCTTAAAGCACCTTTTTCAGGACATATATATATATATGCCTAATAAGTTGGAATGCATATTTGTTAGAAATAAATTCTGCCTCAGCAATTTGACCAAAATAGCTAAGGATGTGAGTAATTTGTACTAAATAATGTTATTTTAAAAGTACAGGAGTTAAATTATGTCAAATTAAAGTGTAGATACAAGATTTTAAATATAAATATAATAGTAAGACGACAACCATAATTTTACCTAAAACAATCTATACCTAACCCAATCACCTTTATTTTTAATTTTTTATTAAAATTTAAATATTTTTAGAAATCTAATTAATAAATATTCTATTTTTAATTATAATTATAGGGAAATAAAAAAATAAAACAGAAATAATTAGATCTTTCTTAATTATTTTTATCTTTCGAGTAAAAAGATACCGATCGGAATTGATCAATTAAATTTCTATAGCTAGTGAAACTGAACACATATTGATGAAAACACACAAGTTAGATTTTATTTTTATGAATTTATCGTTTGATTTAACAAAAAAATTTGATGATTTTTTTTAATTAATAGAGTAATAATTTCAGTCATTATAATTAATTTAATACATATATAGTGATAACAAATTCTTAATATCCGTAAAGTTGACAAAAATCTACCGACTAAGCATAAAAAAAAAAAAAAAAGGAAACTCGTTTATCATTTCTTATGTATGGAAGTGAGACTTTAATTTCAAGGTTTTTGTCCTTTTTCTTTCGAAGTCAGTTGAGAGTCGAGAAGGATCTCTTCACCCTTGCACAGAACACTATATATTAGTAATTAATTATATAGAGGAAAGAATTTCGGAGTGATAGAGACAACTTCTTTCATTACCTGGTAATTAAACATATAAAATATTTAAAATGAAATTATCAAATCTATATGCATATTTCTGGGTTAACAAAGACAAGCATATATAGTGAAATAGTAGAGTGGCTGAGTTATCTAGCTCGTTCCAACTAGAATCCATTGCTAGCAAGATTTGGTTACCAATTTATTGATCTAATTGGTCATCAAATTATTGTTAGGTAGTGTACTTTAACAAGAATGATGAAACTTTTGGCTTATTATTTTTACCTACTTCATTATAATAATATAATAACGTCTTACTCTTGACTTCATATCTATTTCTTAATTACTTCAAACCATGATATATTAAAATTTTGGCTATCCTTTTCTATGGACCCAGACCGACCATTCTAACCTCCTACTGGAGTTTTTGTTCATTATATAAATTATTATTTAAAAATGATCGTAGAATTTAATTGATTTTCGAATTTTTTTCAGCTTTTTTTTTTAATATATATGTAAAGCTGTTGTGTACTGGAAAGTTGTAGTGTTGCCCACTTACAAAGCTTCATCAAAACCATTGACTCCACAACTTAATTCTTAGTTTTCCTTTTTTTCTTTTTTCTTTTTTTTAACGTTTAGTTTCGTCAATTCACATTTCATTAGCTAAGAAAATATCCAAAGCGGTGCAGCTGTTACGAAAGTTTGATTCCTCGTGTGAATAGAAATTTGAAAGAAAATAAAAGTTAAATAAAGTTTTATTTCGTATCTTTAGATTGATTTAAATGTCCGATTATTTATCTGAATTCACTAAGTCATCGTATATTCGCGAGAGTTTAGATAGAAAAAAAATTTAACCCATTAAATGGCTTTTGGGTTGAAAAAATAAAATCCATTTAAGAAATCAATACAACTTTTATTTTATATTCTTAACTTTAATTATTAATATGGTTTTTTATTTTTATTTTTATATTTGTATTATATAATATATTTTACAAAGAATTTTTTTTAAATTTAATAAAAATAAATTTACTATAACCTAAATAAAAAATCATATTTTAATTAAAGAATTAAAGTGCACATTGGCATACATCCTCTTGTGTGCATTCTCCTTGCTAGAAGGGGAGGCATATCAATGGTGGGAAACGTTGACAAGTGTCATCCTTGAGGAGCTGATAGATTGGGAATTCTTTCTAGAGAAATTTAGAGAAAAGTATGTGAACCAGATGTATGTTGAACAAATGAGGGAGTTTTTATATCTCAAGTAAGGATGAATGTCAGTGATGGAATACAAACGAGAGTTCATTAGACTTAGTCGCTATGTAAAGGATATTTTTCAAACCGAGAAAGCCTTATGTACGAAGTTTGAATTAGGCTTAAAGGATGAAATTCTCGCCCTGGTGGCAGCACCTGCATGTCAGAGTTTAGCAGCCATGATGGCTAAAACCCATAAAATGGATATGATAGTTCAAGAAAAGAGTAGAGCACATGACAGGGAAAGACTGAAATGTGGTTTTCTAGTCCACCATATTCTTCAAATTTCAAGAAGCCAAAAGGTAAAAACTTCTCGGCGTTAAGGAGGGATTCGCAGCCCGTGAGTTTTAGATGTGATGGAAGTGGCCGACAAGCCACCTCGATGGCGAGTATAGGCGGATCTAGGATGATGAGGAATTCTATCTGCAAGCACTGTGGGGGAAATCATAGAGGAGAATGTTGGATGTATACCACAGCTTGTTTTGAATGTGGGTCTCTAGACCATCAGCTTAGAAACTGTCCTTCCAAAGTTGAAGTAAGTTCAGAACAATCTATACGTGGGCCCCAAACTATTCAAAAATAAGTGAGATTAGGAGTGGCAACAAAATCAGGATCAGATTAGGGGGCTAAAAAAAAGCTATACCAAGACCAGCTCTAAAATGTCTGTTGGAGCATATATGATGAAGGCAATAGAAGATGCTGACTTGCCAGGTTATAACGTGTAAATTTTATTTTCTTGGAAACAACATTCATGCATTAATAGATTCGAGTTCAAACCATTCATACATCTGCATTAAATTCGTAGATCGTATAAGTCTTGAAGTTGTTTATTCTGAGAAAAATATATTAGTGACCAACCCCCTTGGTCAAAGTACGATAGTTAATAGAGTGATTAAGAACTATCCATTGATTTTTAGCAAGCACACCTTTTTGGTGGACTTGTTGTTATTAATCTTTCATGAGTTCGATGCTATTCTTGGATTAAATCAGTTGACCAAACATACCATAGTAGTTGACTGTCAACTAAAGGTGTATGTCTATTAACTGAAAAAGTAAAAGAACTGTTGTTGCCTAGCGTACAGACCAATTTTGCGAGCAAAATAATTTTTGTAGTATCCGCCAGAAAGTTAATGATTTAGTGCACAAGTGCCTACTAGGCATATATTATGGATTTGTCTGATTCAAGAATGGATATCAGCCAAGTCCCGATTGTTAAAGAGTTTTCTAATGTGTTTCCGGGAGAACTTCTAAGTGTGCCACCAGATAGAGAAGTAGAGTTTTTGATTAAGTTAGAGCCTAATACTGCGCCCATATCCTGTGCCCCCTATAGAATGACACCATTGGAACTGAAGGAATTAAAGACGCAACTACTAGATCTTTTGAATAAGGGATTTATTCGACCAAGTGTTTCATCTTTGGGTGCTCCAATCTTATTTGTAAAGAAGAATAATGAGACTCTCCGCCTATGCATTGATTGCTGCAAACTGAATAAAGTGACTATGAAGAATAAATATCCACTACCTCGAATAGAAGATTTGTTTGACTAGTTAAGTGGAGCTATAATCTTCTCAAAAATTGATCTGCATTCTAACTATTATCAGGTGAAATTCAGAGGTGATGATGATCCAAAAATTGCATTCCGTTCATGGTATGAGCATTATGAGTTTTTGATGATGCCGTTTGGATTAACAAATGCGCTAATAGTATTTATGAATTGATGAATAAGGTTTTTCAGACCTAGTTAGATCAGTTTGTAGTAGTCTTTATTGATGATATTTTAGTCTGCTCTAAAATTCTGGTTGATCATGAGCAATACCTAAGGATTGTGTTAAGAACTTTATGTGAGAACCAGTTGTACGCTAGATTCAACAAATGCAAATTTTGGCTGAGAGAAGTTCATTTACTTAGTCATGTTATTTCTGTTGAAGGTATCACGGTAGACCCTAATAAAGTTAAAGCCGTGCTTGATTGGAATTTGCCAAATAGTGTAACAGAGGTATGTAGCTTCTTAGGTTTGACAGTTTATTACAAGAGGTTCGTAAAAGGGTTCGCCATGTTGGCAACACCTCTCAACGTTTGTTAAGGAAGAAGGAAAAGTTCGAATGGACAGAGGCGTGTCAAAGGAGTTTTGATAAGTTGAAAGTTGTTCTAACTGAGGCCCCAGTATTATCCCAACTAGAATTTGGCATGGAGTATACTGTGTACATTGACGCATCTCTTAATGGGCTAGGATGTGTGCTTATCTAAAGAGGAAAGTTGCTGTGTTTGCATCTCACCAGCTCAAGTTGCATGAAAAGAATTATTAAACTCATGACTTAGAGCTTGCAGCAGTAGTGTTGAACTAAAGATAAAGAGATATCACTTTTATGGGGAGAAGTGTCATGTGTTTTCAGACCATAAGAGTTTAAGGTATCTGATGATACAGAAGGATTTAAATCTGCACATGCAACAAGGTGTTTATGATTGTAACACCCCTAACCTGTATCTGTCGCCAAAATAGGGTTACAGAGCATTATCGTAAAAATGCAATTCAAGTCATTCATTTCCAACATTTCATAATCATTGCAAAATCCAATCAAACACATACCTAAAGTCCCTTTTTCGAGCCCTCGAGCGCTTAGAAACACTTTAAAAATGATTCGAGACTAAATCGAGAACATTTAGAATTTCATGGAAAAAGATAGAAAAATTCATACTAAAGGGGTCACACGGCCGTGTGGCCAGGCCCTGTGACTCACAGGGTGAGACAGACGCCTGTGTCTTAGGTTGTGTGGACATTCGAAGTAGGGACACACGGTCGTGTCCCAACCCATGTCAGTGCCGTATAATTCTTTGACTTGGTTACACAGCCAAGCCACACGCCAGTGTGTTAGGCCATGTAACTCTCAAAATGTAATCTTTAAAACCCTATAGGAAACACACAACTGTGTCGCATGGCTGTTTTACTCACATGGCTGAGGCACACGCCTGTGTCTCAGGCCGTGTAAACAAGAAATAGTCCATTTTCAAGCCATTTCTCTCACCCAAAACATGTTCATACATACAAACCATTTGCACCTATTTCAAACATTCAAAAATGTACCTGAAACATGCATAATAAAACTAGATCAATATGGCATTTTTCCATACAACCAATATGCCCAAAAGGCATCTCAAACATAAATATTAAAATCAACCTAAACACATACCTGTTTTGGCATAATTCAATAAACACAACCACAAAGCATCATGCCAAGACATAGCACAATTGATCAAATCTCAAACCACAACAAAATATACCAAATTGATATTAAAAACATACATCTACTTAACCATTTCTATAACACCCCTCGCCTGTATCTGATGCCGGAATAAGGTTCGAGGTATTACCTGTCTTAAACTCAACCACTATATAAAATCGGGCCATGAAATCTCAAACAATTTAAAAACTTTTCCTTTCTCATGTAATCTGCCCAAATATGGGCTTACGAGACCCAAAATATACATATGGGGTGGTTCGGAGCCCAACTGAGAACTCATTTAAAACTTTAAAAAATTTCATGCAACAAGGCTCTACATGCCCGTGTGGTTATAGAGCACACGACCGTGTGCTTGGGACACGTCCATGTCCTGTACCCGTGTCTGAAGACCTGGGCATTCTGCCAAAACAACACGGCCCAAGCACACACCCATGTCCTTCACATGGCCGAGACACATGGCTGTGTCTCTTGCTCGTGTACTACTAGCATACATACTGACTTTATGACACGGCATGGACACATGCCCGTGTGCTAAAATGACTTCAAAATTTTAAGTGCAGGGGACGCATGGCCATAACACACACCCATGGGTGTGAGCCGTGTGTCACACACGGCCTAGACACACGCCCGTGTGTCTTACCTGTGTGGACAAACTAGGCTATTTCCCAAGCCCATTTGTCACCCTTTTTGCACAACCTACACAAGGTCATTTCAATATACAAATCTCATCACAATGGACACTAATTCATCCAGAGCAAGAACATCATACGCGTTCATCAAAATGAATAATAGCCATTATTCTGGGCTTGATACAAAATAAAGGGCTTTTGACTTAAGCCAAAATACATAAACGATTCTCATGATGTAACATCCTAGTCTAGCCCTGTACATGCCACCTTCAAAAATATAAATCAAACTATATTGAATATTGCGGCTGATAGTGTGATCGATATCTCTGACTTTAATGGATCTTTAAGCTAGTTTGGCGACACTGAAAGAAGAGGGAACAGAAAGAGGGTAAGAATAAAGCTTAGTAAGTTGCACATAAATAAATATACAACAACAATCTCACTAGTAGTCATCATACTTATAGCTCAAAGGTAAACACAATTTAACTTACTCATTACCCTCTACTCGAGTCACATTTTCTAAATTAAGCTCGTTACTCATGCTTACCATATAGGTACTTGTAACACTCACAACATGATTATTCTTTCTTTATCAAAATTGATCTATAACTCTCACCATTGAAACGTTTGGAATACTACTGGATATTCTATGAACCTTCAACATGGGATATATTGCCGATGCCATGTCCTAGACATGGTCTTACACTGGCTCTCATATATATACGTGCTGATGCATGTCCCAGACATGTCTTACACTAGCACAACTCTTAACTGATGGCTCACCAAATTTTCATGCACAATAATATCATACTATAACCTCATAAAAATAATAAAATAATAATTTTTTTCTAACTTCGAATTTGTGGTCCCGAGACCACTATTCTGACTAGGCCCTAAATCGGGCTGTTACAATTTCAACATTAACCATTTAAGCACGAAAATGTCAAAATGTCATCGCTCATAAAACCACATATATATACATGCCAAACTCATGAATTAAACATTAGATATAGTCCACCTATAAATGCCATTATAACCATGGCTAAAAGCCTCAAAATCTATCGATAAATTCGATGGATAGTGTGATGGATCTTCGATTAGCTTCCAACCCGATCGAGCTTCTGATAATCTGTAAAGTAAAGGAAAATAACTACGTAAGCAATGAATACTTAGTAAGCTCCTATAAACTTTAAGCATAATATTCCATTTCAATAATAAACTTTATAGAATAAATATAAACCTATGCCAATTAGATAAGATTCAAAAATCTATATAATCATTGACTCACAAATAAGTAAGTTCATTAATGCAGCATATATTTATCATTCATAACATGATAAGATTTTATGAGACGTAATTTATAACTATCAAACTTTCTATAAGATTATAGACCTTTCAATTTACTTAATTTCCATTCTGTTCTCAATGCTTATAATAAGCCTAAACGACATTATCAATTCCCGACTTAGTGTATTTATCGATGATATAGATATATTCATCCATAGCATATGTAAATTTCTCACATATAAGTACATCTATCAAACTCATTATTCCCTTTTCATCAAATTTCATTTCGACTATGAATTTACCATTTCATTACCTTTCCTCACCCGTTTCATATGCATAACACACAAGATATAAGCATAACATCAACCATGGCTACAAACTAGTGCATTTAAACATAGCTCTTTTGGAATCAACTACATGATAAACCATTTCATAATAAATTACATACTTTGATTTATACCACCTTTTCATGAACATAAGCACGTTACCAATTGAGCACTTACCGTTTTGATGTATTTCATTAAGACTAAACATGATATAATTCAATCATAAACTTGGCACAATCCTAAGCACCAATAACAACACATGTTAGCATAATTGAATATAATTCATGTGAACTTAACATAGATAACCATTATACTTGAGCATGATCCAATTGGATTTATTATCCTTCATAAGATATCATGTTTTCCATGTATCACCATTTCAATAAGTTTCATACACACATGTCTTGGTTCATATTGAACACTTACCATTTCATTTTCATAACACAAAAGACATAAACATAACATTTACCATAGTCACAAGCTAGTGATTAAACACATAACTTAGTAATGTCATCACATGGTAAGATATGGTACATAAACATAACATCACTTAAATCATACCTTTCATAATTATGAACATTTATACTTTGATCATTGGTACATCATACCTTTCCCTATTTTTCGTAGTGAAGTCAATCGAAACCTTTACCGAAGCTCACACAAGTGTGCTAAACGATGGTCGAAACCATTCATTTTCTTTAATCAATGGTCGAAAGCATCCTTTTTCATATTCGATGAACACTGCAAAGAAGATTGAAACCCCGGTACACGTTTCATATTGTGCCATAGTCCAACTATGGTCTTACATGTGCACTGCCATGGCCTTGCCATGGTCTTATGCTCATAGTGCCATAACCCGATTATGGTTTTATCATTAGAATGCCATAGCCCAGCTATGGTCTTACATATATATATATATACACTTCTATGGTCGAACCATGGTCTTACATTTGAAAAACTGCCATAGCCTCGTTATGGTCTTACGTAAACATTGTCATGGTCCAACCATGGTCTTGTACATTTTTATGTTGTGTTGCCATAGTGTCTTTCAACCTTGGTTTTATTCGTTTCCTTCAAGCTAACAAATTTGATTCACATATATACACAAATAGATAATAATTTATCAAAACAATAATTAATTGTACTAACCAAGTTACGAACTTACCTGGCTAAATTACAGAAATAACAAAGTTCAGGGGCATTTTGGTAATTTTCTATTTTTTGACTTTCCACTCTATATTGATCTCAATTAATAATTTTATTCAATCTATTAATTTAGACAGTAAAACAGTGTATTTTATTCAATTTAGTCCCTAAGCCTAAAACATGCAAATTAGCCATTTTTATTGAAATTTTGCACTAGTTGAATATTCACAGCCTCCCTCTCAGCCCATTTTTGCAATAATTTTGCATCAAATCCTTGTACTTTTATTATTTTAGCAATTTAGTCCTTAATAAAAAATTCATCAAAAATCACTTAACAAAATACTTTTAAATAACAACTAATATTCCAAATTCATCCTTTAACATAAAAAAATCACTAGATTCACCAATGGCAACATTTAAAATCTTTGACAGTTTCAAAATCGAAGGTACGGGCTAGCTGGACCTAGTTGCAACGATCTCAAAAACATTACTAAAAACTGGGTAAAAATCACTTACCATGCAAGAGAAAATCACCATGGCCAAAAGCTTCATCCTTAACTCCACGGTATTCGGTTCCAAAATAGAAGAAAGATTATGTAACAACCCATTTATGGGTCAAATCAGAATGGAGGTTTCGGGACCAAAAATCCAAAGTAAAAATATTTATTTTATTACTATTTTAATTTCTACAGCATGATAGAATAATTGCGTGAAAATTTCATTAAGAATTTTTATCGATTGAGTACTCAATTTAACTAGAAGGACTAAATTGTAATAGGTGCAAATTTTGAGTTTTATAAATTAAAGGTAGTAAATTGTTATGAATTTTTAATTAGAGGTCCTTAAATGAAAATTAGACCATTATACTTTAGGGTGGACAAAAATGGGCATAGAGTAAATGAATTTATAAAGTTTAAGTGAAGGGTAAATTGGTAAATTGGTAAATAAAGACAAATTAACTAAATCAAAGATGTCCATCTTCTTCAATTTAGTCCCCCTAGCCAAATTTTTGAGGAGAAGACAAAGCTAGGGTTTGGCCAACTTTCAAGCTCGATTGTAAGTCCATTCTTGTCCCGTTTTTAATGATTTCTACATTTTTTAGATCGTGGTAACTCGATCTAACTATTTCAAGGACTAATCTGAAAGAAAGTTAAAGTTTAAAATTTTAACCATGTTGGATGTGCTTGTATTTTGATGTTTGATGATAGAAAATGCATGTTTGTTGTTGGATAAACAATATTTGTAAAGTGATTTTCGATAAAAAGGTCAAATAGGGGCTTGTTTGTAAAAGGTTATAAAATGTGTAGAAAAGTGTGAATAGATGAAAAATGTGAGTTGTTATGTGTACAAGTAATATTCGGCTAGGCTTGGGTTGTGATGAAATTGAATGAAATTCATTTTACGAGCCTAGGGACTAAATCATAAAATGTTGAAACATTAAGGGCAAAAATATAATTTTTGGCGTAACGTGTGTTTGGACTATATTGAATAATGTGATGATTAAATAAGTTAAATTTGATATTATAGATCAAGAAAAATGAAGTTTGGATCTAGATCGGGGGAAAAAGAAAAAAATTGACGAATAGATTCCTTTAACCGTCTTTGCATTCGACGTAAGTTTGTATGTAAATAAGCTTTATTATAATTGTATTTTAAATGCTTTAATTTTGTATGAATTGTGTAAACGAATCTACGGGCACGTTTGACGACGTTTTGGCAAGCGAGAAATCCCATTCGAACCTTAGGAATAGATTAGGATACAAGTGACATGTCACAAGGGTATTATGTTATGTGATCCGTGTGCTAGTCCTGTACATCCTACCGGTGGCTGAGTATGCTGGCATATGTTGCAATTACTTGACAGCTTGTGTGAACAGCACTGTGTGGTTACGTCTTGATTGACAGCTTGTGTGAATAGGCCCGTTGATGGCTCGAGAGCGAGCATATATGTGTTATGAGATAGAGGTAGCAATGGCTACATATGCCCATGCCCGAGTATCCGATATTATTATTTTGAGTGATTCATTGGGTATGCCAACATGAGAATAAGTATGAAATTATTACGAGATGGTATGAGTATGTACATAAAGCTAATGACTATTAAATTCGTGAAATGATGATTTTAAGGTAAGTTTGTGAAGGAATTAATTATGGTCATGAGATTATGGTAAATTACGTTATCTTATATTATATTACTTGAATGTAAAATGTATGGTAAGATTTGCTTATTTCTTTTATACCAGCTTACTAAGCTATATAGCTTACTCCATTTTATTTTCCCATGTTTTATAGTGTTACCAAGCTAGCTCGGATTAGAGATCGTCGGAGATCGCATCACGCTATCAAACTGTCATTTTGGGCATCGATGATTTTAAACATTTTCAGTATATGGCATGTATAAGGACTTGGTCATTTTGGTATACGTGTCATTATGAATTTGGCCAAATGTGTTGGCTTATATTTGTTTAAGGTGATTTGGTATTTAGCCATGTAATTGGCTTATTTTGACTAAAATGGTTGTAAGCCTATTTATACAAGTATATGTGCCAATGCCTTTCGTTTATGCATTTTGTAATGGTTCGCTATATGCTTATTTACGACTATATAGCTTTGCTATTAAATGATTGAGTTTGGTTTATTGGTATGCTAGAAGATCTATATGATACAATGCATATTAATGGTAGTCATATTGAAGCTTGAAGAATGTGAGTTTGGTATGATTTGGTTTGGTAAAATATGATGTTGTAATTATGTTAGGTATTGAAATGAGATGCTTTAGCCTTGATTGTGGATGTTTTTGTTGTCCAAGTATGTTATGAATTATGCCATTTGTTGTTGTGTATGTGTGTGCAATGAGAGTGGCAAATTGGCTTGGTAGATAGCCTTTATTTTTGTCTATACGGGTAGACACACGGACGTTGTCTAGACCGTGTGTGACACACGGCTTGTCCCATGGGCATGTGTTTCGGCTGTGTGTCCCCTGCACCTTAATTTTGAGAAACAGAATGCTCAGAATTGAGCACACGGGCAGAGACATGGGTGTGTGTCTCAGCCATGTAAGGGATACGGCCCCGGGCATGGGCTTGTGTCTTAGCCGTGTAAAGTCTACACCTATGTTGTGAAAATTAATGAATCACACGACCTAGCACATGGGCGTACGACCTAGCACATGGGCGTGTGGCTTGGCCGTGTGACTTCTATTTATCTATGTCTTGCAAAACAGAGAGTTACATGGGTTAGGGACACGGGCGTGTGTGACCACACGACCTGCCCATAAGGGCGTGTCCCAAAACACACGGGCATGTGATCCCTGTACATGGCAAAAATCTTTTAAGTTTTGTAAAAATTTCCTAAGTTCTTGGTTTATTCCCGAACCGCTTCCAAAACATGATTTGGGCCTCGTAGGCTCATATTAGGGACTTTATGGCTGAAAGCAAATGGTTTTAAATTTGGTTAAAATTTATGACTTGGAATTGTATGATTGTTTGCGATGTAAGTCTGGTAATACCTCGTAACCCTTTTCCGGCATTGAATACGAGTGAGGGGTGTTACAGATGATGAATATTCACTTATGTTTTATTTTTATTATGTTTTAATAATTATATTAACCTTATATTTTATTTTATTAATAAAATAACATATAAAACATTATAATTAAAAGAAATTAAAGCATCCAACCGTCCCACTATCTTTAGGATGACTAATTTACTCAATAAGGCCATTCAATTATAATTCTTTAATCAATTAACACCTTTAAACTAATAGCGATTGATTTTTTCAACTTTTAAGATTTAGTCCTTTTCACTTAATTAACTATCGAAATGTTAAAATTTTTCAATGAAAATTTAATACCACCTTAATGACATTTCGATCATAAATATTTATGGCTTGGTTTATAGAAACAAGGTCCTGATACCTCATTACTAAAACCACTTGATCATAGGGTCTTACCACTTGAACTTAATTAATTGCTTAAATAACATAAATTATCAAATCAAAAACCTTTTTTTTTTAAATCGCATTTGACTCGTAATTATTAAATAATAATATTTATGAACTTACTTGTCAGATTTGGTGACCCCAAAACCACTATTTTCGACACCACTGAAAAACGGTTTGTTACAACGATCATCTGAATTGTCGCCGTCTTGATCTAAAAATTATTGGAGTTGATCGTTTGTCGCTCAATGCTGTCTCGCACGATATCTAGTGTTGGTAGTGCATACTCGCATAGTTCTTTTGAGCCATTAGTAACTCTCTACGGATTTGTACTTATGGTTCAAGTGGATCATCAAAAAGTGGATTTTCTCGAGGCATGCCAGCTACCACGGGTGGGTCGTTTTTCATTAACTGACAATTTCATCTTAGAAATCATTACAGATCAAGATGTGACTCAATTGGAGTACTTCCAGTTCGAGTCATAAATTAAAATCAGAGACACATAATAAAAATCAGCAAATAAAATTAAAAATAAAAGAAAATAAAATCATATTTATAATGTTTAATTTTCCTATTTATCTTACTAATTGTAGAAAAAAGTTTAAATTTAATGCCAAAACTTCCCGGCAAGGATGCCATCAACTTGACCGCTTCCAAACGTTCGAATGTTTAGTGTAAAAATCATGCAAATAATATATATAATTAAAGTGTGGTATCTGCAAGTGAACATGTCAAATTGTAATATAGTTTTGTGTTACAACGAAACACTAGTAAGTATTCCGAGGATCGTACTTAAGGCAGGCTAGATTAAATCTAAAAATATCATCTATAGTAGTAGGTCTAAATAGTAATCACCAAAAATTATATTATGATAATTAATGCTAACAATTAAGGTTATAAATTAAAAATTAAATTACTAAAACAAAGTTTACAAACGAAAAAACTCTAGAATAACAAGCAGAAGATTAGCTCACTTCAATGGTTGCAATTAACTTCAGAATTCGAGTTTTATTAGAGAATTAGTTATTAACTAATCAATATTGTAACTCAGAATTACAGGTCCTAGGTTGGGTGAGTAGCCCAAAGGAATCTAAGTGGCGCGATCTTATCTACGCCTTTGGCGTATACTTAAGGCTGTTAATTGATAATAGAGTATAAGGTAAAGAATATTCTCTGAAAGGTGCAAGTATGCGAAAATGAAGGGAATGATAAGAGTATTAAGGGTTCTTTGGGTAACAAAGATAACACAAAAGGTAAGGTGCACCAAGTTGTCCAAGTTATTGTGCAAATTACATTTTTACAAGATGATCAGGAATGAACGATGGGGTAAATCAAAGATACGTAAAGATTATAAACTCTTGTAAGAGTAACTTTACAACTATTAACCCCTAAGAGGGCAGTTGACACGTGTTAAATTCTGCTATAGAAACATGGGTTTTCTATGTATATATATAGATATTTCTTGATATGAGCTTCAGAAAAGAAAACGAGAGAGAGTAATCTTTTTTATTTGAAAACACCATTTATGTCTCTCTTTGAAGCTAATCAAGGATATTTCTTGCTAAGCTAAAACTAAGGATCGAAATTCTTGTAAAAGGTTGTTTCATATCCTGGGTAAGTATTATGGACTTGCATGTCAACTTCTGAAAGTGTAAGTCTGTTTTATGTGCATAAATAGTGAGATGAGATAGTAAGGTGTTGCATGGAGCTTATCTGGGTTTTAGATGATTATAAAAATTATATGAATGAGTTTTAATGGTATCCTTATGTCTGATAAGCATTGAATTGTTGAGATTTTATGATGGATGTTTGGAACTGAAGATCAAGCTATTGTTCTTGGGTGTAAGGTCAGTCTCTAAGCTGACTCTTACATGTATTTTGTGTATTTAAGATATCTCTGTAAAAAGTGATCAAACTATAAATTTGAATCTAGGAAAGTATGGTATGATGATTATGTTGTGATATGAATGTATGATGAGTTTGCATGAATATTTGTGTGAAATCTGATGAGTTTCAGCAAGTGATATGAACCTTGGAGTTAAAATATGGTTGTATGAGTATGTATGGAAACATGTGCTAAGATGTGTGTTAGTCTGGTTATGAGGATGAATCAAAATAATGAGTCTAAAAGGGTGTGAATGCATGAAAAGTTTGTCGAGTGAGTCTACATCTGTCTCTGCAGAGTCGTCTAAAGGAGTCTATCAGGACTTTAAACACTATTCTCTAAAAGGAGAAGTCCATGACACCATATCGTGTAAGACCATAGCTTGTGGGCTATGGCGTCATATGGAAAGACCATATCATATAAGACCATAACTGGTGGGTTATAACATCATACAAAAAGAACTAAAGGAAGATTATTATCTAATGGAGTTCTTTGCATGACCCAAGATGATGAGCGACAAACCTCACGTAATGTGAGGTCTAGGTGAATCACTATAGTGGACAATGTCGGAGAAATGGATGACTTTGTGGCAATCTATGAAATAAAACCCATTGTAGCAAGTCCATGAAATGGAAGTCTTTGTGGCAATCTATGAAATGGACGCATTCGTGGCGCAGCCTAAAGGAAGGATTTTACGGCAATCATCTAAAGGAAATGCTTTTAAGTTGGACACTGAAAGAGAAGAATGATAAGTGCAACAAACCTTGGAAGAATGATAAGCATGGCTAGTTTTGAAGAATGGTAAGTATGACAAACCCCAAAGAAATGATATGTGTGGCTAGCTCCAAAGGACTGGATGGTATGGTAAACACTAAATGAATAGTACATATGGCAAACGCTGAAGGAATAATACATATGGCAAACTCTAATAGAGTAGTGCGTAAGGAGAACATTGAAGGAATAGTTCGTATGGCACACATTGAAGGAATGATACATATGGTGAACACTGAAGGTATAGTGCGTGTGACAAACACTGAGAGAAACGAATCTGTAAGAAATGTTGTGGCGAATTCATAGCAAGAATTCAAGTAGACTAAAAGAACAACTTAATCAATAGTGTTTTGTAGGTATGGGTTCCAGAATAGGAACAGTTAAGGAAATCACGATAAGGCTGGTTGAAGAACGCAAGTAATGTATTAAATATGCTAAGGGTTAGGAATGGTCGCAAAGTAAGGTATGACGTTTATAGTATGAAGAAGATAGGTACTCGCCAAAGTCAAGTTTAATAATGAAGATCAATGAGATGCTAGTGAAATTCTCAAATACATTGAATTGAGACAATACAAGTAAATGCAGGTAAGATGATTGGGTTTACGCTAGGAGAGACAATGCCAAGGCTAAGCCAGAGGTGGAAGGGTAGACTATTATGTATACAAAACGTGTTGTTAGCACAATTATAGTCAGTATCATCACTAAAGTTGTAGCACCCTTAACCCCTCACCATCACCGATTAAGGTTACGAGCATTACCGAACAATCAAAACATTTATAATTAATTTTGTTCAAAATCATAAATATAATTAATACCATCCATACATACACATATCTTCCCTAAATCGAGCTCTTGATGCCCTAAAAATACTTTAGAAACAAATCAGGACCAATTTGAAATCATTTGGAAAGTCTAGGAAAAATTCACAAAAATTTGAAAATAAGGGTCACACGGCCGTGTACCTCACATGACTGAGACACACGCCGTGTCTCATGCTGTGTAACAATCGAAATAGGGACATATGGTCGTGTCTCAGCTCGTGTAACATTCAAACTAGAGACACAAGGCCGTGTCCCAGCCCATGTCTTTACCCGTGCAACTCACTAAGAAGGGTCACATGACCGTATAACTATCGAAATAGCCTCACACACCCTTGTATCAAGTCATGTGGTAACTAACTTGCACCCTAAGCACTCAACAGATGACACACGGTCGTGTCATCAAACCATGTGTCTCACACGACCAACTCACATGCCCGTGTGTCTGGCCGTGTGGACCCAAAATTTTCCTTAAACAACAAGTTTACCATTTCCTACTTTCTTGTGCATTAAGTAACTCAAAACCAATCATTTAACCTATTCAACATATGATCAAACATACCCAAAACATGCCAAAACAATCATCTTAGGTTCCTAACTAATGTACCCTCATTGGTACCACATTAAGCATGCCAAAATCACTCAATTAAGCCTAACATATAGCTACCTAAGACATCAAGTTTAAGGTTCACACACATACCAAGCCTTGGATCAAAACAACATGCTAACTTATGGCTTCAAACACAAACATAAACTTATATATCCAAACCAACATTATACCTATAACCCAATTTACATCCCATTCACAAAATAACTATCAACCAAGACATCCTAGGTACATGCCATTACAAAATGTAAACATCACCATACTTGAGATCGGGATCGTTGTTGGATGCTAAGTCGACGAGCAAAAGAGAAGTACCTAACCTATGCACGAAAAACAAAACCGCACGCTGAGTAAAACTTAGTGATATTTCTACAATTCGATCATTTAAAGAAATAATGATACATGAATAGTTCAATTGAATTATACAATCATGCCATTATCTAAGCATACAACTACAAGATATCATCATCTCAATTTCATGCAATTTACTACATCATTTCATGTTGTACTCAATTTTCACATGTTTTCATACTTGATTTGGTTTTAAAAAATATCTCAATTCACATCACTTGCTATATAAATAGCTTTTCATAAATCATTCAACAATTCATTTATGTGATGGTACAAACCAATTCATCTTCAATCCATGAGTGCATCACTCATATATTGCATTTATGATCACATCATATTTCACATTTCATTTTTCAATCCACTTTCTCATTTCACATTCACATACTTTTCCATTTCAATATCAATTACAAAACTTTATTAATTAATTACCCCTATTAACACGACTCCGACTTGGACGGATACACGGATCCAACCAACACACTAGTTTGGCACCCAGTGCCTAATCAGATAAATCCGAAGTAATAACTACGCCCAACGCTATATAAATTGACACCCAGTGTCTCATCGATTAAACCAAAGCAAATTAACACCCAGTGCCTCATTGACTTGAAGTCGAAGAAATCCCTGAACTCTTCCTATCCTATGGCATGCCATCTATATCTGACTTAGCCCAAAACAGTTAATAAGGTTCCATTTCACTTACAAATACATCCAATATCCAATTCTCTTATATGTCCATTATCACATTTAAACATATATTCATTTCAATTTCATATAATCAATACATTCAATATATATACCAATTCAGTCAATTTCAATCAACTATAATTGCAATTCAATGTACTTACCTCAACTACTTACAATATGTAATAATTCAAAATAAAATAATTAACAACTAGGTTCAGATTATAGAAACACAAACTATAACACCCCTAACCCGTATCCGTCACCAGAATAGGGTTACAGAGCATTACCGAAGTTTATAATTCAAATGGACAAATATTTCAAACATTTCATATAATTTCAAATAAACATAATGAAACCAAGTCAAAACATACATATTGTCCCTTATACGAGCCCTTGAGGCCCTAAATAGATGCTAGAAACAAGTTGAGACTAAATTGGAAACTCATAGAATTTTTCAGGAAACAAGGAAAATTTTCAACACTACAGGGGTCACATGGCCGTGTGGGCATTCGAAATTAGGACACACAGCCGTGTCCCAGCTCATGTCTGTGCCTGTGTAAATCTCTAACTTGGTTACACGGCCAAGCCACACATCCATGTGCCAAGCCGTGTACCCTTTGAAATAACCTCACACGCCCGTGTACCATGCCATGTGCTAGGCCATGTAATAGCCTGACTTGCAACCCTTCGGAAGCTATAGGTGACACACGCCCATGTGTCACACACTGCTGAGACACACGCCCGTGTCTCTACCAGTGTGGATGAAAATAGGCTATTTTACGAGCCATTTTTCTCACCCAATTTGGCATGTACCTACACACAACATTGCACATAATTACAAGACATATCAACGCATCCAAATTAGGCATAAACAAGTCATACACATGTGGTAAAACTTCATACAACCAATATGCCCTTAGGCACCACAAATGACAATATGCAAACATGTATAACTATGTAATCAATTTGAACAAATAATCATCTAACTTGTATGCATAGTTGCATCAATACATACCATATAATTTACTTACCAAAACATAATCATTTGGTACCAAAATGCCATTCTACAATTAGCATCAATAGTCATTTAAGCTATTCAAACAAAATACCAATTCTCAACAAGTACCAAGCCATATATATATTGCATAATCATTTATCATTTCATCTTCCATCATTCAACCACATTAAGTCATTCATCAACCATATTAAAGCTACTTGTATACATATCAAAATGTGCCGAAACACAAGACAATTCAATTGACCATATTCACAACAAAACATATAGGCCAACATTAGCCAAAATACCTATACATGTCATTATAACAAAAATTTAACAATCGAAAGTACCAAAAGAGCCAGTGGATAGTGTGGTATAGCTCCGGCAAGCTTCCAACCCGAATGAGCTTCCGATTCACTATAAAACATAGAAAATAACACAGAGTAAGCATTTAAGCTTAGTAAGTTCATATATCATAGATTATAACTTACCATTTAGTCACATATTAGGTAAGTAAACCAAAAACATTCGAATACAAATTAACCAAATGCCTAAGCACATATACACCAAACATGTTAGCCATGTAGTTACATATATAAGCCAATAAACATAGATGAACATAACCATTGATCAAGTTCCATATACATGTATCATTTATTTCATTTTTCCATATATCATGTAACCACATTTTCATGTAAAATCATATGCATTCTTGTAATAGTCCGTATCAATCTCTTACCTATTCACATAAGAATATTACCCGTTCAACCGTTTAGAATACCGTTGGATACCCGGGATAGCTTACATATAGTGTGCTAGCTCATATAACTGTAATCTGTCAATTCATGTACATATATGCTCATACAAGCTGTGAATCGGTATGCTCACTCGAGCTGTAGATCTGTAGGCTCTCATGAGCTATAAATTAGTATGCTCTCATGAGTTGTGGAGTATCCACAACACATGCAGGACCTCAGCCAAATCTTGTAACCCTAGTGTCATGTCATCTGTATCCTACAAATTCCTAAGGTTCAAACGAGACTCGGTATTTGTCGTACGTCATCAGATATGCAATCAGTATTCATGTATGAAAATTCATAACTTACATATATTTCAGTTAAAAGCATATAAACCCAATTTAATTACACGAACTAACCTCGACGAATGTACGTAGATACAGAGGCGATTATTCTAAGATTTTCCCTTTGCCCCCATCTAAAGTTGTACGAGGTTTGTCTTGATCTATACGGAAAAATTTAACTCAATTTAATATATCATTTATTCAATTTAGCCCAAAAACATATTTTGAAAAAATTATCATTTTGCCCTTATACTTTTAATTTCTTTACAATTTAGTCTTTAGCTCATAAAAATGAAAATTCATGAAATTCCACCACAATCCACTATAGCCAAATATCAATTAGGTCCCTAGCATGTCTTATATTTCATTTATTTCACAATTTACCATGAATATTACACATTTCACAATTTAACCCTTATTTGATAAATTCATCAAAAAATCACTTAACAGAAGTTGTGTAATTAACAATAACCATTCATTTTCTTTCATAAAACATCACAAAAAACACATATAAATTCATGGTAAAACCCTAGATTTTTAACAATTTTGCAAATTAGTCCTGGGCTAACTAGATTAAGCTACAACGACTCCAAAAACATAAAAATCATTAAAAACGGGACTAAAAATACCCACATTCAAAGGAATGAACGTTGGCCAAATGTTGAAGCTTTTTTAATGGCTTCCTTAGGTGAAATTTCAACAATGAAGAAAGAAAGAAAGAAAATATCTTTTTTTTACTTATTTTATTATGAGTTGTTCTATTAAATTATAAAATTAACCTTAGTAATTAACTTTTACAACCATTAAAAAGATGACCATCTTTGTCAACTATTAATATTAATGGTCTAATTACCATATAAGGACTTCCACTTTAAAGTTCTATAGTTATTTAATACCTTTAACTATTAGAACTTAACTTTTGCACTTTACGCGATTTAGTCTTTTTTATCAAATTGAGCTTGTAAACGGTAAAATTTCTTAATGAAATTTTTATACAATACTACTATCATGCTGTAGGCAATAAAATAATCATAAAATAAAATTTTTGACTTCATATTTGTGGTCTCAAAACCATTGTTCCAATTTTACTAAAAACAGGTTGTTACACATACCGTGGATTCCAAGCTATTAGACGTCACTTTATTCTTCCCCTTTTCAGTCGAGGATTCTGGTACGACGTTAGCTACGAAAATAAAACAATTAAAATACACTAATACTACACAATTCAATTCCATATTGAATATTTCAATTTTTACACAATATTTGCTTAATTTTTAATTTAGTCCTTAAACTGAGACTAATTTTTTACTTCCAAATTTAATCCTATTTTTTGTAACGCCCCAATTTTCGGGAATGCTGTGAATGATTGGTAAAATTTAAAATTTTGGGTTCTGTCTGCTCGGCGTAGGTTTAAGTATGATAGTGGGCCTCTAGAAGGCCCAAGCTTAAGTTAAAACCCGGTAATTTTAATTAATTTTAAATTCGTAAGAAAAAGGGGTTCTGGTTAATTGGGCTTTTTAGTATTAACTGGGAAAAATAAAACACAAGGAAGCCTGTGGTAAGTTGGGGATGTAATGGAACTGAAGTTAAAGTCTGTCAGGAGGAGTTTGAGTTGCTGAGGAGATTGAGTAAGGAGGGGATAAGGGAGAGGATTTAGGAGCTAATTAGGGAGAGCAGTGTTGGCCGAATGGTGGACTCTTGAGGAGAAAGAGTTGGCCGGCCAAGGGGTACTTTATGGGGACAAATTTTGGCTAGGTTATTTAGTTTGTTCTGCCGAAAATTAGGTTTCTCTTCTCTTCCCTTTTTATTTTTGCTAAAACCTGAAAACTACTATGGTGCCGACTTCACAACCACAAAACTGAATTCTCTGCTCATCTCTTCTTCTGTTCATCTTTTCTTTTTCTTTTAGCCAAACCTAGAGACTTTTTACTGTGCCGTTTTCTCCATAGCCGAATACTACCTCTTTACTCATCCTTTTCTTTCTTTTATCTTCTCTTTTCCTCATAGTCGAACTCATACCCTTCCTTCTCTATCGCATCCATTATTGTCACCATCTCCCATATTATCCAAGAGCCGAATCTTGTGGTAGCCGAACTTCTCTTCTCTTACTTATAAAAACCGAAATCTATAAACCTGTGGTGGAGGAAGTTGAAACTTGGGTTGTTGGAATCTGTTTCTTCTCACAAGTACGGTAGATCGGAGTTAGGATCTTGGATAGGCACACTCTTTTAAGCCGAACAATGATAGGTAAGTTGCTGAAGTAATTTGCGTTAACCGTACATGTTTTAAGAAAAAGCCGAAACCCTTAAGGGGTGGCTAACGTTTGGACTAAGGGCATTATGCCTCTTTCTTTTTGAATGTGTAAGCATCAGCGTGGACAAGGGAGCGTACAATGAAGGACTAGAAGACTACTTGGTTGGATCTTTGGATCTAATCCATATTTCGGCGGGAAGGTAAGAGCAATATGGTTTTAAGCATGGTTGGCCGAATATGGTAAGGGGTTAAATACGCAGTTTTATTTCAATATTTAGAGTAATGTGTTAGTAATACAATTGTAGGCAGTTCATGCATGGATCTCGTCAACAAATCCTCATAAAACAGGTGTGTAACTAACACCCTCTCATAGACTAGATCAGCAAAAGCTGAAAAGCTGAAATGCCGAAAAGTCAGTATTTTGAGAACTTGCGAGTGTGAGAATGCTCGTAAGATTAATAGTTTGACATGTATGATAAATTAAATTGTTAAGATTGCAGAGTGCGCGTTTCCGTGCATTTCGATGTTTTTGGGCTTAATGGGCCAAAATCGGGATAATGGGCCAACGGTCGCAATTCGGTAAGAACACTCGATAAATGTTTCTATTAGTACGTAAATGTCTATGATATGCATGAAAACCCTAAAAGCAGTTAAATTACTAGAATACCCCTAAGTGTGTAAAATTACTATGGTACCCCTAGGTGCAAAATGACCATTATACCCCTAGGGTTAAAATTAACTGAAAAGCATGATGATCTGATTTTGTATGATGTATGCCATGATTGTATATCTGTTGCATGCGGACATGGGTTATATTATGGAGGAAGCGTCCTGGTGGCTATGCCACAAATTATCTAATCTGGTGGCCCTGCCACATATATCTGTTTTAGTGGCTCTGCCACGATTATCTGTTTCTGGTGACTCTGTCACATTATCTGTTCTGGCAGCCATGCTACATATTTCTATGGCGTGTAGCGGTTGGGTTGGTCGAGTAGTCTCCCCACATGGTGAAAGGCTGGTATGGGGGTGCATATGGTTGGATATGGGTTGGGTTTTTGCATAAACATGTAAAATCTGTTCTGATCTGTTATGGGCCTATGGGCTTTATTCTGAATTCTGATCTGGGCTAAGGCCAACTTATTCTGTTTCTTTGGTTTCAGCTGATATAGGTTATGGTTGGGTTACTTTACACACTGAGTTTCCCAAAACTTACCCCTTTATTTTCATCGCAGGTAGTCCCCAACCATAGTGGGCTTGGAGCTGTGAGGGATTCGGAGTGGCCACACATATCTACTAAATTAGTTTCTCTCTGGTGAACTGGACATCCTTTTCAAAAATTAGTTTTGGGTTTTTACATGTAATAAGGCCGCATTATTATTTTTATGGTTTTGATTTATATTTTATTATGATGGACATGATTTATTTTAACTATCAAAATTGATTGGCTTTAGGGCGCGCTTTCAAAAATAATAATTGATTTCAAAATAACACGACTACAAGCAAGGCTTCCGCTATGAAAATGTTTTCCAAAATTAATCACTTTTTCTTAAACGGACATAATCAAATTGTTTTCCTAAAAATATACACAACATTAAAGTGTGGAATGGCGGTGTGCATGTCTAGGACTGGATCCGAAGGGAGCTTGGTACTTAAGCAGTCCGATGGACTCATCTCCTCTTTTCTGGTTTCGTACCTGGTGCACAGCTTCCATTCACTTTAATTTATAATGAAAGTATCTTTTAAAACACTGAGTAAGTTTTATAAACCAACAATATCAAATGTCTTGAACGCTCCGATGTGGCACATCGAATCCGGTCGTAACGTCTAGGCCGGGTTTAGGGTGTTACATTTTTTATATTAATTCCACTTTAATCTAAACTTAGCTCTTTATTTTCAATTAAACCCTTAAATGTTGACTTTTTCACACTTTAGTCCCTATTACTCAAAATTAACAATCAATTCTACAATTTAATCCTTTTCTATTTCTAACTTTAAAATCTACCAATTTAGCCACTAATACTAAAATTATTCAAGAATAACAACATCTAAAATCTTAATCGATGTTGAAATTTCAACATGGGTCAAGTAGTTCTAAACACCAATATTCCAAAAATATAAAAATTACAAGAAAAGAGACTAAATTAACTAACCAATTGAACTTGGAAGGCTTTAAACCCTTATGGTCATGCATTTCTTTCTCTTTTCTTCCTTTCTTTTCTTTCCTAATTTTTGAATGCAATTCTATTTCTATTTCTTCCTTTCTTTTCTTTCCTAATTTTTGAATGCAATTCTATTTCTATTTCTTTATTCTTTCTTTATTATAATAACTATCATCATTATTATTTTATAACTTAAATATATATATTAGATTAACATATAAAAATATACATTATAAACCATTGATGCTATCCACTACAAAGAATAAGTGTACATTCTCTATTTTAATCCTTTTTAATTAATTTCAATCTATAATTCAACTTTTAACCTTTCTGCGATTTAGTCCTTATACTTTAATAACTCTTAATTTCACAAAATTCACTTAATCAAAATCTAATTCACTACTAACTAACCTCATAAATATTTAAATAAAATATTTTAACTATCAAAATTGATTAGCTTTAGGGCGCGCTTTCAAAAACAATAATTGATTTCAAAATAACACGACTACAAGCAAGGCTTCCGCTATGAAAATGTTGTCCAAAATTAATCACTTTTTCTTAAACGGACATAATCAAATTGTTTTCCTAAAAATATACACAACATTAAAGTGTGGCAATAGCGGTGTGCATGTCTAGGATTGAATTCGAAGGAAGCTTGGTACTTAAGCAGTCCGATGTACTCACCTCCTCTTTTCCAGTTTCCTACCTGGTGTACAGCTTCCATTCACTTTAATCTATAATGAAAGTATCTTTTAAAACATTAAGTAAGTTTTCTAAACCAACAATATCAAATGTCTTGAACGCTTCGATGTGGCCGGTCGTAATGTCTAGGCCGGGTTTGGCGTGTTACATTTAGTGGTATCAGAGCCAAGTTGCAACAACTCAACTGTGGAATGGGTTTGCAAAAAAAAAATAAAGATTTTTAGAAATAAAAGTTTTATAAAGACTGTAAACACTGTTTTCAAAATCTGGATCTTTAAGTGGCATTCTGAATATCCGGTTCAAGTCTGTAAGTTTTACTCTGAACTTTCCTGAATTATCTGTCTGTGCTGGCCCTACTAGGATACTCTAGATGGGATGATACTGAAACTATTAGAAAATTTGATAAGAGAATGAAACTGTAGATTAGACTTCGATTCTGCGAAAACAAACTCTGAATTACTGCCTGATTCATAAAATATCTATAATAATCACTAGAATGCTGAAGTAATGCATAAAATTCGTAATCAGATAACACGATATGAGTACAAGAGCCACTCGTGGAAGAGGCCGTGGACGTGGCTGAGGAAGTGCTCGAATGGGATCTTCGTCTTCGAAAATATGCCAGCAGCAGATACACCGGTACCACCGGCAATAGAAGTGGAGTCTCATGATCATGGTGCCGGGGATGACGCCCTATCGCAGGCAATGCTTTGTGTTCTGGAAAGGGTTACCGGGGCAAGTATAGGCAATAGAATTCGAGGATCTATTTCTGAACGACTCTGGGCTAATAGGGCAGAAATCTTTAGGGGCGTATCTAGCGTAGCCCCAAATGTGGCAGAATATTGGTTGGAGGCCACAGAACGGATTATGGATTTACTTGGACCGCTCTGTGGGAGCGAAAGTGAAGGAGTCGTATCGCTCTTTGCGAGACGAGGCCTATCAGTGGTGGCTCACCGTGAGAGATGGAACCCCAGCTGATAGGGTAACTTGGGAGCTATTTAAGACGGCCTTTAAAGGGAAGTATGTTGGGGCGAGTTATGTGGATGCCCGTAGGAAGGAATTCTTGAATCTAGTTCAAGAAAATAAGTCGGTTGCGAGTATGAGGCTGAATTTCTGAGGCTAAGCCGTTATGATGTGGAAATAGTCGCTACGGAGTATGAGCGTAGCGTGTGCTTCGAGGATAGACTCAGAGATGAACTTAAGGTACTGATTGCTCCGTAGAGGGAGCGTGATTTCGCGGTTCTGGTGGAAAAAGCTAAGATAGCTGAGGAGGTGAAGCGTACTGAGAGGCAGAATCATGAGAAGGATCAGAACTGCTTTCGGAAGGATTCCGGACCTTCGGGTGGTGCAAATCGAAATGTTAAGAGAGCAAGAGTGGAGGAACCAGTTCGAGCAGTTTCGATGAATGTTGTTAGACCACCAATCTGTGGAGACTGTGGTAAGGTACACTTGGGCGAGTGTAGGAAACGTTCCGGTGCTTGTTTTCGATACGGACATATGGAGCATAGAGTTAAAGACTGTCCTCAGAGAGCTGATCAGGTTCAGGTTGCTGAGCAGAGGGTTGCTCAACCCGCGAGAGGGGGACCACAACCACCGAGAGAACGTGGACAAGGTAGGGGCAGAAATGGAAATGGTCGAGGTCGAGGGGCTCCTGGCAGGGGTGCTGAAAATGCTGAGGCTCGATAGCCGGTGTTGGTTTATGCAGCTCGTCGTCAAGAGGAGGGCGACGCACTTGACGTCATAACTGGTACGTTTTTGGTTTCTAGCATGCCGTATACTGCTTTGGTGGATATTGGATCTACTCATTCCTATGTTGTATGTGCCATATCTGGGTCGTTGGGTGTGCACCCTGAGGAGATTGTGAGTGGGGTATCTGTGCTAAGTCCTTTGGGTCACTCGGTTAGGGTAGACAAACTGTATAGGGATGTGCCCTTAGAAACTCAAGGTAGGATTTTTCCTGGAGATCTGATGGAGTTACCGTTCGGAGAGTTTGACCTCATTCTGAGAATGTACTGGCTTGTTAAGCATAAGGCGACTTTGGATTGTGCTACTAAGTGAATGGTGCTAAGGACCACGGAAGGTGAGGAGGTTATGATGATAGGTGAACGAAGGGACTATTTGTCCAATGTAGTGTCGGCATTGAGGGCTGAAAAGTGGATTAGGAAAGGTTGTGAGGCCTATTTGGCATTTGTAAGTCAATCGAAAGAGGAGGGGCTGACAGTGGATAAGGTTAGGACCTTAAAAGAGTTCCAAGATGTTTTTTCGGAGGAACTTCCAGGATTGTCTCCAAACCGAGAAGTCGAGTTTGGAATCGACTTGTTGCCTAGAACGGCGCCAGTGTCCATCGCACCGTATAGGATGGCACCGAATGAGTTAGTGGAGCTGAAAGCTCAAATTAAAGAGTTGTTGGATTGGGGTTTTATTAGGCCAAGTGTATCTCCGTGGGGAGAACCGGTGCAATTCGTGAAGAAGAAGGATGGGATGATGCAGATGTGTATTGATTATCGCCAGTTGAACAAATTGACGATTAAGAATAAGTATCCACTGCCAAGAATTGACGATCTGTTTGACCAACTTAGAGGAGCTTCTGTATTTTCCAAGATCGACCTTCGATCTGGATATCATCAGTTAAGGGTCAAAGAGGCAGATATTCATAAGACGACATTTAGGACTCGGTATGGTCATTACGATTTTCTGGTTATGCCATTTGGACTGACAAATGCTCCTACAGCGTTTATGGATCTGATGAATCGTGTGTTCCAACTATTCTTGGATCGGTTCGTAGTCGTCTTTATTGATGATATCCTGGTGTATTCTAAAACTGAAGTGAAACATGATGAGCATCTTCGCATTGTGCTTCAAGTGTTGAGGGAGAAGGAACGCTATGCGAAGTTCAGCAAGTGTGAATTCTAGTTGAGGGAGGTAACCTTCTTAGGACATGTGGTCTCTGCTGAGGGGATTAAGGTGGACCTTCGGAAGATTGAAGTGATTTTGGAGTGGAAGCCACCTAGGACGGTGTCAGAAATTCGAAGTTTCCTAGGGTTGGCAGGATACTACAGAAGGTTTGTGGAAGGTTTTTCTGTGATGGCAGCACCGCTGACAAAACTCATAATGAAAGGAGTACTGTTTGTATGGACTGAGAAGCAGTAGGAAGCTTTTGAAAAGTTGAAGAAAGTTCTGATGGAAGCACCTATATTAATTCAGCCGGAGTCTAGGAAGGATTTTACCGTGTATAGTGATGCATCACACGTAGGTTTGGGTTGTGTGTTGATGCAAGAGGGTAAGGTGGTTGCTTATGCATCACGACAGCTTAAGCCTCACGAAGGAAACTATGTACTCATGATTTGGAGTTGGCAGCAGTGATCTTTGCACTTAAGATTTGGAGACATTACTTGTACGGAGAAAGGTATATTATTTACACAGATCGTAAGAGTCTTAAGTATTTGCTAACTCAAAAGGAGCTGAACCTTAGGCAAAGGAGATAGATTGAGTTGCTTAAGGATTATGACTGTTCGATCGAGTATCACCTAGGCAAGGCTATTGTGGTAGCCGATGCTCTAAGTCGTAAAGCTGTATTTGATCTGAGAGCAATGCTTGCTCGTCTGAGTCTATATGATAATGGTACTTTGTTGGCTGAATTGCAAGTAAGGCCAACCTAGGTGGATCAGATTAAGGAAAAACAGTTGAAAGATGAGTCTTTGGTCACTCGTTTTCAACACGTTAAGGAATGGGAAACTTCTGTTTGAGTTAAATAGCGAAGGACTCTAACTTGAGACAGTTAATATTAAAGGAAGCTCATGGGGGACTTTGTGCCATGCATCCTGGAGGGAATAAGTTGTATCACGACTTGCGAGAATTGTACTGGTGGCCTGGGCTTAAACGAGAAGTAACGAAATTTGTGGGGAAATGTCTAACATGCCAGCAAGTGAAAGCTGAGCATCAATTACCTTCTGAATTGTTGCAGCCAGTGAAGATACCACTTTGGAAGTAGGAGAGGGTAACCATGGACTTTGTGAGTGGGCTACCCTTGACACCATCGAAGAAATACTCGATTTGGGTGATTGTGGATAGGTTAACCAAATCGGCCCATTTCCTACCTGTCCGTACTGACTTTTCACTTCAAAAGTTAGCCAAGTTGTATGTGGCGGAGATTGTGCGGCTTCATAGAGTCCCAGTTTCGATTATCTTTGACCGAGATCCTAGATTCACATCACGGTTTTGACAAAAGTTGCATGAGGCATTGGGTACGCGATTGAACTTTAGTACGGCTTTCCATCCCCAAACTGATGGTCAGTCAAAAATAGGTTATTCAGATTCTGGAGGACATGTTGAGGGGATATGTTATTGAGTTTCGAGGGAGTTGGGAGGATTACTTGCCGTTGGCAGAATTTGCGTACAATAACAGTTACTAGGCAAGTATTCGAATGGCACCGTATGAAGCACTGTATGGACGAAGGTGTCGTACACCTAGTTGTTGGACCGAACTAGGAGAGCGACAAGTTCTTGGACCAGAGTTGGTAGCTGATACTGAGGATAAGGTCAGAATAATTAGGGATCGATTAAAAGAAGCTGCTGATAGGAAAAAGTCGTATGCAGATTTGAAACGTAAGGAGATTGAATACTTGGTGGGTGATATGGTTTTCTTGAAGGTTTCTTCTTGGAAGAAGATACTAAGGTTTGGTAAGAAAGGCAAGTTGAGTCCGCAGTTCATTGGGCCTTATCGGGTTTTGAAGCGAGTAGGCCCAGTGGCTTATCAATTAGAATTGCCTCCGGAACTAGACAGGATTCATGATGTTTTTCACGTCTCCATGTTAAGGCGTTATTGTTCTGACCCTACTCATATCGTGCCAGTTGCAGAAATTGAAGTGCAAACTGATTTGACCTTTGAGAAGGAGCCTGTGCAGATATTGGATCGAGATGTTAAGGTTCTGAGAAGGAAATCTGTCCCATTAGTGAAGGTGCTGTGGTAAAATCATGGCAGAGAGGAAGCTACTTGGGAGCCAGAAGAGGCGATGCAACAATAATACCCTTATCTGTTTGGACTAGGTAAATTTCGAGGACGAAATTTCTTTAAGGAGGGTAGAGTTGTAACGCCCCAATTTTTGGAATGCTGTGAATGATTGGTAAAATTTAAAATTTTGTGTTCTGTCTGCTCGACGTAGGTTTAAGTATGATAATGGGCCTCTAGAAGGCCCAATCTTAAGTTAAAACCTGGTAATTTTAATTAATTTTAAATCCGTAAGAAAAAGGGGTTCTAGTTAATTGGGCTTTTTAGTATTAACTGGGAAAAAATAAAACACAAGGAAGCCTGTGGTAAGTTGGCATGTGACGCCACTTGGGAGCTTTAGAGGTGCCGTGTGGATGACTAAGGAGAACTAAGGTTCGAGTCGTAAGGTAAGTAAATTATTGATATTAATTTTTATGTACAGAAAAGGGATGTAATGGAACTGAAGTGAAAGTCTGTTAGGAGGAGTTTGAGCTGCTCAGGAGATTGAGTAAGGAGGGGATAAGGGAGAGGATTTAGGAGCTGATTAGGGAGAGCAGTGTTGGCCGAATGGTGGACTCTTGAGGAGAAAGAGTTAGCCGGCCAAGGGGTGCTTTATGGGGGCAAATTTCGGCTAGGTTATTTAGTTTGTTCTGTCGAAAATTAGGTTTCTCTACTCTTCCCTTTTTATTTTTGCTAAAAGCTGAAAACTACTACTGTACCGACTTCACAGTCACAAAACTGAATTCTCTGCTCATCTCTTCTTCTGTTCATCTTTTCTTTTTCTTTTAGCTGAACCTAGAGACCTCTTACTGTACCGTTTTCTTCATAGCCGAATACTACCTCTTTACTCATCCTTTTCTTTCTTCTATCTTCTCTTTTCCTCATAGTCAAACTCATACCATTCCTTCTCTATCGCATCCATTATTGTCACCATCTCCCATATTCTCCAAGAGCCGAATCTTGTGGTAGCCGAACTTCTCTTCTCTTACTTACTTGTAAAAACTAAAATCTATAAACCTGTGGTGGAGGAAGCCGAAACTTGGGTTGTTGAAATCTGTTTCTTCTCACAAGTACAGTAGATAGGAGTTAAGATCGTGGATAGGCGCACTCTTTTAAGCCGAACAACGATAGGTAAGTTGTTGAAGTAATTTGCGTTAACCATACATGTTTTAAGAAAAAGTCAAAACCCTTAAGGGGTGGCTAACGTTTGGACTAAGGGCATTATGCCTCTTTCTTTTTGAATGTGTAAGCATCAGCATGGACAAGGGAGCATACAACGAAGGACTAGAATACTACTCGGTTGGATCTTTGGATCTAATCCATATTTTCGCAGGAAAGTAAGAGCAATAGGGTTTTAAGCATGGTTGGCCGAATATGGTAAGGGGTTAAATACACAGTTTTATTTCGATATTTAGAGTAATGTGTTAGTAATAAAATTGTAGGCAGTTCGTATGTGGATCTCGTCAAAAAATCGTCATAAAATAGGTGTGTAACTGACACCCTCTCATAGACTAGATCGGCAAAAGCCAAAAGCTGAAATGCCGAAAAGTCAGTATTTTGAGAACTTGCGAGTGTGCGAATGCTCGTAAGATTAATAGTTTGACATGTATGATAAATTAAAGTGTTAAGACTGCAGAGTGCACGTTTCCGTGCATTTCGATGTTTTTGGGCTTAATGGGCCAAAATCAGGAAAATGGGCCAACGGGCCCAATTCGGTAAGAACACTCGGTAAGTGTTTCTGTTAGTACGTAAATGTCTATGATATGCATGAAAATCCTAAAAGCAGTTAAATTACTAGAATACCCCTAATTGTGGAAAATTACCATGATACCCCTAGGTGCAAAATGACCATAATACCCTTAGGGTTAAAATTGACTGAAAAGCATGACGATCTGATTCTGTATGATGTATGCCATGATTGTGTATCTGTTGCATGGGGACATGGGTTATATTATGGAGGAAGCATCCTGGTGGCTGTGCCACAAATTATCTGATCTGGTGGCCTTGCCACATATATCTGTTCTGGTGGCTCTGCCACGATTATCTATTTCTGGTGACTCTGTCACATTATCTATTCTGGCTGCCATGCTGCATATTTCTGTGGCGTGTAGCGGTTGGGTGGGTCGAGTAGTCTCCCCACATGGTGAAAGGCTGGTATGGGGGTGCATATGGTTGGATATGGGTTGGGTTTTTGCATAAACATGTAAAATCTGTTCTGATCTGTTATTGGCCTATGGGCTTTATTCTGAGTTCTGTTCTGGGCTAAGGCCAACTTATTCTGTTTCTATGGTTTGAGCTAATATAGGTTATGGTTGGGTTAATTTACACACTGAGTTTCCCAAAACTCACCCCTTTATTTTCATCCACACAGGTAGTCCCCAACCATAGTGGGCTTGGAGCTGTGAGGGATTCGGAGTGGCCACACATTTCTACTGAATTAGTTTCTTTCTGGTGAACTGGACATCCTTTTCTTTTACGCTTGAGGTTTTGGGTTTTTACATGTAATAAGGGCGCTTTATTGTTTTTATGGTTTTGATTTTTATTTTATTATGACGGACATGGTTTATTTTAACTATCAAAATTGATTGGCTTTAGGGCGCGCTTTCAAAAATAATAATTGATTTCAAAATAACACGACTACAAGCAAGGCTTCCGCTATGAAAATGTTTTCCAAAACTAATCACTTTTTCTTAAACGGACATAATCAAATTGTTTTCCTAAAAATATACACAACATTAAAGTGTGGCAATGGCGGTGTGCATGTCTAGGACTGGATCCGAAGGGAGCTTGGTACTTAAGCAGTCCGATGGACTCACCTCCTCTTTTTCGGTTTCCTACCTGGTGCACAGCTTCCATTCACTTTAATTTATAATGAAAGTATCTTTCAAAACATTAAGTAAGTTTTCTAAACCAACAATATCAAATGTCTTGAACGCTCCGATGTGGCACGTCGAATCCGATCGTAACGTCTAGGCTGGGTTTTGGGGTGTTACATTTTTTATATTAATTCCACTTTAATCTAAATTTAGCTCTCTATTTTCAATTAAACCCTTAAATGTTGAATTTTTCACACTTTAGTCCCTATTACTCAAAATTAACAATCAATTCTACAATTTAATCCTTTTCTATTTCTAACTTTAAAATCTACCAATTTAGCCACTAATACTAAAATTATTCAAGAATAACAACATCTAAAATCTTAATCGATGTTGAAATTTCAACATGGGTCAAGTAGTTCTAAACACCAAGATTCCAAAAATATAAAAATTACAAGAAAAGAGACTAAATTAACTAACCAATTGAACTTGGAAGGCTTTAAACCCTTATGGTCATGCATTTCTTTCTCTTTTCTTCCTTTCTTTTCTTTCCTAATTTTTGAATGCAATTCTATTTCTATTTCTTTATTCTTTCTTTTATTATAATAACTATCATCATTATTATTTTGTAACTTAAATATATATATTAGATTAACATATAAAAATATACATTATAAACCATTAATGCTATCCACTACAAAGAATAAGTGTACATTCTCTGTTTTAATCCTTTTTAATTAATTTCAATCTATAATTCAACTTTTAATCTTTCTGTGATTTAGTCCTTATACTTTAATAACTCTTAATTTCACAAAATTCACTTAATCAAAATCTAATTCAACTAACTAACCTCATAAATATTTAAATAAAATATTTACGGGTTAGTTTTATAGAAACGGGGTCTTGGACTTTATTTTTTGACACCCTAACTATCGGGTAGTTACAAAACGATAAAACTAATAGAACATTGTAATTAAGTTATGATATTCACTTGTAAGTCCTCGCTATTTGAAGTCTTGTACAATGGTTATACATATCTACAATACATTCAGTTGTAAGTTAGTTGGAATAATATTCTTAAATAAGATGTAAATGTTGAAAATTACTACATTTTGTTTTAAGTAAGTTTGTAGTAGAGTTGTAATACCCAAGATTCGAATCCAACGAATCAAATCGGGTCGAGGGCGTTATAAGTATTACCTTTCAGCCTACATATATTAATTAATTTACCAATACTCACTTATCTCTCGACCTCACTTTCTTTGCCAAGATAAATCATGATTTAGTCGACGAACTCATCTCTCGACCTCTTTTAACCTAGATTACTTCCTATGGTCGTCAATTCTAGGGTTTAAGCACACATAAATTTAATAGAACTAATTCATATGGGAATCCCTCATTCTTTCATTAAACATCCCACATCCGCTCATTAATCTCTCTAAAGGACTTAGCCACTCATCGATTCAATAACCATTTTCCTTAAAAATAAATTAATCATGCAAGAACACAATTTAAATAAAAAAATAAAGAAAGAAATAATTTGGTCCATTTGAGACTCTTAATGTGCTTGGATCCATAAAATCCTTTAATAGTTTTTGAGATATCGTAGTTTGCAAGAGAAATGAAAAGGAAAATTATGAAAATACTCAACAATGACGACTTGGACTCAAATCAAATCCAAGTCGAAGAACAAGAAAGTAAAACAATTTTTAAAAGAAAATAAAACTAAATTAAAATACTAAATCTACTAACTAAACCCTAAAAATTGGTTGACCAGAAGCTTCCAAGATTAAGCTATGTTTAACTATATATAGACAAAGTTAACAACCAAATTTAGGTCAAATAGAAGCCTTAATCAACTAAATATGGGTTGTGTGGATAGAAACACCTTGTCACATCACATATATTTATTATTAGTGGCGTAAGTTTGAGAACAAGGAAGTGTTTGGTCTAGTGGTTTAAATGCTTATTAACTACCCTAGTGGTCCTAAGTTCAAGCCCCTATGTTCACATTCTTTTTTATTAAATTTTTACACATTTTTTCTCATGTGCTTTACGAGTTGTTGTCCACCCCATAGTCACCATATTTAGGAGGATTCCTTTCCTCCATTAAGAGTCAAAATTACTTAAGTTGAGGGTGCATGATCCCCCTTTTTGCTCCATGTCTCCTTTCCTTGCCAAAATTTCTCATCTTTGCCATTGAAGAGGTTCATTAAACCTGGATCTAGTTGACCAACGTTTTCCCACTCTCTTAACCTCACATTGCCTTCCCCTCCTCCCTCTCATCCACATTTTATCTTTTCTCTCTTTTCACTTATTTTCTTTTTGATCTAGCCACCACCTTTCCTCTTTTCATTTCTTTTGCTCCCTTTCTCCACTGTGATTGACCTGAGCAACTCCTAGCATCGCACCTTTTTGCTACCACCACATTGCCCTTCTCCTTTTTCCACCTCCAACTGCTGTCGTCGCCACTGCTGGGCTGTCGCCTTCGGTGGTTGAATTTCTTCTCTTTTCTTCCTCGTTTTGTTGTCAACCTTTTATTTTGATTAATCTTATATCCTCTTACTTTATTGATTCTTTTAGATCTATCTACTCTCTGATCTAGTGTATATTTCAATTCATCACCTATCTCGATTTGATCAAGTGTGTAAGTTTGAATTCCTTGATCATCCATTTTTCATCTTAAGTGTTTTGCTCTCTTGGCCGAATGGTATAGGTCCATAAGAATTATGTTCACTCTCATTTATTTATTTATTATTGATGAGTAACTCCATCTCTTAACCTCTTGAGGGTCTAAACAAAAATCATAAGGGAGATCCTTAATTTCGCATAAAAAATCATCAAATTGAGTGTCCAAAATCATAGGGGCAAGTATTGGTGAGGCTATTAGTAACTGATTTGTTAGTGACAAATTACCTTCAGCGGATATTAACAATAAAAATTACTCATGTGTTAGATACATCTTTCAAGTTTGATCAAAGTGAAATCGATACTAAGGATTGTGGTATTTTAGATCTACGATAAAAGGAGTGGGATCGATTCTACTTGCTATATGTGATATAGTTATTTTTGTTATATAAATAAATTAATTACAACCAATTGTGATTACACTAAGTAATCAAAGAGGAGTTGAAAAACTCATTACAAAGGGCATAGGTAAGTGACTCTAACCAAGTATATTTCATGAAATGCATGAAATATGATGTGATTATTGATATGTTAATGATGTATGTGTAGATCTCTTTTTCATGACATGTGTTCCATGGTTTATGTGGTAGGTTTGATGATTCAGATATGTGATATTTATAAATGAGTATGTGAATATTGGGATCTACGATCTATTGTGGCAAGCATGATTAAAACATGTTTAAGTGATGACTAAGTGAAATATAAATATGTGAGCATGTCCACATGCCTAAGTGTTAAAGTGATTCACATGTGTTTAATAGTGAAATTGCCATGTCACATGTATGGGGTGAGATTTTGTGAATAGAGGAAGTAAGTGGCAATATATCTACAAATCAATGGTGGCTTGTCCACAAAGTGTTCTCAGTGGCAATTTATTTGCAAACCAGTGGTGGCTTATCCACAAATGGTGTTTTGGATGGACGGGTTCTGGGGAACTCGACATGAGGTGTGTAATAGAGATGGGTAGGAACGTTTATAAAAAGTGCATCGTTTTCAAATATACATCAAGATGACCATGCATGAGTATCAATGTTATAACTAATGAATATTATGATGTTTGATATGTCGTTCTTGAAATACCTTGATATGTATGTGAATATATTTGTGTTGATTTCATAGTAGGCCTTTTAAAGCTCACCCACATAACATATGTATTTTAGGTAATCCTCGTGGTTAGGATTTGGATTCGGTCGTTGGTGATGCTCTCAAAAATGTTTCTTTTACGATTGTGGATTTTCATATGTTTTGGACTTTTATGGACTTTATGAATTCTTACTGGGATTTTGTTTTGGGATAGACTATTGAACTATGGCATGAGATTTTTAAACTTTGGACATCAGACAATCTACATGGACTGTTATTATGGATTAAATAATTTGGTATTTTTTTAATAAAATCATTTTTTGCAAACTCAATTGATTTTAAAGATCATCAAGTTGTTTTATAAATATTAAAAAAGGGTTCTTTCAAAATTTTATTAAAAACATTGTATTTAAGAGAAATACTAGCACATGTTTTTCAAAGATTAAACCAATGTACTTCAACTCAAATTTTCGCCATATTTATGGCCTATGTAATCGTTTAGATTGGGCTATAATGTCTAGGCCCAGTTTTAGGGGGTTGCATTTAGTGGTATTAGAACCCTCTTCAAAACTTAGACTATGGGTAAAGTGTTTTTGAAAAATTTCATGCATTATAAAAGGGTATTTTAAAAAAAAAGTGTAAAATTCCAAGACTCCCGAAGCTGATCTGAGGTAAGTGTTCTCTAGATTTGAATACTCTAGACTATGAAAACTATAGAATTGGAAAACTTTGAAAACTTTAGACTATAGACTTTGAAACCTTTAGATTATGAAAATGATAAATAGTGAGATAAGTGTTAATTAAAAGAGTACAACCTCGATTGAAAAATATTCAAGTGATAACTTATCCCTATTGACAGACATTCAGAAAAATTAAAACGAGTTCTTTCAGAGTTAGAACTCTAGGAATGAGAGCTTGAAGAGAGCAGGGTCAGGGAACCCAAGTCGACTCATTCGTATCCCAAGTGCGATCCCCTGAGCCAGTAGCGAAAAATGTTGAATGCGTACCCACTGTTAAGGAGAGTTAACATGAGTTTGTCAATGAGGCTGTATTACAGTCCATGCTTTGAGTGTTAGAGCGAGTTATAGGTGCTCAGACTGGAGCTAACAATTATGGTACTGTTGATAAGAGACTTCGTTTGATTAAGGCCGAGTTGTTTATGGGCATTGCTAGGACGACCCCCACCATAGTTGAATACTGATTGGAGGTATAGAGAGGATCTTAGATGATATGGAGTGCACTCCTGAATAGAAGCTTCAGGGGGCAGCGTTATTGCTATGAGATGAGGCATATCGCTGGTGGTAGGCCATTGTGAGAGGTACCTAAGCTGATCGATTGACATGGGAATATTTTTTGGATGCCTTCTAAAAGAAATATGTGGGCACAAGGTACATTGAGACTAGGAGACTGGAATTCATTGAACTTAGGCAGGGTAACATGTTTGTAACTAAATACGAGGCTAGGTTCTTGAGGCTTAGCCATTATGCTTCGAGTATGGTCACAAATGAACAAGATAAGTTCAGCCAATTTGAGTTTAGGCTAAGGTCAGAATTAATGATGCAAGTGGCTTCGCTTCAAGAGAGGGTTTTTGAAGCTTTGATGGAGAAAACCAAAATATATGAGGAAGTTAGGTGCATAGAGTGCAAAAGGGAGGAGCAAGCAAGTGTTCCTATAAAGAGAGAGTCAAGCCCTAATGTGCAGCTCTGCATCCAGTCAAGTGGGCTAGAGATGATCGACCCCACTAGAACTTTTGTAACAACCCGTTTTTAGTCAAATCAGAAAAGTGGTTTCGGGACCATAAATCCCAGGTTAAAATAATTATCTTATTATTATTTTAATGTCTACAGCATGATAGTATGATTGTGTGAAAATTTTGGTTAAGAAATTTATCGTTTGAGTGCTCAATTTGAAAAAAATGACTAAATCACGTAAAGTGTAAAACTTGAGTTCTATTAGATAAAGGTGTTTAATAGCTATAGAACTTTAAAGTGGAGGTCCTTAAGTGGTAATTAGACCATTAATTTAATTAAAGGACAAAGATGGACATCTTTTAAGTGATTTTTGTTAATTAATTAAAAGGTTAACATAATAATTAGTAAATAACTAAGATAAAATAAGTTAAAACAAATGAAAAGCTTTCGTCTTCCTTTTTTCACCACTGAAAATTCAAAGGATAAGAAGCCATGGGAGCTTTCTGGGGTTCGGTTACCTCAATGTTTAATTGGTGAGTGATTTTTGTCTTGTTTTTAATGATTTTTATGTTTTTGAGATCGTTGTAACTTAATGGACTAATTTGTAAAATTGTTAAAGGTTTAGGGTTTTACCATTGATAAATATTTATGTATTCTAATGTTTGATGATAGAAAATGAATGGTTGTTGTTAGATAAACAACATTTGTTAAGTGATTGTTGATAAAATTGTCAATTAGGGATTTAATTGTGAAATATGAAAATTTTATGGTAGAAATGTGAAATAAATGAAAAATATGGGCTACTATGATAATAAGGGAAATTCGGCTGGCATGGGTAGGGACTTAATTGCATGAATTAGTATTTTTATGGGCTAGGGACTAAATTGTAAAGATGTTAAATTATTAGGGGAAAAGTGTAATTTTTCCATAATATGATTTTTGGACTAAATTGAATAAAATGACAATTGAATAAGTTAAATTTGATATTATATAGATCAAGAAAAAATGAAGTTCGAATCTAGATCGGGGAAAAACAAAGTATTGGACTAGTCAATCCATTTCATTGTTTTTGTGAATCGAAGTAAGTTCGTATGTTAATAAGCATTAATATTATTGTGTTTTAAATGCTTTATTATTGAATTAATTGTGAATACGACCTTACGAATATGTTCCAAGAAGATTCAACAATTGGAAATCCCGGTTGAACCTTAGGAATAGATTAGGATACGAATGACATGTCATTAGGGGTTGTGTTTGGGTGCAGGTCCGTATGTCCTACCAGTGACTGAGTTTTTCGGCATGTGTTGTGAATTCTCATCAACTTGTGTGAGCAGCACCGTGTAGCTACGTCATGACCATAAGCTTGTGTGAGCTGGCTCATTGATAGCTCGAGAGTGAGCATTATATGAGATATGAGATTGAGATAGCTTTGGCTATGTACTGGCACTTAGGGTACGAGATTCTCGAGTATCTGATATTATTCCAAATGGTTAAACTAGTATATACATGATATGGATGAGTATAAGATTGATACAAGTTAGTACAGGTATGTACATGAACCATACAAGCATTGAATCGAAGAAACTTGTGAATTTCATATCTAACCTTGTGAATGAATATGTGATTGGTTTGTGGATCAATATGAGTTATGTTATCATATGTTAATTGCTTAAATTGTGTATATATATGGTAAGTTTTACTTTAAGCATACGAGCTTACTAAGCTTTATAGCTTACTCTATTTACTTTTTCTTGTTTTATAATGAATATGGAAGCTTGCTCAGATTTGGGAGTCGTCGGAGATCTCATCACGCTATTCGCGCTCACGAAGATGCGTCATCACCAAATGTTATCACCGATACATTTTCTCTCTATGACACTAATGTAATTGCCTTGATTGATCTTGGATCTACTCATTCATATGTCTGTATGAATTTAGTTTCTAGTAAGAGTTTGCTTATTGAGTCTACTGAATTTGTGATTAAAGTATCGAACCCCTTAGGCAAGTATGTCCTAGTTGAGAAAGTTTGCAAGAATTGCCCTTTGATGACTCGAGGTTATTATTTTTTGACTGATTTGATGCTTTTACCATTTGATGAACTCGATGTGATTTTGGGTATGGATTGGTTGACTTTGCATGATGCTGTTGTGAATTGTAGACAAAAGACTATTGAATTGAAATGTCAGATAGTGAAATTCTTCAAATTGAATCTGATGATTCGAGTAGGTTGCCTATAGTGATATCATTGATGTTAACACAGAAATATGTGAGAAAGAGTTGCAATGCTTACCTTGCGCATGTATTGGATACAAAAGTGTCTGAATCGAAGATAAAATCAATACTAGTGGTTTGTGAGTATCCAGATTCCAGAAGAGTTACTTGGGTTCCCACTGATTAGAGAAGTTAAGATTGCTATTAAATTAGTACCGGGAACATTACCGATATCGATAGCTTCATATAGAATGGCTTCTACAGAATTGAAAGAGTTGCAAGCTCATTTGCAAGAGTTAACAGATAGAGGTTTTGTGCGACCTAGTTTTTTGCGCTGGGGTCCACCAGTTCTGTTCTTAAAGAAGAAAGATCGATGAGACTGTGTATTGACTATTGTCAGCTCAACAAGGTTACGATTAATAATAAGTATTCTTTGTAGAGAATCGATGATTTGTTCGATCAATTAAAATGAGCAACAATATTTTCAAAGATTGATCTACCGTCTGGTTATTATAAGTTGCAAGTTAAAGATTCGGATGTGCTGAAAACTTTGTTCAGAACAAGGTACAAACATTATGAATTTCTTGTTATGCCATTTGGATTAACTAATGCTCCTGTAGTTTTTATGGATTTGATGAATAGAATTTTTGGACTGTATATGGACAGATTTGTTGTTGTATTCATTGATGACATTCTGATCTATTCCCGAGATGAATCTGAGCATGCTGAACATTTCAGGATTGTATTACAAACATTGAGAGATAAGCAATTATTTGCTAAATTCAGCAAATGCGAGTTTTGGCTCCGAGAGGTTGGATTTTTGGGGTATATTGTTTTAGCGGAAGGTATACGAGTTGATCTGAGTAAGATTTTAGCAATTGTTGACTGGAAACCACTACGAAATATGTCCGAAGTCAGAAGCTTTCTGGGATTAGTTGGCTACTATCGGCATTTTGTAAAAGGGTTCTTAATGATTGCTACACTGATAACTCGATTGTTACAGAAAGATGTGAAGTTCGAATGGTCCGAGAAATGCCAATTGAGTTTTGAAAAGTTGAAAACACTGTTAACTGAAGCACTAGTTTTAGTTCAACTTGAATTGGGTAAACAGTCTGTGATTTTCAGTGATGTGTCATTGAACAGCTTGGGATGCATTTTGATGCAGGAAGACAAAGTGATAGCTTATGCTTCTAGACAATTGAAGCCGTATGAAAAGAATTATCCGGCGCACAATTTAGAGTTGGCTACTATTATTTTTGCATTGAAAATTGGGCGACATCATTTATTCGGTGAGAAGTGTCATATCTTTACCGATCACAAGAGTTTGAAGTGTTTAATGACTCAGAAAGATTTAAATTTGTGACAACGAAGATGGCTCAAATTGTTGAAAGACTATGAGTTAGTGGTTGATTACCATCCGGGGAAAGCGAATGTATCGCAGATGCTTTGAGTAAAAAATCTTTTTTTACTTTGCAGACGATGAACACACAGTTAACTTTGTCTGATAATAGTTTGATTTTTGTTGAGTTAAAAGTTAAACCGTTATTTCTTCAGCAAATTTGCGAGGCTCAGAAATGTGATAACGAATTGCAAGCTAAAAGAGTACAATGTGAGTCAACTACTGATTCAAACTATTAGATCGGATCCGATAAGTGTTTAATGTTTCGAGATAGAATTTGTGTACCAAAGAATTCTAAGCGTATTCAGAAAATTTTACATGAAGCATATAGTGGTTGTTTATCTCTTCATCCGGGGAGTACTAAGATGTACAATGATTTGAAATAGTTGTACTGGTGGTCGGGCATGAAACGAGACATTTTAGATATCCTTGGTTTGTCAAAAAGTCAAAGCCGAACATCAAGTGCCTTTGGGACTACTACAGCTAGTGATGATACCAGAGTGGAAATAGGATAAAGTTACGATGGATTTTGTATCAGGATTACCTCTATCTCCGAAAAAGAAAGATGCTATCTAGATTGTTGTTGATAGACTTATGAAATTTGAACATTTCATTTCGGTATGTACAGATTTTTCACTCCATCGATTAGCTGAATTGTACATATATGAGATTGTTAGATTGCACGGGGTGCCAGTTTCTATTATTTTGGATAGAGATCCGAGGTTTACATCACAATTTTGGAAGAAATTGCAAGAAGCTCTAGTTACGTGGTTGCACTTTAGTACTGCTTTTCATCCTCAAACTGACTGTTCGTCTGAGAGAGTAATTCAGATTCTCGAAGATATTCTTCGTTGCTGTGTTTTAGAGTTTAAAGGCAACTGGGAAAAATATTTACCATTGGCATATAACAATAGTTTTCAATCGAGTATAAAGATGGCACCGTATGAAGCTTTGTATGGTTGTAAATGCTGAACTCCTTTGTACTAGACCGAGCTTAGTGAGAAAAGGATACACGGGGTTGATTTGATCAGAAAGACTGAAGAGAAAGTAAAAGTAATTCGCGACAGTTTGAAAACAGCTTCAGATCGACATAAATCATATGCGGATTTGAAACGTAAAGACATTGAATTTCAAATTGGCGACAGAGTATTTTTGAAAGTATCTCTGTGGAAGAAGATTCTTCGTTTTGGTCGCAGAGGAAAATTAAGTCCATAATTTATCGGGCACTATGAAATTATCGAAAGAATAGGGCCAGTGGCATATCGACTAGCTTTACCTTCAGAGTTAGAAAAGATTCACAATGTGTTTCATGTTTTGATGTTGTGCTGATATAGATTAGATCCGTCACATGTAATTTTCTAAGAAAGATTGAAATTCAGCCTGACATGACATATAGCGAAGAACCGATCAGAATTTTAGCTCGAGAGATTAAAGAGTTAAGAAACAAGAGTATAACTTTAGTGATGGTTCTATGGCAACGGAACAGTGTCGAAGAGTCGATGTGGGAACCCGAGGAAGCTATGAGAAAATAGTACCCTAACTTATTTTCTTGTAAGATTTTCGAGGACGAAAATTTCTAAGGGGGGAGAGTTGTAACAACCCATTTTTAGTCAAATAAAAAAGTGGTTCCATGACCACAAAATTGAGGTCAAAAGAATTATTTTATTATTATTTTAATGTCTACAACATGATAGTATGTTTGTGTGAAAATTTCGTTAAGAAATTTTATCATTTGAGTACTCAATTTGATAAAAAAGACTAAATTGTGTAAACTGTAAAACTTGAGTTCTATTAGCTAAAGGTGTCTAATAGCTATGGAACTTTAAAGTGGAGGTCCTTAAGTGGTAGTTATACCATTAATTTAATTAGTCGACAAAGATGGACATCTTTTAAGTGATTTTTGTTAATTAATTAAAAGGTTAATATAGTAAATTAGTAAATAACTAAGATAAAATAAGTTAAAACAAATGAAAAGCTTTCATCTTCCTTTTGTCACCACCAAAAATTCATAGAATAAGAAGCCATGGGAGATTTCTAGGGTTCAGCTACTTTAATGTTTAATTGGTGAATGATTTTTGTCTCGTTTTCAATGATTTCTATGTTTTTGAGATCGTTGTAACTTAATCTAGCTAGCCCAGGGACTAATTTGCAAATTTGTTAAAGGTTTAATGTTTTACCATTGATGAATATGTATGTATTTTGATTTTTGATGATAGAAAATGAATGATTGTTGTTAGATAAACAACATTTGTTAAGTGATTTTGGATAAAATTGTTAATTAGGGATTTAATTGTGAAATATGAAAATTTTGTGGTAGAAATGTGAAATAAATGAAAAATATGGGCTGCTATGATAATAAGGGAAGTTCGGCTAGCATGGTAGGGATTTAATTGCATGAATTAGTATTTTTATGAGCTAGGGACTAAATTGTAAAGATGTTAAACTATTAAGGGCAAAAGTGTAATTTTTCCATAATGTGATTTTTGGGCTAAATTGAATAGAATGACAATTGAATAAGTTAAAATTGATATTATATAGATCAAGAAAAATGAAGTTCGGATCTAGATCGGGAGAAAAATAAAGTATTGGACTAGTCGATGCATTTCGTCATTTTTGTGAATCGAGGTAAGTTCGTATGTTAATAAGAATTAATATTATTGTGTTTTAAATGCTTTATTACTGAATTAATTGTGAATAAGACCTTACAGATATGTTCCACGAAGATTTGACAATTGGAAATTCTGGTTGAACCTTAGGAATAGATTTGGATACGAATGACATGTCATTAGGGGTTATGTGTTTGGGTGATGGTCCGTATGTTCTACCGGTGGTTGAGTTTTTTGGCATGTGCTGTGGATTCTCGCCAGATTGTGTGAGCAGCACCTTATAGCTACGTCATGATCATCAACTTGTGTGAGTAGGCCCATTGATAGCTCAAGAGTGAGCATTATATGAGATATGAGATAGAGATAGCTTCAGCTATGTATTGGCACTTAGGGTGTGAGATTCCTGAGTATCTGATATTATTCCAAATGGTTCAACGGGTATTTCAAGGATATGGATGACTATAAGATTGATACAAGTTAGTACAGGTATGTATATGAACCATACAAGCATTGAATTGAAGAAACTTGTGAATTTCATATCTACCTTATGAATGAATACGAGATAGGTTTGTGGATCAATATGAGTTATGTTATCATATGTTAATTGCTTAAATTGTGTATATATATGGTAAGTTTTACTTTAAGCATACGAGCTTACTAAGCTTTATAGCTTACTCTGTTTACTTTTCCGTGTTTTATAGTGAATATAGAAGCTTGCTCGGATTTGGGAGTCGTCGGAGATCTCATCACACTATTAAGCTATCATTTTGGTACTTTTGAACTTATGTTTTTGGTTATATGGCATGTATAAAAGTTATAGTCATATGGTGTAAATGTTGGTAATGGATATAGCTATTTGACTTGGCTTGTAAATGATGAATGTTTGGTTAAGTGTATAGACATGTGATTTGGCTTATTTTGGTATATTTTGTGATGCATATATATGTGCAAATGGCTTATTGTGATATTTGAGTGTCTTGTGGTTGTTGGTATGTAATTAGCATGAATTAGGCTTGGTTGAGATTGGTTTGATTACCTATTTATGCCATGTTATATGCCATTTGATTTGTGTAGGTGAATGCAAATTTGGGTGAGCAAGATGGGTTGGTAAATAGCCTATTTTTGTCTACACGGGCAGAGACACGGGTGTGTGTCTCAGTTGTGTATGACACATGGTCAGGTGACACGGCTGTGTGTCCCCAGGTGTTTAATTAGAAACCAAGTCAGTATGCTCCATACGGCCCAGCACACAAGCGTGTGACTTGGCCGTGTGGCATAAGTCAGTATACCCTATAGTTTTGGCACGACCTAGCACACGGCTTGGGACACGGGTGTGTAAGGCTTTGTCGAAGGGCACACGGGCTGGTCACACAGGCGTGTGGTTGGCCGTGTGACCCTAGTTAGGGAGTTACACGGGGTCAGACACGGGCTGGGACACGGCCATATGATCCGATTTCGAATGTACACATGGCCTGTGACACGGACGTGTCTTTGGCCATGTGAGACACACGGCCGGGCCACACGGGCGTGTATCCCCTGTATTTTGAAAAATTTTCTAAGTTTTTTTAAAAAATTCTTGAGTTATCGGTTTAGTCCTAAACCACTTATAATGCATAATTTGGGCCTCATAGGCCCGTATTAGGGACAATGTGTTTGATTTTGAATGATTTATATTTGGAAATGGAAATTGCATGTGAAATGTCTGATTATTTATAAAATAAGTCTGGTAATGCTCCGCAACCCTATTCTGGTGGCGGATATGGATTAAGGGTGCTACAAATTTATTGTAGTGAGAGACAAAATTTAGAATTGTACCAGTTGTAGCAAGAGGCCTTTGGGTGACTATTGGAAAAGCATGGATACATGTTTGTTGTACAGGTCACTGAATCATAAGATCCGAGATTGTCCACATCTTAATGAATAGATGCAAGCACTGAGAAAGAATCAAGCCCCAAACCAGAGAGCTGGACAGCAATCCAAAGAGACTAGGGTCAGAATAGAGGCAGAGATGCTAACAGAGGCAACAAGCACCGGGTTAGAGTGCTAATCGTGTAGATGTGAGGCAGCCAACACTTGTGTATTCAACTAAACGCGGAGAGGATTGTAGATAGTTGATGTGATAGAAATTACTTTTACCATTAATGTTTTTCTATACTTTGCATTAATTGATAATGGATTTACCCACTCATATGTGTCTTGTGAAATGGCTGATAAATAGGGAATTCGGGTAGAGGAGAGTGTAAGCAATGTAATTGTTCTTAGTCCCTTAAGACAATCTATGTATGTGAAAAAGATATATAGGGGATGTCTATTGCAAGTCCAAGTTGAGGTATTTCTTGCAGATCTAATGGAATTACCTTTTAGAGAATTTGATCTCATATTTGTAATGGATTGGTTGAGTGAACATTGGGTTAGCCTTGACTGAAACGAGTTACCCTAAAGACTCCGGAGGAGAACGAGATAATCTTGATATGGGAGCGTTAAAATTATTCACCGAATGTGGTCTCTACCTTGGTAGTGGATAATCTAATTTGTAAAGGATGCGAGACCTATCTAGTGTATATCTTGGATACGGATGTGGATGGTGCAGTGTTGGACAACATTCGAGTGGTGAAAGAGTTTCCAAACATCTTTTCTAAAGAGCTGCCTGGTTTGCCTCCAGAACATTGGGTCAAATTCAGAATTGAGTTGCTGCCTGGGACAACACCAATGTCCATTGCACCTTATTGCATGATAGTTAAAGAGCTTAAAGAGCTCAAAGTGCAGTTACAAGAGTTTCTTGATCATGGCTTCATAAGGCTTAGTGGATCATTGTGGGGAGTTCTAGTGTTTTTTGTGAAGGAGAAGGATGAGTCGATGAGACTTTGTATCAATTATCGTTAGTTGAACAAACTGATTGTGAAGAATAAGTACCATTTACTGAGGATTGATGACCTTTTTGATCAATTTAGGGGTGCCACCATTTTCTCCAAGATTGGTTTAAGGTCAGGTTACTATCAGTTGCAAGTGAGAGAAGTGGATATACTAAAAATAAGTTTCAGGACTCGGTATGGCACTATGAATTCTTAATGATGCCCTTTGGGCTTACAAATGCTCCCCTCGCTTTCATAGACCTCATGAAAAAATTCTTCTAACCTTATCTCAATTAGTTAGTAGTGGTATTCATCGATGACATCCTGATCTACTCCAAGTCTGAGTTGGAGTATGAGGAACACTTAACGTTAGTCCTTCAAACCTTACGTGAGGAAAAGTTGTATGCGAAACTTTGTAAGTGTGAGTTTTGGCTCTGTGAAGTGATTGTGGTATCTGTATTGACCCTAAGAAGATCGTGGCTATTCTGGATTGGAAGTAGCCTAAGAATATTAGTGAGATTTGAAGTTTTCTCGGACTTGTTGGGTATTATCGGAGGTTTGTCGAAGGATTTTCCTTAATTGCTACACTGATGATAAAGCTATTAAGAAAGAGTGCGCCACTTAAGTGGATGTGTATTGATGCAAGATGGGAAAGTAGTGACTTATGTTTCGAGGTAGCTTAAACTGCATGATTGTAACTATCTTACGCATAATCTTGAATGTGCTGTAGTGATTTTCGTTCTAAAATCTGGAGGCACTACTTTTATAAGGAGAGGTGTATCATCTACACATATCATAAAAGTCTTAAGTATCTCCTTAGAAGGAGTTAAACTTGAGACAGAGGTGTTGGATAGAGCTACTAAAAGACTACGACTGCACTAGTGAGTACCATCCAGGTAAGGCTAATGTCGTGCCCGTTGCATTAAGTAGAAAAGCGATAGGTGAGTTAAGAACAATGTTTGCTAGGCTGAGTTTGTTTAAGGATGGAGGCTGTCACATCCCATATTTTGATTTCTAGTGCAAAAATAAAAACAAGGAAGTGTGTAGCCTAGTGGTAGGAAGCTCTTAAGTTTTTAAGGAGTTCTCTAGCTCAAATCCCCTTACTTCCTTACTTTTATTAAAATTTTTGCACATTTTTCCATGTGCACTTATAGCTTTCCATCCACCCCTTTAGTTGCCTCAAATAGGTTGATTCCCTTCCCTTTTTATGAGTTAAACTTACCTTAAGTTGGAGAACATGATCCCATTTTTACTCCATGTCTCCCTCCCTTGCAAAAACCTCTCTTCTTGCCTATTTGTTGTGATTCGATAAACCCGGTCATAGTTGACCAAGCTTACATCTCCTATTGTCATCCCTACCTCCTTCATTCTGCCATATTCACCTCCATTTTCTCTCAACTTGAGAAAAAATAGAACCACCACCCATTTTCTGTAGTCTTTTCTCTTTCTCCACCATAACTGACCCTTGTACCACCATCAACACACCATTTAGCCATCATAAGGACTGCCCTCCTTAGCCCTCCTCCTTTCTTCCGCCAACCACTGCATGGCACTTAAAGAGTTCAAGGCATATTTACAAGAGTTACTTGATCATGGCTTCATAAGGCCAAGTGTCGCCGTGGAGAGCTCTAGTCCTTTGTGTGAAAAAAGAAGGATGGATCTATGAAGCAGTGTATTGATTATCGTCAGTTGAATAAGTTGACATTAAAACTCATCATTTTAGAAATCACGCATTGGAATGCATACTTTTTCTTTTTATTAGTTATTTTTTGGTTTTTATAAACACTTCTTCAAATCAACATATCTTTCCTTCACCAAATTGTTTAAAGTTGCATTTCATAAATATTTTCTTTCACAGTCCCTATGGGTACAATAAATCGACATTTACTTGTCACTTTATTACTTGTTGCGATTGTGTACACTTGCTCATTTTCATCGTTCTAATGTGTAACAGCTCGATTTAGACCCTATTCGGAATAGTTATTTTGGGACCACAAATCTGAGTCAGAAAAATATTTAACAATTATTTTCTGTGTTTATTATGTGTGTATTTAATGTGTGTGAAAATATCGTTTGAAAATTTTACTGTTTGGATGTCCGATTAAATAAAAGGGTTTAATCACGTAAAATGAAAAAGTTGGTTGTTAAATGTGAAAGTGCCTAATTGTTGTTGTCTTTATAATATGAAGTATTTATGTTGAAATTAGACCATAATTATAAATAATGGAGGTTAAGGACATGAATATAATGTTTGTATAATTATTTCATTAAGGATATATTAGTAATTAAAGTAATTATATATGATAAATAAAATATAAAATTTAAAAGCCATGCATTCAGCTTTATTCAAAGCCGAAAATACCAAAAGAAAAGAAAAAGAAAAAGAGAGCCACATTCGACCATTAGCAAGCTTGATTCAAGGTGAGTTTTAGTTCAGTTTTTGATAATTTTTACGTTTTTGAGATCGTTGCTATGTTATCTATCAAGCCCATGTCTTAATTTTTGAATTTAATGATGATTTCATATTTTTCCATTGTTGAAAGTTTGTGATTTTTGTTGTTTGATGATGGAAAATAAAAGATATGTGATAGATTAACATGTTTTGTATTTGAATTTTTGATGAATTTGAGTAATTAGGGCTAATTTGTAAAAATAATAAATTGAGGGATTAAAATGTAAAATAAATGAAATGTCTGGACTTTTATAAAGAAGATGGATATTCGGCCTAAGCATGGTGTACTCAAATTTTGCATTTCTTGTGTTTTGTGCAATTTGTACGAAATTGTAAAAAGTGTGAAATGTCAAGGGCAAAATGGTGATTTGCCCATTTATGTGTTTTTGGACTAAATTGAATGAAATTATGTTTGAATGAGCTTAATTTGAATATGTTTAGATCAAGAACTAAAGAAATCAGATTTGGATCGGGCGAAAACCAAAGTTCTCGAATAATCATCTCGTTCTGATTATCGTTGTTCGAGGTAAGTTTATGAGCAAATAGATGTTCAATTTAAATATATGTGATCTATAAATAATTGTAATGATTATTAGTAAGTTATGAGTCGACATTGAATAATGAAAAATGTGATTGTTGTATGATTTATAAATAATTTTAATGATTATTAGTAAGTTATGAATCGGCATTGAGTAATGAAAAATGTGATTGTGGTATGATTTATAAATAATTGTAATGATTATTAGTAAGTCATGAATCGACATTGAGTAATGAAAAATATGATTGTGGTATAATTTGTGAGTTATATGATTTTATAATTCGGTTTTATAATGGTACATTTTTGAGTGGCATCAATATGTGATTACGTGTAAGACCACGTCTGGGACATTGGCATTGATATGTGATTACATGTAAGACCATGTCTAGGATGTTGGCATCGATATGTGTTTATGAGTAAGACCCTGTTTGGCATAGTGGCATCGATATGTAATTACATGTAAGACCATGTCTGGGACGTTGGCATTGTACGATATGTGCGACTATCCGAGTATCCTATTTAATTCTAAATGATTCAACGGGCAATGTTAAGTAAAGACTGAATGTTAAATCGAATTAAAAGGTTCAGGTATCTGTTAGCTAATGTATTGAAATTAAGGTAAGTTTTGGTATTTGAAGTGACGATATGAATCATGTTATAAAGTTGGTTATATGTATATTGAATGCAAATATATATTCGGCAAAATGATATTCTGTGATATTAAAGTGTGAAACATATGTATACATATATGAATGTGTATATATATATTTGTCTATATGATGATATGATGACCTTGGAAGTAAATGATAACTTTGATAATGGATATATATATATGTATTTCGGCCAAGTTAAAGTTGATACATGAATGTATATGTTGTATATGATTATGGTAGTATGAATTGGTTTAGTCAAGTTGAGCTATTAATGTTAATGAATGTTTTAATTGCTTATGACTTGCTAAGCTATGAAAGCTTCCTGTGTGTATGTTTACTCTCTGTCTTATAGATTTTTGAAGCTAGCTATGGGCTCGGGGATCATCAGAGAAGTCCACCACACTATCAACTGTTTGGGTATATTTCATAAAGTTGAACTTAAATCTATGTCATGTATAGGCTAGCTTATGTTTATGTTTGTTTTGAAAAATGTAAATATGAGCTATGCGAAAATGGATTGTTTATTTTGTTTAGTTCGGTTTCAAGGTTTGATCAAATTATAGTTAGTTTTGGTTGTGGTTTTGTTGATTCAGCTATGGTTTATACATAGATAAATATATGTGAACTTTGTTGATATGCTTTGTTAATGTGTTATTATGCGATTTGGTATTAAAGTATATTTGGTTATGGCATATAGGTGAAATTATGGTTGGATTTATATGGTTTTGAGTAATTGGTCATGGCATATAAATATTGGTGAATGGTGCTTGATATGGTTTGATAAAGATTCTTGATGTGCTTTGAAATAAGGTAACTTCAGATGTTAGTTGAATTGGGTTATATCATGTGATAGATAAGTAATATATATAATATATGAAAGTTGAGTGTTTGATATGTGTATAATGAAATGGCTAAAAATAATGTTTTAAGCTTAGTTGTTTTCAATTAAGAAATATGAATATAAATAGGTGATGTGCTTGATATGAAATGCAAACTATGGTTTTATATATAATTATTGAGTGAAATGCATGTTATATGCGTGAGATGTGTTGGAAAATATTTATGGTTTGAAATAATGTTATGTTAAATTATGAATATTCGTTTGATGAGTTTGATTTATGTCGTTAAAGGATGTATTAAGTTATGAATAATTAATGAATTATTATATAGATATATATTTTGTAACATGAATTGAGTTGAGCTTTGATTATTAGTATTTAGTAATCGGTTTGAAATGAAATATAGGTGAAACGTTTTGGAAATGGAAAATGTTACATGCATTTGGTTATTTGGCTAGAACATACTTCTTATTGATGTTATGTATATTGATGTGATTGAATAAAATGAAAGTAGACACTATATAAAGTTTATGAATTTAGTATATATAATTTTCTGCTTATGCATTTGCATTTGACCATATGAATAGTAATTCATGCAATAAGAAACATAATGGAAATATGCCAAATAGATAAATTTGGGTTGTCATTATTTGAATTGGAATTAAATTTCTTCGTTTAATTTTGTTAGTTGAATAGATGTTTTTACAAAAAGGTATTATAAGTACATTCTTTATGATTGATAGGTTATTCATTTAGGTTCATAAATCAACTTGACTATAAGTTGAACATGCTCGATATGCGCATATGATTATATGATAAAATGAGATATGTGATTTTTGATTTATTTGATTTATATAATTCATGTACGGAATAATGGAATGAAATAGTTTTATTAGCTTGGTTAAGTGCACATGCTTATATGATATAATGATATATCTAAATTTGTGTTTATGAATTAAATGACTACTTATATATTAGTTATATGATATAAAATGATTTGTAAGTTATTATTTTAGCTATATGATTTAAAGTTTGATTAGTTTAAGAGACTTGAACATGTGTATATACATAATTGTTAAGACGTTGTGCTTTGTTTGGTACTGCCTCGTAGCCCCTTTCCGGCGACTGATACAGGTAAGGGTTTTACACAATGGCCATGCTCAAATAAGTTGATATGAAACATCACATTTATTTATTGCAGTCTACTCAGAAAATCAAGAAATATGAGATTGGACTATACATGTGTGACTATTCCATGACTTGTGTCCAATCTAGATATGAAGGATAAAAGGATATAATACATGAAAAGATTATCACAGAAAGGTTATGTCGAATTATGACTTCTTGTAACTTAGGAAGCAATGATGCATTGCTAGATGCTACTCATTGCTTGTATTATTAGAAATGTTCTAATATTAGTACTAACGTTACAAGAACCTACAAGGTCACACCCTATGGTTAAAATGAACAAAAACGAAACACATTTGGTATTGTGTTTAACTGTCACATGAATTAAATTCATTATTGAATTATTTTAATTCGACAGTTAAATATTAAATGAATTAAATGTGCAAGCTTGTTGTACACAAATAGAGAACATAGTTAAAATTAATATACGAATTTGATTCATTTAAAAATTTTAACAGAATATAGTTTACAGAAATTATTATAAAAATTATTATTATTATTATTATTTTGGTCAAACATTGAAACATGATAATTATAATTCTTTTTGGAAAGAATATAACATTTCTAATACTTCCCATATGTTATAATTCTTTTTTGAAAGAATATAACATGTTTAATGCTTTCTATATGTTCTCTATAAGATTTGATTTCGTTTTCAATATATGCATACCAAAATCTAAAATTCGGGAAAGTGAGTTTTAAAAAGAAACTTGAAAAAAAGGTCTAGCAGTCGTTTTGGGAGATTTCTCTATAGAAAAATTTCAAGAGAGTTTTATTGTTTGTTTTAATATAGAGTGGACTACGTAGTGGCCGGAACATTTTCGTTGTGGCTTGGAATCGACATCGAATCAACATCATCCTCTCATCATTTTCGGTTAAGAAGGTATATCTTTAACTGTATCTCAATCCGTTTCATTCCTAGTACATGGATCCATGGCTACGAATCGCCAGAATATTTTTTCGCTATGCCACGGGGCGTACCAGTAGTCCCAATAGTTGTATTAGAGCCACTTGTACGATACGGATTTGGGATTAAATTGATTCGTTGATGAAATTGTATGAGATACATGTTATTTGATATGTTTAATCAATCTGTTTTATGAATATATGATATCTATTAACTGCTGTTTAAAACGTACATGTTTAATCTATTAAACTTATATGATTATTTGTTCCTCTAAATTAATGATTGAGTGTTAATAATTGATTTTGAAGCCTATTGGATCTTGTATATGGTTTATTAAGTGTTAATGAATCTATTTGGGGGCAGTGGGGTTTTTGTCATTCAAAGTTAATTGTTAACTTGTTGATTACATTCGAAAACTGAACAAAAGTTGTTCTAGTAAGAAGCATTTCAAATTGAATTTTCTTTAAAAAATATATATATTTTTTTGATAAAAGTTATCAAATGCACCGAGGTGCGGAACCCCCGCAGGGGGCTTCGCCCCCTAAATCCTATTGGTAGACAACATTAATTAAAGGGACAATTTGGTAATTGACATTAATAGGCCATTAAATAAAATGTATCATTTATTGTATACTATGTGTGATATGCATGGTTATATCTTGATAGCTCATTTAATTTATTAATTACAAATGTTGTAATTTTATAAATACGGCCTGCATGTCGCGCCTTTCTATATTTCTCTTGTATTTCTCTTCTCATATTACCCACTCGTATGTAAAACGAGTTTTTATAATTGTAAAATGTACAAGTTGTTCTGGATTAAAGGAAAAGAATGTTGGGCTACTTAAAGTGGAAAGGAAGCTAAAGAATGACATAAACCCTTAGGACTCCTGTCGGTTCTCCCATTGGCTTGGCATGAACCACCTTAGTTTTAATGCATTTATTTACTACTTTATATTTTTCTTGTATATGATACGATGGATGATATGTTAGCACACATGTTATAAGACATTAATAAGATCAATTAAATTATTAAAATGAACAAATGTTGACCATTAATGGTGAGATTAATTTAATTTAAAACCCCTCAATAAAATATTAAGTTAAGATTTCCTTCCAATATTTACCCTCATTAAAGCTTCGATCGATAGGGAAGTACATGTATCTATCTTGGTCAAACATGAAGAATAAACAAGTGATTTTCCCTGGTTATAATATTGGTTAATAACATAACTAGGTTACTCTAATAGGACTAAATGCCTATATAGACATAATCTTAAGAGTAAAGCCATAATCATGAGATGATTGGAACATGAGTTGTTCACAAAATAGAGGAGTTACATGTGATGTAATTAGCAAGTGTTGCTTTCCTATATAGCCATAACCTTAAGAGTAAAGCCAAAGCTAACTTAAGAAGAGGTGAAATATGGATCCTTATCCACTAGAAAACTTTAGAGAAAGTATTTTCGAGATTAAAATATGAGGGTCATTGATTTTGATAAAATAGTGGGAGCATCATTTAATAAAGTCCTTTTTAATGATTATATTAAACTTGGTAAATGTACTCATGAGCATATTTTATTATTGTAGATTTATTATGGAAAACAACACAAACTCTTTATCATTACGATCTATCCTTGAGAAGGACAAGTTGAATGGCTTGAACTTCCTTGATTTATTCCGTAACTTGAGGATTGTCCTTAATAAGAATGAAAATTATATTTCATTGAAGAACCCGTTCCTTATGAACCAACAGCTAATGCATCTAGATTTGGAAATGATGCTTATAAGAAGCATCTTTATGAAATGTTAGACATAGGATGTCTAGTGCTTGCCACCATGACTCTTAAGCTTCAAAAGCAACATGAGGATATGGTTGCCTATGATATGATCCAGCACCTCAAGGAATTATATGAGGGGCAAGCATGTCAAGAGAGGTACGAGACCTCTAAAGCTCTGTTTTGATGTCAAATGGTGGAGGGAACTCCTCTGGGAACTCAAATTCTCAAGATGATAGGCTATATTGAAAGCCTTGAAAAACTAGGATTCCCTCTAGGTGTGGAGTTGGTCACTGATGTCATCCTGCAATCGTTGTCGGATAGTTTTAGCCAATTTTTCTTCAATTTCAACATGAATGAAATTAATAAGACTTTGCCACAGTTACTTAGCATGTTGCTAACTGCTGAATGTAACATGAAAAAGGTTGGACCAAAGCCTATTCTGATGGTCTGTAAGGACAAGGACAAAGGAAAACTTAAGGCTAAGGCGATGCCTAAGGACAATGGCAAGGCCAATCACAACAAAGGAAGCTACATTGAAACCTAAAGGAGGAATTGCTAAGGAAGGAAATTATTTCCATTGTGGTAAAACCGTACACTAAAAAAGAAACTGCCCTGCCTATCTTGAAGAGGTCAAGAAGGTAAAGGAAAGCGGAGCGTCCACTTCAGGTATTTATGTTAGTGATATTAATTTATCAACATCTCTACTTCTTGGGTATTAGATACTAGTTGTGGTTCATATATTTTTACCTCTGTATAGGGATTGCAAAGGAGTAGGAATTTGGTTAAAGGAGATGTGGACCTGCGAGTTGGAATTGGAGCAATAGTTGTTGCATTAGCTATAGAAACACATATTTTATCATTTCTTAGTGGACTTGATTTAATTTTGGAAGATTGTTATTTTGTGCCAAGTTTGATTAGAAATATTATTTCAATTTCTTGTTTAGACGAAATTGGTTTTGAGATAATTAAGAATAATTGCTGTTCATTTTATGTTGATAATGTTTCTATGGTTCGACACAATTAGTAAATAACCTCTATATTTTAGATCAAGATATGCCCATTTATAACTGTAACGCCCCGTACCCGAGACCGTCACCGGAGTCGAACATGAGGTGTTAACAGACTTAATTCATTACTTTAAACAGCTCAAACAGTTTATTTTTAAAATTTTCAGTCAAGCTAGTAATCTGCGTCACAGTCGCTTAAAAATTTATATCTCGAGTTCCGAAACTCAAAATCCAATTCCGTAAATTTTCTTGAAACTAGAATCATATATATATTTACTAATTTTTTTATATAATTTTTGGTCAAGCAAATTAGTACAGTTTATTAGTTAAAGTCTCCCCTGTTTCAGGGTTTGACTGCTCTAGACCTCTGTGTATTACGAATCAGATATCTCCCTATACAGAGTTTCAATGACTATGCTATTTATTTATAATAAAACTAGAGTCAATAAGAAATCTGTACATATAAATCATAACTTCTAACTATCTTTGAAAAATTTATGGTGAATTTCCAAAGTCAGAACAGGGGATCCAAAAATTGCTCTGGCCCTGTTTCACAAAAACTTAAACATCTCATAAAATATAACTCATATGCCTGTTTTGTTCCATCCATATGAAAATAGACTCATCAAGCTTCAATTCCATAACTTATTCATTATTTAATTCCATATATACTATTCTTAGTGATTTTTCAAATTCACGTCACTACTGCTGTCTGAATCTATTTTATGGTAAATTTTACCCATTTCATGGTTCCCATGGATTAGCTAGCAATTTAGCATACATAACACCAAATATGATCATGATTAGCCATTCCAATGGCTAATCATTACCAAGCATTTCCATACCACTCAATAACCATATCATAAGACCATATATACAAAATGATTATAATGCTATACATGCCATACTCAAAATATACAAGCCATTATGCCAAGATGGTATACGGATAGTGTGAGCGTGCCTCCGACCGTTTCTGATTTTCGAGCTGGCTTGTCAACACTAAAATGAATGAAAAGGAGGGAGTAAGCACAAATGCTTAGTAAGTTCACATGAAAATAGTAAGTAACACAACTATATAAGCAAACATAAACATCATTTGCATGATCATCACCGAGAAATTCATATCACATTTTCATTTATCATCTTACCATATTGTTGTTATATCGAGTTTTCAACCCGAGGGTTAAGTACTTACCTGTTCAAAGTATCCATTTCACAACACTTACCAATACGTCCCTTTCATCTCGAGTATTCCTCTATTTGAGTAGAATTTTACCCGTTGAACACATCGAAATATAATCTGGATACACGAAAAGTTTGCACATAAGTGCCACATAAGTAGCGAAGCTACCATGTAACCCACCCATAAGTGAACTCGGACTCAACTCAATGAGCTCGGGCGTTCGCATCCATAAGTGAACTCGGACTCAACTCAACGAGCTCGGATGCCTAGTTACATCTCTCGAACTCGGACTCAACTCAACGAGTTCGGACATTCGCATCCATAAGTGAAATCGGACTCAACTCAACGAGTTCGGATGCCCAAATATCCCAGTGACATGTCACTTGTATCCTAATCCATTCCTAAGGTTCAACGGGACCTTTTTCCCAATCATGTGTCTCAATCATCTTCTACGAAATGCCGATACTGATACTCGATAGTATTTCACATTTTCCAAGTATATCACATAATTTGACATATTATCAAACAATTATCACGAGTATAATATTTCATAATAATTATCATATCATTTAAATAACATAAAAACATTTAAAATAATAACTGTGTTACCAACATTTACATATGAACTTACCTCGTATGTGAAAATGGCTACTTTTACCATTTCGTCCACAACTTGGTATTTTCCCCATTTTAGCTCGAATTTTAGTTTTCCTTACTCTATCATTTCAAATATAGTCTAATTAGGGCTCACATTATTCAAATGAACCCAAAATCATATTTTGGCAAAATTATAGTTTTGCCCCTAAACTTTTACATATTTACACTTTTTCCCCAAAGCTCGTAAATTAAACTTCAGCATATTTTCTTATTTTTTATGACATGCTGAACATTTATCCCTTCTATGACAACATCAAATTCTCACTCTAACACATAGTTATGAACAATAACAATTTTTACCGATTAAGCCGTTTTACTCATTTTTGCTTAAAATCACTTAGCAAAAGTTATTTAACATAATTTCAGCCTTCATATTCTACCATAAAACATCAAAATAAACACATTTCACCTATGGGTATTTTTCCAAATATGAACCCTAGCTTAAATTATTGCTAGAATAAGCTTAATCAAGTTACCGGGATTCTAAAAACATAAAGAACTTGAAAAACGGGCTAGAACGGGCTTACAATCGAGCTTGGAAGATTGAAAAAACCTAGCCATGGTTTCTCCTTGCTATATTCGGCCATGGGGTTGAAGATGAGCAAAACTGGCTTTTAATTTTGTATTTTAATTCATTTTACCCCTAAATGACCAAAATGCCCTTACTACTAAACTTTCCAAAAATTCCATCCATGTCCAATTTTTGTCCATAGACTTAGAAATTGGTAAAATTGCTATTTTAGACCTCCTAATTAATATTTCAAAATAATTTCATACTAGAAACTTCTAGAATGCAAGTTTTGCAAATTATTCGATTTAGTCCCTAATTTCAATTTAAGCACTTTATGCATAAAATTTCTTCACGAAATTTTCACACAATCATGCAATCATATCATAGACCTCAAAATAATCATAAAATAATTATTTCTATCTTGGATTTTGTGGTCACGAAAACCACTATTTTGACTAGGCCCAAAATCGGGATATTACAACTCTCCCCCTTTTGTGGATTTTCGTCCCTAAAAATCTTACCTAAAAGTGGTCTTCACTTTTAATCTCATATTCGGTGCTAAAGAACTTTCACTTAGGCTGTACCTCCAATACATCTCTTTAATTTCTCATATGGTCTAAAAGCTTACAGTCTCAACTCTCAACTATTCTTAAATTTTCAACCTTTCTCAGTTTCCCATGATATCATGACATAAAACCAGGATCTTAACTTGATTAATGGAGACCAGAATTCCAAGAAATCCAACAATCAAAGAGACCTGAAATTCCATGAATCTGATGAGTAGGAATTCATTCAATACCGATATGATTTATAGATTTCTCCAAACATTTAAGAATAGGATACATCACATTTTCCTCTTTCTGCCATAGAAATAATTCTGATATGGCCTCAAGAATAATCCTTCTCATTTCCATCCCAATATCAACATTGACAAGGATAATTTTGATAGATCCCAATGCTTAGCTTTAACCTCTTTAACAACTCAGATTTTATGTAACATCGAATGCTCTAAACTATCACATTACCTCACTATCTTGAAACACATCACAATTCATACAACAGTACATTACTGAAAGTCAGGAAGTCTTTGCTCAATGTAGACTAGTCTAGTTCAGATGCTTCGGTTACCAATATTCTCATCTATCATAACTCTGTCAACATGTAATAAACTTTTTAGCTTTCATAAGATGAAAACCTTATCATTCATAGTGACTTTAACTAATATCCAACTATTTCTAATAAATATACACTTCTCGTTCAGACTATTTACTCTTTTATCAGTACAAAAATGAAATTCTATTATCAGACTTGAGAAAAATAATCCTCGACATAATTGTCACATGAAATCTTTCAAATAAATAATTCACCATACCGATCCGAAACTCGCACTTTTATCACCTATGCCTTTATCGATGTCAAATCCTTACACAGAAATTAGAAAAAAAAATCCCAATACTAAAATCACCACATTACCAAGATCAAATTAGAAGTATAGTCATATTTGACATGATTATCATGAGCTGAAAAACGCACTTCGAACATGAGTTGTAATTGACAAATTATGGAACAAAGATAACAAGAAAACCGAATAAAGAAATCCAAGATAGAGAAACCCTAATAAAGAAATCCAGAATAAAAAGATCCAGGATAAAGAAACCCAAGATACGATACTATGCCGGAGAATCGAAAACCAAACTCATAGAGAAAATATAGAATACCCTGATAATTCTTCAAAGAAAGAAAGTTCAAAAGAAAACATCATTTAATCCCACTGAAATCAAATATAACAAGATCAATATATTTTCCCATACATATATATCAGATGAAGCATCAAATAGAAGAAACAGAATTATAATATCATATGTATTCTCTCATCAATTCTTATCAGACGAAATAAAATAGAATACCCGATGAAATAGAGTAATATAAATTATAAACCAGTCAGACTACCAATGCTTTCATCCAACACCAGAATTAGAAGACATTCCCATTTAACAAGAATTTCTTCAGAAGGTCAATAGCCATAGAAATATTTCTGAGAACGGGTAAACACATAGAACATCTCAAAAGAGATCACTAAATCTGTCCCATCCATAATCACACACTCGGATAGTTCACATTTCAAATATCATTTCCCCAACTAGTTCTCACACACAAATTTCATATTAAACCATTCACTAAAGAAGGCCAGTTCTGAATAAATTTCGATTTACACTTTTCTCGACCTTGCACCTAAGTAATTTGATTTACCAAAGAGAATTCCTTCTTTAATTGGGACAGTGCATAACTCCAATAATCTTTACGTCAATCCGATACTTTACTGGCTCTAACTTTACTTATCAGCTCATTTTCAATCTCTCCGATCATACTTATAATTATTCTATCACAACTCTTTAGGTTCTCAACCGGAAACTTATTCAATACAAATCTCATGAAATTCCATTATAAGTACCACTTCGGTAAGGGGAGGGGTTGTAGGACCTCTGACTCGACTTTCTTTTACATACACATATGACACAACTTCCATCATCATAGCAAAATCATCAAAATCATGTCATTCATTCAGGCAATGCAACATTCATGTTGGCTTAGACAAATTTTCCTACTGTCCCATTTAGACAATATACTTATGCATACATTCTATGTTTTCTAGATAGCTTTACTTATCCATTCATTTAATTAAATTAATTCATGCTCATGACATCATATAGGGCCAAACAAACATAGATATTTGCATCACAATCAGAACTTTCATTTCGTGCATCATGTACATGTCATTACAATCATATAATTCAGTCCAACAATTTAACATAGATAAGTTCATTTCAATATAATCCTTTATCTCATAAAAATTATATATCATTAGCATTCATCAACATTCGACGTCCAAATCAAGACAAGGACATTTCATTCATATCATAATATTATGACTTTTATTCATAGCTCTACTACTTTTTATTTATTCCATTCATCTTATCAAGTAAGCCATATACACTACATCATATGAGCATTAAGCAAATATGGATATTTATCACATATGTATCATAAACTTTTATTCATACTTTTCTGAACCGAGACTTATTATAATCATAATTTTACTCAAATACCTTCACATAACATTGAACATGGTCAAGCGTGAGCTCGTTTGAGAGTACCTGTCTAAATAAGACGGTACTCATATGCGTCGGAAGACATCACACTATCACAGATCAGTGGCATGTATAGCTAAATTTTTACGCATGCTAAGTTAGTTTGAGAATCGAGTAAACCTACTCTGATACCACCAAATGTAACGCTCCATACCCGAGACCGTCGCCGGAGTCAAACACGAGGTGTTAATAGACTTAATTCATTACTTTCAACAGCTCAAACAATTTATTTTTAAAATTTTTAGTCAAGCTAGCAATCAAGGTCACACATCGCTTAAAAATTCATATATCGAGTTCTGAAACTCGAAATCCAATTACGTAAATTTTCCCTAAAACTAGACTCATATATCTATTTATAATTTTTTTATATAATTTTTGGTCAAGCAAATTAGTACAGTTTATTAGTTAAAGTCTCCCTGCTTTGAGTGGTTCGACTCTCGACCTCTATGTATTACGAATCAGATATCTCCCCATGTATGAGTTTCAATGACTATGTTGTTTATTTCTAATAAAATTAGACTCAATAAGGAATCTGTACATATAAATCATGACTTCTAATTATCTTTGAAAAATTTATGGTGAATTTCCAAAGTCGAACAGGGATCCAGAAATTGCTCGCCCTGCTTTCACAAAAATTTAAACATCTCATAAAATATAACTCATATGCCTGTTTTGTTCCATCCATATGAAAATAGACTCATCAAGCTTCATGTGACAGCCCTAATTTGACCCTAGTCGGAATGTGGTTTTGGGACCACAAAACTGAGTCATAAAATTTATTTAAAATTTAGTTGCATATCCTCTATGTGTATTAGTGCATGTGTGAAAATTTGATGTTTTAATTTAGAGTTATGAATGTGAATTTTTCTTGAAAGGACTTAGTTGAGAAACTTAAAAAATATGATAGGTAAATTGTAAGGACCAAATAACTACAAAGTGTGAAAGCTTGGGTTTGCATGTCAAAATACCCAAAAATTCAATAGTGGCCGGCCAAGTGATGATGACCCTCCACTAAGTTTAATTAATTATAATATTTGGTTAGAAAATGATTAAAATATTCAAAATAAAATGATTTAATAAGAAAAATAGATGAATAAAGAAGAAATTCAAGGAGAGAGAGTGTGTTCATCTTCTTCTTCCTCCAAAAACTGAAACAAAAGAAAAGAAAAAGGAAAATTCTCATTAAGGCAATTCGGCACTTCTTCTTGCTAGTAGGAGGTAAGTTTTGAAGTGTTAGTTAAATCTTCTTATATGTTTAAGTTAATTTGTAAATGTATTTTGGCAATATTAGGAAAAATTCTAACTTTTATGGTGGTTGGGCACTAAGCCGTGTATCAAAGTACTAGAATTAGTAGTTGTTTTCATGTATTATTGAATAAATAGACGATAGAATGGGGTTGAATTTGTTGAATTAGTAATTGGACAATACTTATGTATTCGGCTATATGGGGTTTAAATGGAATGTTCATTTGATTTATTTTGTCCTTGTATGAGAAGTGGTTCATTGTTAAGGCCGAATGAGTCATGCTAGATTAGTTGAAATGCAAAAATTCATGTTATGAGATAATTTGAGTAATTGACCGAAACATGGAAGGAAGGGTAAGATTTATAAATTATGTTTTAGGAGTGAAAGGTATAATGAAAATTGTATTAAGTTTAATGTGCATACTTTAGTGTAAGTGTTGTGGAGAATTCGGCTAAGATAGTTGGAATGTGTGTGTTACCGATTTTAAATTTAGATTATGGGAGTGGCTATAATGGGCATTAAGATGTTGAACTTAAGAAATTAGAAGTATATGAACTTGATAGTATTTAAATGATAGTACGAATAAATGGGGAGCTTTTGCTAGTTTAGAAGTATACTTTCAAAATGTTTATGAAGTAAAACTATGTGTTAAATGACAAAATGATGACCAAATGTTATTTTGATAGTGATAATACATTCGGCTTTAAGATATAATATAAACATTAGTTGAGATTTTGATATTTGGAACAAAGAGGGTTGTAAGAAGAAGTGGAATCATTAAATTTATATATTTATGAATATCTTGCAAGGTAAATTAAACAATTAAATTTATTTATTCTAGCTCAAGAATCCAAAGGAGGGGAATCAAGCAAAGGTAAAGCAAAGAATATTAAGTAGTCGATTGGGAATCATTTCATCCGACATAAGGTAAGTCCATAAGCATTCATAGGTTGATTAACTTAGAATTAAATAATACTAATGTATCATGAAAGGATTTCTATGTTGGTATTCTTTTGGAGTGGTACACGTATTTATAGGTGTGGTTGTATATGCTATTCGATTTAAGTAACTTTCCTTATCATATGAGTCGATATTGGCACTAAGTGTGCGGATTTGAATGGCACTATGTGTGCGAAGTCGAATGGCACTATATGTGCTGGCTTGAATATCAATACATGAGTGAATTTTCAATGCACTATGTGTGCGGTTTATCATAGCACTATGTGTGTGCTTTTGATTAGTATTATGTGGGCGAAAACGGTTGAGGATATATAGCATGCCGGGAAGGAATGGAGCGCAAGGACTATTATCGGAACAATTGAATTTTGAGATATGAAACATATATGTATGGAACCATCTAGTTTATCATTGTTTTATACTTCGAAGAAAGTATTTAAATTGTTTAGTTGTTTTAGGTATTTAATTGGATATCCAGATTTGGCTTGGGGTTCAATCGATAATTTAAATAATTGTGGCATAGATCGGTATGGATGAAATAGTTACTCTTTCATTATTTTGCATATTATTACGTGTTAATGGTCTCTATTATATTGCTTATTACTTACTGAGTTGAATACTCATTTGGTGTGTTTACTTGTCTCTTATTTAGATTTTTTTGATCCAATTCTTGTGTTCGGGACCATCGTCGAAGTCATCACATCAGCCTACAACGTTTTGGTACCTTTTTCTTAGTTGATCTTCGGGGAACATTATGGCATGTATAGGCTGGAACATATGTTTTGAAGTGTTGATTTTGGTTATGTATTAAAAAGCCATGCGAAAATGGCTTGATATATATATATTTAGACTCGGTTTTATGTGTGTTTTATTATGATGTTTTTATTCTTGGTTTGATATATGTGATTATGTGTGATGATGATTGGTGTTGAGGTAAGAAATTTGTGTAATGGAGATGACTATATTATTTAGGTCTGAATTCGGTTTTGAGTGAATTATCGCTTAAATCTTTTGATAAATACGCCCTATGATATGATAGTATAAAATCATTGTAATAGTTTTGGAAGTGTATTTAAGTATTTATGTAAAATGTAAGGTATTTGTGGCTCGGCCATTTGTATATAATTGATATTATTCATGCTAGAGTTAACATGAGCTTGTCATGTAAAAATTATGACTTATGTTTGCAGCAAATGGTTGACTATCAAAACTGATGCTAGAACGTGTGTATATGTGAAATTCGACCATAATGTTTTTAATTGAATTTTACTTATAGCTTACTTGTTTATAAGGTACATATACTTTGGTTAATATGATAGTTAAACTTTTGCATGCTATATGTGTGCTTATGACTTGAATTGCGATGAAATATTCAGAACTGTATACTTATTTAGTAATGCCTCGTAACCCCATTCTTGCGACGGAATACGGGTTAGGGGTGTTATATTTTATTGGTATCAGAGCTTCAGTTTAGTCAGTCCTAGGACTACCGTAGGGCGTACGAGTCTAGCTATACATGCCTTAATGTTAGTTTATGATAGTGTGATGGCTTTTGACGGTTGAAATTATTGTTTTGATTAGTAAATGGAACCCAATTTAGAGAGAGCCTTGGCGGATGACGTTGAGAGTGTAGCGGCTGCTCCCGTGCAAGGGACACCACCTGCTGAACCTCAATCATCTGCAAATAATCAAGATGATGGGGCAAAACAAGCCTTCTTTTCTATGATGAACGAGTGGGTCGCACAATATGCCCGGACTAACCCAGCTGTTCAACCATTTCCAAATTTAAATAATTCGCCTCAGGTTCCTATAATACCAACAACTATTGATCCTTTGAGGCCGAGTAAACCTCCTGTAGATTTGATTAGGAAGCGCGGGACCGAGGAATTCTGAGCCATAGCTACTGATGATGCTGAAAGGGCCGAGTTTTGGCTTGATAACACGATTCGTGTTTTTGAAGAGCTTTCATGCACACCTGAAGAGTGTCTAAAGTGTGCTATATCCTTATTACGGGACTCGACCTACTATTGGTGGAGAACTCTGATTTCTATTGTTCTGAAAGAACGGGTTACTTGGGATTTCTTTCAGGCAGAGTTTCGTAAGAAGTATATTAGTCAACGATTTATTGACCAAAAGCGTAAAGAATTTTTAGAGCTCAAACAAGGTCGTTTGACGATATCTGAATACGAACGTGAGTTTGTAAAACTCAGTTGATATGCTCGGGGGTGTGTAGCTGATGAAGTCGCTATGTGTAAAAGATTCAAAGAGGGATTGAATGAAGATTTAAAACTACTGATGGGTATTTTAGAAATAAAGGAATTTGTAACCCTAGTTGAACGGGCTTGCAAGGCTGAAGAGCTTGGAAAGGAGAAAAAGAAAGCTGAATCTGAAGCTAGAGACTTTCGTAAAAGATCGGCGGGTAAAATTTTTTTCTCGACTGCAAAAAGGTTCAGAGACGATGCTAATATATCGAAGACGACTGCAGGAATTTCTATTAGGGAGCGACTATCAACGGACTCTCGAGCTACCTCAATTGCTGGTGTTGGCAACAATCGGCAGGAAAAACCCGAATGTTCACAATATGGAAGACGACATGTAGGTGAGTGTTGGGGTAAGTCTATTAATAGGGCTTGTTATAGATGCGGATCGCGGGATCATTTTATTCGAGATTGTACGGAACAGGTTGAAAAGAATAAGGTGCAAGATACAAGATCGAGTGGCGTAACGAATAGAGGAAGATCACCGAGAAATACATGAGGTAGGGGTGGTATTCAGAGAGGAACTTCTGATACTGCTGTTCGATCTGAGACTCGTGCTCCTGCCAGAGCTTATGCCATCCGTGCACGAGAGGTGGCATCTTCCCCTGATGTTATCACTGGTACTTTCACTCTCTTTGATACTAACGTGATTGCATTGATTGACCCTGGTTCTACTCATTCATATGTATGTGAGACTTTAGCATCCAGTAAGACTCTACCTGTTGAGTCTACTGAGTTTGTAATTCGAGTGTCGAATCCCTTGGGTGATATGTACTCGTTGACAAAGTGTGTAAGAAATGCCCCTTAATAATCCGAGGTTCCTGTTTTTCGGCCGACTTGATGCTTTTACCGTTTGATGAAATTGATGTTATTCTCGATATGGATTGGTTGACCGTACATGATGCAGTTGTGAATTGCAAAAGTAAGACCATCGATTTGAGATGTGTAGATAATGAGATAATCCGAGTTGAGTCTACTGATTTGAACGGATTGCCAGCAAAAATAATATCCTCGATGTTGGCTCAAAATATGTGAGAAAGGGGTGTGAAGCATATCTTGCATACGTTCTTGATAGTAAAGAATCAGAAAAGAAGCTTGAATCAGTGCCAGTGGTTTGTGAATATCCAGATGTTTTTCCCAATGAATTATCAGGGTTACCACCTATTCGGGAGGTAGAGTTTGGCATTAAACTTGTACCGGGTACCACACCAATTTCGATAGCTCCATATCATATGGTACCAACGGAGTTGAAGGAATTGAAAACTCAGTTGCAAGAGTTGACGGATAGAGGTTTTGCTCGACCGAGCTTTTCACCCTTGGGTGCACTAGTATTATTTGTGAAAAAGAAAGATGGAACTATGAGGATGTGCATTGATTATCGTCAATTGAATAAAATGACAATAAAGAATAAATATCTGTTACCGCGTATTGATGATTTGTTTGATCAGCTGAAGGGAGCCTCCGTGTTTTCAAAGATAGATTTGAGATCGGGTTATTATCAGTTGCGAGTTCGGGACTCGGATATACCTAAAATTGCTTTCAGAACGAGATATGGTCACTACGAGTTTTTAGTGATGTCGTTTGGGCTTACTAATGCCCTTGCAGTATGTATGGATTTGATGAATCGAATATTTAGACAGTATTTGGATCGGTTTGTGGTGGTGTTTATTGATGACATCTTGATTTATTCGCGCAATGAATCTGAACATGCTGAGCACCTGAAATTAGTATTACAAATTTTACGGGACAAGCAGTTATACGCAAAATTCAGTAAATGCGAGTTCTGGTTGAGAGAAGTTAGCTTTTTGGGGCATGTGGTATCCGCATCGGGTATTCAAGTTGATCCGAGCAAAATTTTAGCCATAATTGATTGGAAGCCTCCGAGGAATATTACTAAAGTTAGGAGCTTTTTGGGACTTGCCGGTTACTACAGACGGTTTGTAAAGGGTTTCTCAATGATAGCCACACTGATGACGAAACTACTTCAAAAAGATGTTAAGTTTGAATGGTCAGAAAGATGTCAGAAAAGTTTCGACCGATTGAAAACATGTTTAACAGAAGCTCCAGTACTAGTGCAGCCAGAATCTGGTAAAGAGTTTGTTATTTGCAGTGATGCATCCTTACTTGGGCTGGGTTGTGTGTTGATGCAAGAAGGTCGAGTTGTGGCTTACGCGTCGAGGTAATTAAAGCCTCATGAGAAAAACTATCCGACCCATGATCTTGAATTAGCGGCCATTGTATTCGCTTTAAAAATATGGCGACACTACTTATTTGGAGAGAGGTGTCATGTTTATTCGGATCACAAAAGCCTCAAATATTTGATGACTCAAAGAGAGTTGAATCTGTGACAATGACGTTGGCTTGAGTTGTTGAAAGATTATGAGCTCGTCATTGATTATCACCCGGGAAAGGCTAACGTGGTTGCCGATGCTTTAAGTCGTAAATCGTTGTTTGCTTTGAGAGTGATGAATGTTCATCTGTCAGTTTCATCCGATTATGTGTTGGTAGCTGAATTAAAGGCCAAACCATTATTGATTCATCAAATACTTGAATCCCAGAAGGTCAACGATGAATTGGTTGCTAAGCGAGCTGAATGTGTTTCAAATGTGGAATCAGAGTTTCAGATTGACGAAAATGATTGCTTGACGTTCAAGAGTCGATTATGTGTTCCAAGAAATTCAAAATTTATTTCGATGATTTTGAGCGAGGCTCATAGTAGTCGAATGTCAGTTCACCCGGGTAGTACAAAAATGTACAACGATCTGAAACGTCAATTTTGGAGGCCTGGCATGAATAGAGACATTTCTAACTTTGTTTCAAAGTGTTTGATATGTCAACAAGTGAAAGCGGAACATCAAGTGCCTTCGGGATTACTTCAGCCTATCATGATATCTGAATGGAAATGGGATCGAGTTACGATGGATTTTGTATCTGGTTTACCATTGACGCAGAGTAAGAAAGACTAAATCTGGGTTATTGTTGATAGATTGACGAAATCTGCTCATTTTATTCCTGTCCACACAGATTTCTCACTCGATAAATTGGCAAAATTATATGTCTCCCAAATTGTTCGATTACATGGAGTCCCTATTTCTATTGTGTCGGATAGAGACCCGAGATTCACATCACGATTTTGGAAGAAATTGCAAGAAGCATTGGGTACCAAGCTGTATTTTAGCATAGCTTTTCATCCCCAGACTGATGGTCAGTCCGAGCGGATAATTCAGATACTCGAGGATATGTTGAGATGTTGCATTCTGGAGTTTAGTGGTTCATGGGAAAGGTATTTGCCTTTGATTGAATTTGCTTACAACAATAGTTTCCAATCAAGCATTAAGATGGCACCTTACGAGGCTTTGTATGGTCGTAAATGCCGTACACCGTTGTTTTGGACCGAGCTTAGTGAGAGTAAAATCTTCGGGGTTGATTTGATTAAAGATGCTGAACAAAAAGTAAAAGTGATCCGTGAAAGTCTGAAAGCAGCTTCGGATCGTCATAAGTTGTATGCGGATTTAAAAAGAAAAGACATCGAATACCAGGTTAGAGACAAAGTGTTTCTTAAAGTATCACCTTGAAAAAAAATACTCAGATTTGGCCGTAAGGGTAAATTGAGTCCGGGATTCATCGGACCGTATGAAATATCCGAACGAATTGGGCCGGTCGCATATAGATTAATTTTAACCCCTGAACTTGAAAAGATTCACAATGTTTTTCATGTTTCGATGCTTCGACGTTATAGATCTGATCCATCGCACATAATTAATCCATCAGAGGTTGAAATTCAATCTGATTTGAGTTACGAAGAAGAACCAGTTCGTATTTTGGCCCGTGAGGTAAAAGAACTATGAAATAAGAAAATCTCATTAGTGAAAATACTGTGGCTTAAACATGGGGTTGAAGAAGCTACTTGGGAGCTCGAGGATTCTATGAAAGAACGTTATCCAAATTTATTAGCTGGTAAGATTTTCGGGGACGAAAATTTTTAAGTGAGGGAGAGTTGTGACATCCCTAATTCAACCCTAGTCGGAATGTGGTTTCGGGACCACAAAATCGAGTCATAAAATTTATTTAAAATTTAGTTGCATATCCTCTATGTGTATTAGTGCATGTGTGAGAATTTGATGTTTTAATTTAGACTTATGAATGTGAATTTTTCTTGAAAGGACTTAGTTGAGAAACTTAGAAAATATGATAGGTAAATTGTAAGGACCAAATAACTACAAAGTGAGAAAGCTTGGGTTTGCATGTCAAAATACCCAAAAATTCAATAAGTGGCCGGCCAAGTGATGATGACCCTCCACTAAGTTTAATTAATTATAATATTTGGTTAGAAAATGATTAAAATATTTAAAATAAAATGATTTAATAAGAAAAATAGATGAATAAAGAAGAAATTCAAGGAGAGAGTGTGTGTTCATCTTCTTCTTCCTCCAAAAATCGAAACAAAAGAAAAGAAAAAGGAAAATTCTCATTAAGGCAATTCGACACTTCTTCTTGCTAGTAGGAGGTAAGTTTTGAAGTGTTAGTTAAATCTTCTTTTATGTTTAAGTTAATTTGTAAATGTATTTTGGCAATATTAAGAAAAATTCTAACTTTTATGGTGGTTGGGCACTAAGCCGTGTATCAAAGTACTAGAATTAGTAGTTGTTTTCATGTATTATTGAATAAATAGACGATAGAATGGGGTTGAATTTGTTGAATTAGTAATTGGATAATACTTATGTATTCGGCTATATGGGGTTTAAATGGAAGGTTTATTTGATTTATTTTGTCCTTGTATGAGAAGTGGTTCATTGTTAAGGCCGAATGAGTCATGCTAGATTAGTTGAAATGCAAAAATTCATGTTATGAGATAATTTGAGTAATTGACCGAAACATGGAAGGAAGGGTAAGATTTATAAATTATGTTTTAGGAGTGAAAGGTATAATGAAAATTGTATTAAGTTTAATGTGCATACTTTAGTGTAAGTGTTGTGGAGAATTCGGCTAAGATAGTTGGAATGTGTGTGTTGCCGATTTTAAATTTAGATTATGGGAGTGGCTATAATGGGCATTAAGATGTTGAACTTAAGAAATTAGAAATATATGAACTTGATAGTATTTAAATGATAGTACGAATAAATGGGGAGCTTTTGCTAGTTTAGAAGTATACGGTCAAAATGTTTATGAAGTGAAACTATGTGTTAAATGACAAAATGATGACCAAATGTTATTTTGATAGTGATAATACATTCGGCTTTGAGATATAATATATACATTAGTTGAGATTTTGATATTTGGAACAAAGAGGGTTGTAAGAAGAAGTGGAATCATTAAATTTATATATTTATGAATATCTTGCAAGGTAAATTAAACTATTAAATTAATTTATTCTAGCTCAAGAATCCAAAGGAGGGGAATCAAGCAAAGGCAAAGCAAAGAATATTGAGTAGTCGATTGGGAATCATTTCATCCGACATAAGGTAAGTCCATAAGCATTCATAGGTTGATTAACTTAGAATTAAATAATACTAATGTATCATGAAAGGATTTCTATGTTGGTATTCTTTTGGAGTGGTACACGTATTTATAGGTGTGGTTGTATATGCTATTCGATTTAAGTAAATTTCCTTATCATATGAATCGATATTGGCACTAAGTGTGCGGATCTGAATGGCACTATGTGTGCGAAGTCGAATGGCACTATGTGCGCTGGCTTGAGTATCAATACATGAGTGAATTTTCAATGCACTATGTGTCCGGTTTATCATAGCACTATGTGTGCGCTTTTGATTAGTGTTATGTGGACGAAAACGGTTGAGGATATATAGCATGCCGGGAAGGAATGGAGCGCAAGGACTATTATCGAAACAATTGATTTTTGAGATATGAAACATATATGTATGGAACCATCTAGTTTATCATTGTTTTATACTTCAAAGAAAGTATTTAAATTGTTCGGTTGTTTTAGGTATTTAATTGGATATCTAAATTTGGCTTGGGGTTCAATCGATAATTTAAATAATTGTGGCATAGATCGGTATGGATGAAATAGTTACTCTTTCATTATTTTGCATATTATTACTTGTTAATGGTTTCTATTATATTGCTTATTACTTACTGAGTTGAATACTCATTTGGTGTGTTTACTTGTCTCTTATTTAGATTTCTTTGATCTAATTCTTGTGTTCGGGACCATCGTCGAAGTCATCACATCAGCCTGCAACGTTTTGGTACCTTTTTCTTAGTTGATCTTAGGGGAACATTATGGCATGTATAGGCTGGAACATATGTTTTGAAGTGTTGATTTTGGTTATGTATTAAAAAGCCATGCGAAAATGGCTTGATATATATATATTTAGACTCGGTTTTATGTGTGTTTTATTATGATGTTTTTATTCTTGGTTTGATATATGTGATTATGTTTGATGATGATTGGTGTTGAGGTAAGAAATTTGTGTAATGGAGATGACTATATTATTTAGGTCTGAATTCGCTTTTGAGTGAATTATCGCTTAAATCTTTTGATAAATACGCCCTATGATATGATAGTATAAAATCATTGTAATAGTTTTGGAAGTGTATTTAAGTATTTATGTAAATTGTAAGGTATTTGTGGCTCGGCCGTTTGTATATAGTTGATATTATTCATGCTAGAGTTAACATGAGCTTGTCATGTAAAAATTATGACTTATGTTTGCAGTAAATGGTTGACTATCAAAACTGATGCTAGAACGTGTGTACATGTGATATTCGACCATAATGTTTTTAATTGAATTTTACTTATAGCTTACTTGTGTATAAGGTACATATACTTTGGTTAATATGATAGTTAAACTTTTGCATGCTATATGTGTGCTTATGACTTGAATTGCGATGAAATATTCAGAACTGTATACTTATTTAGTAATGCCTCATAACCCCATTCCTGCGACGGAATACGGGTTAGGGGTGTTACACTTCAATTCCATAACTTATTCATTATTTAATTCCATTTCTACTATTTTTAGTGATTTTTCAAATTCACGTCACTACTGCTGTCTGAATCTATTTTATGGTAAATTTTACCCATTTCATGGTTCCCATGGATTAGCTAGCAATTTAGCATGCATAACACCAAATATGATCATGATTAGTCATTCCAATGGCTAATCATTACCAAGCATTTCCATACCACTCAATAACCATATCATAAGACCATATATACAAAATGATTATAATGCTATACATGCCATACTCAAAATATACACGCCATTATACCAAAATGGTATACGGATAGTGTGAGCGTGCCTCCGACCGTTTCTGATTTCCGAGCTGGCTTGTCAACACTACAAGGAATGAAAAGGAGGGAGTAAGCACAAATGCTTAGTAAGTTCACATGCAAATAACAAGTAACACAACTATATAAGCAAACATAAACATCATTTGCATGATCATCACCGAGACATTCATATCAAATTTTCATTTATCATCTTACCATATTATTGTTATATCGAGTTTTCAACCCGAGGGTTAAGTACATACCTGTTCAAAGTATCCATTTCACAACACTTACCAATACGTCCCTTTCATCTCGAGTATTCCTCCATTTGAGTAGAATTTTACCCCTTGAACACATCGGAATATAATTCGGATACACGAAAAGTTTGCACATAAGTGCCACATATGTAGCCAAGCTACCATGTAACCCGCCCATAAGTGAACTCGGACTCAACTCAACGAGCTCGGGCGTTCGTATCCATAAGTGAACTCGGACTCAACTCAACGAGCTCGGATGCCTAGTTACATCTCTCGAACTCGAACTCAACTCAACGAGTTCAAACATTCGCATCCATAAGTGAACTCGGACTCAACTCAACGAGTTCGGATGTCCAAATATCCCAGTGACATGTCACTTGTATCCTAATCCATTCTTAAGGTTCAACAGGACCTTTTTGCCAATCATGTGTCTCAACCATCTTCTACGGAATGCCGATACTGATACTCGATAGTATTTCACATTTTCCAAGTATATCACATAATTTGACATGTTATCAAACAATTATCACGAGTATAATATTTCATAATAATGATCATATCATTTAAATAACATAAAAACATTTAAAATAATAACTATGTTACCAACATTTACATATGAACTTACCTCGTATGTGAAAATGGCTACTTTTACCATTTCGTCCACAACTTGGTATTTTCCCCATTTTAGCCCGAATTTTAGTTTTCCTTACTCTATCATTTAAAATATAGTCTAATTAGGGCTCACATTATTCAGATTAACCCAAAATCATATTTTGGCAAAATTACAGTTTTGCCCCTAAACTTTTGCATATTTACACTTTTTCCCCAAAGCTCGTAAATTAAACTTCAGCATATTTTCTTATGTTTTATGACATGCTGAACATTTTTCCCTTCTATGACAACATCAAATTCTCACTCTAACACATAGTTATGAACAATAATAATTTTTACCGATTAAGCCGTTTTACTCATTTTTGCTTAAAATCGCTTAGCAAAAGTTGTTTAACATAATTTCAGCCTTCATATTATACCATAAAACATCAAAATAAACACATTTCACCTATGAGTATTTTTCCAAATATGAACCCTAGCTTAAATTATTGCTAGAATAAGCTTAATCAAGTTACCGGGATTCCAAAAACGTGAAGAACTTGAAAAACGGGGCTAAAACGGACTTACAATCGAGCTTGGAAGCTTGAAAAACCCTAGCCATGGTTTCTCCTTGCTATATTCGGCCATGGGGTTGAAGATGAGCAAAATTGACTTTTAATTTTGTATTTTAATTCATTTTACCCCTAAATGACCAAAATGCCCTTACTACTAAACTTTCCAAAAATTCCATCCATGTCCAATTTTTGTCCATAGACTTAGAAACTGGTAAAATTGCTATTTTAGACCTTCTAATTAATATTTCAAAACAATTTCATACTAGAAACTTCTAGAATGCAAGTCTTGCAAATTATTCGATTTAGTCCCTAATTTCAATTTAAGCACTTTATGCATAAAATTTCTTCACGAAATTTTCACAGAATCATGAAATCATATCATAGACCTCAAAATAATCATAAAATAATTATTTCTATACTATTTCGACTAGGCTAAAAATCAGGATATTACAATAACATAAATACTGAAAATTAAAAAATAAATGAGTCTAATCAAACATATATTTGGAATTTTTGATTGGGCCATATAAGTGAGAAACACATATCAAAGCTCCATAAAGATGGAATTTTGGACTCTTTTGTTTTCGAACAATTGGATGTATGTGAGTCTTGCTTGTTGGATAAAATGACTAAAACTCCTTTTAATAGTAAGAGTGAGCAAGCTATTGATTTATTGGGCTTAATACATAGTGATGTATGTGGACCAATGAACACACAAGCCAGAGAAGGTTTTCAATACTTCATTACTTTCATTGATGACTTAAGTAATTATGGGTATATTTATCTTATGCGCCATAAATCTAAAGCCCTTGAAAAGTTTGAGGAATGTAAAAATGAAGTATAAAACCAACTAGACAAAAGTATTAAGGCATTTTGATCAGATCAAGGAGAATACTTAAGCTTAGAGTTTGATGAGTATTTGAAAGAATGTGGGATTGTCTCACAACTTACACCTCCTGGTTCTCCTCAATTGAATGGAGTTTCTAAAAGGAGAAGTTGAACATTGTTAGACATAGTTTGATCAATGATGAGTCATGTTGATCTTCCTACTTTCTTTTGGGGACATGCACTTGAAACAAATACTTTCACACTGAATCGTATTTCATCTAAATCAGTTCAAAAGACACCATATGAGATGTGGATGTGGATTGGGATGTAACAGCCCAATTTAGACCCTAGTCGGAACAATGGTTTTAAGACCACAAATTTGAGTCAAAAAATATTTTAATATTATTTTCTTTATTTACAGTATGATATGTGATATGTCTGAAAATTTCGTGTGAAAAATTTATCGTTTGTGTGCTCGATTTTATAAAAAGGACTTAATCGCGTAAAATGTAAAAGTGGCTAGCTATTTGTTAAAGTGCTACATTGTTATGACTTTTATAATGTGGAGTCCTTATGATGTAATTTAACCATTAGAAATATGCATGGACAAATATGGACAACCATTAAGTGAATTATAAGTCAAATAGCCAAGGGTAAATTAGTAAATTATGCATAAATTAAAGATTAAATAAAATAAATTAAAGTTGAATGTTATCATATTATTTTTTCTAAAAGTGAAGAAGGAAAATAAGCTATTTTTCAAGCTTTAGGTTTCGGCCCTTGTTCTTTTTAATTTAGGTATGAATTTTGTTCGGTTTTTAGTGATTTCTACGTTTTTGTAATTGCTGCTTCGTGCTCTAGCTAGCCTATGCTTGAATTTTTTAATTTGATGATGATTTTGAGATATGCCATATCCATGAGTTGTTAATTTATGAAAAATGAAAGATATGTGTTGGGTTAATATGTCTTGTATTAGGATTTTTGATGAATTTAATTATTGTGAGCTAATTTGTGAAAATGAGAAATTGAAGGGCTAAAATGTGAAATAACTAAAAGTTACGGACTGCTAGAGACTATATGAAAATTCGGCTAAGCATGAGAAATGTGAAATTATGTGTATTTTGTGATTTTATGAAATAGGGACTACAATGTCAAAATGTGAAATTTTAGGGGCTAAAGTATAAAATGCCCTAATTATGTGTTTGTGGATTGAAATGAATAAATGTGTGATTAAATTAGTGAAATCTGAATTTATATAGATCAAGAACGAAAGAAATCATAATTAGATTAGGGAAAGTCGAAGGTTGTAGAATAATCGACTCGTTTAGCCATTCCCATTTCCGTGGTAAGTTCATATGCAAATAAACATATTCCAATTGAGTAATATATGTTTGATTGTTGTGGAAATGTATTGAATTGCTATGAGAGTTGAATAATTGAATTCGAGAAAGTATCGACAAAGTTACGACATTCGAAAGCCCCATGCAAACCATAGGAATAGTATAGAATACATATGTCATGACATAGGATTTAGAGGTGTGATATCGTGTAAAACTACATCTGGGACGTTGGCATCAACTTGAGATTTACGTGTAAGACCATGTCTGGGACATCGACATCGTATATGATTTCGTGTTAGACCTTGTCTGGGACAGTGGCATCTATATTTGATTACATGTAAGACCACGTCTGGGACATTGGCATTGTACTAGCTTTCTGATCTATTCGAGTATCCTTATTCTTTCTGAACGGTTCAACGGGTATTATTGATAAATAAATGATCAAGTGAATGTGTATCCGATTCAGGTACGTACGGAAGGTATATAAGATTTGGCAATGAGAAGTAAGACTAAATATGATCATTCGAGATGTGAACTATATGAAAATGTGATGTGTTTATAAGCAAGTGATTATGAACAATTGACCTATATGGGATTTATGATCTTGCAATTGTGTTTTGACATGACTTATATGTATAAATTGGTCTATAATTGTTAATGTGATAATTTTATTTATATATGGCTTACTAAGCTTTGGAAAGCTTACTTTGTGTGTTTTCAATTGTTTTATAGATTATCGAAGCTACTGTGAGCTTGGGGATCATCAAGGATCATCGTCACACTATCGAATGATATTTTGGTACTTTTGATTTTGTAAATATTAATATATGGCATGTATAGGCTAGTGATGTTATGATATGTGTTATGTGTACTTCTTGCCATGTGATATGGCATGAATATGATTGAGACTATGGGATTTGTCTTAGTATAGACTATGTGATGGAAAAATGATATAATTGATGTATATTTATATAGTCTTGTGTGAATGGCCATTTTGGTATGATTTGGTAGATAAAATGGTATGCTTTGATATGAAATTGAGTATGAAATTGATAGGTGATATTGTGGATTGAATTATGCATATTTTAGGTATGATTTTGGCTGCCATTTGGTCATGAATTATGCTTTGATTGTTATGTGTAAGGATGACCCTTATTGGGTGGCATGTTGGCCTTATAAATGGCCTATTTTTGTCCATACAGGTAGAGACACAGGCGTGTGTCTCAGCCATGTGTGACACACGGTTATGATACAAGACCGTGTGTCCCTTGGGTACCCTTTTGAATTAAGCCAGTATACCCTACAGGTTTGACACGGTCTAGACACACGGGCGTGTCTACTGGCCGTGTGTGTCACACAGACTCACACACAGGCGTGTGACTGACCATGTGACATAAGTCAGTATACCCCCTAAATGGCACACAGCCTAGCACACGAGTAATCCATAAATTAAATCAATCATAACATGTTCCTAATCAGAACTCATCTTAGAACTTGATACTATACCTTGACTTATAGACATAACAGACATCTCAAAATTAACTTTGTAATGTCCCGTTCTAATCATGTATACCAATAGCCTTGTCTCAAAACGTTATTCCCTTTTGTCAATGTCTAATGTAAATCAAATAGACTATGATCTACCTCATATAAGATGTACCATAAAATCCTAGAATTATTTAGTGCACAAATTCGAATGTTTTTCCCTGCATCTGAAAATTTCTCTAAAGAATTAACGATTCTACACTCTCAACTTAAAGATATTCAACCCATCTGAATTGTAACAACCCATTTTTCAGTGGTGTCGAAAACAGTGGTTTCAGGGCCACCAAATCCGATGAGTAAGTTCGTAAATATTATTATTTAATATGTACTAGTCAAATGTGACTTTGAAAAGGTTTTTGATTTGATAATTTATGTTATTTAAGTGATTTATTAAGTTCGAGTGGTAAGACCCTAAGGTCAAGTGGTTTTAAAAAATGAGGTATCGGGACCTCGTTCCTATAAACCAAGCTGTAAATATTTTTATAAATATTTATGGAGTCTCATTTAGGTGGAATTAAAGTTTCGTTGAAAAATTTTAACGTTTCGATGGTCAATTAATTAAAAATGACTAAATTGTAAAAGATGTAAAATTTTTTCACTATTTGATTTGAGTAATTAAATGGTTAATTGAATAAAGGAAAAGGGATTTAAATGGTAATTAGACCATTCAAGGTGTTAGTGGACAATAATGGAAATGAATTTGATATTTTATTTAATTATTATCTAAAGTTAACATGGTAATTTGATAATTATATTAAATTAAATAAAACTCAAAGCTTTTATCATCTTTTTTATTTATCTTCTTCAGCGAATGATTAAGGTAAGGAAGCCATTTTTATACCTTGAATTTTTAGCAAGCTTTGAGGCTAGCATGGTAAGTGATTTTGGCCCTATTTCTTTTAATTTTTATATTTTTAAGATCATTGCAACTAGTTCCTACTAGCCCGTACCTTCGATTTTAAAACTGTTAAAGATTTTGAATGTTTTCATTGATGAACTTGTAGTTTTAGATGTTAAACGATGAATTTGAGATATTAGTTGTTATTTAAAAGTATTTTATTAAGTGATTTTTGATGAATTTATCGATTAGGGACTAAATTGTTAAAATAATAAAAATACAAGGATTTGTTGTGAAATTATTTCATAAATGGACTGTATTGGATGCCACAAGTATTCAGCTAGGCTAAATTTTGGGTAAATATGGTTAAATTGCATGTTTTGGGCTCAGAGACAAAATTGAATAAAAGTAAAACTTTAGGGGTAATTTTGTAAAAATGTCAAAAATGAGTAAATTGCATAAATACATTGTTTTACTGTCTAAATTAATAGATTTAGTAAAATTATTAATTTAGATCAAGATCGGGTGAAAAATCGAGGAGAATGGAAAATTACCAAAATACCCCTGTACTTTGACATTTTTGCAATTGAGCCAGGGAAGTTCGTATGAACTATACTATATATAATGTTGATTAAATTGAATGTTATTATATGATTTTATTGAAAATGAATAAATATATATGTCAATTATACAATTTATCGAGTAAAGAAACGATGAAAATTTAACGACGTACGACAACTATCTAGTCCCATTTGAACCTTAGAAATATATAGGATACAAATGACATCTTATTAAGGTTATCGTGTTTCAGGTGCTGGTCCTGAATGTCTTACCGATGACTGAGTTTCTGGTATGTGTTGGTTACTTGGTAGCTTGTGTAAGCTGCACCGTGTAGCTACGTTCCGACTGATAGCTTGTGTGAGCAGACCCATTTATGGCTCGGTGAGAGCATCTATGTAAAGGAAAAGGAAAGAAATGGTTTTGACCATATAATAGCACACAATGTGTGAGATTCTTGCGTATTCGATATTATTCTAAGTGGTTCAACGGGCATACTGAGACATGCTCATACATAAACTTCTTTGATATGTTGATACATGAAAATTATAAAAGTTGATATAGGTGACAATTTCTAATGGTTCATGTCGAGATCAATGGCTATATATGTTATCTTTTCCTAGATTATACCATGTATACTAACATGTTTGTTGTGGATGCTTAGGCTTATGCCAAGCTTGTGCATATGATTGATGTTTATGATTATACTTGTACTATGCATATGAAACAAGTAAGAAAAGGGAATGATACGATAAGTACGTAATTGGGATGTATTATGATGTTATAAAAAGGTTTAATGAGATAAATTATGTATTCATATGATAGTAAATTGCTTATGCTTTGAATGAATCTGTCGATGTCATGAATAAATACACTGAATTGAGAATTAATAATGTTGTTGAGGCTTATGATAAACATTGGGAACAGAAAGGAAAGTAAGTAAATAAAGAGGTGTATAATTTTATAGAAAAGTTGATGGTTATACATTATGTCCTATAAAATCCTTTCATGTTATGAATTATAAATATATGTGACATAAATGAATTTATCACTTACGAGTTGGTAATTATGGTTTGGAAAATCTTGAGGGATTGGTATAGGTTTAGATTTAACCTATAATGTTCATTATTGAAATGTAATATTATGCTTATGGTTTATACGAGCTTACTAAGCATACATTGCTTATATGATTTTCATTCTCTTACTTTATAGATTATCGGAAGCTCAATCGGGTTGGAAGCTAGTCAGAGATCTATCACACTATCCATCAATTTTATCGGTAGATTTTAAATGCTTTGGTCGTGGTTATAATAGCATGTATTGGTGGACTATGTATAATGTTTAATTGATGAGTTTGGTATATATATATATGTCATTTTGGTTGATGTTTATGGCATGAAATATTGCCTTGGACTTGAGGTACTTAAGATACTATTGATAGATTGTTAGTTGTGGTTAATATGGTCAAATTGGTGTATGATTTGAAATGACCAAAACTGATATGGTTGTTATGTATCAATTATTTTATGTTTTGGCATGAAAACAAGTTAAGTGATAATTGGTTAAATATGCACATGTATAGGTGTTTGAAATATCATCCTTATGCAAATAGCACACATGAGGTACATAATTCCATAATTATAAATGAACACATTTGTCAAACATATTCCATATTCATATATCAATGTCTAATGTCTCCATATATCAATAACCGCAATTTTTCTTGTTTTTCAGATAAGTATGTGTAACCATTTATAACCATGCAATTCACTGTTTCTTCCTATCAATCACAATTTCAAATGACAAATTCACGTGAATGAGCTCAACCTCATTAGCTATTTAAATTCTGTCACTTTGATCCACATACTCATAATTTACTAACATAACCTGTCAAACACAATCTCTGAATGATGAAATCATAAAAAATTTCAATGTTTACTAAAATCTGTCATATAAATTCAAATACTAATTACTAAAACTTTGTCAAATTGGTGAACGTCTTACGTTCATTGGTCTGCACCGATATGCACGAATTTCACTGATAATCACTGATGCCGTAGCATAACTATGGTCTTTTCACTAAAATACCATAACTCAGCTATGGTCTTACATCTTCACTATCATTATGCCATGGTGAAATTATGGACTTCCCCGTCAATTCATCACTTTTTACTAAAATGCCATAGCCCAACTATGGTCTTACATCTTAAACACATATCACACCGGTGCCATATCGCAGACATGGTCTTACACGGAAATCGCTTGTCATTTGTAGCTGAAGCTACCACTATTCACTGATCAGGTAGCCGAAGCTACCACTTCTCACTGATCAGATTACTTATTATCAAATTAGGAAACGTCTTACAAAATTAAGTACGTCGTTGCTCAGTGCCACGATTCACAACTTAGTATGGTTTTCCTTATTGAAATACCATACCTACATTTCACAACTCGGTATGGGAAATTCCATACCTACGTTTCTTAATTCAGTATGGATAATACCATACCTACGTTTCACAACTCGGTATGGATGATACCATACCTATGTTTCACAACTCAGTATGGTTAATACCATACCTACATTTCTTAACTCAGTATGGATAATACCATACCTACGTTACACAAATCGGTATGGATGATACCATACCTCCGTTTCACAACTCAGTATGGTTAATACCATACCTACGTTTCACAAATCAGTATGGTTAATACCATACCTACATTTCAAAACTCATACAATTCAGTCCTTGCTCAATTAACCCCTCAATTAAGCTAATTTTCTCAATTAATACTTTTCCTAGACATTATAAGTTATTTCATAACTATTGAAATTTATAATTTTCACATAAAACTCTAACTTCAAACTCTTTTACAATTAGGTCCCAAACATCCACTTTCTATTCAATTCTTTCAATAAAATCAGCATATAAACAATTTAAAGCTCTAATTCCATGCCAAATCATCATATACTTCCAGAAAATATTCATAGCAACTTTCAATTTCTTTCATAGAATAAAAAACTAATGAATTCAACAAGTGGACCTAATTGTAAAAGTCACAAAAACACAAAAATTTAAAGAAATAATCAAGAATTGAACTTACTTGCAGTAAAAATATGAAAAACCAGCTTAAGGGAACTCTTCCATGGCATTTTTGCTGATCATAATGTAGAAAAATAAAGAGAATCTAGATAATTCCACTTTAGTGCAAGCTTTATTAAGTAAATTTTGTAATTTTCCAATTTTGCCCTTAATTCTCCTTATTTTCTTGCTGATTTCATGCCCTTGCCATCCAGCCCAAATATACCTTGGGTCTATTTGTCTTTTAAACCCTCTTTCTTTTATCATTTAAGCTATTTAATCATTTCCCACAATTTTGCATTTGATACAATTTAGTCCTTTTTGTTCAATTAACTATCAGAACTTTAAAATTTCTTGGTGAAACTTTAATACTAACTTATTAACACTCCATAAATTTTTATAAAAATATTTGTGGCTTGATTTAAAATTCCTGAGGTCTCGATACCTCGTTTTTAATTCTAATTATTTTAATATTTATTTTTAGTATACTATTCACTATTTCAAAATTTTTCCTAACTTCACATTTAACTTATACTCACTAAATTAATAATATTTCCTACTCATTTGTCGGATTTAGTGATCTCAAATCACTGTTCCGACACCACTGGAAATTAAGCTGTTAAAACTTTCCCCCCTTTAGGGATTTTCGTCCCCGAAAATCTTACCAGAAAAGAAGTTAAGGTTTTTTTGCATAACTCCTCCATCCTGTAATGTTGCTTAATAACCTTCACAAAGGTTATGCTTTTATATCTTGAATCTTTAATCTCTCACACCAAAAATTTTGATCAGTCCTTCACTAAGCGACACGTTGGCTGAATCTTGACCTCTATCAGAGAATGAATATATAAGGGAATCTGATCAAAACATCACAACATAGATACACAAAACACATTCTGAACCGTTTTCTAACTCTAACTATGAAGTTAGTCAATACATCACTGGTCTTATACTCTCTATAATCTCATATGGCCCGATAAATTACAAACTCAACTTCTCAGTTGCCTTAAAACTTTAAAACTTAGGAATGGAACATATCTTCAATATTCTGATTCACCTTTTTAAACTGGTCATCAGTCTGAAGGTGAAATGTAATGCTAATAATACAATTACTTATTCAGAGCTTCCAATAGTTTTCTCCAAATTCACAATATAGCCCTTGAATTTTTACCCGATTAATAAAGACTAACACTCCACAATTGGATAATTTCTGAAACATATACTCATCCAATCCATCGTGGGAGGAATCTATACATATTGGAATAAATATGTATATTTCATCAGACAATCAATAACAATTAACCATTATGTTTGGCTTGTAAATATGCTATTTCAAGTGATGAATTAGTTGTTATGTTTTCATGTATATATGGTATTTTAATGGTTTTTAGTTTGGTATCTACATACTTAAATGATGGTAGTTGAAATAATGATCATAAAGGTATGCTATGAAATGTTGGTTTGGTAAGGAATAAGATAGTGCATTGAGTTGTTAAATGGCTACTTTTGGTAGCTTTGGTTGTGGTTGGCATATGGCCAAGTGGCTAAGGTATTGATTGAGTTGTGTGAATAGTCATATTGGTGGTTATGAGTATGAAAATGGTATGTGAACATTATGGTAAATGTAGTGTATAAGTTGTTCAATTGTTTGATTGATTTATGGCTAAATTTAGCAAACGTTTAGTCAAATTTGATTGTTGTGTTTGAGGTGCCTTTGAGGCATACTGGTTGTATGACTAAGTACTATGATGTTCTAGCATGTTTATGCATGTTTTAGGTGTATCTTGAATGCAAAAAATTAGGTGCATTTTGTTGGTGTAAGTAACTAGCTTTGGGTGAGAATAATGTATTGGAAATGGCCTACTTATTGTCCACAAGGCCAAAGACACGGGCGTTTGTCTCAGCCGTGTGTGACACATGACCATGCGACATAGTCGTGTGTCCTTTGTAGCTTACAAAGGGTTGCAAGTTAGGCAGTTACATGGCCTAGCACACGAGCATGTGAGGCTATTTCGAAGGGTAAACGACTTGGTACAGGGTCGTGTAGCTTAGCCATGTGACCCAAGTCAAAAAGTTACACTGGCACGAACATGGCCGTGTGTCCCTACTTCAAATGCCCACATAGCCTGAGACATGGGCGTGTGTCTCAGCCGTGTGAGTCACACGGCCGTATGACCCCTACATTTTGAAAATTGGCATCTTTTGTTTGAAAAATTCTATATGTTTCTGATTTAGTCCCGATTCATTTCTAAGGTGATTTTTGGGCCTCGATGGCTCATATAGGGGACTATATGTTTGTGTAACAACCCGTTTTAGGATTAATCGGAACAGTGGTTTCAAGATCATGATTCAAGGTCAAAATATTTATTTTATTATTTTATTAAGATTTACAGCAAGATAGAATGTTCATGTGAAAATTTCATAAAGAAATTTTACCATTTGAATGGTTAATTCGGTAAAAAGGACTAAATCGCGTTAAGGCGTAAAATATGAGTTCTCTAAGTTAAATGAATCAAATGGCTATAGAAATGAAAAAAATGAGTACTTGCTTGGTAAATATACCATTATTAGATTGAGTGGACATTCTTAGACATTGTCTAAATGATTTTCATGTTTTTAATAAGGTTATTATTGTAATTTGGAGAATTATGTTATAATAAATAAAACAAAGCCATAATAGTGTTCATCTTTTTCATTCTCTTCAACCAAAAATAATAATGAAGGAGAGTATGGAAGCTAGAGAGGAGGTCGGCTGCATGTAGTGGAAAACCATGAAATTGATTGCTTAGAAGTTAAAAATATTGAAGTGGAAGGGTAACTCTTCTAAACTCTTCTTTGCTTATATCTTTTCATTGATGAATTTTGGTTAAATTATTAATTTAAGTTTGACCGAATGTGTGAGGGAAAGAACAAAATTTGAATTGATAGAATCGGTGTTGGGAAATATTAGTAAGCTTTCCTTGAACTTTTATTTTTTTTGTGTTTATAAATTGGGGAAAACTGTTAGATGCTGTCAGAATTGTACCCCCTATTAGTATTGGTAATTGCTGCTCTATTATTACTGTTCAATCATGGTTGATGCTATTGAATATTGCGGTGATAAAGATGCTTAGAAAAGGGTGTATGCATGCTGTTTTATGGACTGCTATTTGGTGTATTAATGCAGCAGTAAATTGTTGTTTGGATGTAATACCCCAAACCTGGCCTAGACGTTATGGCCAAATCTGGCGATGTCACATTGGAATTTTTTTCGTAAAGTGTTGTATCGATGAAAACCCTTAATATATTTAAGCTCTTTGTGTGTTCCTAATGGTGATTCTGGAATGTATTGTTCATTTCAAAACTGCGTCACTATCTAAAAGTATTTACTTTTGAAAAACGTTATTAATTTCAAATGTCATTTTATAGCGGAAGCTTTTGAAAACAGTTGCGTACTTGCATTTACTTTGTAAAGTATTGTTTCTTTTAAAAACTCAAGTTTTGCAAACACTAACAGTTATAAACCAAAACAATTAAAAATCCCAAATTAAAGTAAAAATCCATAAAGGCCTTATTACAGCAAAATACCCAAAATAAAATTACTTATAATCTAAATCAAATATGAAAATTTATGCGATTGTGTGGCCACCTTTGAGTCCCTCGCAGCACCGATCCTACTATGTCTGGGGATTACCTGTACAGATAAAAAACAGAGGGGTGAGTTTACGAAAAATCAGTGTGTAATCCCTTACAAAAACAACCAGATAGAGAGCAAATACAATCTGGGCCTAAGCCCATTTCAGTATTGGTTCAGTTGCAGTTAGGGCCTTAGCCCACTACAGTATCAGTATCAATTTGGGCCTAAGCCCATCTCAGTGATAGTAACGGCATAGATATGCAATCAAGAAATCCTACCCAATCAGCCTCTAGACTCCATCTCTGTCCAACCCTACACTCCATGTGGGGATATAATTAACCCACCCATCCCTACACTCCAAGTAGTACTAGTTGCGACACTACACAATATTTGTAGCAGAGATGCCAGTATAGTACACTTCCTCGAATAATAATAAACCCATCCCCATGTAATGCATCATGCAACATGTCATGTCATATCATAATATTACACATGTACTTAATGCAGTTAAAATATCATGCTAAAATATAGTCATACATCACTTAGGGGCAAAACATTCATTTTATAAAATAGGGGTCTAGGTTAACTTACTGACCTATCGATAGGTCCACGGTCATCTTGGGTGACCCGTGTAACCTTATCAGTCAAACAGTGAAAATGGGCCCACGGCCTACATTGCGGGCCCATGTGGGCCTACATGCTCGTGTGGCCCACATAGCCCAGAAATGGCCTTGGCCGTGTGGATTACACAGCCTGGCCCAAATATTTCCACACATTTGTGTGGTTCACCTGTGTGGGGCCCACATGCCCGTGGGGCCCATATGGCCCTGTTCAACCTAGAATGGCCCGATACGACCTCAGCCCATGAAATCGCTCCCATGTTTACTCACGCGGCCTACCTACACGGCTGCGAGCACGCCCGTGTTGCATCGACATTTACTTATTTCGGCTTTTGCCGTTTTCTATAGTCAGAGTTGTGTTTGTACACACCTTGTTGCGAAAGTGCGCAAATAGTCCACAAGCACTCCAAACCTATATTCAATCACAACATACGGTTAATCACCTACCAATTGAATTAAAAAGAACCCTAGCCAAACACTTATGCAAAAGATCAGCTATCACTTGCCTTGATCGATTGATTGAGGCTTGCACACTTAAACCATCGTAAAAGACTGATCATTTGCTCCTTGGTGATTACCTGCATTCCAACTGAATCCTATTAACATTTATTCATATGAACAGTTTGAACCAAATGAATATCCACTTACTGAAAATGCAAACCAAATATAGGGAAAAGAAGCAATCAGCCTACCCCCAAAATGAAGGCCAAAATCACACGATACGACAAAGGCAAAGGCTAGCACAACCACACCCCTAGCAATAATCGGTAGCAAAGAAAGATGTTAGGTGACAGATTATTGCGGCAAAAAGAGAAAATAACCGTGAGCACTCGAACCTGATTGGTCAAAGAATAATTGACAAAGCCGAAAGAATAGAAGAAAGAGGGATGGAGTAATCAGCCAAAATAACAAGGTGAAGAGAGAGGGTTGTTAAAAGCAAAAGAATTGAGAGAGAGGGAGAAAAGAAAAGAGAATTGGCCAAAGCAAAACTGATTGGAAGAGGGAGAGAAGAAAAGAGAATCAGCAGGCAAGGGGATTGAAGGGAAGAGCAAGATTGAAGACAAAGCAAAACCCGAAAGATACTTAAAGTCCCTAGAAAAATTTGACACAATGGAAAAAGGTCAAAAAGAATGTTGACAGAAATTGAAATGGAGAGAAACTACTAACCAAAGCCGAAAATGTGAGAGGTAAGAGTTCAAATTCGGCACCAACTCTCCCACTACTTTTAAATTTCCCATAATTTCCTTCCCAAATCACTCAAAACCGTCCAGTCCTCCCTCAACCACCTAATTTGAATTCCACTATAACTCTTCAGTAGTTCAGGTTGACTAAAACTCCCACACTGCCCTATCAGCAAAATAAAACACTCTACTGTGCATACCAAGACTCGAACTTCAAACCTTGGCTAACCACAGCACACCACTTATCCCTTAGACCAGTAGGCCTTTTCTGTCATGAAATACCCACATTTATTTAAAAGCCTACTGACTAGAGACAGGGGTTTATTCATAAAAACAAAACTTTTGAACAAGCCAAGGCTTGAACCCAAGACTTCTCAGACACTTCCCAATACACTTAACCACTGAAGCAAACATATAATTTTGTGTAACGCAAACATACGAAAATACACATTAAGGATTTTTGGGGCATTACATTGATGTCAGTAAATGTTGTCTGATTGAATTTAAATTATATTAATAATGGTTGAAGTTGCCAATGAATATATAGTGATCTATTTATTATGTCTAGAAGTTGAGAAAATGAGTGTTTGATACTGTTATTAATGATATTTATTAGTTGTAGCTTATGTGTAAAAATCTAAATGTTAAAGGGGTTAATGCAACCATTATTAAAGTTATTAAATAAGGATAAAAGCAAAATAAATGCTACAGAATTTATGTCTTAAGTGTTAGTTAATGAGTTGGTTAAGTAGTGATAAATAGCCGTATATTTATATTGTTTGGGCGGTTTATGGATTATTTATTACAACGGGAGAAAAAGGTGATAATAATGTTGTTTAAATTGTCAAAGAGTGTAATTTGTGATTAATATGTGCTGCAATAATAAGTTAAATGTTAATTATTATTAAAGTTTATTTCAGAGGGTCAATTGGGATGCTGGAATGCAGAATTTGAATGCTGTCTGAATTGATATTAAATACCTAATTAGACTGCCATATTTTGATTTTGTGTATTAATGTTATTTATTAAAGAGTATCTTAATGCTATCCAAATATGTAAGTCTTTGAGACTTTCTTTTAGGTTTCATGAACTATTATAAATTTATACTGTATTCATGTTGTCCAAATTGGAATGAATTGGATAATGACTATATTTGTGTTGAACATTTGTGAGGAATAAAGATGTTTTTACTAATTGTAATTAAATGATAGAATGGTTTAAGTTTGAACTTGATTTATATTTGAATTAGTTAATAAATTGATTTATTATGTTTTGATTGTGAAATGAATAGATCGATTATAAATTGGGGAAAAGAGAAGGTTATGGAATAATCATCTGCGACTTGAGGTAAGTTTGTATGCTAATAAACGTACTTAAATTTTGTTATAAATGCTTATTTATTATTGAATTGAATTGAATGCTGAATGGTCATGATTACGAGCCAAAATCGACAAAGTTACGACGTCCAAAAGTCCCGCATGAACCTTAGGAATATTATAGGATACAAATGTCATGACATTAAGATTTTCGAGATGTGATTACATGTAAGACCATGTTTTGGACATTGGCATTGTATTATGATTACGTGTAAGACCATGTCTAGGACATTGGCGTCATTATATGATTTTGTGTAAGACCATGTTTAGGATATTGGCATCGATATGAGATTCGTGTAAGACTATAGCTAGGCTATTGGCATCGATATACTATAACATGTAAGACCATATCTAGTGCATGAGTTATACGAGATTTCCAAGTATCCTATGTGCTTCCGAATGGTTCAACGGGCACAGTCAAGACATGAATGAAAGTATGACATAAATAAGTAATGAAGGTACGTACAAAACTTATGTGAGAAACGAACGAAAGTGGTGAGTTCGTATTATATCATGTCTATGAAATGAGAAAGATTTGTGTATAAATATGTTTTATGCCAAAATGGGTTTATTTGGCTATATGGAGGTATGAATTGGATGTTAAATGAGGCATGAGTTATAGTTGTTTAACTAATTATTCATATAGCACATAGTGTACGAAACACCGTTATTTGATGATATTTCACATAATTCACTTAGCTAAAGAAAAGGTGATGAATATTGAATTGAATAAAGTTTATATATATAGTTGTTTATGTATATGAAAATGTGAATGAATTGATAAGAAGTATTCAAACCATATGTATTTAGAATGAATAAACTCATGAAAATCATGATTAACTGTGTATGAATTCGAGATAGAATGGTGAAAACATATGAATTATATTATGTTTTAAATAATTTTTTAAAATGTTGTTATTTAATAATATGAGTTTATTACCATACGAGCTTACTAAACTTCATAGCTTACTTTTTTTTATGTTTATAGAGTTTCGGAGGCATGCTCGGGTTAGAAGTCGTTGGAGATCTCATCACACTATCCAGCTATGGTTTGGTACTTATAAGCTTTGTGATATTGGTTATATGGCATTTATAGGCTTGAATCTTTTTTATAAGGTTTTGGTGATGTATTTGGGCATTTTATATGGCTTATTAGTGACTTATGTTTGATGTGTAATTTGCCTTGTGTAATGGCATAATTTGGTATGGTTGGTGATGGTTTAAGATGATCATTTAGTCATTTGGTATATGATGAGTGTTTACTTATGAAAAGCATAATTTTGGAATTGTTAAATGAATGGCTAATAGATAATTTATGAGTCAAACTTTGGTATATGATTGAATAGGTGAGTAATGAGGAATGAATCATGCTAGTTTGGTATGTGTTTAAATGTATATATGGTATTGATTTGATTATATGAATTCTTGATTTTGAAATGGCTTATAATGTGTATTGAAATAGTTGTTTTGGCTGCCAAATTGAATGTGACTAAGGTTTTATATGCATGCTTTAAGGTGATTGAATATAGGTGAGGAAAAGTGGCTTAAAACAAGCCTAATGTCGCCCCACACGATTGAGCACACGGGCGTGTGTCTCGACCGTGTGTCTTCTGTAACTTAGTTAAGCAAGTCAGAGAGTTACACGACTTTGACACACAGGCATGTCAATTGGCCGTGGGTGGCACAGGGCTGACACACAGCCAAGTCAGTATGTATACCCTGTTTTCTCACGGCCTGAAACATGGGCGTGTCTGGTGGCCGTGTAAGGCACATGGTTTTATTCACACGGGCGTGTGAACCCTGTATGCATGAAATTTTCTAAGTTTCCTAAAGTTTTCAAATGTTATCGATTTAGTCCCGAACCTCTTCCAAGCATGTTTTAAGGTCACGTAGAGCCTTATAAGGGGCAATGTGATTTTGTTTGATTAATGTTTATGTGATAATGGATTTACATGTGAGAAATGTATGATGTATATTGTGATTGATCGGTAACGCCTCGTAACCCTATTTCGGCGATGGATACGGGTTAGGGGTGTTACATTTTATTGGTATTAGAGCTATGATTTAGTCGATTTTAGGACTAACGTAGCATATGTGAGTCTAGCTATACATGCCATATTTAACCTGTGATAGTGTGATATCTCCTAACTCTGACGAGAATTGTTTTAATTAAATAGATGTGCTTTCCAACTAAGCTAATTCTGGTAGTACTGAATGTGATACTCAAATACTTGAGTAAAATGTGTTTATGATGAGTCGAAACTCATAAAGGTACGAATGATAGTTCATAACATTATGTTATTGATAAATGTTATGCCATATGATAGTATATCTGAGAGTCCAAGTACGAGGCTTTATGATTTACACCCCTTTACCAGTATAGTGTTACAATGAAATTTACTAGGTTTAGATTGAATAAGTTCCCAAGAGTGAAATCAAAGAGTTCAAAGATTGAATGATTTATTACGTGGTTAAATGTTAGAATAGGTCAGCCGGTAAAGACTGTTCTAAAAGAGATGATAGATTGTTCAAAAGATCATTCGGATTACACAATGTCGCTGTTAAAGAAGAAATTAATTTCAGTTAACTGAATTATTCAGGTATGGTAATTAAAGAATGTATTACCGAAATTTCTTCTGAAATGATTTTGATAGTGGATGGGATGATGTGATATTAATGATGATAGAAATAGTCAGTGGGATAGTGTTTAAATTACAAAGATATCTGAGTATGGTAGTATAGTTGAATAACTTATGATAACTTCTTCTGGGTATTCTATGTGTTTATCTATTCTCAGATGTATGTGTAGCTGTATATTTTCAGATGAAATTCTTATCATATGAGAACATTATTTAAATATACTAATATACGAAAGCATTGTTGGGCTGTTTGGGTTATGATCGGCATTATTATATCTTTCTTTGGTATTCTATTACATTGTGTCGATAGAAGGTTGACGGTAAAATCTGTAAGATGTTAGTATTATCTGGATTTCCACTGAGACATAATCGAGATATTTACCATCTGATATGGGTGCAATCTCAAAAAGTTCAGTATAGTATTATATTTGGGATTACGGTATCTCGATTTTTTAGGAATCCATATAGTTATCTGTGAAAGACATTTATTGAATGGATATAATTATATTGACTTTGATTATAATTTTTGGTTTGATCATAGTAGCATTGTTATACAAATCCTCAAATTATAGAGGTTGTGATTCTACACTGGTGGTTATTGGAACTATATTTGATTTTCACTTATGTTTCAAACTGCATTTGTAACGCCCCAAAACCTAAGTATTTATTTTTGTATGTTGGTGACACAAGTGTGTATCTGCTTTAGTGGTTAACTATTCTGGGAAGTGTCTGAGAAGTCTTAGGTTCAAGCCTTAGGTTGTGCAAAAGTTTTAGTTTTTAAAGAGATAAACCTTGTCTCTTGTAAGTAGGCCTAGGTTTGTTGGGCCTTATCCAATATTGAAATGTGTGGGACCGGTTGCCTACCAGTTAGAGTTACCTCCAAAATTGGACCAGATTCATGATGTGTTCCACTTCTCTATGTTGAGGCACTACCGCTCTGATCCCATGCATGTTATTTCGGTTGAAGAGATTGAAGTTAGGCTAGATCTAACTTTTGACAAGGAGCCAATTCAGAGTTTAGATCGTGATGTAAAGGTGTTAAGGAAGTGGGAACCTGAGGAGGTGATGCGACAAAAATAACCTTATCTGTTTTGATCATGTAAATTTTGAGGCCGAAATTTTCTTTTAGGGGGGTAGAGTTGTGACGCCCCAAAACCTAAGTATTTATTTTTGTATGTTGGTGACACAAGTGTATATCTGCTTCAATGGTTAAGCGTTCTGGGAAGTGTCTAAGAAGTCTTAGGTTCAAGCCTTGGCTTGTACAAAAGTTTTGGTTTCTAAAGGAATAAACCCTGTCTCTAGTCAGTAGGCCTTTTAAATTAATGTGATTATAGCATGACAGAATGGGCCTACTAGTTTAAGGGATAAGTGGCGTGTTACTGTTACTGAGGGTCCTGAGTTCGAGTCCTGCTTTGTGCAAGGGAGTGTTTTATTTTGTTGCCTTTGTCGTGTAGGTAGTAAAAGTTGACCGAAACACCACTGAGTGAATGGAGTTTGAAATTGGTGGTTGAGGAGAGTATCATAGAGAGATTTTAGGAGGAAAATGTGAGATGTTGAGGTTGAAGAGTTAGTGCCGAATTGGTATGTTAGTCACTCAAGAATTCAGCTAGGGGTTAGTATGTTTTTCCCTTCTCATTTTTTAGTTTCTGACATTTGCTTTTTGGTTCTTTTCTATTCTTTATTGTCAAATTATGTTTCTAGTTTTACTCTTTTTGCATGGTTTCTTTCGTTTTTCTCTTCTAGGGGCTGTCTATAGCAAAAAAGTCATTGGGGTTTTCTTGTTTTGACTTAGTTTGAAATTGTTCTTCCCTAGTCCTCTTGTAATGATTACTTCTTCTTCTCTTCTCTTCTCTACCTCTCTTAAACATTGGCCAAATACTCCCTATTCTATTCTCTCAACTCTCTTTTTATCATCCTTTCATCTTGACACTTTGGCCTATTACTGTATCTCTCCCTCTCTCTATTTTGCTTTCAGTTTTTGCAATTGTTCTTTGAACAATCGGTGGGTGCTGGGTTCTTCTCTATTCTCTCTTTCTCTCTATGTAGTAACATTCCTTCTAACATTTCCTTTGCTGCCGTTTATAGCTAAGGACGTGTTGGTTCTAGCCTTGCCCCTATCATGTTGGGTACTCATTTTAGGGACAAGCCGATTGCTTTCCTTCCCTATAATCGGTTTTGCATTTCCGGTAAGTGCTATATGTTGGTTTAAACTGTATATGTGAACAATATTGATTAATGTTAATAGAATTCGGTTGTAAGTAGATTTTCACTGAGGAGCTTGAAATCAGTATTTGTCAATGGTTTAAGTGGGCTAGGCCACATTCATTCTACCAAGGCAAGTATTGATGGATGTTTTGGGATAAGTATTAAGAGGGGTTATTAACCCTATTTTCAAATGAGTAATAGAATTCCTTGATCGAATGTAGGTTTTGGTTCTCGTGGGCTATTCGCACATTTTCGTGAACAAGGTGTGTAAAAACACTGCCCCAAATCGTAGATCGGCAAAAGCCAAAATAAGTGGCCATTGATGCTACATAGGCGTGCGCTCACTCGTGTGGTAGTCCGTATGCCTAAACATGGGCGTATAATCGTTGAGGCCGGCCATGAGTGATTTCATGGGTCGAGGTTATTTTGGGCCATTTTGGGCCGAATTGAGCCGTATGGGCCCTACACGGGTAAACCACACTGGCGTGTGAAGAATATTGGGCCAGGCTGTGTAATCCACACGGCCAAGGCATTTCTGGGCTATGTGGGCCACACAGGTGTGTGGGCCCACATGGGCCAGCATTATGGGCCTGGGCCCATTTCCACTGTTTAACTATTAAGGTTGTACGGGTCGCCCGAGACGATTATGGACCTACTATTGGGTAGATAAGTGTACTTAGACCCCCTAATTGTTAAAATGACTGAAATGCCCCTATAGGGTAAAATGACTGATATGCCCTTATGAGATGCATGATTATGTTTGAGCATGCCATTTCAAATATATTGATCACATGTATGACATTATGACATGATGCATGATATGTTGCATGGGGATGGGATTTATTATGATTGGAGGAAGTGTCTCAGATCTTGGCAACTCTGCTGCAAAATCTTTTTTAGTCTGCATAATCCGGGACTACTTGGAGTGTAGGGATGGATGGGTTGATTATATCCCCCACATGGAGTGCAGGGTTGAACGGAGATGGAGTGTAGGCCCAGACTGTTACTGAACCGCCACTGGATTGGGCTTTGCCTCAGACTATATATACTCACTGTTTGTTTAATTTCTATGGGATTACACGCTGACTTTTCATAACTCACCCATCTATTTCTCTGTACAGGTAATCCCCAGTCTTAGGCGGACCGGTGCTGGGAGGGACTCAAAGGTGGCCATATAACCGCTTATACTTTCATATTTGATTTTTATGTTATAAGTAATTTTATTTTGGGTTTTTACTGTAATAAGGACTTTATGAATTTTCACTTTAATTCGAGATTTTATTTGTTTTGATTTATAACTGCTAGCAGTAGAAAAGACGCGTGTTTTCAAAATGATAAACATTTTAAAAAAACACCACAAATACACAACTTGATTTAAGAGCTTCCGCGAGAAACAACGATTTTAATAAAAATGTAATAAGGACATTTTAATATGAATAAATTTTTGGCAAAAAACTCACTTTTTGAACTTAAACGAATTTCTTTAAGATCACACAAAGAGTTTAAATAGGGAACGAGTTTATTTTTTTCAACGATATCTCGCTTTACGAAAAACACTCTAATGTGACATCGCTCGATTCGGCCATAAAGTCCTGGCTGGGTTTGGGGTGTTACATTTAGTGGTATCAAAGCCATGTTGTACAACTCGACTGTGGATTTGGGTTTTTTTTAAAACTTGGAATTTGCAAAAAGATCTATTTTCAAATGATTTGAAAGTATTTTGAAATGTTTTTACTGAATGTGTGGTACACCGAGTCTCCAGCGCCAATTTTGTAAGTCTTCTAAAACTATTGTTTGTTTAAATTGAAATCTCGAGACTCATCGAGAGATAGTAGATCGCATCAAAATACTCTATTTAGGGTAAAACTAAAAACTACAGTAAGACTACGATCTGCAAAAATGAACTCTGAAATACTAATACTATTTTCCATAAAATATATGTTAATAAACACTGGAACTATAAACTGATGCATAAAACTGTTAATACAGGTAATATGCAATTTGATAGTGAGCACCAGAGGTACTCGCAAAAGGGGTACAAGGGGCAGCAGCGGAGGCCGTAGAGGTGCTCGAGCTGGGTTTTCTTCACCCGGCCACACGCCTAATGACGAAGCTAGGGAGGCACTAAGTTCACCGATGACTGAGACTGGGTCTCATGATCGTCCGTCTAGGGACGACGCACTGTCCTAAGCTATGTTGCGAATTCTGGAGAGGGTCGTTGGGCCCAATACTAGTGCAATGGGTCGTGGGTCGGTTATGGAACGACTCGAATCTAATGGAGCTGAGATTTTTAGGGGTATTACTAGAGTTGCCTCTAATGTGGTTGAATATTGGATTGAAGCCACAGAGAGGATCATAGATGATCTCGACTGCACCCCTGAGCAGAAACTAAAGGGTGCAGTGTCGCTACTGCGAGATGAGGCCTACTAGTGGTGGCTTACGGGTAAAGAGGGCACTCAGCCCGATCGGTTGACCTAGGAATCTTTCAAGACTACTTTTTAAGGAAAGTATGTGGGCGCTAGTTATGTGGATGCCCGGAGGAGGGAGTTTCTAAATTTGGCACAAGGGGATAAATCAGTGGCCGAATATGAGGATGAGTTTACTATGTTGAGTCCATTGGGGCAGTCTGTAAGGGTAAATAAACTGTTCAGAGATGTGCCTTTGGAGGTTCAAGGAGTGATCTTTTTGGCGGATTTGATGGAACTCCCTTTTGGAGAATTCGACTTAATTCTGGGAATGGACTAGCTGGTGAAACATCGAGCAAACTTGGATTGTGCTGCTAAACGGGTGGTACTAAAAATTGTAGAGGATGAGGAGGTAGTTGTAATTGGGGAGCTTCAAAATTACTTTTCAAATGTGATTTTTGCATTAAGGGCTGAGAAATTGGTTCGTAAGGGTTGTGAGGCGTATCTAGCCTACATCGGTGTTTCAGATGCTGGGGTTTCTTATGTTAAGGATATCATAACAGTTAAAGACTTTATGGATTTTTTCCTGATGAGCTGCCTAGGTTACCTCCAAACCGTGAAGTTGAGTTTGGGATTGAGCCCCTGCCTGGTACAGCTCCGGTGTCCATTGCCCCTTATAGAATGGCACTGAAGGAGCTTGTGGAGCTTAAGGCTCAAATTCAAGAATTATTGGATCGTGGGTTTATCTGACCTAATCTGTCTCCATGGGGAGTACCGGTTTTGTTTGTGAAAAGAAGGATGGATCCATGCGCATGTGCATCAATTATTAGCAATTGAATAAATTAACCGTTAAGAACAAGTACCCCCTACCAAGATTTAATGATCTGTTCGACAAATTTTGAGGAGCTTCAATTTTCTCTAAGATTGATCTCCAATCAGGGTACCATCAACTGAGGGTTAAAGAGACTGATATGTATAAGACAACGTTTAGGACTCGCTATGGTCATTACGAGTTTCTAGTGATGCCGTTTGGATTGACGAATGAACCAGCAACTTTTATGGATCTGATGAACCGAGTGTTCCAGCCCTATCTGGATCGGTTAGTTGTGGTTTTTATTGATGACATCCTGGTGTATTCGAGGACTGAAGATAAACATGATGAACATCTCTGAGTTGTTCTACAGATTCTGAGGGAGAAACAACTATACGCCAAGTTTAGTAAGTGTGAATTCTGGTTATGAGAAGTAACATTTCTGGGCCATGTGGTATCTACTAAAGGGATTAGGGTTGATCCTCGAAAAATTGAAGCTGTACTGGATTGGAAGCCACCTAAGATGGTATCTGAGATTTGCAGTTTTCTGGGACTGACAGGGTATTATCGATGATTTGTTGAGGGGTTTTCATTGATTACTGCACCTCCGACGAAGTTGTTGCGTAAGGGAATACCGTTTAACTGGACTGATGCGCAGCAAGAGAGCTTTGAGAAGCTCAAGAAGGTTTTAACTAAAGCCCCTATTTTGATTCAGACAGAGTCTAGGAAAGAGTTCATTGTCTGCAGCAGTGCGTCACATGTTGGTTTGGGATGCGTGTTGATGCAAGAGGGTAAGGTGGTGGCATATGCGTCTTGTCAGCTTAAGACTCGTGAGGTGAATTATCCGACGCATGACTTGGAATTAGCTACGATGGTATTCGCACTGAAAATTTAGAGGCATGGCCTGTACGATGAGAAGTGTATTATTTACACTGATCACAAAAGCCTCAAGTATCTCCTTATTCAGAAGAAGCTGAATCTTAGGCAGCGTAGATGGATTGAGCTGCTTAAATATTATGACTGTACGATCTAATATCGTCCTAGAAAGGCCAATGTGGTGGCGGACGCACTGAGTCGTAAAGCCATAACTGACTTGAGGGTGATGTTTGCTCATCTTATTTTATTTGATGATGGTAGTTTAGTGGCTGTGCTTCAAGTTAGACCGACGTGGATGGATCAGATTAAGGGTAAACAGTTAGAGGATGAGTCATTGGGTCTTCATTTTCGACAGGTTGAGAGTGGGGACACAGAGGATTTTGGACTGAATAGTGAAGGGGTACTCCATTTTTGTGGGAGAATCTGTGTACCGAAGGATACTAATTTGAGGCAGTCTATACTACGAGAGGCACATAGAGGCTCTTATGCTATGCACTCTAGTGGAAATAAGATGTACCGAGACCTTCGTGAGTTATATTGGTGGTCGGGTCTTAAGCGTGAAGTTACCAACTTCGTGGGTAAATATCTAACTTGCCAGCAGGTTAAGGTTGAACACTAGTTGCCTTCAGGGTTTCTTTAACCAGTTAAGATTCCATTTTGGAAGTGGGAGAGAGTGACTATGGACTTCGTTAGTGGGCTGCCCTTAACGCCTACTAAGAAGGATTCAATATGGGTCATTGTGGATAGATTGACCAAACCTGCCCAATTCATACCAGTTCGTACAGATTATTCCTTGCAGAAGCTGGCCAAACTATATGTGTCTGAGATAGTGAGACTGCATGGGGTACAAGTTTCCATAATATCTGATAGAGATCCTCGCTTCACATCTCGGTCCTGGAAGAAGTTGCACGAGGCTTTGGGTACAAGGTTGGACTTCAGTACTGCGTTCCATCCTCAGATAGATGGTCAATCAGAGAGGGTGATTCAGAGATTAGAGGACATCTTAAGGAGTTGCATGATTGATTTCTGAGGTAGTTGGGAGGACTACTTGCCGTTAGCAGAGTTTGTTTATAACAATAACTATTAGTCCAGCATACAAATGGCACCATACGAGGCATTATATGGTCATAGGTATCGTACTCCTTCGTGTTGGACTGAGTTGGCCGAGCGGTGTGTTCTAGGCCCTAAATTAGTTTCTGATATTGAGGATAAAGTTAGGCTAATTCGGGATCGACTGAAGGTGGCATTAGACAAATAGAAGTTGTATGCAGATTTGAAGTGTAAGGAGATTGAGTATTCTGTGGGGGGCTTCATTTTTCTCAAGGTCTCACCATGGAAGAAGGTACTGAGGCTTGGACGGAATGCAAGTTGAGCCCTAGGTTTATTGGGCCTTATCGTATATTGAAACATGTGGGATCGGTTGCCTATCAATTAGAGTTACCTCTAGAATTAGACTAGATTCATGATGTGTTCCACGTCTCTATGTTGAGGCGCTACCGCTCTGATCCCATGCATGTTATTTCGGTTGAGGAGATTGAAGATAGGTCAGATCTGACTATTGATAAGGAGCCGGTTCAGATTTTAGATCATGATGTAACTGTGTTACGGAAGAATTCTATCCCACTGGTTAATGTACTTTGGCGTAATCATAGCTTTGAGGAGGCCACGCGGGAACGTGAGGAGGCGATTCTACAACAATACCCTCATTTATTTTGATCAGGTAAATTTTGAAGGCCGAAATTTTCTTTTAGGGGGTAGAGTTGTAACACCCCAAAACCTAGTATTTTTTTTTTGTATGTTGGTGACACAAATGTGTATCTGCTTCAGTGGTTAAGTGTTCTGGGAAGTGTCTGAGAAGTCTTAGGTTCAAGCCTTGGCTTGTGAAAAAGTTTTGGTTTTTAAAGGAATAAACCCTATCTCTAGTCAGTAGGCCATTTAAATTAATATGATTATAGCATGACAGAATGGGCCTGCTGGTCTAAGGGATAAGTGGCGTGTTACTGTTACTGAGGGTCTTGAGTTCGAGTCCTACTTTTTGCAAGGGAGTGTTTTATTTTGTTGCCCTTACCATGTGGGTAGTAGAAGTTGACCAAAACACTACTGAGTGAGTGGAGTTTGAAGTTAGTGGTTGAGGAGAGTATCATAGAGAGATTTTAGGAGGAAAATGTCAGATGTTGAGGTTGGGGAAGAGTTAGTACCAAATTGGTATGTTAGCCACTCAAGAATTCGGCTAAGGGTTAGTATGTTTTTCCCTTCTCATTTTTCGGTTTCTAAAATTTGCTTTTTGGTTCTTTTCTGCTCTTTGGTGCCGAATTCTGCTTCTAATTTTACTTTTTTTGCATCGGTTTCTTTCATTTTTCTCTTTCGGGGGCTGACTATAGCAAAGAATCATTGGGGTTTTCTTATTTTGACTTAGTTCGAGATTGTTCTTCCCTAGTCCTCTTGTAATCGATTACCTCTTCTTCTCTTCTCTTCTCTCCCTCTCTTAAACTTTGGCTGAATACTCCATATTCTATTCTCTCAACTCTCTTCTTATCATCCTTTCATCTTGACACTTTGGACGATTATTGTATCTCTCCCTCTCTCTATTTTGCTTTCAGTTTTTGCAATTGTTCTTTGAACAATCGGTGGGTGCTTGGTTCTTTTCTGTTCTCTGTTTCTCTCTATGTAGTAATATTCCTTCTAACAATTTTCTTTGCTGTCATTTATGGCTAAGGACGTGTTGGTGCTAGCCTTGCCCCTATCGTGTTAGGTACTCATTTTATGGATAGGCCAATTGCTTTCCTTCCCTATAATGTGTTTTGCATTTTTGGTAAGTACTATATGTTGGTTTAAACTGCTAATGCGAACAATATTGATTAAGGTTAATAGAATTCAGTTGTAAGTAGATTTTCTCTAAGGATCTTGAAATCAGTCTTTGTCAGCAGTTTAAGTGGGCTAAGCCACATTCGCTATCAAGGCAAGTATTAATGGATGTTTTGGGATAAGTATTAAGAGTGCTTGTTAACCCTATTGTCAAATGAGTAATAGAATGCATTGATTGAATGTAGGTTTTTGTGCTCGTGGGCTATTCGCACGTTTTCGTGAACAATGTGTGTAAAAACACTACCCCAAATCGTAGATCGACAAAAGCTGAAATAATTGGCTGTTGATGCTACACGGGTGTGCGCTCGCTTGTGTGGTAGTCCTTATGCCTAAACACGGGCGTATAACCGTTGAGGCCAGCCATGAGCGATTTCATGGGCCGAGGTCGTTTTAGGCCATTTTGGGCTGAAATGAGCGTGTGGGCCCCACGGGCATGTAGGCCCCACATAGGTAAACCACACTGACGTGTGGAGAAAATTGGGCCAGGCTGTGTAATCCACACGGCCAAGGCATTTTTGGGTTATGTGGGCCATACGGGTGTGGGGGCCCACATGGGCCTGCATTATGGGCCTTGTGCCCTTTTCCACTGTTTGACTGTTAAGGTTGCACGGGTCACCCAAGATGACTGTGGACCTACTGTTGGGTCGGTCAGTGTACCTAGACCCCCTAATTGTTAAAATGACTGAAATGCCCCTACAAGGTAAAATGATTGATATGCCCCTATGAGATGTATGATTATGTTTGAGCATGCCATTTCAAATATATTGATCACATGTATGACATTATGACATGATGCATGATATGTTGCATGGGGATGGGATTTATTATGATTGGAGGAAGTGAATTGTACTGGAAGCTGTGGTGCAAATACTATTTAGTGCCATAACCGGTACTTGTAATAGTCCAGTTTAGACCCTAGTCAGAATAGTGGTTTCAAGACCACATATCCAAGTTTCAAAAATATTTAAATATTATTTTCCGTTCTTAATATGTGTGAATTAGTAGGTGTGAAAGTTTTATGTGAAAATTTGATCGTTTGTGTGCTTAATTTGATAAAAAGGACCTAATCGCGTAAAAAGTAAAAGTTGCATGCTACTTGTTAAAAGTACCTATTTGACTTGGCTTTATTTTTGAGAGGTCCTTATGTTGTTATTTGACCATTGAACATATAGGTGGACATTAATGGCCTTGATATTAATGTTTTAAATGTTTATAATGCAAGGGTAAATTGGTAATTAATATATTACTGTTAATTAAATTAAACAAAACATGAAAATAGTCCATTATATGTTCATTTTTACCGAAAATTGAAGAACAAAAGAAAGAATAAAAGCTCTTAGGGTTTCGACACATTAGAAGCTTAATTCTGGTATGTGTTTTGCTCGATTTTTGATGATTTCTATGTTTTTGTGATCGTTGCTTAGTATACTATCCAACCCATGTCTCAATTTCTGATTTTGTTGATGATTTTATATTATGCCATTGATGAAACTATGGGCTTTGTGATGTTAGTTGATGAATTATGAAAGATAAGTTTTAGGTTAACATATGTTGTCTTTGAATTTTTGATGAAATTGAGTACTTTGGGCTAAATTGTAAAAATGTTATTTTGAGGGACTAAAATGTGAAATAAATGAAATGTATGGACTCGTATGAGGGTTATGAAAATTCAACTAAGCTTGTGTACAAGTAAATTTTGTGTATTTTGTAAGGACTAGTTTGCAAAATACCCTAAATATGTGTCTATGGATTGTTTTGAAAGATTTGGTGAATAAAAAGGGTTAATTTTGAATACATATAGATAAAAAAAAGCGGAACTCAGACTTTGACCAAGGGAAGTCGAAGATTATAGAGTAAACAGTCCGAGTCGATAGTTCCGAGTACGAGGTAAGTTCGTATGTAAAACATGGTGTTATAAGTATGTTTTGATGCTTTGTTTATACATAGATTGTATGTACATTTAGTTTGGATGAATACGATGATAAATCAATGGTATTTGGCACTAAGTGTGTGATTTAAACTAGCTTCGGCTATATGAGGTACTAAGTGTTCGATACCGAGATTGCTTCGGTTAATTGAGATGGCATTAAGTGTCCGAAATTATTATAGCTTCGGCTAATCTTTAAAGCACTAAGTGTGCAGATGTTTAAAGCATTGGTAATCTTCAGAAAGTTTTAAAATATCCAAATAAGAGGTGAGAATGAAAATGAATGAATACGGGAATGTTCATGTAAGTATAATACCTATGTGGTAGATGGTATTATGCAATAAAGTTTGTTGAATCGGTGTAAACATATGGATGGTGTTGGCATGGAATTGATAGATGAGTTGAGAATTTATAAGTACTTATGTATTGATGTTTCATATTTTATATACTGTGGATGATTTTGGTACAAGCTTACTAAGCTTTTGGAAGCTTACTTTGTGTGTGTTTGCATTGTTTTATAGATATTGAAGCTACTGTGAGCTTGGGGATCATCAAGGATCGTCACCACACTATCGAACCTCATTTTGGTACTTTGAAAATGTATATATTAAAGTATGGCATGTATAGGCTAGAAGTTGTGGGATTATGTTTTGTGATGTATATATTTAGCCATGTGATATGGCTTGGTATGGTTGTGGATATGTCATGGTTTTGGTATAAGATATGTGATGCAATATGATATATTTGGTATGTTTTTGTTGGACAGAAGAAATGGTGAATGTTGGTAAGTTTTGATAAGTTTTAGCATGAGATTGAATGATGTATAGAAAGAAATGTTTTGACAAGTTTTTGACTTATGTTTTGATATAGATTGGCAAGGCTTATGAGTATGTATTTGATTGGAATTGATATGTCATGAGTGGCTTATGTTTTGGTTTGGAATTTAGCTGAATTAGTTGTGCATATATGCTTATTTCTTTGCTTGTAGGTTGACCCAAATTGGGGTGGCAAATTGGCTATTCAAATGACCTATTTTTGTCTACACGGGCAGAGACAAAGGCGTGTGTCACAGCTGTGTGCGACAAACAGTCACGTTACACGGTCGTGTGTCCCCTGGGGTACCGTAAGAATTAAAGGCAGTATACTCTCCAGTTTTGACACGGCCTAGACACAGGGGCGTGTCTATTGGTCGTGTGTGGCACACGGGCTGGGACACGGACTTGTGGTCGGCCGTGTGGCCAAGTTAGTAGCCTCCCTAATTTTCACATGGCCTGGCACACGGGCGTGTCTTGTAGCCGTGTGGACAAGACAGTATGTATGCCCTGTTTCACCACAGCTTAGACACACGGGCGTGTCTAACACCATGTGAGGCACACGGCCTGTTCACACGGGCGTGTGACCTTTTAAAAGTTGAAAATTTTTATAAGTTTTGAAAAGTTCACATGTTATCGATTTAGTCCTAGATGCATGGATTAGACCTTGTATGCTCAGTTTAAGTTCATATTTAACATGAATGAATGGTGTTTTATTGAATTGAGATGGTATTTGATATTTGGTTGTTTTGATCTAAGTTACGAGTCCGGTAATGCCTCTTAACCTATTCTGGCGATAGATATGGGTTAGGGGTGTTACAGTACTACTTGGAGTCAACTGCTATTTGTGCCTGGGAAGAGGCAGAGTGTCCCGACGTGATCACGAGTACCTTTTCTATTCATGATGTATCTATTATTGCGTTAATTGGCCCAGGGTCTACCCACTCTTATATTTGTAAGGAATTGATACCTAGTATGAACATGATAGTGGAGTCAACTGAATTCGTGATAAAAGTGTCTAACCCTTTAGGCAGACATGTGTTAGTGGACCAAGTATGTAGAAATTCTCCTTTGACAATTAGAGGTCATTTTTTTCCAGCTAACTTGATGTTATTTCCATTTAATGAATTTTATGTAATCCTTGGGATAGATTGGTTGACTTCTCATAGTGTTGTAGTGGACTGAGGGAGAAAAGTAATTGAGTTGAAATGTGAAGACGGGAATGTTCTTCGGATTGGATCAGATGAGTCAAAAAATTTACCTGTAATAGTATTGTCTTTGACTGCTGAGAAATATTTGAGAAAAGGATATGAGGCTTACCTAGCTTTTTTGCTGAATACTCAAGTGTCTGAGTTGAAGATTGAATCTATACCAGTGGTTTGTGAGTTTACAGACGTGTTTCCGGAGGAATTACCCGATTACCTCCAGTGAGGGAAGTTGAGTTTGGAATCGAATTGGTCCCCGATACGGTTCCCATCTCGATTGCTCCATATAGAATGGCTCTTACGGAGTTAAAAGAGTTGAAAGTTAAACTACAAGAGTTGACTGACAAGGGCTTTGCGAGACCAAGCTTTTCCCCGTGGGGTGCTCCGGTGCTCTTTGTGAAAAAGAAAGATGGGTCAATGAGGTTATGTAGCGACTATAGACAGCTCAATAAGGTAACAGTGAAGAATAAATATCCTTTGCCAATGATCGATGACCTGTTTGATCAGTTAAAGGGAGCCACTGTATTTTCCAAGATTGACTTGGGTCAGGATACTACCAGTTAAGGGTTAAGAAGCAAGATGTACTGAAGACTGCGTTTCAGATGAGATAAGGGCATTATGAGTTCCTCGTCATGCCCTTTGGTTTGACTAATGCCCCGGCGGTGTTTATGGATACGATGAACCACATTTTTTGGCCATATCTAGATAAGTTTGTCGTCGTTTTTACTGATGACATATTGATTTACTCGCGTGATGAAGGTAAGCACACAGAGCATTTGAGAACTGTGTTACAGACCTTGAGAGACAATAAATTGTACGCCAAGTTCAGTAAGAGTGAATTTTGGCTTAAGGAGGTCAGATTTCAAGGACACATTGTGTCGAGTGACAGGATTAGAGTTGACCCAAGTAAGATTTCAACTATTGTGGAGTGGAAACCGCCGAGGAATGTGATAGAAGTTTAAAGCTTTTTGGGTTTGGTCGGATACTATAGATGGTTTGTAAAGGAATTCTCTATGATAGCTACCCCGATGACAAGACTGCTTCAAAAAGATGTCAAGTTCGAATAGACAGAAAAGTGGCAATAGAGCTTTTAGAAATTAAAGGCTTTGTTGATCAAAGCCCCAGTGTTAGTACAACCAGAGTCGAGCAAGGAGTTTATGATATATAGCGATGCCTCCTTGAATGGTTTGGGGTACGTGCTTATGCAAGAAGGTAAGGTCATAGCTTACGCTTCGAGACAGCTAAAGCCTTATGAGAGAAACTACCCGACGCATGATTTAGAGTTGGTCACCATTGTGTTCGCGCTGAAAATTTCGAGACACAATTTGTATGGAGAGAAATGTCAAGTATTCACCGATCACAAGAGTCTTAACTATTTGATGACTCAAAAGGAGTTGAACTTGCGGCAACGCTGATGGTTAGAGCTGATAAAAGATTACGAGTTGATAATGGACTATCACCCGGGAAAGGCGAATGTGGTCACCGACGCTCTAAGTAGAAAGTCATTGACCTCCTTGAGGGCTATGAATGCTCAATTGATTGCTTCTAGTGACGGTTCGGTTCTAGCAGAGTTGAGAGCTAGACCAATTTTTCTACAAGAGATCCGTGAAGCTCAGAAAGGTGATAAGGAATTACAAGCTAAGAGAACTCAGTGTGAGTAGAGAATTGAATCAGACTTTCGGATTAATACTGATGGGTGTATAATGTATCGAGACAGAGTGTGTGTACCCAAGGATAATGAACTTATTCAAAAGATTCTAAGAGAGGTACATAGTTGGTGTTTGTCTATCCACCTGAGCAATGTGAAAATGTACAACGACCTGAAGAAAATGTATTAGTGGTTAGGTATGAAAAAAGACATTTTAGAGTTTGTTTCTAAGTGCCTAGTGTGTCAGCAAGTGAAGGCTAAACACCAAGTACCTTCAGGTCTACTTCAACCTATTATGGTCCCCGAGTGGAAGCGAGATCGAATTACTATGGATTTTGTGACGAGTTTGCCGGTAACCCTGAGGAAAAAGATATTGTTTGGGTTGTTATGGATAGGCTAACAAAGTCGGCATACTTCATACCTGTGCGTACCGACTACTCCCTTGAGAGATTGGTCGACTTGTACATTTCCAATATTGTGAGACTGCACGGGGTGCCCATATCGATTATTTCAGTCAGAGACCTGAGATTTACCTCAAGGTTTTGGAAAAAGTTACAAGAGGCATTAGGAACAAAGTTGAGTTTTAACATGGCTTTTCACCACAAACCGACGGTTAGTTAGAAAGAGTAATTCAGATATTAAAGGACATGTTAAAATGTTGCGTCCTTGAGTTCCAAGGCAGCTGGGAAAAGTATCTATCGTTGGTTGAATTCACCTATAACAACAGTTTTCAGATAAGTCTGAAAATGGCGCTTTATGAGGCTTTGTATGGGCAAAAGTGTCGAACACCCTTATATTAGACTGAGCTCAGAGAGAGTCAGATTCATAGGGTCGATTTAGTCAAAGAGACTGAAGAGAAAGTTAAAGTGATTTGTGACTACTTGAAGGCCGCCTCGGATAGACAGAGATCCTATGCGGATTTGAAACGGAAAAAGATCGAATTTCAAGTTGATGATCGAGTGTTTTTGAAAGTATCTCCGTGGAAGAAAGTACTCAGATTTGGTAGAAGAGGCAAGTTGAGTCCTCATTTCATAGGGCCTTATGAGGTTATTGAGAGAGTAGGACCGGTTGCCTATCGATTGGCTTTGCTGTAACGCCCCATATTTTTGGGCCTAAAAGTATTGGGCCTTGTGCATGGGAGCCACTAGGAGACTGCACATGAAAGTTTATGTGTGGAAGAAATATCATAGTTGATTGTCTGCTACAGTGGTTAAGTGATTGGGAGTGTTTGGGAGTGTTGGAGAAGTTGTAGGTTCAAACTTGGGCTTTAGCAAAAATTTATGTTTTTCTCTTAAAAGAGCCTTGATGTCAGTGGGTAGGCTTTAATAATATTTTTTGATGAATTTTTAACACAAAAAGAGCCTGTGGTGGAGTGGCAAGGTGGAGTGTTGTGCAACTGTAAGGTCTAAGGTTTAAGTCTTAGGATGTGCAATGAAGTATTTATTTTGCTGTTTGAGCTGTGTAGGAGGTGGAGTTGGACTGGAACTCTGTAGTTGAAGTGGTCATAAAAAAATAAGGAATTTTCCTAATGGTTGAAAGTAATCCCACATCGGGAAGCTAACATGAGAATTGGCGAGAAGCTGGCTTTAAATAGAGCAAACAAGATGAGTTGGTGATCGCTAGTTTTAGGAGGGATTATTTCATACTTGCTTAACCAAGGTTGGTGATCATGGACTTCGACGCGTTCTCATAAACAAGTGTGTTTTCACGCCCTTCTTTGTTGAAAGTCGGCAAAAGTCGAAAAGTCAAAACTTCGGTATTTGAGGCCTTACGAGCGTGCGATCACTCGTGAGGTAAACCAAGCCCACAAACCATGGGCGATAGACTGTAGAGGTTGCCACGAGCGTTCTCGTGTGCTGGGGCTATTCTGGGCCTCGATGGGCCAAATGGGCCTGATGGGCCTGTGGGCCCGCTTGTGTAAATCTAACTGGTAGGTGGGATGTAGTTGGGATTGTCATGTTGTGTGCATGGCATAGGTCGTTAAAGGCTTCGTTGGGCCAAAATAAGCCGTGTGGGCCCAATGGGTTCGTGGGCCCCACCACAGATTAAATCCACGGTAGCTGATAAATATTGGACTGGGCTATGTAGGTCACATAGTCGGAACTGAAGTTGGGCTAAATAGGCCACACGAGCGTGTAGGCCCACTTGGGCCGAGTATGGGCCTTAGGCCCATTTACATCCTTATGATTGTTTAGGTTACTTAAGTTGCTCGAGGTAACAATAGACCTTCATTTGGGTCGTTAAGACCTCAGTTTGTAAAATTACCAAAATACCCCTGGTTTGTAAATTACCAAAATACCTCTAATTTGTAAAATTACCGAAATACCCTTGTAGGGTAAAATAATGAGTATAATGACTGTTTTGCCCTTGAGGGTAAATGTCTGACTTAAACTGTAATTTTGACTGATTTGTCTGTGATCGTATGACTGTGTTTTAACTAACTTGACTGTAGTCGTATGACTAATATGCTTTTAATATGTGTTTAAAAGACTGTTACTGAGCATGGCCATTTTGCATACACGTGTGATGATTGAGCATGACATACACGACATATTGCATGAGGTTGGGACATTGATACGGAGGAAGTTCTGATAGGATCGCACGGGTCGCACGAGACGACTATGGATCCAGTATTAATCTGTTAAGGTCGCACGGGTCGTACGAGATGACTGTGGACCGACTGACCGCTTAAAGCCGCGTAATCTGATTATGGCTCTGTGCCAACCTAAATATGGCTCTGTGCCATCTTGATTATGGCTTTGTGCCAATCGTATTTACCTGTGGCTATGTGCCTATCATATTTATTGATGACTCTATATCGATCATATTTACCCGTGGGTGTGTGCCGATTATATTACTGTCGCTGATGGTTATGTGCCAAACTTATTACAGTTACCGATAGCCTTGTGCCATCCTGATTATGGTTTATAACCATTCTGTTTATGGCTCTTGGCCATTCTGTTTACGGGCAGCTTTGCTGGGATTTTGGTTAGTGCCACAATCGATGCTAACATTGGGAGTGTAGGGATGGCGTGGGTGATTTATTCCCCGTAGGTAGTGCAGGGTTGGACGGAGGCAAGTGCAGGGTTGGATGGGATGGGTTAGCATGCATCACACATTATGCATATGGAACTATTTTTTATATGGGCTAGGCCCAACTGTTACTGATACGGGCTAGGCCCAACTATTATTGATATTGAGAATGGGCTAGGCCCAATTGATTTTGATGAGGGTTGAGACCCAAGTGAAATTGTACTAGGCTTAGGCCCACACACATTGTTCTCATTCATCGTAATGGGCTCCGCCCGCATCGATTCTCGAATTCTATCTGTTTACTAACTGTTTTAATTTAGGAGGGGATTACACACTGAGTTTTCATAAACTCACCCCATTTATTAACTGTATAGGTAATCCCTAACATTAAGGATGGCCACACAACTGCTATTGTTTCCAATTTTCTTTTAAGTTATCTACTTATAAGTAATTATATTTTGATCTGGTTTGTAGTAAGGCCTCTCTGGTTTTTATTTGTCTTTGTGATTTTATTACTATGTTTGATATTTGTTAGAAGTAGATCGCGGTTTTCCAAAATAATAACTGTTTTCAAAACACTACAATTTCACAACTTAACTTTTAAACATCATGTTTCCATAAATCGACTATTTTAAATTAAGCTTCCACAACAAACACCGTTTTAAATAGGAATAACTTTCCATCGAACCATGTTTTGTAAAATAAACCAACGTAAACTGAGATTTTCATAATTTTTAAAATGGCCAGAGGTTTTAAATAGTAAGAAGGGTTTTCAATGGAAACATGGTTTTCAAATAACACTTCAATGTGACACGCCAGATTCGGCCATAACGTCTAGGCTGAGTTTGGGGTGTTACATTTGCCACCAGAGTTGGAAAAGATTCACGACGTGTCCATGCTACACCGATATAGATCAGACCTTTCGCATGTGATTGCGACAATAGAGGTTGAGATTCATCCAAACATGACTTATGGAGAAAAGTCGGTCAAGATTTTAGCTCGGGAAGTCTAATTGTTGAAGAATAAGAGTATAAAACTCGTGAAAGTTTTGTGGCATAGACATGGAGTCAAGGAAGCCACATGGGAACCCGAGGAGACTATGAGAGATCAGTACTCGAACTTATTCACCGGTAAGATTTTTAGAGACGAAAATCCCTAAGGGGGGAGAAATGTAACAACCCGATTTAGGGCCTTGTCAGAGTAGTGGTCTCGGGACAACAAATCTGAAGTCAAAAAAATTATTTTATTTTTATTTTAGAGTCATAGTATGATTATAGGAGTGCATGAAAAAATTGGTGGATTAATTTTAGCGTTTATGAGCCCAATTGTGAAAAAAGACTAAATCGCAGAAAGTGCAAAAGTGTTGAATTGATAGCCAAAAGTGTAAATTAGTTAGAGAATCAAATTGGGGGACTTTAAAGGGTAAATAGACCCTTAAAAGAAAGCATAGCCGGCCTTAGAGTCAAAGAGGAGACAAAACTTTCAAATTTGGTGAGTTAGGTGGCTTATTTTTTACTAAAATAGAAATAAATAAAGGAAAGATGATATAATCCCTTTTTCATCTTCTTTCTCTACTGATAATCAGCCATTTAAGGGGGTTTGAAAGCTTAAAATTTTTAGCAACTTGAAGCACTCACAAGTCAGTGATTTCCATGTCCTTTGTTGATGATTTTTGTACTTTTGAGACCCTTGAAGCATGAGCTTTCAAATGAGGGTACTATTTTGCAAAATGATTAAGAGTTTAGGGTTTTTCCATGAAAGGATTTCTAAGGTTGATTGGGTTTTTATGGAATGGGTGTGTTATAAACAACTTTTGTGAAAGGTATTAGCATGAAAACACCTAAAAGGACTATTTTACATAAGTTGTAGAATAGATGATAAATGTGTGAATTAGTGGGAATTTGAAGTTGCTATAAGAGTGAAAAGGGTTCAGCTAGGCTTGAGATACGAAGAAAGTTGATAAAAATCGATTTTCGAGCATAGGGGTAGAATGGTCATTTTGTCAAAGTCTAGGGGCAAAATGGACAATTTACCAAAGATGTAAATTTTTAATTGCTTAATTTTATTTAGTGATTAAATGAGTGCATTTTACTATTTTAGATCAAGAATTGCCGAATTCAGACTTAGTTCGGGGGAAAGCTAAGCAAATCGGCTAAACCGACTAGTCATGTACATTTTGTAATCCGAGGTAAGTTGCATGTAAGTAATACAACTACATTTCTTATGCATATGTTGAATTGTACTTGAATTTAATATATAGCATGAATTACTTGATTGTGGAATTGAGAAATCATGATGGTAATAGAGATAGAAGAGTTCCCGTTTGAACCTAAGAAATAAATCAGATATTCATGCCATGACATATGGGTTATTGTGAGCTAGTGTAAGACATATCTGGGACATGCATCGGCCACATTATGAGAGCCAGTGTAAGTCCAGGTCTGGGACATGGCATCGGCATTGAGACGAGTGCTAGTGTAAGACATGTCTGGGATATGCATCAGCCTCGAGACATAAGCCAGTGTAAGACATGTTTGAGACATGCATCGCCTACGAGATGTGTTAGTGTATATCTAGGACATGGCATCGGCACGTATATGCGAGAGCTAGTGTAAGACCATGTCTAGGACATGGCATCGACACCTTACCCTATGTTTGAGGCTTAATGAATATTCGGTAGTACTCCGAATGGTTCAACAGTAAGAGTTATGATTTTAGGTTAATGAAGAAAAGTATAACTTTGTGTTGGGTGGTACAGGTACCTATTTGGATAGTGACTTGTAAGGATAGTGATGAGTAAGTTATGCTTATGCCCACTTATGTATCATGAGCTTGTGGATAATGGCATAGTTGTTGTTGTATATTTATTCATGTGCAACTTACTAAGCTATATGATTACTCCCTTTTTCTTTCCATTTTCTTTATAGTGCCACCTAACTAGCTCAAGGGTCACTGGGAGTCAAAGATATCGATCACACTATCAACCGAAACATTCGGTATATTTGGATTTATATTTTTGAATATGACATGTAATAGGGCTTAGACTTTATTATTTTGTGTCATTGAGAATTGGCCAAATGTGTTGGCTTGGGTTGGAAACCCTTCATTTTGTATGAAGCCTTGAATGATGGCTAACATCCATTTTGATTTTATAAAAGATGCATTTTTATGGTTGAATTAATGACTATTGTGGCTAATTTAGTTGTATGAGTTCTGTTTTTTTTGGTATTGGTTGGTTTTGTATGGAACCATGTATGTAAGGGTGGCAATGAGGCTTGGTAAATAGCCTTATATTGCCCACACGGATAGACACACGGGCATGTGTCTAGGCTGTGTGTGACACACGGTCTACCCCATAGGCGTGTGGTCCTACCATGTGTCCCTTGCAAGTAAAATTTTCAAGTCAATATGCATGATAGTAAACACACGGGCAGAGACACGGCTGTGTGTCTCAACCGTGTGAAGGACACGGCCTAGCACACGGGTGTGTGCCTTGGCCATGTGACATTTTGGGGATACTGATGTTAGAAACAGAATGTCCATGTTTTTGCACACGGGCTAGGACACTGGTGTGTCATGGCCGTGTGAAGGACATGGGCCAAGGACACGGGCATGTAATAGGCCGTGTGAAAACCCTTGTAGGTGTTCAATTAGAATTAATTCCAAACGGGCGTGTGCCCTGTTTCAAAGACAAAATTTCTATAGATGACTTAAGGGCCCAGGTTATGTGAGTTTGAAAAATATTTAAATATTATTTTTTGTTCTTAATATGTGTGAATTAGTAGGTGTGAAAGTTTCATGTGAAAATTTGATCGTTTGTGTGCTTAATTTGATAAAAAGGACCTAATCGCGTAAAAAGTAAAAGTTGCATGCTACTTGTTAAAAGTGCCTATTTGACTTGGCTTTATATTTGAGATATCCTTATGTTTTTATTTGACCATTGAACATATGGGTGGACATTAATGGCCTTGATATTAATGTTTTAAATGTTTATAATGCAAGGGTAAATTGGTAATTGATATATTAATGTTAACTAAATTAAACAAAAAATGAAAATAGTTCATTATATGTTCATTTTTTCCAAAAATTGAAGAAAAAAAGAAAGAATAAAAGCTATTAGCGTTTCGACACATTGGAAGCTTAATTCGGGTATGTGTTTTACTTAGTTTTTAATGATTTCTACGTTTTTGTGATTGTTGCTTAGTATACTATCTAGCCCATGTCTCAATTTCTGATTTTGAGTTATGCCATTGATGAAACTATGAGCTATGTGATGTTAGTTGATGAATTATGAAAGATATGTTTTGGGTTAACATATGTTGTCTTTGAATTTTTGATGAAATTGAGTACTTTAGGCTAAATTGTAAAAATGTTATTTTGAGTGACTAAAATGTAAAATAAATGAAATGTATGGACTCGTATGAGGGCTATGAAAATTTGTCTAAGCATGTGTACAAGCAAATTTTGTGTATTTTGTGATTTTGAGAATTAAAGACTAAAGTGTCGAAATGTGAAAATGTGAGGGCTAGTTTGCAAAATACCCTAAATATGTGTCTATGGATTGTTTTGAATGATTTGGTGAATAAAAAGGGTTAATTTTGAATACATATAGATCAAGAAAAGAGGAATTTGGACTTAGACCGAGGGAAGTTGAAGATTATACAGTAAACAGTCTGAGTCGACAATTCTGAGTACGAGGTAAGTTCGTACGTAAAACATGATGTTATAAGTATGTTTTGATTCTTTGTTTATACATAGATTGTATATACATTTAGTTTGGATGAATACGATGATAAATCAATGGTATTTGGCACTAAGTGTGCGATTTAAACTAGCTTCGGCTATATGAGGCACTAAGTGTGCGATACTGAGATTGCTTCGGTTAATTGAGATGGCACTAAGTGTGCGAAATTAATATAGCTTCAGCTAATCTTTAAAGCACTAAGTGTGTAGATGTTTAAAGCATTGGTAATCTTCGAAAAGTCTTAAAATATCCAAACAAGTGAGAATGAAAATGAATGAATATGGGAATGTTTAGGTAAGTATAATACCTATGTGGTAGATGGTATTATGCATATAAAGTTTATTGAATTGGTGTAAACATATGGATGACGTTGGCAAGGAATTGATAGATGAATTGAGAATTTATAAGTAATTATGTGTTAATGTTTCATATTTTATATACTGTTGATGATTTTGGTACAAGCTTACTAAGCTTTTGAAAGCTTTCTTTGTGTGTGTTTGCATTGTTTTATAGATATCGAAGCTACTGTGAGCTCGAGGATCGTCAAGAATCGTCACCACACTATTGAACCTCATTTTGGTACTTTGAAAATGTATATATTAAAGTATGGCATGTATAGGCTAGAAGTTGTGGGATTATGTTTTGTGATGTATATATTTAACCATGTGATATAGCTTGGTATGGTTGTGGATATGTCATGGTTTTGGTATAAGATATGTGATGCAATATGATATATTTGGTATGTTTTTGTTGGACAGAAGAAATGGTGAATGTTGGTAAGTTTTGGTAAGTTTTAGCATGAGATTGAATGATGTATAGAAAGAAATGTTTTGACAAGTTTTTGACTTATGTTTTGATATAGATTGGTAAGGCTTATGAGTATGTATTTGATTGGAACTGATATGTCATGAGTGGCTTATGTTTTGGTTTGGAACTTGGCTGAATTGGTTGTGCATATATGCTTATTTCTTTGCTTGTAGGTTAACCCAAATTGGCGTGGCAAATTGGCTATTCAAATGGCCTGTTTTTGTCCACACAGGCGTGTGCCTCAGCCATGTGCGACACACGGTCACGTTACATGGCCGTGTGTCCCCTGGGCTACCCTACGAATTAAAGGCAATATACCCTCCAGTTTTGACATGGCCTAGACACATGGGCGTGTCTATTGGTCGTGTGTGGCACACGGGCTGGCACACGGGCATATGGTTGGTCGTGTGGCCAAGTCTGTAGCCTTCTTAATTTTCAAACGAGCTGGCACACGGGCGTGTCTTGTTGCCGTGTGGATAAGACAGTATGTATGCCCTATTTTGCCACGGCTTAGACACACGAGCGTGTCTAACGCTGTGTGAGGCAGACGGCCTGTTCACACGGGCGTGTGACCTTTTAAAAGTTGAAAATTTTTATAAGTTCTGAAAAGTTCACATGTTATCGATTTAGTCCTAGATGCATGGATTAGACCTTGTATGCTCGGTTTAAGTTTCTATTGAACATGAATGAATGGTATTTTATTGAATTGAGATGGTATTTGATATTTGGCTATTTTGATCTAAGTTACGAGTCCGGTAATGCCCCTTAACCTATATTGGCAATGGATATGGGTTAGGAGTGTTACAGTACTACTTGGAGTGTAGGGATGGGTGGGTTGATTATATCCCCATATGGAGTGCAAGGTTGGACGGAGATGGAGTGTAGAGGCTGGTTGGGTAGGATCTCTTGATTGCATATCTGTACTGTACTGTCATTGAGTTGGGCTCTGACCCAAACTGATACCGATACTGTAATGGGCTAAGGCCCTAACTGTTACTAAACCGCCACTGGATTGGGCTTAAGCCCAGACTGTATATACTCACTTTTTGTTTAATTGCTATGGGATTAAACATTGAGTTTTCATAACTCACCCATCCGTTTCTTTGTACAGGTAATCCCCAGTCTTAGACGGATCGGTGCTGCGAGGGACTCAGAGGTGGCCATACAACCGCTCATACTTTCATATTTGATTTTTGTGTTATAAGTAATTTTATTTTAGCTTTTACTATAATAAGGCCTTTATGAATTTTCACTTTAATTCGAGATTTTATTTGTTTTGATTTATAACTGCTAGCAGTAGGAAAGACGCGAGTTTTCAAAATGATAAAAGTTTTCAAAAATACCACGAATACACAACCTGATTTAAGAGCTTCCGCGATAAATAATGATTTTAATAAAAATGTAATAAGGATGTTTAGTATGAATAACTTTTTGGCAAACAAATCACATTTTGAACTTAAACGAATGTCTTTAAGATCACACAAAGGGTTTAAATAGGGAACGGGTTTATTTTTTTCAACGATATCTCGCTTTACGAAAAACACTCCAATCTGACATCGCCCGATTCGGCCATAACGTCTAGGCCAAGTTTGGGGTGTTACAGCATTATTGACATGATAGATCGACTCATTTGTTTAATCTGATTGAGTTATTCATTTGAAAGTTATTTGAATTTTATGTACTTGAGTTTATCCGTAGGTTCAAAAAATGACATTTATATGCTCACGGGTGAATAGACGGGTAGTCTGAATGAAGAATTCATATTCTAGAAGACATGATTAGAATTATAACTATCGGATCAGATCTAATTCAGAAATGATATTGTAATTAAAGTTATTCTAATGGAGAAAGTTATTGCATTTGTGAATTTTGAATGGTTTGATACTTGTTAATAAAGTTATTAACTGTGGAAGGATTATGGATTAGCGATTAATTATCATCCAAGGAAAGTGATTATTGATAAACGCCAAATTATACATATTGTTACCCCAATACTTAGCATATTTATGGATATTTACTATTAGATTTGTGAATTTTGGTCCTCTTAATCTAGTTATTTCATGTTTTGTACTTAGGAGAGCACCAAGAGTCAAAAGGAGCCAAAAACGAGCATAAAAGAGATAAAAAGGACCAAATCAAGAAGATCACACGGCCTAAGCCTTCCCACACGGGCTGCTCACATGCCCGTGTCTGTCGATGGTGTCGTCCAAGGATTTCACGATTCACAAGGCCTGGCCATTGACCTACACGGCCATGTGAAATTTAGCGGAACGAACACGGCCTGGCAAACACGTCACATGGCCGTGGCACACGGGCGTGTCCCTCTTTCAAAGAGTTGTATTCTACACGGAAAAAGGATACTTAGGAGAGAAGAAAGCCAATCCAAAGCCTATATAAACACCCTAAGTATGACCTACTAGGGGACTTTTTCCGGGCGCTTCCAGAACTTTTCTGGAACATAGAACCACACGCCAGGAATTACTTGAAGAAAGCCAGACGAGTCATCCCAAAAAGCCGGAGTTACTCCAAGACTGAAGATCTCTCTCAGAATTCCTTCAGGGGTTTTAGAGTTTTCTTTATGTTTTGTTATTTTCATACTTTTGAGATGTACTCTTATTTCATTATGAACTAAACCCCTTAGATACCTAAGGGGGATGAAACCTATGATGGATCTTGTTATTATTATCTGAACTATATGATAAATACTTGATTTGTTCTTAATTATGTGTTTCTAATGCTTGAGTTAATATTCTAGGTATTGACTCATGATTTAATGTGCTTATGCGAGGGAGGAATAGACCCTGCCTAAGAGTAGATTTGGCATAATTAAGCGAAGTTGATCGAACGCCTAGAGATAGGGTAACCAGATTTTTCCAAATTAGGGTGAAACCTAATATGGGAGTCCATAGATCGATTTACTGCTTCCCTAGGGGTTTTAATTAGAAAGAAATTTTAATTAATTCAATTGAAGGTTAGGCGTTATTAGTCTCGAAAGAGATAATAATGTAAGTTAGGGGGTCTCACGGATCAAGTCAAGTGAATAAATCATCTGGTTCAAGTCAGATAACAAGTGAAATCTAGGTGGATTCCTCCTTGGGTGTCGTCTTTATCAATTGCTTTTATTCAAGTCTTTTCCAAATCTTCTCTTCACTTTGATTAAATTAGTTAATTAGTTTAGGTAATTAGTTTAATAAACAAACCCTTTTTATTCCTAGGCTAGATAATAAAAAGATAGTTATTACTAGTACTTTTGGTTCCCTTGGGTACGATATCCCGGTCTTGCCATTACTATACTGTTGTTCGATAGGTGCGCTTGCCTTTGCATCGTGATAATAGTTAGTCTAGGTTTGATCTTCATTATAAATATTTATTACTTGTCACGAATCACGCGATCAATTGTAGTCATAGATACTAGGAGCATATATAGGTAATGAGTATGCAGTTACTTTATCAGAAGGTGGTTTGATATTAGCTAGGTTAAAAAGCTAAATCACTATTCATTCAGAAAGTCTGTGGGACTTGAAAATAAGGCAGTAAATTGCAAGCTAAAAGAGTACAATGGGAGATGTCATCTGACTCAGAGTTTCATAATAGAACTGATGATTACTTGTTGTTCTGAAATAGAGTTTAAGTAGAGAAATTAGAGATTTTACAGTGATTGATACACGAAGCTCACAATAGTAGTTTCCCTATTTTTCCAAGAAAAACAAGATGTTTAATGATCCAAAACTGTTATATTGATAGACAGGTATGCAACGAGACATTTCTGACTCTGCACTTAGAAATTTAAAGTATCAGCAAATTAAATTGATTGATATGTGCCTTCGGAACCATTACATTCTGAGTTTATATTCGAGTGAGAAATGGGATAGTATTATGATGGATTTTATATTGGAATTTTTCTTATCACAGAAAAAAAAAAGAAAAGAAAGAAAGATGTTATTTGGGTTATTGTCGAATGTTTAAAAACTCTGCACATTTATTTCTATACGTACAGATTTCTCTTTTGATAGACTTGTTGAGTTGTACATCTCAAAGATTTTCAAATTATACAGAGTATCAGTCTCCAGTATTTTGAAAACCCGAGGTGTATATTGTGATTCGGTAGAAAACTACAGTAATTTTTTAGTACAAGGTTATGTTCTAATACCGTATTTCATCCTCAAACCAAAGGTTAAAATGAAAAAAATGATTCAGATTCTCAAAAATATATTTTGTTACTGTGTTTTAGAATTTGAAAGTGACCGAGAAAGATATTACTGTTGGTTGAGTTTCTGTATAATAATGGTTATCAGATTAGTATATAGATGGAATGGTATAAAGTATTATATAGTTGCAATTATTGAACACTGTTGTACTGATAGAGCTATGTGAGAGAAAGTGTAACACCCCAAGACTAAGTCCGATCGCCGGTTTAGGCTATAAGGTATTATTGACCTAAACATTTAATTTTTCATTCACAAAATTAGCAATAAAAGTAGAAATTTAGTTGAATACATACTGAACCTTGAGTTATAAATGCCATTTTCATATGGCCAAAATAATTACAATTACAAAACATATTTGTCAACAGCCTAATCTATACATGCCATATCGAGTCCAAAATATAATTGTACCAGAAAGATCGATAGTATGAAGAACTGCTGACGATCCCCGAGTCTGTGGCCAAAGTCAACAATCTATAAAACAGAGAAATAAGAAATAGAGTAAGCTTTCGAGGCTTAGTAAGTTTTAAGCATTTCAAACAATTAAAACGTTTTATTTAAAACGATCATTAAGTATCACAAGAACCCAAATTTAAATTGTAGATCACTTGGATGAAAACTAATAAGTACAATAGTTATAAAGCCTATTGGCCGAATATATATATATATATAACTTACTCGACGAAGGTTACCACAGATTTTCAATGTCGTAGTCTTACTTAGCTTACTGGCCTCGGTCCTATCAAGTCTTAGAACTCGAAACACATTTATAACACAAGTCCACGGGTCTTTAACCCGGGTACCATTCCAGCATAAAGCCTGCGGACTTCAAGTCCGGCTATATTTCCAGCATAAAGCCTGAGGACTTCAAGTCCGGATATATTTCCAGCATAAAGCCTCCGGACTTCGAGTCCGGATATATTTCCTGCATAAAGCCTGTGGACTTCGAGTCCGGATATATTCTTCAAATACCATTTATACTTAGTCATAATTTAACACATCTCATTTCACCTATCACTTTAGTAGTCATTTACTACATTCATATACAAGCTCAATATGCACATCATCATTCATATTTCGGCTCAAGAGTTACATTTAATACCACACATTCATTTCCATCCAAGCTTAATTCTAAAGAAACCATTATACTATAAATCATATACATGCACTATTTATTAAACATCTATAATCAACAACAAACTAAGGGTCACAATTCACTAAATATACTCTTATAAAAGCATCATCAATTTCATGCTAAAAGGAACTACTCAAAACTTACCTCGGATATTTTTGAACAATTGCGGATAGGCTATTCGATTGCTTTCTCCTTTCCCTTATCTGATCTAGTTCCTCTTTGCTCTTGAGCTTAATTTAAACAAATGAATTTATTTAATTACTTATTCAACCATACTCCTTAGTAGTCACATTTAATAATCATATATAACTCCAATACATATTTATTTATTTTTATAAAATATGCCATGACTCATTTTCATGCTTATTTATTCTCTATCTAATTCGCATGCACAACAAAGATTTACATGACCTATTATGCTACCTTAAACATGAATTAAACTAGATATTTAGTATATACATATATATTCGAATATCTCTAAGACACAAGGAGTATACATAAGGCAAAAATATACATGTATATTTATATATAATGCATGACTTGATATCGTATAAACCCCATTCGGGCCTAGCTAAACAAACTCTGCTTCCATTGAAATTTCCATTTCATGACCATTGTAGCAAATTTCATATTGGTTTCACCTATACCAAGCAATGACCGAATCACTCAATCACATTTATAGCCGATTCTAACATGTTCATATAAAGGTCATTACTCCTTAAAATAACTTCTAATCTTTCACACTCTCATAACCATTATTATAAGTAATGCCGAATGCCCAACTAACTATACTAAAAATTTTTACCCTACAATGCAATAACAAGCCACTACCTAATCTTCAAATCATCTAAATACATGGTAATTAACACCTATACATCATACCCAAATTGTTAATCCTCATAGTCCTTGACTGATTGTTAGCAACTCAAGCCACAATATTATTTCTTAAGGTACCTACAATGTCTACATTCGACATCTCCCTAAAACACATTCTAACCTCTACCTTCAAGTTAAAAGCAATTTAACAATTCATCACTCTCCACATTACTATCTGATTTAATAAAGAAAAATATATATATATATATACTAAGAGTTATAGCTTCTTGACCGAATTTCAAACCCCAAAATAACTCAAATTTAAAACATGGAATAGGTAGCATTCAAACCAATCATCCAAACTATGCATAATTTTTCAAGAATTTCTTAGTACTTACCTCATTATAGCCATCATCTAAGCTGAAAATTTTAGCAAGAATTTCCTTCTTCCTCACTTCAAGCTACGGCAATGGAGGAGTAAAATGGATTCACTTTGATTTTTCCTCCCACTAGCTCTTTATCTTATTTTCCTATTTATTTTGTATATTAAAATGCTAATATAAAACACATATAATATATTTTAATCAATATCATGGCCGGCCACTAAAACAAAATGGCTAATTTGACATGCAAGTGCACCTTTTTGACAACATCCATTTATAGATCACTTTACAATTTAGCTATCATATTTCACAATTGTCTCACATAAGTCCTATTTAAAAAATTTCACATTCAAATAGCAAAATTAAAGTATGTATCTTTCACACATGCATGTTCACATACAATAAGCATAAAATATAACGGTTAATTATTTTTATGACTCGGTTTTGTGGTCCCGAAACCACTTTTCGACTAGGGTCAAATTAGGGCTATCACAACTCTCCCCCACTTAAGAAATTTTTGTCCCCGAAAATCTTACCAATGAATAAGTTAGGATATCGATCCTTCATAGTGTCTTCAAGTTCCCAAGTAGCTTCTTCAACCCCATGCTTAACCCACAACACCTTCACTAATTAGATTTTCTTATTTCGTAGTTCTTTTACTCCGTGTGCCAAAATATGAACCGGCTCTTCTTTGTAACTCAAATCAGATTGAATCTCAACCTCAAATGGATTAACTATATGCGATGGATCTGATCTATAATGTCGAAGCATTGAAACATGAAAAACATTGTGAATCTTTTCAAGTTCAGGGGGTAAAATCAATCTGTATGCGACCAGTCCAGCTCGTTCTGATATTTCATACGGCCCGATGAACCTCGGACTCAATTTGCCCTTACAGCCAAATCTGAGCACCTTTTTTCAAGGTGAAACTTTAAGAAACACTTTGTCTCCAACCTGATATTCAATGTCTTTTCATTTTAAATCCGCATACGACTTCTGACGATCCAAAGCTGCTTTCAGACTTTCACTGATTACTTTTACTTTCTGCTCAGTATCTTTAATCAAATCAACCCCGAAGATTTTACTTTCACTAAGCTTGGTCCAAAATAATGGTGTACAGCATTTACGACCATACAAAGCCTCGTAAGGTGCCATCTTAATACTTGATTGAAAACTATTGTTGTAAGCGAATTCAATCAAAGGCAAATATCGTTCCCATGAACCACAAAACTCAAGGATACAACATCTCAGCATATCCTCGAGTATCTGAATTATCTGCTCAGATTGACCATCAGTCTGGGGATGAAAAGCGGTGCTAAAATGCAACTTGGTACCCAAAGCTTCTTGTAATTTATTCCAAAATCGTGATGTGAATCTCGGATCTCTATCCGACACTATAGAAATAGGTACCCCATGTAACCTTACAATCTGAGAAACATACAATTCAGCTAGTTTGTCAAGTGAATAATCCGTACGTACGGGAATAAAATGAGCCGACTTTGTCAATCTATCAACAACAACCCAGATCGCATCTTTCTTGCTTGATGACAATGGCAACCCAGATACAAAATCCATCGTGACTCAATCCCATTTCCATTCGGGTATCATGATCGGCTGAAGTAACCCTGAAGGCACTTGATGCTCGACTTTTACTTGTTGACATATTAAGCATTTCGAAACAAAGTTAGAAACGTCTCGTTTCATACCAGGCCACTAAAACTGACATTTCAGATCATTGTACATTTTCGTACTACCCGGGTGGATTGACATTCGACTATGATGAGCCTCGCTCAAAATCATCAAAATAAGTTCTAAATTTCTCGGAACACATAGTCGACTTCTGAACCTCAAACAATCGTCGTCATCAATTTGAAACTCTGATTCCACATTTGAAACACATTCAACTCGTTTAGCAACCAATTCATCGTCAACTTTCTAGGATTCACGTATTTGATGAATCAATAATGGTTTGGCCTTTAATTCTGCTACTAATGCATTATCAGATGAAACGGGCAGGTGTACATTCATCGCTCATAAAGTAAATAGTGATTTACCACTTAAAGCATCGGCAACCACGTTAGCCTTTCCCCGGTGATAGTCAATGACAAGCTCATAATCTTTCAACAACTCAAGCCAACGTCTTGGTCGCAGATTCAAATCTCTTTGAGTCATCAAATATTTGAGACTTTTGTGATCTGAATATACATGACACTTCTCTCCAAACAAGTAGTGTCGCCATATTTTCAAAGCGAATACGATGGCAGCTAATTTGAGATCATGGGTCGGATAGTTTTTCTCATGCGGCTTCAATTGCCTCGACGCGTAAGCTACAACTCGACCTTCTTGTATCAACACACAACCCAGCCCAAGTAAGGATGCATCACTGTAAATGACAAACTCTTTATCGGATTCAGGCTGCACTAGTACTGGAGCTTTAGTCAAATAAGTTTTCAATTGATCAAAACTTTTCTGACATTTTTCTGACCATTCAAACTTAACATCTTTCTGAAGTAGTTTCGTCATTGGTGTGGCTATCATCGAGAAACCCTTTACAAATTGTCTGTAATAACCGGAAAGTCCCAAAAAGCTTTGAACTTCAGTAACATTTCTTGGAGGCTTCCAGTTAAGTACGGCCGAAATTTTGCTCGGATCAACTCGATACCTGATGCGGATACCACATGACCCAAAAAGCTAACTTCTCTCAACCAGAACTCACATTTACTGAACTTAGCATATAACTGCTTATCTCGTAAAATTTGCTACACTAATCTCAGGTGCTCAGCATGTTCAGTTTCATCTCGCGAATAGACCAAAATGTTATCGATAAACACAACTACAAACCGATCCAAATACGGTCTGAAGATCTGATTCATCAAGTCCATGAAAACCGCAGGGGCATTAGTGAGCCCAAACGGCATCACTAAGAACTTGTAGTGACCGTATCTCATTCTAAAAGTAGTTTTAGGCATATCTGAGTCTCGAACTCACAACTGATAATAACCTGATCTCAAATCTATCTTTGAAAACATTGAGGCTCCCTTCAGTTGATCAAATAAATCATCAATACGCGGTAACGAATATTTATTCTTTATTGTCACTTTATTCAACTGACGATAGTCGATGCACAACCTCATGGTTTCGTCCTTCTTTTTCAGAAACAATACTGGTGCACCCCAAGGTGAGAAACTCGGTCGAGCGAAACCTCTATCTGTCAACTCTTGCAACTGAGCTTTCAATTCCTTTAATTCGGTTGGTGCCATACAATACGGAACTATCGAAATCGGTGTAGTCCCAGGTACAAGTTCAATGCCAAACTCTACCTCCCGAACAGGTGGTAACCCCGGTAATTCTTCGGGAAAAACATCTGGATATTCACAAACCACTGGCACTGATTCAAGCTTCTTTTCTGATTCTTTACTATCAAGTACGTATGCAAGATACGCTTCACACCGCTTTCTCACATATTTTTGAGCCAACATCGAGGATATTATTATTGCTGGCAATCCGTTCAAATCAGTAGACTCAACTCGGATTATCTCATCATTTGCACATCTCAAATCAATGGTCTTACTTTTGCAATTCACAACTGCATCATGTACGGTCAACCAATCCATACCGAGAATAACATCAAATTCATCAAACGGTAAAAGCATCAAGTTAGCCAGAAAATAGGAACCTCAGACATTAAGGGGCATTTCTTACACCTTGTGTCGACAAGCACATATCGACCCAAGGATTCGACACTCTAATAACGAACTCGATGAGACTCAACAGTAAAGTCTTCTTTGGATGCTAAAGCCTCACATACATAAGAATGAATAGACCAGTCACAATTAAAGCAATCACATCGATATTAAAGAGAGTGAAAGTACCGAATAAACGTCGTCGGCGAAGCATCCTCAGTGCACGTATAGCATAAGCTCTAGCAGAGCACGAGCCTCGATCCTGGTTGTAGCATCTTTAGACCCTCTCTCGACCGCCGCTAGCATTCCCTGTATTCCTAGGTGGTCTACCTCGTGCTGTAGTATTACTCAGTTTCCCACTCTGATTCACATTTTGTTCGGATAATCTCGGGCAATCTTTGATAAAGTGGTTGACTGACCCGCATTTATAATAGGAGCGGTCATGAAATCTACAACTCCCCGAATGCCATTTACCACAATACTTGCACTCAGTTATATCCTGACGATCGTTTCCAACACTGGCAACCGAAGTGGCTCGCGTACTCACTGGGGGTCAATTATGGTCTTGTCTGGAAAAGCTCGAAGTGTCTTTAGATCGACCAGAATCCTCTTTAAATTTCTTCGGTGACTGCTGAAAGGGCTTTCCTGAAGATCTCTTACGGAACTCTCTTGCTCCCACCTCAGCTTTTCTTTTCTCTTTACTAAGCTCTTCGGGTTTGCAAGCTCGCTCGACAAGTATTACAAATTCTCTGATTTCAAGAATGCCAACATACAGTTTTATATCTTCGTTCAATCCATCTTCGAAATGTTTACACATTATAGCTTCTGAAGAAACACATTCTCGGGCATACCGGCTAAGCCTCACAAATTTTCGTTCATAATCGATGTGAGCATGGAACCTTGTTTAAGTTCAAGAAATTCTTTCTGTTTCTGATCAATAAATCTCTGGCTGATATACTTTTTCTGAAACTTGGTTTGGAAGAATTCCCAAGTCACTTGCTCTCTGGGCACAACAGAAATCAACGTATTCCACCAATAGCAGGCATAATCACGTAGTAAAGATATAGCACATTTTAAGCATTCATCGGGTGTGCGGGGCGCTTCATCAAACACTTTCGGATGGTGTTGTCCAACCAAAATTCAGCTTGCTCAAATCATCGCTATCTCTGTAGCCTTAAATTTAGTAGCCCCGTGCTTTCTGGATTCTATCAATCGGGGCTTATTTAACCTCATCCGATCGATTCACGGAGGTATCGTAGGTGCGAGGGTGTATTATTCGAGAGTGGGGTTGTGGAACAGTAGTATTAGTTTGAATGTATTGGTTGAACCAATCATTCATTACACTATAGAAAGCCCGCTCTAGCCTCATCGTTCGATTACTTGCAATAGGTTGAGAGTCCACCGGCGCTGTCCCATGCGCGGGAGCAGGCGCTACACTCTCAACATCATCATCTAACGCTCGATTGGGATCGGGATCCATTACTATACGAAAACACATTTTTTTAATCGCATCGAATTCCTCATACTATCATATTAATATTATATGGCATGTATAGCTAGACTCAAACACTCTACGGTAGTCCTAGAATTGACTAAACCGTAGCTCTGATACCAATAAAAATGTAACACCCCAAACCTAAGTCCGATCGTCGGTTTAGGCTATAAGGTATTATTGACCTAAACATTTAATTTTTCATTCACAAAATTAGCAATAAAAGCAGAAATTTACCTGAATACATACTGAACCTTGAGTTATAAATGCCATTTTCATATGGCCAAAATAATTACAATTACAAAACATATTCATCAACAGCCTAATCTATACATGCCATATCGAGTCCAAAATATAATTGTACCAAAAAGATCGATAGTATGAAGAACTACTGACGATCCCCGAGTCAGTGGCCAAAGTCAACAATCTATAAAACAGAGAAATAAGAAATAGAGTAAGCTTTCGAGGCTTAGTAAGTTTTAAGCATTTCAAACAATTAAAACGTTTTATTTAAAATGATCATTAAGTATCACAAGAACCCGAATTTAAATTATAGATCACTTGGACGAAAACTCACAAGTACAATAGTTATAAAGCCTATTGGCCGAATCTATATATATATATAACTTACTCGACAAAGGTTACCACAGATTTTCAATGTCGTAGTCTTACTTAGCTTACTGGCCTCGGTCCTGTCAAGTCTTAGAACTCGAAACACATTTATAACACAAGTCCACGGGTCTTTAACCCGGGCACCATTCCATCATAAAGCCTGCGGACTTTGAGTCCGGCTATATTTCCAGCATAAAGCCTGAGGACTTCGAGTCCAGATATATTTCCAACATAAAGCCTGTGGACTTCGAGTCCGGATATATTTCCAGCATAAAGCCTACGGACTTCGATTTCGGATATATTTCTAGCATAAAGCCTGCGGACTTCGAGTCCGAATATATTCTTCAAATCCCATTTATACTTAGTCATAATTTAACACATCTCATTTCACCTATCACTTTAGTAGTCATTTACTACATTCATATACAAGCTCAATATGCACATTATCATTCATATTTCGGCTCAAGAGTTACATTTAATACCACACATTCATTTCCATCCAAGCTTAATTCTAAAGTAACCATTATACTATAAATCATATACATGCACTATTTATTACACATCTATAATCAACAACAAACCAAGGGTCGAAGTTCACTAAATATACTCTTATAAAAGCATCATCTATTTCATGCTAAAAGGAACTACTCAAACCTTACCTAGAAAATATTTTTGAACAATTGCGGATAGGCTATTCGATTCCTTTCTCCTTTCCCTTATCTGATCTAGTTCCTCTTTGCTCTTGAGCTTAATTTAAACAAATGAATTTATTTAATTACTTATTCAACCATACTCCTTAGTAGTCACATTTAATAATCATATATAGCTCCAATACATATTTATTTTTTTATAAAATATGCCATGACTCATTTTTTATTCTCTATCTAATTCGCATGCACAACAAAGATTTACATGACCTATTATGCTACCTTAAACATGAATTAAACTAGATATTTAGTATATATATATATATTCGAATATCTCTAAGACACAAGGTGTATACATAAGTATAAAATATACATGTATATTTATATATAATGCATGACTTGATATCGTATAAACCCCATTCGACCCTAGCTAAACAAACTCTGCTTCCATTGAAAATTTCCATTTCATGACCATTGTAGCAAATTTCATATTGGTTTCACCTATGCGAAGCAATGACCGAATCACTCAATCACATTTATAGCCGATTCTAACATGTTCATATAAAGGTCATTACTCCTTAAAATAACTTCTAATCTTTCACACTCTCATAACCATTATTATAAGTAATGCCGAATGCCCAATTAACTATACTAAAAATTTTTACCCTACAATGCAATAACAAGCCACTACCTAATCTTCAAATCATCTAAATACATGGTAATTAACACCTAAACATCATACTGAAATTGTTAATCCTCATAGTCCTTGACCGATTGTTAGCAACTCAAGCCATAATATTATTTCTTAAGATACCTACAATGTCTACATTCGACATCTCCCTAAAACACATTCTAACCTCTACCTTCAAATTAAAAGCAATTTAACAATTCGCCATTCTCCACATTACTATCTGATTTAATAAAGAAAAATATATATATATATATACTAAGAGTTCTAGCTTCTTGACCGAATTTGAAACCCCCAAATAAGTCAAATTTAAAACATGGAATAGGTAGCATTCAAACCAATCATCCAAACTATGCATAGTTTTTCAAGAATTTCTTAGTACTTACCTCATTATAGCAATCATCTAAGCTGAAAATTTTAGCAAGAATTTCCTTCTTCCTCACTTCAAGCTACGGCAATGGAGGAGTAAAATGGATTCACTTTGATTTTTCCTCCCACTAACTCTTTATCTTGTTTTCTTATTTATTTTGTATATTAAAATGCTAATATAAAACACATATAATATATTTTAATCAATATCATTGCCGGCCACTAAAACAAAATGGCTAATTTGACATGCAAGTCCACCTTTTTGACAACATGCATTTATAGATCACTTTACAATTTAGCTATCACATTTCACAATTGTCTCACATAAGTCCTATTTAAAAAATTTCACATTCAAATAACAAAATTAAAGTATGTATCTTTCACACATGCATGTTCACATACAATAAGCATAAAATATAATGGTTAATTATTTTTATGACTCGGTTTTGTGGTCCTGAAACCACTTCCGACTAGGGTCAAATTAGGGCTGTCACAGAAAGACCCCTTGGGTTATTCTGATTAGAGAGATTGAAGAGACTAGGTGAAAATCTATAAAGCTTGTGGAAAAGTGTAACGCCCCCACGCCCGATACCGTCGCCGGAGTCGAGTATGAGGTGTTACTAAGCTTAATTTAACATTTTTTAGAACTTTGGATTATTTGTTTCTACATTCACAGCTTTTAATCTATTTGCGTCACAGTCACAAGAAAAATCATATCTCGAGTTACGAAACTCAAAATCAAGATCCGTAAATTTTCCTTGAATCTAGACTCATATACCTATCTAATAATTGTTTTCTAGAATTTTTGGTTGAGCCAATTAGTACAGTTTATTAGTTAAAGTTACCCCTGTTTCAGGGCTTGGCTGGTTTGACCTATGTTTACTACGAACCACATTTCTCTCTGTACAAAATTCATATGACTATGAGGTTTATTTCTACTAAAACTAGACTCAATAAGGAGTTTGAAGATATAAAATACACCACCTAATTATATCTTTAAAATTTATGGTGAATTTCTAAAGTTGGAATAGGGGATTCAGAAACTGCTATGACCCTGTTTCACTAAAATTCAAATATCTTTTAACATATAATTCCTTTACCTGTTTCATTTGTTTCATGTGAAACTAGACATAATAAGCTTCAATGTGATATGTATTTCATTACCAAATTAAATTTCTATGATTTTTAGTAAATTTTCAAACTCGTGTCAGTGTTGCTGCAGTATTCTGTTTATGGCAAATTTCATCCCTTTTATGAGTTTTTTATGCACTAAGTATCTTAATAATTTTCCTTAACATCAAACATAATCTAAACTAACCATTTTCATAATTTATCATTATCAAACGTTTTCTCAACCATTCCATCACCATGTCATAAGATCATTTACACAAAATAGGTATATTGCTATACATGCCATACTTAAATTTACAAGCCATTTACCAAAAGTCTTCCGGATAGTGTGATCGAGAGCCTTCGACCTATCCCGACTCTGAGTGGCTTGTCCAAAACTACAATGAGTAAGAAGGAGGAGTAAGCATAAATGCTTAGTAAGTTCATATGCAAATAATAAGTAACATAACAAACGGTCATACCAATCAACATTAGCATGCATCACTAAAACACATATCACATTTCTAATCATTTTTCATCATCTTATTACCTTATCGTGATTGTATCAATACTCAACCCGAGGGTTAAATACATACCTGTCCAAAATATCCATTTCACATCACTTACCAATACGTCTCTTTACATCTCGAATATTCCTCCATTTGAGTATAACTTTACCCGTTGAACTCATCGGAATATAATTCGGATACATGGATAACTTGCACATAAGTGCCATATATGCAATCAAGTAATCATGTAACCCGCCCATGTTTAACTCGGACTCAACTCAACGAGCTCGGGCGTTCGCATCCATAAGTGAACTCGGACTCAACTCAACGAGCTCGGATGCCTAGTTACATCTCACGAACTCGGACTCAACTCAACGAGTTCGGACATTCGCATCCATAAGTGAACTCGGACTCAACTCAACTAGTTCGGATGCTCAACCATCCTAGTGACATGTCACTTGTATCCTAATCTATTCCTAAGGTTCAAACGGGCTTTTTCCTTCTATCTGACATTAGCCATCTTCCACGGAATATCGGAACCGATACTCGGTAACAATTCATATTTATTAAGTAGTAAACATAATTTGCATATTACTCAACATTAACCACAAAGCATAATGTTTCATGATAAAAAAATCAGCATATCATATAATTAACATCAATAACTTAAAAATAACAATTATGCTACATTATTTACACATGAACTTACCTTGGTACCAAAATACAAAGATTTCGCAATTTAGTCCACAATCTTTTCTTTTCCTCGATTGAGGTCGATTCCACGTCTTTCTTGATCTAAAATAACACATTTAGCTTATTTAATACTCACATTATCAAATTAATCCTTAACTCAAATTTTGGCAAAATTACAATTTTACCCCTAAACTTTTACATATTTACATTTTTACCCCTAGGCTCGGAATTAAACTTTATTCCTTATTCTTATGTTTTACAACATTCTGATCACTTTTCTCTTCTATGGCAACATCAAATTCTCACTCTAACATGTACTTGTGACTATTAGGTATTTTTACCGATTAAGCCCTTTTACTCGTTTTTGCTTAAAATCGAGTAGTACAAGTTGTCTAACATAATTTAAAACTTCATATTCTATCATAAAAAATCAAAATACACAAATTTCACCTATGGGTATTTTTCCAAATATAAACCCTAGGTTAAATTATTGCTAACATAAGCTTAATCGAGTTATCTGGATCTCAAAAACGTAAAGAACATTAAAAACGGGGCTTGGAATCACTTACTATGGAGCTTGGAAGCTTGAAACAAACCCTAGCTATGGAGAACCCTTGAAATTTCAGCCTAATGAAGAAGATGGACAAAAATTGGCTTTTAATTTTGTTTTTAATTCATTTTAATAACTAAATGACCAAAATGCCCTTACTACTAAACTTTCCAAAAATTCCTTCCATGTCCTAATTTTGTCCATGAACTTAAATTAGTCAAATTGCTATTTGAGACCTCCTAATTAATATTTCAATGCAATTTCATACTAAAAACTTCTAGAATGCAAATTTTGCAACTTATTCGATTTAGTCCCTACTTTCAATTTAAACACTTTAGGCATAGAATTTCTTCACGAAATTTTCACACAATCATGTAATCATATCATAAACCTCAAAATAATTATAAAATAATTATTTCTATCTCGGATTTGTGGTCACAAAACCACTATTCCTATTAGGCCCTAATTCGGGATATTACAAAAAGAAATACCCTGATCTGTGTCCTGGTAAGATTTTCGGGGACGAAAATCCCTAAGGGGGGAGAGTTGTAACAACCCGTTTTTAGGATTAACTGGAATAGTGGTTTCGGGACCATGATTCAAGTTCAAAATATTTATTTTATTATTTTATTAAGATTTACAACAAGATAGAATGTTCATGTGAAAATTTCATAAAGAAATTTTACCGTTTGAACGATTAATTCGGTAAAAAGGACTAAATCGCGTAAGGCGTAAAATATGAGCTGTCTAATTTAAATGAATCAAATGGCTATAGAAATGAAAGGAATGAATACTTTCTTGGTAAATATACCATTATTGGATTTAGTGGACATTCTTGGACTTTGTCTAAATGATTTTCATGTTTTAATAAGGTTATTATTGTAATTTGGCGAATTATGTTATAATAAATAAAACAAAGCCATAATAGTGTTCATCTTTTTCATTCTCTTCACCTAAAAATAATAATGAAGGAGAGTATGAAAGATAGAGAGGAGGTCGGCTGCATGTAGTGGAAAACCATGAAATTGATTGCTTAAAAGTTAAAAAATTTTGAAGTGGAAGGGTAACTCTTCTAAACTCTCCTTTGCTTATATCTATTTGATAAGTCGTAATTTATACATATTTTTGGATGAATTATCATTAGATTTGCAGAATTTGATGCTCCTAATCTTTTAAATTCATGTCTTATACCTAGGTGAGCATAGGAAAGTAAAAAGAACGAGAAACAGGCCAAAAACGGAGAAAATGGGCCAACGTGGGAAATCAACACGGCCTGGACTTCCTCACATAGGTAGATCACACGTTTGTGTCTATTTAACAGCCTTGAACATGGTTTGAAGAAATCGCACACCGGCGTGGCACACGGGCGTGGCCCTGTCGAGCCTAAGTTGTGTTCTATTCAGAAAAAGGCAATTTTGAGGGTTTGAATGCATTCTAAAGCCTATTTAAAAGACCCAAAAGGAGGATGGAAGGGATGGAGACTAGGAAGCAAGGAATTACTAGAAGAAAGCCAATTGATCCATCTCAGAAGCTGGATTCACCTCCAAGACTGAAGATCTCCTTTCAATTTCCTTTAGGGATTTATGGGTTTTCTTTATGTTTTGTCATTATTATTCTTCTGAGATGTTTTCTTTTAGTATCATGAACTAAAACCCCTAAATACCTAAGGGGGATGAAACCTAAGACTGATCTTGTTAATATTTTCTGAACTATATAGTAAATATTTGATTTGTTCTTAATTATGATTTTAACTCTTGTTTGAATATTCCAGGATATTGATTCAAGTATTGATGTGCTTATTCGGAGGATGAATAGTCCCTGTCTAAGAGTAGATCATTCATAATTAAGCGGAGTTGCATGCAATCCTAGAGATAGGACGACATAAATCTGCCGGATTAGAGTCAAATCTAATAAGGGAATCCATAGATCGAGTTAATGCAAAACTAGGGGTTTTAATTAGAAAGAGATTTCAATTAACCAACCTAGGGTTAGACGTTATTAGTCTTGAATAGGGATAATAACATAACTTAGGGATTTCTACGGATCAAGTCAAGTGAATAAATCGTCTGGTTTAAAGTCAATTTACAAGAGAAGTCTAGGTGGATTCTTCCTTGGATGTTGTCTAAATCAATCAGTTTTCCCAAAAGTATTTCCCCAGTTTATTTTCTGTGCATTCTAAGATTAGTAAATTAGTTAGATAAAACAACCTCCATTATTATTAGGCTAGATAATAGAAAGAAAGTTAATACTAGTAGTTTTAGTTCCTTTGGGTTCGATATCCGGTCTTGCTAAAACTATACTACTGTTCGGTAGGTGCGCTTGCCTTCATCGTGATAATAGTTAGTTCAAGTACGATCAATTATAAATTTTAAAACTTATCGTGAGTGACAATCAAGTTTTTGGCACCGTTGTCGGGGAACTAAGATATTAGGAACAGTCGATTTTTATTACTTTAGCCATTTACTTTTATTGCAATTTAAACTTTGTTTTGATTTTCGTTACTAAATTCTCTCTTTCTTCCTTCTGGCAGGTTCTTATAGTTTATGACTAGAAGAAACCCGTCAGGACCATTACTTTTTGACGATGAGATCGATCGCACAGCTCGCAGAAGCCGAAGAGAAATAAGGTGAAGCTTAAGATACACAGAGGAAGAGCAAGAGGATGATATTCAAACCACAACCGAGGAGATGGCCGAAAATCAAGAAAATCCACTACCTCCTGCGATTGCTGCTGATCTAGTAAATCAGTATCCTGCTCCTCATACTATGTATGGTTATGCTAAACCTACTTTAACAGGAACTGAATCGAGTATAGTTAGGCCTGCTATTGCTGCAAATAATTTTGAACTGAAACCTAACACAATTCAAATGATACAATAGTTTGTTCAGTTTGATGGTTTGCAGAAAGAGAACCCAAATACTCATTTGGCCAATTTTCTGGAACTAATCAATGGCGTTTCTGATGATGCCATTCACCTTCGGTTATTTCCCTTTTTGTTGAGGAATAAAGCTAAACAGTGGTTGAACTCATTACCATGAGGATCAATCACTACTTGGGAACAAATGACTGAAAAGTTCTTACTTAAATATTTTTCACCTGCTAAAACAGCTAAACTAAGGAATGATATATCTTCTTTTGTACAGATGGATTTAGAAACTCTCTACGATGCATAGGAGAGATACAAGGACCTACTGCGAAGGTGCCCTCACCATGGGTTACCTCTGTGGCTGCAATTTCAAACGTTTTATAATGGTGTGAATCCCTCGACGAGGCAGATAATTGATGCAACCGCTGGTGGAACCATCAACAACAAAACACCTGAAAAGGCTTACGCATTCACTAAAGAGATGTCACTAAATAATTATCAATGGCAAGTCATGAGAACTAAGCCGACCAAAATAGCAGGCGTTTATAATGTCGATGCAGTTAATATGTTGTCAAATCAGGTGGAACTTTTGAATAAAAAGATTGATGGTTTACTTGGTTCTAGGCAAGTACATCCAGTGATGAGGTGTGATTCAAGTGGAGGAGGTGTACATATAGAATATCAACCCTTTAATCCTGCAACCGAGGAAGAACAAGTCCACTATATGGGTAATAATAACTCTAGACCTCAAAATAACCCATACAGTAATACGTATAATACAGGTTGGAGGAACCACCCAAATTTCTCGTGGGGTGGTCAAGGAAATCAAAGGCCATAAAATCCATCGAGTTTTCAACAACCATCTTATCAATGGGAAAAGAAGTCGAACCTTGAGGAGATGCTAACAAAATTCATCTCGGTGTCAGAAACTCGTTTCCAGAATACCGAGACAGCACCTAAAAATCAACAAGCGATCCAAGGGCTCGAAACTCAAATAGGACAGCTTTCCAAATTAATTTCTGAACAACCACAAGGTAGCTTACCAAGTAATACTGAACCTAACCTGAGGGAACAGCTCAACGCGATTAACGTTCAAGGTAAAGAACGATTAGTTGAGCCTGAACCAGAACCAAGGAAAGGAATTGCGGTAAGCAAAGGTAAGGATAAGGTAGACCACAGTGAGCAGAAACCGGTAAGTATAGAATACAAACCTCGTGTTCCATACGCCAATGCAACAAGGAAAGATTGCTCAGACGAACAATTTGGTAAATTCCTTAAACTGCTAAAGAAGTTATATATTAACTGTAATGCCTCAAAAATCCCTAAACCCAAAAATTCCAAAATCTTGAATTTTTCTTTTTGTGCTTAGTAATTCTGGTTAAGTGTTAATTACGCGATGGTAGGTCTTGGTCAAGGGTTGAGTTTGAATCTAGGGGTAGAAGGAATTAAAGTTTAATAATTAAAAGGGCCTTGTTTGTAACACCCCAAATCGACCTAGACGTTACGACCGGATCCGACGCGCCACATCGAAGTGTTCAAAACATCCCGTATTACTTAATTTGGAAAACGTAGTTGATGTTGTAGAAGATACCTTTAAAATAGGTTAAAGTGAATGGAAGCTGTGCACCAGGTAGGAAACCGAAAAAGAGGAGGTGAGTCCATCGGACTGCTTAAGTACCAAGCTCCCTCCGGATCCAATCCTAGACATGCACACCGCCATTGCCACACTCTAACATCTCGTATAACTGTGAGAAAACCAGTTGATTAAGTCCATCTTAAGAAAATGATTAAGTTTGAAAACATTTGCTTAGCGGAAGCCTTACTTGTAGTTGTGTTATTTTGAAATCACTTAATGTTTTTGAAAACGCGTCCTAGAGCTAATCTATTTCAATAGTTATCAAAGTTCATTTTTATCATAATTAGAATAAAATAATAAAAACCATAAAAATAACTAAGCGGCCTTATTACACTTAAAAACCCAAAACCGTAAACGAAAATAAAAGGATGTCCAGTTCACCAGAAAGAAACCAAGTTTGCAGAAACATGTGGCCACTCCGAATCCCTCACAATTCCAAGCCCACTATGGTTGGGGATCACCTGCGTGGATGACAAATAAAGGGGTGAGTTTTGGGAAACTCAGTGTGTAATTTAACCCAACCATAGCCTAAATCAGTTCAAACCAAAGAAGCAGAATAAGTTGGCCTTAGCCCAGAACAGATATCGGAATAAAGCCCATAGGCCCATAACAGATCAGAACAATTATTACTTGCTGATGCAAAAACCCAACCCATATCCAACCATGTACACCCCCTTACCATCCTTTCACCATGTGGGGAGACTACTCGACCCACCCAATCGCTACACGCCATAGAAATATGCAGCATGGCTGCCAGAACAGATAACGTGACCGAGTCACCAGAAACAGATAATTGTGGCTGAGCCACCAGAACAGATATTTATATATATGTGGCAGAGCCACCAGAACAGATAGTTTGTGGCAGAGCCACCAGGACGCTTCCTCCATAATATAACCCATGTCCCCATGCAACAGATATTCATTCATGTCATACATCATACATATTTAAACCATCATACTTTTCAGACAAAATTAACACTAGGGGTATAAAGGTCATTTTACACCTAGGGGTATAACGGTAATTTTCATACATAGGGGTACTCTAGTAAATTAACTGTCTTAGAGTTTTCATGCATATTCTACCATTACGTACTATCAAAAACACTTACCGTGCGTACTTACCGAATTGGACCTATTGGCCCATTTTCCCGATTTAGGCCTACTAAGCCCAAAAATGTCGAAACGCATGGCATAGTGCACTTTGCAGTCTTATCACCACGGATTGCCAGAATTATTAACCCACTTATCTTACAAGCATTCGCACACTCATAAGTTCCCAAAATACCGGTTTTTTGGTATTTCAGCTTTTTGGCTCTTGCCGATCTAGTCTACGAGAGGGTGTCAGTTACACACCTGTTTTACGACGATTCATTGTCGAGATCCATTCACGAACTGCGTACAATTAAATTACTAACACATTACTCTAGATATCGAATTAACACTGAGTAAATAGCCCCTTACCGTATTCGGCCAAACATGCTTAGAACCTTCTTGCTCTTACGTTGTTGCCGAACTACGTCTTAAATCCAAAGATCTGATCGTTCCACTTGTCCAAGCCCTTGATCAGCAGCCTCTAAATCACACATTTACCAAAGTAGAACAGTTATCACAACCCCTTAGGGCTACAAGTCTAAATCGACAGCCTCCCTAACATTTAGGGATTTCGGCTTTTCCTAAAATACGAAAGAAAGACTAAGTTTTGAAACTACTTACCACCGATTCCTTCGATCAATGTTTCTGATTGATCCCTACTTAAATTTGATGCCGCTCTACCCTCAAACGATCACCAAAGTCAAGCCTTCAGTGTTTTCAATATTCGGCTAAGTCCCTATGAAAGTGGGGTTTTCGGCTTTTTTGCAACTGTGTAGAAAAATATGAATTAATAGGGTTTTACTGTGGTCTTGTCGAAAAAAGCTTGAGGTTTAAAGGAGGAAAGAATCGACCAAAGATGATAAGCAAAATAAGAGAATTTTGCTAGGAGAAATCGACACAGAAGAAAGTGTAGCTTTCGGGATTTTGGCTTTTTATGGCCAAAAGCTATGAAGGTTTTGAAATGTCAGAAGGGAAGGATGGAGATGAACAAGAGGTTAGAAGGGTTCGGCTATGAAGGAAAAAGGAGAATAAGAAAAAGGTTGATGAAGAGAGGGGAGAAGAATGAAGAGGGGAATGGTCAGCAAACGGCACAACTTCCCCTTAATGCCGAATTTATACTAACTTTAACCCTAGCCAAATTTTGCCTCCCTAAAGCTCCCCTTGGCCGGCCAACTCTTGCTCCTCAAGAGTCCATTATTCGGCCAACACAGCTCTCCCTAATCAGCTCCTAAATTCTCTCCCCTATCCCCTCCTTACTGAATCTCTTGAGCAACTCTAACTCTTCCTAACAGTCTTTCACTTCAGTTCCATTACTTACCTTTTCCGTTCATAAAAACTAATCCCTTAATTTGTTGTCATTGTGACTTGAACCAGGGTCCTCCTTAGCTTCCACACGCCACTTACAGCTTTCCCATTGGCTTCACTCAGCCACTTTACCACATGCTTCCTTGTGATCTATTTTACACAAATAATACTTATAAGCCTAATTAACCAGAACCCATTTTTCTTATGGACTTAAAATTAATTAAATTTAAACATACCAAATAATAATAACTAATAACAATAATTAATTAATCAGAACATCCTAACTATTAGGGCCATCTTTCACCCGAACCCAGACTCAAGGCCCAATACCTTCTAGGCCCAATTTTGGGGCGTTACATTGTTAGCAAGTAGTTGGGCTTTTAAATAAAGATAGGGGAAAATGGCATCAAAAAGCCTTGTGGTGGAGTGGCTAAGTGACGCTAATTAGAGCGTAGGGAGGTGGCGTTAGTGGCTAGCAAGGAGATCCTAGATTCGAATCCTAGCTTAGTAGTTTTAGGAGTTTAATTTTGGCCTTCTAGAAGCTTGGAAGTGGCGTAAAGATGGACTCTAAGGGGAGTGTTCAGGAGAGAAAATTAAGGAAAGGATCAAGGAGTTATCAGGGAGAAAATAGATGAGATGAGATGGGGAAGTGATGGAGCTGAATGGGGAACTGAGGGCCAGGCAATTCGGCTATAGGGTTATAAATAGGTGCCGAATGCAAGGGTATGAGGCTAATGTCAAAATCTTTTTCTCACCTTGTTGCCAGAAACCCTCTTTCCTAAAAGCCAAAAACCCTTTTGTTTTTTTTCCTTTTCTTTCTGCCATTTTCTCCAAAAGCCAAAAACCCTTGTTCTCTTTTTATTTTCCTTGTGCCGATTTCTTTGTTTCACTTTTGGGTTTAGCCGATTCTTTTTCCTCTCTCTCTTGGTGCCGAATAAGCAATTGTGCCATTCAGATCTCTAGAGCCAAATACTCTTTGACCGAATCTAGTGTAAGTGCTACTCTTCCAATCGGTTTTCTTTGCTAAGTATTGAATATTGTCCCTCACTTTCTCTAATCAACTGTGGTAGGGAGTTAGTTTCAGATCTCGGATCTTAGCTCATTGCCGAATTGCTCCTTAAGTGTTGCGGTATTAATCTAAGGGGTACGTGATCAAGGAAAAGCTATTTGAGATTTGTGCTCAAGTTTTGGGGCTAAGGAGATCACATCACGCTTGCTCACCAGGTGTGTACTTACACTGCACACACAAGTAGATTGGCAAAAAGCCGAAATACTAAAAAGTCAAAATGCCAAAAAGCTGAAAGTTTGGCTACGGTAGTCTTGCGAGTGCGTGAATACTCGTAAGGGGGAGACTGATAGGTTGCCTGAGGCCCATGGCTGATTCCATGGATTTGGGTTGTGAATAGGCCAAGTGGGCTGAAATAGGCTAAATAGGCCTGATGGGCTGTTGAGCCCATAATAGGCAAAATTTGATAGGCGATGCTATGTGATAGGAAATTTGTATGTGAGCATAAATATAATGTGATTTGGGTCGAATGGACTGTATAAATGAGATTGGGCCGAATAGGCCATACGAACGTGAATTGGGTCTAATGGGCCATATGAATGAGATTGGGCCTGTAACACCCCTAACCCGTATCCGTCGCCGGATTGGGGTTACAATGTATTACTTAAACAAAATATAATTTTAAAAAGTAACATGCACGCACTTGGACTAACTTTTAAACCAAACAATTGTTAATATCACATAGCCGATTGTAACTTAGACACATTCTAGTATAATATATTAAAACATACAAACTTTATAAGTCAATATCTATATTTATATTACACAAAAAGTACACACCAAATATACCTCATATAATAACATGCATTTGTATTTATTAGTGCATAACATTTTATATCACAAAACACATCTTTATTTAATATATAACCGAAACACATTATCATACACCATTTCCTCATATACATAAATATTTATATAAGTAAATATTGAATCATAGATTTATCATATCCATTCCATATAGATTTATCTTATATCTGAATCTATAGTATATGATTATGTAACTTTCAAACAATTTCACATTACAATTTATACTTCATAAGGGTATGTCCTTAACTATAAATATGTATATATATGTGTTCGAAAATATGAATCACTCATACCATGCAGTGAACATATTAAAACAAACATATAACATGTTCAGATATAACTAAACTACCTTCAATGCCATATCACATATAACACATTAACCAATACAACAATCGAAATTCAAATAATCCATTCACTATGCAAAGCAAAAATCGAATCAACCCACGTCACACATTCAAAGTCATTAAGCAATTTGACACTCATAATAGATATAAAAAATACCACTCCACCATAATACCTTGCAAATTAACTAAAAGAACTTAATCATAATCCAACAAAGTGGAAGTTAAGCTTGTAAGTTAAGCCATTTTCTCATGGCCTTTATATACAACTCTATCAAAACAACAAAATCTGCCAAAATATTATCCTATACATGCCATAATGTCTACTAGAGTTTAAACAAAGGTACCATAAAGGTTGACAAAAGTTACAATGACTTCGTGACGATTCCAAGCTTTTACTCGACAAGATGATCTATACAAAACCAGTAAATACCAAGTGAGTCATTAACTCAGTAAGTCCTAAGAAATTTCAATAACAATGATATAATAATCACATTATCAGCAAATTAAAATTTATCTTTATACTGTTAGAATAAACATAATTCAAGCCGCTCCATCTATTAACAAATCTCCACTCCATAATCGATACCGCACACTTAGTGCTCGATCTGAAAGTTCGCACACATAGTGTTCTTACTTATTCGCACACTTAGTGCCATGTTTTCTCGCACACACAGTGCCGTACAACCTTGCACATATTGTGTCGTATTTTCTTATCTTAACTATCACATAATCATTGATAGATTACTATATCCACATTCGACTTAAAGAAAAACTCATATATACTATGGTTTCTTATCCAACTTATTTATTCATTTACGTACCATTTAGCTACAATTTAAATAACTTAAAGAGTTACCTTTTTAGTCGGATGAACAACTCCGATTGGCTACTCAACCGCTTTTGCTTTCCCTTTTTCCGAATTTGGCTCCCTTTGATCTTGAGCTCCAACTCCAACTAAGCAAATAAAATAACTCAATCATAGTAGCCCCCAATATATATATTCATTCATCATAGACACATACATAGATTCGATATTCCTTCTAATATTAACCAAGCCATAACACTATAATATTTAAATACTATCGAGCTCATATACTTCTAATTTCATAAGTTCAACGTCTTAATGTCCATTATAATCACTCCACCAATCTTAATTTAAATTCAGCAACACCCAAACCAACTACCTTAACCGAATTCTCTATAACACTTAGACTATCATATGCACATTAAACTTATTACATTTTCATTATGCCTTTCACTCCTAAAACATAAAAATATAAATCTTACTCCTCCTTCTATGTTTCGGTCAATTATTAAAATTATCTCATAACATGAATTTTTGCATTTCAACTCATCTATCATGATTCATTCGGCCTTAATAATAAACCATTTCTCATACAAGGACATAACAAATAAAATGGACCTTCCATTTAAATCCCATATGGCTGAATACACAAAGAATTTCCCAACTACTAGTTCAACAAGTTCAAATCCAATCTATCATCTACTTATTCAATACAACATGAAAACAACCCGAAATTCTAGCATTTGATACATGGCTTAGTGCTCAAAGCACCATAGAAGTTTGAATTTTTCTTAACATTGCCAAAATGTATTTTACAAATTAACTTAAACATATAAAAAGATTTAACCCAACACTTCAAACTTACCTCCTACTAGCAAGAAGAAAATGCTGAATTGCCTTGGTGCAAATTTTCCTTATTTCCTTTATTTTGTTTCGGCTTTGGAAGAAGAAAAAGATGAACACCCTCTCTCTCCTTCCATTTCTTCTTTATTCATATATTTTTTTTAATTCATTTGATAACAAAATATTATAATTAATTAAACTTAGAGAGGGGCATCATTACTTGGCCGACCACTTATTAGATTTTTGGGCATTTTGACATGCAAACCCAAGCTTTCACACTTTGTAGTTATTTAGTCCTTACAATATTTACCTATCATAATTTCTAAGTTTCTCAACTAAGTCCTTTCAAGTAAAATTCACATTCATAAGACTAAATTAAAACATCAAATTTTTACACATGCACTATCACACATAGAATATATTCAAATAAATTTTTATGACTCGGTTTTGTGGTCCCGAAACCACATTCCGACTAGGGTCAAATTAGGGTTGTCACAACTCTCCCCCACATAAGGAATTTTCGTCTCGAAAATCTTACCAGTGAATAAGTTAGGATATCGATCTTTCAAAAAGTCTTCAGGTTCCCATGTAGCTTCTTCAACCCCATGCTTAAGCCACAGTACCTTCACTAATGAAATTTTCTTATTTCGTAGTTCTTTTACTTCACGAGCCAAAATACGAACAGGTTCTTCTTCATAACTTAAATCAGATTGAATCTCAACCTTAGATGGATTAATTATGTGCGATGGATCGGATCTATAACGTCGAAGCATCGAAACATGAAAAACGTTGTGAATCTTTTCAAGCTCAGGAGGTAAAATCAATTTGTATGCGACTGGCCCAACTCGTTTGGATATTTCATATGGCCCGGTGAACCTCGGACTCAATTTGCCCTTACGGCCAAATCTGAGCACCTTTTTCCAAGGTGAAACTTTAAAAAACACTTTGTCTCTGACCTGATATTCAATATCTTTCGCTTTTAAATCCGCATATCGACTTCGATGATGATCCAAGTCGCTTTGACTTTCACGGATCACTTTTACTTTCTGCTTTGCATCTTTAATCAAATCAACCCCCAAGATTTTACTTTCACTAAGCTCAGTCCAAAACAACGGTGTACGGCATTTACAACCGTATAAAGCCTCATAAGGTTACATTTTAATGCTTGATTGAAAACTATTGTTGTAAGCGAATTCAATCAAAGGCAAATACCGTTCCCATGAACCACTAAACTCAAGGATGCAACATCTCAACATATCCTCGAGTATCTGAATTATCCGCTCGGATTGACCATTAGTCTGGGGATGAAAAGCAGTGCTAAAATGTAACTTGGTACCCAATGCTTCTTGCAATTTCTTCCAAAATCGCGATGTGAATCTCGAATCTCTATCTGACACAATAGAAATAGGTACCCCGTACAACCTTACAATCTGAGAAACATACAATGCAGCTAGCTTGTCAAGTGAATAATCCACACGAACGGGAATAAAATGAGCTGACTTTGTCAGCCTATCAATAACAACCCAGATCGCATCTTTTTTGCTTGATGACAATGGCAACCCAGATACAAAATCCATCATGACTCGATCCCATTTCCATTCGAGTATCATGATCGGCTAAAGTAATCTTGAAGGCACTTGATGTTCTACTTTCACTTGTTGACATATCAAACACTTCGAAACAAAGTCAGAAATGTCTCGTTTCATACCAGGCCACCAAAACTGACGTTTCAGATCGTTGTACATTTTCGTACTACCCGGGTGGACTGACATTCGACTACTATGAGCCTCGTTCAAAATCATCGAAATAAGTTCTGAATTTCTTTGAACACACAATCGACAACTGAACTTCAAACAATCGTTGTCGTCAATTTGAAACTCTGATTCCACATTTGAAACACATTCAACTCGTTTAGCAACCAATTCATCGTGACTTTCTGGGATTCACGTATTTGATGAATCAATAATGGTTTAGCCTTTAGTTGCTACTAACACATTATCGGATGAAACGGACAAGTGTACATTCATCGCTCGTAAAGTAAATAGTGATTTATGACTTAAAGCATCGGCAACCACGTTAGCGTTTCCCGGGTGATAGTCAATGACGAGCTCATAATCTTTCAACAACTTAAGCCAACGTCTTTGTCAGAGATTCAAATCTCTTTGAGTCATCAAATATTTGAGGCTTTTGTGATCCGAATATACATGACACCTCTCTCCAAATAAGTAGTGCCGCCATATTTTCAAAGCGAATACAATGGCAGCTAATTCGAGATCATAGGTCGGATAGTTTTTCTCATGCGACTTCAATTGCCTCGACGCGTAGGCTACAACTCGACCTTCTTGCATCAACACACAACCCAGCCCAAGTAAGGATGTATCACTGTAAATGACAAACTCTTTACCGGGTTCGGGCTGCACTAGCACTAGAGCTTCAGTCAAATAAGTTTTCAATTGATCGAAACTTTTCTGACATTTTTCTGACCATTCAAACTTAACATCTTTCTGAAGTAGTTTCGCCATTGGTGTGGCTATCATCGAGAAACCCTTTATGTAACGCCCCAATTTTCGGGAATTTTAAAAATGTTGGAAAAAATTTAAAATTCTGTGTTCTGTTTGTTTGCCGTAGGATTAAATGCGTTAGTGGGCCTCTAGAAGGCCCAAGCTTAAGTTAAAATCTGATAGTTTTAGTTCATTTTAATTCCATAAGAAAAAGAGGGTTTTGGTTAATTGAGCTTTTAGGTATTTATTGTGTAAAATAAATAACAAGGAGGCATGTGGTAAAGTGGATAGATGACGCCACTGGGAATGCTACAGGTGGCGTGTGGATGATTGGGAGGACCCAGGTTCAAGTCACAATGACAGCAAATTAAGGGATGAATTTTTATGTACAGAAGAGGAAAGTGATGGAACTCAAGTAAAAGACTGGTAGGAGGAGTTTGAGTTGCTCAGAGAGATTGATCAAGGAGGGGATAAGTGAGAGAATTTAGGAGCTGATTGGGGAGAGCTGTGTTGGCCGAATAATGGACTCTTGAAGAGCAAGAGGTGGCCGGCCAAGGGATTCTCTAGGAGGGCAAAATTTCGGCTAGGGTTAAGTTAGGTATAAATTCGACATTTAGATGTGTTGTCCTGTTTTTCTGACCATTCTTCCTTCTCTTCCTTTCTTTTCTTTTTCTATTCATCTATTTTCTCTTCTCCTTTTCCCCCATAGCCGAATCTTTCCATTGTTCTATTCATCTCCACATTCTTAGCAATTGTTCTTAAGCCTTAAACACAAAAGCCGAAATCCCGAAAGTTTGGTTCCTTCTGTGCCGATTTCTCCTAGCCAAACTCTGTGGTTTTCCTCCATCTTATGGTCGATTTTTCCTTCTTTCAAGTCTAAAACCTCTGTCGACAAATCCACTACAATAACCCTACTATTCCATCTTTTCTTTCATTATTACAAAAAGCCGAAAAAAAAACCTCATAGTCTAGGGAGCATAGCCGAATCACTGAGTCTCTCTGAAGCTCGACTTCTACTACCATCTAAGGGCTTAGATCTACATCAGATCGAGTGGAAACTCACTGGGATCGTTGACTAAGGAATCGGTGGTAAGTCTTTCCAAAACTTAGTCTTTCTTTCGTATTGTGGGAAAAGCCGAAATCCCTAAATGTTAGGGAGGCTGTCGACTTGGACTTGTAGCCCTAAGGGGTTGTGATAACTGTTCTGTTTTGATAAATGGTGTGACTTAGAGGCTGCTGATCAAGGGCTTCGACAAGTGGAACGATCGGATCTTTAGATTTAATCATATTTCGGCAACAAGGTAAGAGCAATAAGGTTTTAAGCATGTTTGGCCGAATATGGTAAGGGACTATATACTCAGTGTTATTTTGATATCTAGAGTAATGTGTTAGTAAATCAATTGTAGGCAGTTCGTGAGTAGATCTCGGCAACGAATCATCGCAAAACAGGTGTGTAACTGACACCCTCCTATAGACTAGATCGACAAAAGTCGAAAAGCCGAAATACCAAAAAATTAGTATTTTAGAAACTTATGAGTGTGCGAACGATCGTAAGATAAGTGGGTTAATAATTCTGATAATCCGTGGTGATAAGACTACAAAGTGCACTATTCCGTGCGTTTCAGCATTTTTAGGCTTAGTAGGCCAAAATAGGGAAAATGGGCCGATGGGCCCAATTCGATAAGTATGCGCGGTAAGTGTTCTGATAGTACGTAAATAGTACGACAATGCATGAAAACCCTAAGTATAGCTAAATTACCATAATACCCCTACGTATGCAAAATTACCATTATACCCTTATGTATGCAAAATGACCTTTATACCCCTAGGGTTAATTTTGTCTGAAAAGCATGATGATTTAAATCTGTATGATGTGTGCCATGAATAAATATCTTTTGCATGGGGACATGGGTTATATTATGGAGGAAGCGTCCTGGTGGCTATGCCACAAATTATCTGTTCTGGTGGCTCTGCGACATATATCTGTTTTGGTGGCTCTGCCACAAATATCTGTATCTGGTGACTCTGTCACATTTTCTGTATCTGGCAGCCATGCTGCATATTTCTGTGGCGTGTAGCGGTTGGGTGGGTCGAGTAGTCTCCCCACATGGTGAAAGGATGGTATGGGGGAGTACATGGTTGGATATGGGTTGGGCTTCTGCATAAGCATGATATATATCTGTTCTGATCTGTTCTGGGCCTAGGGGCTTTATTCTGAGATCTGTTATGGGCTAAGGCCAACTTATTCTATTTCTGTGGTTTGAACTGATTTAGGCTATGGTTGGGTTATTTTACACACTGAGTTTCCCCAAACTCACCCCTCTTTTCATCCTTGCAGGTAATCCCCAACCATAGTGGGCTTGGTGCTGTGAGGGATTCGGAGTGGCCACTTGTCTCCGCAAATTCAGTTTCTTTCTGATGAACTGGACGTCCTTTTATTTTCGTTTACGGTTTCTTTGGGTTTTTAAGTGTAATAAGGCCGCTTAATTATTTTTAAGGTTTAAATTTATGTTTTATTAGGATAGAAATGATTTATTTTAATTATCAAAATGGATTAGCTCTAGGACGCGTTTTCAAAAACATTAAGTGATTTCAAAATAACACAACTACAAGTAAGGCTTCCGCTAAGCAAACGTTTTCAAACTTAATCATTTTCTTAAGATGGACTTAATCAACTGCTTTTCTCACAATTATACGAGATGTTAGAGTGTGGCAATGGAGGTGTGCATGTCTAGGATTGGATCCGAAGGGAGTTTGGTACTTAAGTAGTCCGACGGACTCACCTCCTCTTTTCTGGTTTCCTACCTAGTGCACAGCTCCCATTCACTTTAATCTATTAAAAAGGTATCCTTTAAAACATCAACTAAGTTTTCTAAACTAAGTAATACGGAATGTTTTGAACACTTCGATATGGCACGTTGGATCCGGTCATAACGTCTAGGCCGGGTTTAGGGTGTTACACTTTACAAACCGTCTGTGGTAACCGGCAAGTCCCAAAAAGCTCCAAACTTCAGTAATATTTCTCGGAGGCTTCCAATCGAGTATGGTTGAAATTTTGCTCGGATCAACTCGAATACCCGATACGGATACCACATGTCCCAAAAAGCTAGCTTTTCTCAACCAGAACTCACATTTACTGAATCTCGCGTATAACTACTTGTCTCGTAAAATCTGTAATACCAATTTCAGGTGCTCAGCATGTTCAGATTCATTGCGCGAATAAATCAAGATGTCATCTATAAACACCACTACAAGCCGGTCCCAATACTGTCTAAAGATTCAATTCATCAAGTCCATAAATATCGCAGGGGCATTAGTGAGCCCAAATGGCATCACTAAGAAATCGTAGTGACCGTATCTCGTTCTGAAAGCAGTTTTAGGTATATCTGAGTCTCGAACTCGCAACTGATAATAACTCAATCTCAAATCTATCTTTGAAAACACTGAGGCTCCCTTCAGCTGATCAAATAAATCATCAATACGCGGTAGCGAATATTTATTCTTTATTGTCACTTTATTTAATTGACGATAGTCGATGCACATCCTCATGGTTCCGTCTTTCTTTTTCACGAATAATACTGGTGCACCCCAAGGTGAGAAACTTAGTCAAGCAAAACCTTTATCCGTCAACTCTTGCAACTGAGTTTTCAATTCCTTCAATTCCATTGGTGCCATACGATACGGAGCTATTGAAATTGGTGTGGTACCAAGTACAAGTTCGATGCCGAATTTTACCTCTCGAACGGGTGGTAATCCCGGTAACTCCTTAAGAAAAACATCTGAATACTCACAAACCACTGGCACTGATTCAAGTTTCTTTTCTGACTCTTTGCTAACAAGTACGTACGCAAGATATGCTTCACACCCCTTTCTCACATATTTTTGAGCAAACATCGAGGATATTATTGCTGGCAATCCATTCAATTCAGTAGACTCAACTCGGACTATCTCATTATTTGCACACCTCAAATCAATGGTCTTTCTTTTGCAATTCACAACTGCATCATGTACGGTCAACCAATCCATACTGAGAATAACATCAAATTCATCAAACGGTAAAAGATCAAATCGGCCAAAAAATAGGAATCTCGAATTATTAGGGGGCATTTCTTACACACTTTATCGACAAGTACATATCAACCCAAGGGATTCGACACTCGAATTACGAACTCAGTAGACTCAATAGGTAGAGTCTTACTGGATGCTAAAGTCTCACATACATATGAATGAGTAGAACTAGGGTCAATCAATGCAATCACAATAGTATCAAAGAGAGCTCCAGTGATAACATCAGGGGAAGATGCCTCCTCTCGTGCATGGATGGCATAAGCTCTAGCAGGAGCACGAGTCTCAGATCGAACAGCCATATCGGGAGTCCCTCTCTGACTACCACCCCTGCCTCCAGTATTTCTCGGTGGTCTGCTTCTAGTCGTTGTACCACTCGATCTCGCACCTTGCATCTTATTTTTCTCATCAGGTTCTATGCAATCTCGAATGAAATGATCTCGCAAACCGTACCTATAACAGGCTCTGTTAATAGACTTACCCCAACATTCACCTACATGTCGTCTTCCACACTGTGGACATTCGGGTTTTTCTTGCCGATTGTTTCCAACACTAGCTACCGAAGTAGCTCGAGAGTCCGTTGATGGTCGCTCCCTAGTAGAAATTCCTGCAATCGTCTTTGATCTGTTAGCATCGTCTCTGAAATTCTTTGCAGCCGAGAAAGAAGTTTTACCCACCGATCTTTTACGATAGTCTCTAGTTTCAGTTTCAGCTTTCTTTTTCTCCTTTCCAAGTTCTTCAGCCTTGCAAGCTCGTTCAACCAGTGTTACGAATTATTTTAGTTCTAAAATACCCACCAACAGCTTTAAATCTTCATTCAATCCCTCCTCAAATCTTTTACACATGGCAACTTCATCAACTACACACTCCCGAACATATCGACTGAGCCTTACAAACTCACGCTTATATTCGGATACCATCAAATGGCCTTGTTTAAGCTCTAAAAGTTCTTTGCGCTTTTGATCAATAAATCGTTGACTGATATACTTTTAACGAAACTCCGTCTGAAAGGAGTCCCAAGTAACTCATTCTTTTGGAATGATCAAAATCAAGGTTCTCCACTAATAGTAGGCCGAATCTCGTAATAAGGATATGGCACACTTTAGACACTCATCGGGTGTGCAAGATAGCTCATCAAAAACACGGATGGTATTATCAAGCCAAAACTCACTTCTTTCAAATCATCGAAGCGGTGGCTCGAAATTCCTCGGCCCCACGTTTCCTAATCAGATCAACAGGAGGTTTACTCAGCCTCAAAGGATTAGTAGTTGCTAGTATTGTAGGAACCGGAGGAGGATCATTTAGATTCGGGAATTGTTGAGCAGCCGGTTTTGTTCAGGCATACTGTGCAACCCACTCGTTCATCATGGTAAAGAAGGCTTGTTTAGCCCCATCATCTTAATTATTCACAGATGGTTGAGGCTCGACAGGTGCTGTTCCTTGTGCAAGAGCAGGCGCTACACTCTCAACGTCATCTACTAATGCTCTTACTGTATTGGATTCCATTTACTAATCAGAACAACAATTCCAACTGTTAGAAGTCATTGCACTATCATATACTAGCATTATGGCATGTATTGCTACACTCACACGTGCTACGATAGTCCTAGGATCGACTAAACTGTAGCTCTGATACCAATAAAATGTAACGGCCCTAACCCGTATCTGTCACCAGATTGGGGTTACAATGTATTACTTTAACAAAATACCATTTTAAAAAGTAACATGCACCCACTTGGACTAACTTTTAAACCAAACAATTATTAATATCACATAGCCGATTGTAACCTAGACACATTCTAGTATAATATATTAAAACATACAAACTTTATAAGTCAATATCTATATTTATATTACACAAAAAGTACATACCGAATATACCTCATATAATAACATGCATTTGTATTTATTAGTGCATAACATTTTATATCACAAAACACATCTTTATTTAATATATAACCGAAACACATTATCATACACCATTTCCTCATATAAATAAATATTTATATAAGTAAACGTTGAATCATAGATTTATCATATCCATTCCATATAGATTTATCTTATATCCGAATCTATAGTATATGATTATGTAACTTTCAAACAATTTCACATTACAATTTATACTTCATAAGGGTATGTCCTTAACTACAAATATGTATATATATGTGTTCGAAAACAAGAATCACTCATACCATGTAGTGAACATATTAAAATAAACATATAACATGTTCGGATATAACTAAACTACCTTCAATGCCATATCACTTATAACACATTAACCAATACAACAATCGAAATTCAAATAATCCATTCACTATGCAAAGCAAAAATCGAATCAACCCACTTCACACATTCAAAGTCATTAAGCAATTTGACACTCATAATAGATATCAAAAATACCACACCACCATAATACATTGCAAATTAACTAAAAGAACTTAATCATAATCCAACAAAGTGGAAGTTAAGCTTGTAAGTTAAGCCATTTTCTCATGGCCTTTATATACAACTCTATCAAAACAACAAAATCTTCCAAAATATTATCCTATACATGCCATAATGTCTACTAGAGTTTAAACAAAGGTACCATAAAGGTTGACAAAAGTTACGATGACTTTGTGACGGTTCCAAGCTTTTACTCGACAAGATGATTTATACAAAACCAGTAAATACCAAGTGAGTCATTAACTCAGTAAGTCCTAAGAAATTTCAATAACAATGATATAATAATCATATTATCAGCAAATTAAAATTTATCTTTATACTGTTAGAATTAAACCATGATATTACAAGAAATCTATGTCACAAACCTCATAGAAATTAGTACATACCTACTCGAATTCACTATGTACTCCTGCCCTATTTATTCCCAAATTTATCATACCATGATAAATGTCGTGTTGAGATCATTGATGCATATATATATATATGACATACACTGTCTAATTATTCAAATAAAACATAATTCAAGCCGCTCCATCTATTAACAAATCTCCACTCCATAATCGATACCACACACTTAGTGCTCAATTTGAAAGTCTGCACACATAGTGCTCTTACTTATTCGCACACTTAGTGCCATGTTTTCTCGCACACACAGTGCCATACAACCTTGCACATATAGTGCCGTATTTTCTTATCTTAACTATCACATAATCATTGATAGATCACTATATCCATATTCGACTTAAAGAAAAACTCATATCATATGCACATTAAACTTATTACATTTTCATTATGCCTTTCACTCCTAAAACATAAAAATATAAATCTTACTCCTCCTTCTATGTTTCGGTCAATTATTAAAATTATCTCATAACATGAATTTTGCATTTCAACTTATCTATCATGATTCATTCGGCCTTAATAATAAACCATTTCTCATACAAGGACATAACAAATAAAATGGACCTTCCATTTAAATCCCATATAGCCGAATGCACAAAGAATTTCCCAACTACTAGTTCAACAAGTTCAAATCCAATCTATCATCTACTTATTCAATACAACATGAAAACAACCCGAAATTCTAGCACTTGATACACGGCTTAGTGCTCAAACCACCATAGAAGTTTGAATTTTTCTTAACTTTGCCAAAATGCATTTTACAAATTAACTTAAACATATAAAAAGATTTAACCCAACACTTCAAACTTACCTCCTACTAGTAGGAAGAAAATGCCGAATTGCCTTGGTGCAAATTTTCCTTTTTTCCTTTCTTTTGTTTTGGCTTTGGAAGAAGAAGAAGATGAACACCCTCTCTCTCCTTCCATTTCTTCTTTATTCATCTTTTTTTTTAATTCATTTGATAACAAAATATTATAATTAATTAAACTTAGTGAGGGGCATCATTACTTGGCCGGCCACCTATTAGATTTTTAGGAATTTTGACATGCAAACCCAAGGTATCACACTTTGTAGTTATTTAGTCCTTTCAATATTTACCTATCATATTTTCTAAGTTTCTCAACTAAGTCCTTTCAAGTAAAATTCACATTCATAAGACTAAATTAAAACATCAAATTTTTACACATGCACTATCACACATAGAATATATTCAAATAAATTTTTATGACTCAATTTTGTGGTCCCAAAACCACATTTCGACTAGGGTCAAATTAGGGCTGTCATAGGGCCTGATGGGCCATGTGAATGAGATTGGACCAAGAGGGCCATATGTATGTATGTAGGGGTTTTGGGCCTAGTATATGATAACCACATAAAACTTAATTAATATATTGCGACGGTGGACAAGTCATAGGGTTAAGGTGTGGCAACGGGTATATGCATGTCTAAGATTGGATCTAGGGAGAGCTTGGTACTTAAGTAGTCTTAATGACTCACCTCCTCTTCTCTGGAATCCTACCGGTGCATAGTATCCATTCATCTTAGCTCACGGGATTTGTTAACGGGCCAAGATAAGTAAAAACCCGTAATAAATAAAAATTACCAAAATGCCCTGAAGGGAAAAAATGACTAAAATACCCCTAGATGTTATGTATAAGATTTATGATTGCTACAAACATTCATATGCATTCACATGATATCCTGTTTAGGTTGCATATGGGTTGGAAATTATGGAACGGAGGGAGTATATGAGGGTCGCAAGGTTGCTTGACAATCGTGGATCCACCGATGGCTTTTAAGCCCGATATGTGATTGGCAGCTTGCTGCAACTTAGGTAGTTCTGCAACCGGGCTACCATTGATGTTAGTTTGGTGGGTTGATATTTATATCCCCACAGGATGTGAATCGGGGGACGGAGCAGAAGTGTACCGGTTGGATTATTGGGGTGGGTTGCACTGCATTGCATTACATGTTTGATGTATGATGATTTTTAAATGCTTATTTTTGTCGAGGGTTGTACACACTGAGTTTGTGAAAACTCACCCCCTCTTTTATTTTATTTTCAGCTGATGCTCAGTAGAAGGTTCGATGTTTGGAGGGACTCTAGGTGGCCAGCTAGTGAGATAATTTGGACTTGTTTTTTTCTTTTCTTTTCAAAGCTTATCAGTTTTCATGTTATTAAGTACTTTTCAAATCAATTTGTAATAGGGGTTCCGCATTATTATTATTTGGATTATTATTCTTATGTGATGTAATTATAAAAAGTTGAACATGGTTTCTTAAACGATAGTATGACTTTTCAACGTTTCCGCAACTACATTTTAAAATGACATGTTTTCATAAAATCATATATTTTAAACAAGTGATTGAAAGAGTTTTTTTTTAGGATAGTTAAGGCTTCTTTTATTTTAAGAAGGGTTTTCAATGAAAACACGGTTTTCACCAAAACACTTCAATGTGATGAGCCAAATTTGGCCATAACGTCTAGGCCGGATTTGGGGTATTACATTTAGTGGTATCAGAGCCAGGTTTCAAAACTCGGGCTGTGAATTGGGCCTTATTACTTTGTTTCTTTTGTGTTTTAAAAAAAATTTGAATCACAATGTTTTGGAAAAAGGGAAGTCTTGTTGAGCGGCACACCAAGTCTCCGACGTTGAACCAAGTAAGTACTTTTATTCTTAAATTTGTTTAAATTGTTATACAGTAGTTAGCTAGAGGGCTATTTTAGGTGATCTTGTTAGAATGGAACCAAAGCCCGCAGGAACTTAGACCTGTAGAGGATTTTTGAAAACAATCTTCTCTTTAATAATTTTCATAAAACATCGGGTTAATTATTAAACTAACTAAAACTTCATAAAATTTTTAATCCAAATAATACATGAATCGACAATGAGTGCTAGAAGAGGTGCAAGAGGCCGAGGCCGCGGGAGTGTTAGGGCTAAATTGTCAGCATCAGGCTATATGCCTGATGTTGGAGTAGAAGAGGCTCCATTCTCATCTGTGGCTAAGACTAGGCCGTATGATCGGGCCGCTGGAGAAGAAGTATTGTCATAAGCAATGCTGAGGATTTTGGAAAGGGTCATTGGGCCCAATAATGGTATGGGAAGTCGTGGGTCAATTTAAGAGCGACTTCGATCTAATGGAGCCAAGATCTTTAAGTGTGTGGCTGGCGTGGCTCCTAATGCCACTGAAAGGATAATGGAGGACTTGGACTATTCATCGAAACAAAAGTTAAAAAGAGCCATGTCACTACTTAGGGAAGAAACCTACCAGTGGTGGCTGGCGGTGAAAGAGGGCACCCAATCGGAGCGGGTCACTTGGGAGTTTTTCAAAGCTGCATTCCAAGGGAAGTATGTAGGTGCAAGCTATGTGGATGCTAGAAGGAAGGAGTTCCTAAACTTGACCCAAGGAAATAAATCGGTGGCGGAGTACGAGGCAAGGTTTCTATGTAACACCCCTATCCCGTATCTGATTGCTAGATTAGGGTTAAGAGATATTACCGAGCTAAACATTAATTATTACATTCACAGAGTCATTAAAGACAATCCACAATCCAATTGTAGTCTGATCAAACATTGTAGAATAAAAGTTATATTTATATAGCTATATATTTACATATACAAAATATCGTTCCCAACGGTCTAACCTATACATGCCATATCAAGTCCAAAATATAACTATACCAAAAAGGTTGTTAGTATGGTGATCCGTTGACGATCCCCGAGTTAGTGGCCAATATCAACAATCAATAAAACAGAGAAATAAGAAACAGAGTAAGCTCTCGAGGCTTAGTAAGTTTTAAGCATTTCAAATAGTTAAAACATGTCATAAAAAAAAACGAACATTTAAATGTCACAAAACTCATATTCAAAATACAATCTCTCAGCCAAATATACACAAGTATACTACTAATTTAATTCACATATTTTCATACAATGACAGACATTGATCGAGTAGGTCATTCCCTTATTCGTAGATATAATAATCATCCACATAATTATATTGTTATTTGATACTAATATCTTACCTTGAAATCGATTCACATATAGGTACTTAATACGTACCTGGGTATTATCATGTATCATATGTAATCCAAAATAGTTTGCTTCGAACATTCAAATTGAAATCTCACTCGAATCACCTGCAAGTAAGCCTGCTAGGTTTCAAAACCGAATCCAAATACTAGCATAAAGCTGCGAGACTTTAAACCCTGATATAATACCATGATTAAGCTGCGCGAGAGCATTAAGCTCATGGATTTAACCCGGATATAATACATCATATGTTGTGCCTATTTAATCATATATTAACACATCCCATTCAACTTACTACATTAGTAGTCATTTAGTACATTCAGATACAAGCTCCATATGAATATGACCATTTTTGTTGCGGTTCAAAAATCCCACATAGATATTATATATCCATTTCACCATTTAATCTTAACCCATAGTGACCACTCATCTATATGGCATACATATAAATCATTTATCACATAACTTACTTCAAGTAGGACCAAAGATTACGATTCAACTAATGTATTCATACCAAGACATCATCATTTATATATTTTAAAGGTGACTACTTAAAACTTACCTCGGATACTTTGAACAGTTGCGGATAATCTACTCGACTGCTTTCTCCTTTCCCCTCTCTGATTTAGACCCCTTTTGCTATTGAGCTTAATTAAAACAAATAGATTTATTTAAATTATTTACTCGACTTTACTTTTTAGTTTAGTAGTCACAATAGACAATCATATAACTTCGAAACATAATATGTTTTATAAAATATGCTATGATTATTATTATTATTTTATGCCTATTACACCAACATCTATTTCGCATGCACAAACAAAAATTCACATAACTTACCATGCTTCATATACACGAATTTAACTATATATATATATATCCAAATGCCTCTACGTCTCAAGGTACATACACAAGGCATTCGTATATCTATACCTATGTGTGACTATCACAATTTAATCGATTACTAGTTTTATGCACAACCACGGATTCACATATATATATATTTAACATGTCATTAACTTATAAACCCCATTCGGCCCTAATCAAACAAACTTAACCTCTATATAAAAATTTTCATTCCATGATCAATGTAGCAATTTCATATTGGTTTTACCTATGCCACACAATGACCGAATCACTCCATTACCTATATAGCTGATTCTATCTTGCTCCTATAAGATCACAACTCACTTACCATAATTCCTAATCTTTTTTTTCCACTCTCTTATACATTATTATAAGAAATGCCGAATGCTTTAACATAACTAAACTAAAATTTCCCCAACAACATCTTAATTAGCCATTTACTATCCTTCAAAAAGCATCTAATACAAGGCAATTTACAACTATACAATATACCAAATTTGCTAGCACACATAATACTTAACCGAATGTTATAACCTCAAATACACATTTTATTCATTAAAACATTCTAAGACCTCCTCTAAACATACACTAATCTCAACCTTCAAGTTAAAAACAATTTATCACTCATCATATCCTATAATACCATCCATTTTAATGACATAAAAAAATATCTACCAAGAGTTTCAAACTACTTGGCCGAATATCAAACCTTCAAAAAACCAAAAATTTAATCCATGGAATGAATAGAATTTGAACAAATCACCTGAATTATACATATATTTTCAAGAATTTCAAAGTACTTACCTCTTTCTAAACATCACCCAAGCCGAATATCAAACAAGGATTTTTTCTTCTTCCTCACCTCAAGTTACCGGCAATGGTGGAGCAAGGATGAACCAACTTTGGTTTCTCCTCCCACTCACCCAATATTTTATTACTCTTTATTCAATAATACAATTTGTAAACTAAAAATGTTAATAGAAAAATACATATTATTATTATTAATCAATATCATGGCCGGCCACTATCCCAAAAAGGGTATTTTAGTATGCAAGTCCACATTTTTTGAATATATACATTAATAGATTACTTTAATTTTACCTAACACATTTCAAAATTGTCTCACATAAGTCCCATTACGAAAATTTCACATACATTTGACAAAATTTAAAGCATGAAACTTTCACACATGCATGTGCACACACAATAAGCATAGAATATAACGTTTAATTATTTTTATGACTCAGTTTTGTGGTCCTGAAACCACTTCCCGACTAGGGTCAAAATAGGGCTGTCACATTCTACGCCTTAGTAGGCATGCAAGAGTTATGGTGGCAACGGACTATGAGCGTTTCGTTAAGTTTGAGGATGGACTTAGGGTTAGCCTTAGGGTATTGATAGCTCCACAAAGGGAATGAGTTTTCTTGGAATTAGTGGAGAAAGCAAAGATAGCGGAGGAGGTTGAATGCACTGAGTACTTAAATCGGGAAAAAAAAGGGGTAAGAATAAGAAGGAGGCTGAGACCCCGAGTGTTGGACGGAGGCCTAGGGCTAGGGCCAGAGTTAATGAGCCAGTTAGAGCAAGGCCCCCTGCTGTTAATCCGGGGGTGCCACCTTGTGCTTATTATGGGAAAGGTCATGTAGGTGAGTGTTGGAAGAGGACGGGAGCTTGTTTAGCTTGTGGATCTAAGGAGCATAGGATCAGAAATTGCCCTAGAATGCAGAGACAGGTGCCAGACATGGCCTGAGGTGGTGCTCAGCCACCAAAGGGTCGTGGACAGGCCAAGGGACGTAACGGCAATAGACGTGGATGTGGAGCACCAGGCAGAAATGTAGGCCATGCTGAGGTGAGACAGCCAGCATTGGTTTATGCTACTCGTCACCGAGAAGACGGGGATGCCCTAGATGTGATAATGGGTATGTTCTTTATATATGAGTTACCTTACACAGCATTGATCGATATTAGATCGACGCATTCATATGTTGCATGCAATATGACTGAATCTTTGGGTGATATGTTGAAATTACTACGAATGAAATGACTATGATAAGTCTGTTAGGGCAGTCAATAGAAGTGAATAAATTGTTTAGAGAGGTATCCTTAGTAGTCCAAGGGGTTACTTTTTTAGCGGATTTGATGGAGCTGCCGTTTAGCGAGTTTGACTTAATCTTGGTATGGATTTGCTGGTGAGGCACCGAGCCACCTTGGATTACACTGCAAAGTGAACGGCATTAAGAACGGCGGAGGATAAGGAAGTAGTGGTGATTGGTGAACGCCGGAATTATTTGTTGAACGTGATTTTGGCATTAAGGGCTGAGAAGTTAATACAAAAGGGATGCAAAGCCTTTTTGGCTTATATTAGTAATACGGAGGCTAAGAGCCCTACTGTTAAGGAGTTGAGAACAATTAAAGAATTTTCAGATGTCTTTCCCGAGGAGCTGCCTGGGTTGCCATCCAGCAGGAAGGTGGAATTTAGAATCGATTTGTTATCTGGGACAGCTCCGGTGTCTATCATTCTTTACCGGATCGCACCAAAGGAGTTGGTGGAACTTAAGGCACAGATTTAGGAATTGTTAGATTGAGGATTCATTCGACCAAGTGTGTCTCCATGGGGAGCACCGGTGTTATTCGTGAAGAAGAAGGATGGAACCTTGCAAATGTGCATTGACTATCGACAGTTAAACTAGTTAACTGTTAAAAACAAGTACCCCCTACCAAGAATCGATGATCTTTTTGATCAATTTAGGGGAGCTTCTATTTTCTCGAAGATTAACCTATTTTCGGGATATCACCAGTTGAGGGTTAAGGAGGCGGATGTTTAGAAGATAGCTTTCAAAACTCGTTATGGGCACTACGAGTTCTTGGTAATGCCATTCAGGCTGACAAACGTACCTGCCACTTTTATGGATCTTATGAATCGAGTCTTCCAACCTTAGTTAGATCAGTTCATAATAGTTTTTATAGATGACATTTTAGTATACTCAAGAGATGAGGACGAGCATGATGCGCACTTAAGGATTGTGTTGCAGACTTTGAGGGAGAAGCAGTTGTATGCCAAATTCAGTAAATACGAATTTTGGCTAAGGGAGGTTACTTTTCTAGGACATGTGGTGTCAACTGAGGGGATTAAGGTGGATCCTTGGAAAGTTGAAGCGGTGTTAGACTAGAAAACACCCAAGTCAGTGTCTGAAATTTAAAGTTTTCTGGGCTTGGCAGGATACTATAGGCGGTTTGTTGAAGGTTTTTTAGTAATTGCTGCACCCTTAACTAAGTTGTTGAGGAAAGGGTTAGCGTTTGTTTGGACGGACAAGCAGCAGGAGAGTTTTGGAAAACTTAAGAAAATTTTAATTGAGACTCCTGTGCTGATTCAGCCAGTGCCTGGAAAGGAGTTTACGATTTATAGTGACGCGTCGTATGTGGGCTTAGGTTGTGTATTGATGCAAGAAGGAAAGGTGGTTGCGTATGCGTCACGGTAACTTAAGACTGACGAGGTGAATTACCCAACCTATGATTTGGAGCTAGCTGTGGTGGTGTTCGCGGTTAAGATGTGGCGGCATTACTTATACCGGGAGAAGTGCGTAATTTATTCGGACAACAAGAGTTTGAAGTACCTCCTTACTCAAAATGAGCTAAACCTTAGGCAGTGTAGGTGGGTGGAATTATTGAAGGATTATGATTGTACGATTAATACCACCCTGGCAAAGCAAATGTAGTGATCGACGCGTTGAGTCGTAGGGCTAAGTCAGACTTGAGAGCTATGCTCGCCTGTTTAAGCTTGTTAGATGATGGTAGCTTGTTAACTGAGCCTCAAGTAAAGCCGGTGTGGGTTGAGCAGAGAAGGATTAAGCAATTAGTGGATGAGACTTTAAGTGCTCGTTTTAAACAAGTGGAGAGTGGAGAAACATCGAATTTTGGGATAAATAGTGAAGGAGTATTATGTTTCCGTGGGAGAATGTGTATACTAAAGGATGATTATCTAAGGCAGTCCATTCTGCGGGAAGCATATAGCGGTCTCTATGCTATGCATCCTGGCAGAAACAAGATGTATCGAAATTTGCGTGAGCTTTATTGGTGGCCTAGACTTAAGCGTGAGGTTATGGAGTTCGTAGGTAAAGGCGGAACACCAGTTGCCTTCGGGATTGCTTCAGCCGGTGAAGATTCCACTCTGGAAGGGGGAAAGAATCACTATGGACATTGTTAGTGGGCTACCCTTGATGCCTACTAAGAAAGACTCGATTTGGGTTATAGTGGATCGGTTAACCAAGTCTGCCTATTTTGTACTGGTTCGCACTGATTACACGTTACAAAAGCTTGCTAGGCTGTATGTGGCGGAGATTGTGAGATTGCATCGAGTGCTAGTATCCATAATATCTGATGGGGACCCATGTTTCACTTCGTGGTTTTAGAACAAGCTGCATGAGGCGCTAGGTACTAGGTTGAACTTCAGTACGGCATTCCACCCTCAAACTGATAGATAGTTACAAAGGGTGATTCAAGTATTGAAAGTATGTTGAGGGGATGTGTGATTGAGTTCCGAGGTAGCTAGAAGGACTATTTACCTTTAGCCGAATTTGCGTACAATAATAGCTATCAAGCAAGCATTGGGATGGCTCCATACGAGGCACTGCATGGGCGAAGCTGTCGAACTCCAACATGTTGGACGGAGTTGGGCGAACGAAGAGTTTTGGGGCCTGAGTTAGTAACTGATACCGAGGATAAGGTAAAATTGATTTGGGATCGATTAAAAGAAGCCTCGGATAGGCAAAAGTCGTATGCTAACCTTAAGCGACGAGAGATAGAGTAGGCGGTAGGAGACTTAGTTTTTCTTAAGTTCTCTCCTTAGAAGAAAGTGTTAAGGTTTGGGTGGAAGGGTAAGCTAAGCCCAAAGTTCATTGGGCCATATCGGGTTATAATACGGATTGGGCCAGTCGCTTATCAGCTAGAATTACCCTCTGAACTGAGCCAGATCCACGACATGTTCCATGTTTCCATGCTGAGACGTATAACACGAATCCTTCACATGTCATGGCGGTTGAAGAAATTGAGGTCAGGCCAGACCTAACTTTTGAGGAAGAGCCCATACAAATAATTGGTCGAGATGTCAAGGTATTACGAAGGAAGTCCATTCCACTAGTCAAAGTACTTTGGCGTAATCACAAGGCTGAGGAGGCTACTTGGGAACCCGAGGAAGTGATGCGACGTCAATATCTTCAACTATTTGAATCAGGTAAAATTTCGAGGACGAAATTTCGTTTAGGGGGTAAGTTGTAACGCCCAAAAATTCTAAAACCCAAAAATCCTGAAATTTTAAATTTTTATTTTTGTGCTTAGAAATTTTGGTTAAGTGTTAATTATGTGATGGTAGGTCTTGGTCAAGGGTTGAGTTCGAATCCAGGGGTAGAAGGAATTAAAGTTTAATAATTAAAAGGGCCTTGTTGGCAAGTAGTTGGGCTTTTAAATAAAGATAGGGGAAAATGGCATCAAAAAGCCTTGTGGTGGAGTGGCTAAGTGACGCCACTTAGAGTGTAGGGAGCTGGCGTTTGTAGCTAGCAAGGAGATCCTAGGTTCAAATCCTAGCTTAGTAGTTTGAGGAGTTTAATTTTGCCATTCTAGAAGGTTGGAAGTGGCGTGAAGATGGACTGTAAGGGGAGTGTTCAGGAGAGAAAATTAAGGAAAGGATCAAGGGGTTATCAGAGAGAAAAATGAGGAGATGAGAGGGGGAAATGATGGAGCCGAGTGAGGAACTGAGGGCCAGGATTTTGGCTATAGGGTTATAAATAGGTGTCGAATGCAAGGGTATGAGGCTAATGCCAAAATCTTTTTCTTACCTTGTTGCCAGAAACCCTCTTCCCTAAAAGTCGAAAACCCTTTTGTTTTCTTCCTTTTCTTTCTGCCGATTTCTCCAAAAGCCGGAAACCCTTGTTCTCTTTTTATTTTCCTTGTGTCGATTTCTTTGTTTCACTTTTGGGTTTAGCCGTTTCTTCTTCCTCTCTCCCTTGGTGCCGAATTAGCAATTGTGCCATTCAGAGCTCTAGAGTCGAATAATCTTTGACTGAATCTAGTGTAAGTGTTACTTTTCCAATTTATTTTCTTTGCTAAGTATCGAATATTGTCCTTCACATTTTCTAATCAATGGTGGTAAAGAGTTAGTATCGGATCTCGAATCTTAGCTCATTGTCAAATTGTTCCTTAAGTGTTGCGGTATTGATCTAAGGGGTACGTGATCAAGGAAAAGCTATTTGAGATTTGTGTTTAAGGTTTGGGGCTAAGGATATCGCATCACGCTTGCTTACCAGGTGTGTACTTACATTGCACCCACAAGTAGATCGGCAAAAAGCTAAAATACCGAAAAGCTGAAAGTTTGGCTACAGTAGTCTTGCGAGTGCGCGAATACTCATAAGGGGGAGACTGATAGGTTGCCTGAGGCCCATGGCCGATTCCATGGTCTTGGGTTGTGAATAGGCCAAGTGGGCCGAAATGGGCTAAATGGGCTCGATGGGCTGTTGAGGCCATAATAGGCAAAGTTTGATAGGCGATGCTATGTGATAGGAAATTTGTATGTGAGCATGAATATAATGTGATTTAGGCTGGATGGGCCGTATAAATGAGATTGGGCCGAATGGGCCATATGAACTTGAATTGGGCCTGATGGGCCATATAAATATGAATTAGGCCTGATGGGCCATATGAATGAGATTGGGCCAAGAGGGCCATATGCATGTATGTAGGGGTTTTGGGCCTAGTATATGATAACCACATAAAACTTAATTAATATATTGCGACCGTGGACAAGTCATAGGGTTAAGGTGTGGCAACGGGTATATGCATGTCTAGGATTGGATCTATGGAGAGCTTGGTACTTAAGCAGTCTTAATGACTCACCTCCTCTTCTCTGGAATCCTACTTGGTGCATAGTATTTGTTCATCTTAGCTCACGGGATTTGTTAACGGGCGAAGGTAAGTAAAAACCCATACTAAAGGAAAATTATCGAAATGCCCTTAAGGGTAAAAATGACTAAAATACCCCTAGGAGTTTATGTTTAAGATTTGTGATTGCTACAATCATTCATATTCATTCACATGATATCCTGTTTAGGTTGTATATGGGTTGGGAATTATGGAACGGAGGGAGTATTTGAGGGTCGCATGGTTGCTTGACAACCGTGGATCCACCGACGGTTTTTAAGCCCAATATGTGATTGGTATCTAGCTGCAACTTAGGTAGTTCTGCAACCAGGGTACCACTGATGTGTATCGGTTGGGTCGGTCGATATTTATATCCCCACATGCTGTGAATCCGGGGATGGAGTAGAAGAGTACCGGTTGGATTATTGGGGTGGGTTGCACTGCATGTTTGATGTATGATGATTTTTGAATGCTTATTTTCGTCGAGGGTTGTACACACTGAGTTTGCGAAAACTCACCCCCTCTTTTATTTTATTTTCAGGTGATGCTTAGTAGAAGGTCCGATGTTTGGAGGGACTCTAGGTGGCCAGCTAGCAAGATAATTTGGACTTATTATTTTTTTCTTTTTAAAGCTTATCAGTTTCTATGTTATTAAGTACTTTTCAAATCAGTTTGTAATAGGGCTTCCGCATTATTATTATTTGGATTATTATTTTTACGTGATGTAATTATAAAAAGTTGAACATGGTTTCTTAAATGATAGTATGACTTTTCTATGTTTCCGCAACTACATTTTAAAATGACATGTTTTCATAAAATCATATATTTTAAACAAGTGATTGAAAGGGGTTTTATTTTTAGGATAGTTAAGGCTTCTTTTACTTTAAGAAGGGTTTTCAATGAAAACACGGTTTTAGCTAAAACACTTCAATGTAATGCGCCAGATTCGGCCATAACGTCCAGGCCGGGTTTGGGGTGTTACATTAACCTACCATTTATTGAAGCTCTTTCACAGATTCCGAACGCAATGAAGTTTTTAAAGGAGCTTCTATCAAATAAACGGAAGTTATATGAACTATCGCATGTAGAGCTAAACGCAGTTTGTTCGGCTATTCTACAGAATAAGCTACCCAACAAGTTGAAAGACCCAGGGAGTTTTACAATTCCTTGTTTAATTGGTAGTTTAACTGTTAAAAATGCTTTGTCTGATTTAGGGGCTAGTATTAGTGCCATGCCCTATAAAATATTTAAACAACTAGGTCTTGGGAAACCCAAACAAACTAGGATGAGCATTCAATTGGCAGATAAAACCATTAGATTTCCTAGAGGTATCATTGAAGATGTACTAGTAAAAATCGATAAGTTTATATTCCCAGTTGATTTTGTTGTTCTAGATATAGAAGAGGACAGTGATGTGCCTTTAATTTTAGGAAGGCCCTTTTTAGCGACTGCTAGAACCATTATTGATGTTGGTAGAGATGAACTCACACTTCGTGTGGGTGATGAAACAATCACTCTTCAAGCTCGTAATCCGAGTAACGAGGGTGGTAGTATATATCGTGTTACTAATACTGATCATGTGGTGCAACCTTCTTTACAGGAAACACGCTCTAAAAGCATAAATGAGCCATGTTTACGTAACAACAAAGGACCTATCTATGAAGAACGAAGGCTACAGATCAAGGAACTAGATGAATGGCGGACACAGAAATCGAAAAAACATGATAAACTGAAACCACGCCATAACGAACTCGATTTTTCACCAAATCAACTTAAGGTTGGAGACAAGGTAGTATTAGATGCAGCAGACCCTCGTATTGCCACTTCTGAACCAAATGGAGCAATCCCTCTTACGGTACATAACATCTTTCCATACGGTATAGTCGAGGTAACTCATTCCAAATTTGGCACATTCAAGGTAAATAATACTCGTCTGAAATCTTATTTTGATAAAACTGATAGCAGGAATGAGGAATGTAAACTCCTCAAACCACCATGATCGCATAAAATCGAGGTAAGTCAAGCTTAGACTATAAATAACTGCTTCTCAGGAGGCAACCCGAGTACTAACGGTTTTGATTTATTTAAATTTTAGTTTTAACATCTGAATCACTAACTGAGTATTTGAACACAGGTTTCCCAAATCCACACGGCCAGGTACACGGGCGTGCCTTAGGCCATGCTCATAACACGAAAGGTGACATGGTCGTGCGATACGGCTGTGTGAAAACAGGGCAAGAATTTTTCACAAAACACGGGATACGAATTCTGCCAAATAAACACGGGCGTGCGACACGCCTGTGCTCACCACCCGTGGTCGAACCTATCAAATTAACACGAGCGTGCGCATATATACACAAGCGTGGGAGACGCGAACGAAGCGGAACACGGCCATGCGACACGACCGTGTGCACCAACACGCCCAAAGCTAAAAACTACGATAAACACGCACGGTCGTGTGCCCCAATATCTATATTTTTATTTTTATTTAAGACTATTTTTATTTCATTTTTAGGTATTACAATTTATATTACTTAATTGATGTTTTCGGCTATCTCTTTATGAGTAATCATGCTTCTCTATATTCCTAAAGAGTTATTGACTCTATCATAGTTATAAAGAGCTCCAAAGCTTACTTTTACTTGGAATTTACAACTCCACTAGAAAAGGTCCTCCACGACTGCCATGTCCTACCTGACCACCACGATAACCTTTTCGGTAGATACTGTGGTTGTGGAACCCAACCCCTACCACCACCGGAGTATCTTCCTCCTTACCTTAGCCGATCACTTTTCATCACCACTATTCAAGGAATCCATTTAACATTCAGGAAGTTTCACTCCTATCCCTATCTTATGATCTTATATCTATATTTTCCACTAACTTTATCTTTGTAGATTGAGGGCAATGTACATCTTAAGTGTGGGGGGTCAATTATATCACTATTAGAAAAATTTCTGAATTTTGTCTTATTCTCTTGTGAATCACTCATATCACTATTAAAATGAATTTTGATTAATTTATGGTTTTTATTGATATGTCTTGAATTAAAACATAGGTATTTATGCATTGATGGTTTAAACTTTAAGTAATTAGAGAATCAAGCATGATAAGTTGATTTTTGAGTATTAAAATTTCAAATTATTTCCCTAAGTTTAGGTATTATCTTAGAGTTGAAATTCACAGGGTTAACATCAAAAAGCCATAATTTCTTGTGTGATCTTGAGCCTTTAGAGCATATATTATTTCTTTCATGCTCACTTTTATTGTTGCTATGAGTAAGTCAATAATGAATTGTTATTCTAGAACTTGCTTTGATTATGCATGCCAAGACCACACCATTGATTTGTTATATCAAGATGATAAAGGCTCTTAGGTTTAACCCACTTACTCCATAAAAGCCTACCTTCATAATTAACCCTTAGTGAAACCCCTTGAGCCTAATAAGCCATTCATTGATTTACCCCTAATATTAACCCATAACCCATTATTGTTGAAATCCCCTAAATTAATTTGATCCCTAGTTTTGTTGAGTTTTGATTTGAATAAATTGCTTAGATATGTTTTATTTTTGATAGTTAGCTATGTTACTTGATTTGTTCTTTAAAAAAATGATGAAATTATGTAATGCTTATGTTATCCATAAAGAAAAGCTCAATTATAGGTTATCTAAATTAGGAAGATAATTTGTCAGTTTTAGTATTTTTATAGTTAAGTAATTTGTTAATTCAATCTTGATTCCAACATTCTCTTTCAGCTTGTGACCAGACCCTCTAACCAAAGCCCTGTTACAGCCCTCTAAAGACCTTTTGATTGATGTATTATCTCAATATATAGTGGTGGAGATTTGATTTTCATGCAAGCCTATGGTAATAACTTTTCATATTGACTGTTGAGTGATAAATTCATTGTCCTTAAACACCTCAAGTGATTTTAGTGAATCTTTAGTGAGGATGTTAAACTCTATGATATTTTGAATCAAAAGTGATTACTTAGATAAGAGGAGAAACCTATGTTTTTCATGATAAAATGCTCAACTTGGAATGTTTGAAATTTAATGTTCTTCTAGTTGAATTCTCAATGTATGATTGCTTATGGATTATTTTAGGATATTATTGATGCGAATTATAAGTTGAGCAAAATGAATTCTTAATGGTGAGTTGAGGATTTTACTTGAGGACAAGCACACGCTTAAGTGTGGGGGTATTTTATAAGACTTACCATTTCGAACTGCGAAGGACAGAACCAATCCGTCTAAGATCAGGAAATCGGTAGGAAGAAGGAAATTTGTTTGAAAATAGAAGATAGGGAGGTAGTGGTTCAAGAAGAGAAAGGGAGGAAATGGTGCACATATAATTACAAACTGAAAGGAGAACAAATAGGGCAAAGGCTTACCTGAAATGTTCGGCCATAGGAAGGACGATTGAGTGAAGGTAAAGATGCAGTATGCGGCCAAACTACAAAGTGAAAAAAGTTTAGAATAGGAAGGGTTGAGGGAGAGAAGAAAAAGAATCACTGAGCACTTGCCAAACTGAAAGAAAGAAACATGGAAAGGGTTGGTGAGGTATTCGGCCAAAGTGACTCAATGCCAAAGAAAAGAAAGACAAAGGTATATGGTGGATGAAAATGTTGGAGAAGAACAACCCAAAAGACCAAAATGATTAGGACCTCTAAATGATACCAAACTGTCCCACAATTGAACACAAACAAAATAGTCGAAACCAACAGATGGTAATTCTACACCAAGGAGAAAGAATAAAAAAGTATGACCAAACTCTCAATGAGAGAGAGAGTCCATAATCGGCACACCCTCTTCCACTCCCTTTAAACTCCTAACTTCTTTCTCCTTATCACTCCTAAAATCCCTCAAGCATATCCCTCCTATCCAAATCCTTAATAGCCAAAATCCCCTCCAACAACTCTCTAGAATTCGGCCACACTCTATACACTCCTCAACACCCCAGTTTCAGTCCAACTACAACACTTTCCTAGCTCCAATAACAAAACAAAATAAAATATTCTTCTAGGTTGCCAAGCCTCGAACTCTAGATCTCCTAGAACACTCCACATGCCATCAACCACTAGATCAGTAGATTTTTTCTAAACCCCATTTATTTAAGAGGCCTACTATCTAGAGCTAGGGTTTATTCAAGTAAAAGCACAAATTTTGCTCAAGCCAAAGCTTGAACCCCCGACTTCCTAGATACCCACAGAGCACTAAACCACTAAGCCAATCATACTTTCACGTTACAAACACACAAAATAATTTTAATAGGTTGTCAGTATTTAGGGTGTGACAGTTCTACCCTCATTAAAGAAAACTTCAGCCTCGAAATTTACCTAGTCAGAATAGGTGAGGATATTGTTGTCGTATTGCCTCCTCGGGTTCCCACGTAGCCTCCTCAGAACTATGATTCTTCCAAAGAACTTTTACTAAGGGGATTGATTTCCTTCTCCAGAATTTTACCTCTCAATCCAAAATCTGAACTGGTTCCTCCTCAAAAGTCAGGTCTGGTCTAACTTCAATCTCCTCAACTAGTACCACATGCATAGGATCAAAGCGGTAACGTCTCAGCATCGAGACGTGAAACATATCGTGAATCCGCTCTAATTCTATAGGTAACTCTAACTAATAGGCAACAGGTCCTACTCACCTCAATATGTGGTAAGGCCTAATAAACCTTGGTCTCAACTTGCCCTTACGCCCAAATCTCAATACCTTCTTCCATGGCGAGACCTTCAGAAAGACAAAATCTCCCACAGCATACTCAATTTCTTTACGCTTCAGATCCGTATATGACTTCTGTCTGTCTGATGCCACCTTCAGTCGATCCAAAATTAATCTGACCTTATCCTCGGTATCAGATACTAACTCAGGACCCAGAGCACGCCACTCGCCCAACTCAGTCCAACATGATGGAGTGCGACACCTACGGCCATATAGTGCTTTGTAAGGTGCCATCTGTATGCTAGACTGGTAACTATTGTTATAAGTAAACTCTACGAGCAGCAAGTACTCCTCCCAGCTACCTTGGAAGTCAATTACACAACTCCTTAACATGTCCTCCAGTATCTAAATCACCCTCTCTGACTGACCATCTGTCTGAGGATGGAACGCAGTACTGAAGTCCAACCGTGTGCCCAGAGCTTCATGTAACTTCTTCCAGAACCGAGACGTAAAGCGGGGATCTCTATCTGATATTATGGAAACTGGTACCCCATTCAATCTCACTATCTTGGATACATACAGCTTAGCTAGTTTCTGTAATGAATAATCTTTGTGAACTGGTATGGAATGAGTAGTTTTTGTCAACAGATCCACTATAACCCATACTGAATCTTTCTTAGAAGGCATTAAGGTAACCCATTCACAAAGTCCATAGTTACCCTTTCTCACTTCCACAACGGAATTCTAACTGGCTGAAGTAAGCCAGAAGGCAACTAATGTTCTGCTTTAACCTATTGGCAAGTCAGACACTTCCCCACAAAATCGGTAATCTCATGTTTAAGACCCAGCCACCAATACATCTCACAGAGATCTCTATACATCTTATTCCCACCAGGGTACATAGCATAGGGGATACTATACGCCTCTCGTAGTAAAGCCTGCCTCAAATCCGTATCCTCAGGTACACAAATTCTGCCTTGGAAACAAAGTACCGCTTCATTATTCAGCCTAAAATCCACAATATTACCATTCTCAATCTGACAGAACTAATGACCCAATGACTCATCTTCCAGCTATTTACTCTTAATCTACTCGATCTACACTGGTTTAACTTGGAGCTCAACCAACAAACTACTATCATCAAATAAGCTAGGACGAGCAAACATTGCTCTCAGATAAGTTATAGCCCTACGACTCAACGCGTCAGCCACCACATTAGCCTTACCAGGATGGTACTCAATCGAGCAGTCATAGTCCTTAAGTAGCTCAATCCATCTACGCTGTCTAAGATTTAACTCTTTTTGAGTGAGGAGATACTTGAGGCTCTTGTGTTCCTTGTAAATGATACACTTCTCACCGTACAAGTAATGCCTCCAAATTTTCAGTACAAACACCACAGATGTAACGCCCCCACGCCCGAAACCGTCACCGGAGTCAAGCTTGAGGTGTTACTAAACTTATCTTACCTTTTAAACAACTCTAAACCACTTATTTTAATTTTCGGAATAAACTATTTTTCTGCGTCATAGCTGCTTAAAAATTCATTTATCGAGTTTCAAAACTCAAAATTAAGATCCGTAAATTTTTCCTGAAACTAGACTCATATATCTATCTACAAAATTTTTTCTAGAATTTTTGACTTAGCCAATTAGTACATTTTATTTGTTAAAGTTACCCCTGTTTCAGAATTCAACTGCACTGACCTCTACTTACTACGAACCACTTTTCTCCCTATACAAAATTAATATAACTATAATGTTTGTTTATATTAAAACTAGATTAAATAAGGATTCTAACCATATAGATTAAACCACCTAATTATTTTTTTACAATTTATGGTGAATTTCCAAAGTTGAAACAGGGGATCTAGAATTTTTTCTGACCCTGTTTCACTAAAACTCAGATATCTCATAAAATATAATACCTTTACCTGTTTTGCTTATTCCATAAGAAAATAGACATAATAAGCTTTAATTTCATATATTATTAACCATCAAAACATGTCTCTACGATTTTTAGTGATTTTTCAAAATCACATTATTTCTGATACTTGAATCTGTTTTTAAGTTACTTTCACATTTTTCTTAGTTTTCATGTGATAGTTACTACTTATTCATACATACAATTAAACATGTATATCATCAGCCATTCTATTAGCTAATCACTAGCAAGTATTTACACATCATTCATTGATCATATCATATCAAAAGAAACCAAGTTCCTATACATGCCATACACAAAACTAAACGTCTAAGTATACCAATGTGATTTCTTCGATAGTGTGATCGGGTCTCCGACATTTCCTTCCGATCCCCGAGTGGCTTGATAAAAACTATAAGAAAAAGAAAATAAAGAGAGTAAGCACTAGGCTTAGTAAGCTTTACAAGCAAATAAATTACAACATTCAAAGATAATGAATGATTATACATAATGTCACCTAGCCTCATAAACTTTCTTTACTTCTCATTTTCTACCTTCTTCTTTACTTACTTACCTTCTTTCTTACCCGACCTTTCACTATTCATAAATATAATCTACCTTCCCTTTTGCTGATAATTCACTGTAATTTAACGTGTACAATGACCCATTGAACCACTCGGAATACTAAGGATACTAGGGTCGTTCCTCCTATCAATATCTCGCCAATGCCATGTCTTCGACATGGACTTACATGAATTATTCCTGCCTCCAATGCCATATATATATAATATGGGCTTACATGGCTCATTCCTGTCTCCAAAGCCATATAACTGATATGGACTTACATGGCTCATTTCTCGTCCCGTCTGTCTGTCACAACCCCAATATCCTAATATTCCTAAGGTTCAAACTGGTGCTTCCTAATGCTTTTTCTCTCACACTTCGCTTTAATTCGACTTTAAATATCCTCATAAAATAAGTATATAAATTCTAGAAATTAACAATAATAATGCAAAATAAAAGAACATTGCATTTATTTATCAGAAACTTATCTCGTATGCAAAAATAGCTACTTTTACCATTTCGTCCCACAACTTGGTATTTTCCCCATTTTAGCCCGAATTTCAGTTTTCCTTGCTCTATCATTTAAAATATAGTCTAATTAGGACTCACATTATTCAAATTGACTCAAAATCATATTTTGGCAAAATTACAATTTTGCCCTAAACTTTTGCATATTTACACTTTTGCCCTAAAGCTCAGAAATTAAACTTCATCCTATTTTCTTATGTTTCATGACATGCTGGTCATTTTTCCCTTCTATGGCAGCATCAAATTCATACTCTAACAAGCACTTATGACTATTAGGTATTTTTACCAATTAAGTCCTTTTACTCGTTTTTGCTTAAAACCGAGTAGTACAAGTTGTCTAACATAATTTAAAACCTCATATTCTATCATAAAACATCAAAATAAACACATTTCACCTATGGGTATTTTTCCAAATATGAACCCTAGGTTGAATTATTACTAGCATAAGCTTAATCGAGCTACCGAGATTCCAAAAACGTAAAGAACATTAAAAACGGGGCTTGGAATCACTTACTATTGAGCTTGGAAAGCTTGAAAACCCTAGCCATGGCTTCCCCCATGCTAATTTCGGCCTCCATGAAGAAGATGAGCAAAATTGGCTTTTAATTTTGTATTTTAATTCATTTTACCCCTAAATGACCAAAATGCCCTTACTACTAAACTTTCAAAAATTCCTTCCATGTTCTAATTTTTTCCATGAACTTAAAATTGGTCAAATTTCTATTTAAGACCTCCTAATTAATATTCTAATTCAATTTTATACAAAATACTTCTAGAACACAAGTTTTGCAATTTATTCAATTTAGTCCCTAATTTCAAATTAAGTACTTTATGCATAGAATTTCTTCACGAACTTTTCACACAATCATGCAAACATATCATAGACCTCAAAATAATAATAAAATAAATTTTTCTACCTCGGATTTGTGGTTTCGCAACCACTGTTCCGTTTAGGCCCTATTTCGGGATGTTACAACAGAGGCCAACTCCAAGTCATGAGTCAGATAATTCGCCTCATGTGCCTTACGCTGACGAGACGCATAAGCTACCACCTTACCCTCTTGTATCAACATACAACCCAAACCAACATGTGATGCATCGCTGTAGACAGTAAACTCCTTCCCAGACTCCGGCTGAATCAAGACAGGACCTCAATCAGAACTTTCTTGTGCTTCTCAAAGCTCTCTTACTCTGCATCAGTCCAGTTAAATGCTACGCCCTTACGTAGCAGCTTAGTCAAGGGCACGACAATCAGTGAAAACCCCTCTACAAATCTTCAATAATACCCAGCTAGACCCAGAAAATTACAAATTTCTGACACAGTCTTAGGCTGCTTCCAATCTATAACAGCATCAATTTTTCGAGGATCAACTCTAATCCCCTCAGCAGATACCACATAAGCAAGAAACGTTACCTCACATAACCTAAATTCACACTTGTTGAGCTTGGAGTACAATTGTTTCTCCCTCAAGATTTGCAGAGCCACTTGTAGATCTTCACCATGTTCACTCTCAGTCCTCAAATACACCAGTATATCGCGATAAATACTACTACAAACTGATCCAGATAGGGTTGAAACACTCTGTTCATCAGATTCGTAAAGGTTGCCAGTGCATTTGTCAGTCCAAAAAGCATTACCAGGAACTCATAATGACCATATCAAGTCCTAAATGTCGTCTTGTACACATCGGTATCTTTAACTCTCAATCGGTGATACCCCAATCGAAGATTTATTTTAGAGAAAATTGATGCTCCTTCTAGTTGGTCGAACAACTCATCAATCCTCGATAGAGGATATTTATTCTTAATGGTCAGCTTATTCAGTTGTCTGTAGTCGATGCACATATGCATGGATTCGTCCTTATTTTTCACAAATAAGATTGGATTTTCCCACGGAGACACACTAGGCCGGATAAACCCACGGTCTAATAACTCTTGAATCTTGGCCTTAAGTTGCACTAGCTCTTTCGGTGCCATTCTGTAAGGGGCAATGGACACCGGAGCTGTACCAGGAAGGAGCTCACTCCCAAACTCCACTTCACGCTCTAGAGGTAACCCCGGTAGCTCTTCAAGAAAGAAGTTCAGAAAATCCTTCACTGTCTGGATATCTTTACCGAAGAGTCCCCAACATCTGAAACACTAACGTAGGCCAAGAATGCCTCACAACCCTCGCAGACCAACTTCTCAGCCCTTAGTGCAGGGATTACATTACTCAAATACTTCTGTCGTTCCCCAAATACCACTATCTCCTCATCGACTTCAGTTCTTAGTGCAACTCGCTTAGTGGCACAATCCAAGCTTACCCAATGTTTAGCTAACTAATCCATACCTAGTATTAAATCGAATTCTCTGAAAGGCAATTCCATAAGATCGGCCAGAAAAACAACTCCTTGTATCTCCAAGCGAACATCTCTAAACATCTTATTTATCTAAACGGACTGCCCTAACGGGCTTAGAACAGTAACCTCACTCATAGTGTTTTCAGCCATAATACTCAATATCTTAGACACAAAGCATGTTACGTACGGATGTGTAGACCCAACATCAACCAATGCAATATAAGGTATATTATAGATAAAGAACGTACCAGTAATAACATCTGGGGCGTCTCCGTCCTCTCGGCGATGTGCAACATATTCCAGTGCCGGCTGCCTCACCTCAGTATGACCAGCACCTCTGCCCGGTGCTCCATAACTATGACCCATACTATTTCCACCCCGGGTCTGACCATGGCCCCTCGATGGCTGCTGACCACCTCGCTGAACATTACCAAAACCAGTAGCTTGGACCTACTCGGGCCTCCATGGACAATCCTTGACACGGTGCTCCATTGATCTGCATCTTAGACATGCACCCATCTTTTCCAAACATTTTCCCTGATGGCGTTTCCCACAATCAACACAAAACTGCGATCCAGAAGTAGTAGCAATAGCAGGGGTCCTATCTCTGACTGGCCCATCAGGTCTGGGTCTTTTCTGAAACCTCTGAAAGGAATTTGAGCGCTCAGCATCCCTCTTACCTCTGCCTTTCTTTTTGTTCTGACGCTCAACGCGCGTCACATCCTTGATAATTTTTTCCTTATCAACTAGTGCTGCGAAATCCCGCTCCGTCTGAGGAGATATCAGAACCCTTAAACCATCTCTGAGGCCATCCTCGAACTGAACACACTGCTCGTATTCTGTTGCCACCATCCCACGTGCATAGCGGCTCAGTCGAAAAATTCGGCCTCATATTCAGCCACAGTCCTATCTCCCTGAGTTAAGTTTAAAAATTCACTTTTACGAGCATCCACATAGCTGGCACCCACATACTTAGCCTAGAAAGTAGTCTTGAAAAACTCCCAGGTCAAACGATCGGCTTGAGCGCCCTCTTTGATAGTAAGCCACCACTAGTATGCCTCGTCTCTCAACAAAGATACTGCACCTTTGAGCTTTTGATCAGGGGTGTAATCAAGACCATCCATGATCCTTTCTGTGGCCTCAATCCAATATTCAGCCACACTAGGGGCAACTCCAGTAATACCCCTGAATATCTCTGCCCCATTAGACCTGAGTCGTTCCGTAACCGACCCTCGGCCCACATTACCAGTACCAGGCCCAACGACCCTTTCTAGAATCCTCAACATTGCTTGGGATAGTGCATCGTCCCCAACTACTTGATTTTGACACCCTGTCTCGACCGTAGGTGAAGTTGGTGCCTCTCTAACTTCCTCATTAGGCTAGTGTCTAGAAGACAAAGACCCAGCCCGAGCACTTCCACAGCTTCTACCGCAGCCTCTTCCATGAGTACCTCTAGTACTCATTATCCACTCGCGCTTTAATCTATTTTAAAATTTTTATGCTAGTTAGTTTATTGTTCTAGTGTTTATTATAAATTTCTTATGAACAATATTATCTAAAAGTTTATTTTCGCAGTTCGCAGTCTTACTACAGTTCGTAGTCTATCCAACTAAAGAGTTTCAATACAGTTTTACTACCTAAGTAGTTTCAATAATAATAGTATTCTTTCAAAAATAATAATCAGAAGACTTACAGGATCAGTACGGAAACTCGGTGTACCACTTCTTCAGTAAAAACATAAACCCAAATAATCTCTTTAAACCATTTTAAAACAACATTGTTGAAATTTTCACGTTTTTGAAAAACCCAAATCCACAATTGAGTTTTGTAACCAGGCTCTGATACCAAAAAGGGAGGTTAATGATGATTTTAAAATCTTTTATACTAGGGAATCTAATATCCTTATGCATGACGATAATCAATAACACCCCAAACCTGGCCTAAATGTTATGGTCGAATCTGCAATGTCACATTGGAGTGTTTTTCCAAAACACAAGTACTATGAAAATCCGCTCTATATAAAACTTCTTTAAGTTCTCAAGAAAAGTTTAGAGCGTTTGGTTCATTGTAAAAGTTCAAGTTGGTTTAGCAAAGTATTAATTATATGAGTTTGTTATTAATCTTAAAAACGGTGTTGGTTGCGGAAGCTTTCAAAAAGTGTTACGTAAGCGTGATGTGTTCAGGAAATCATTTGCTTGTAATTACTTGAAAATCTGAATCCTATTACTAACAATATAAAATAAAGTACATAAAATCCCAAAATCAAAATAAAAATTAAAAAGGAATTATTACATAATGGAAACCCAAAATAAAATCTTAAATAAATTATTAAAAGAAACTACGTCGAGTGGCCACCTCTGAGTTCCCCGTCGCCTCGATCTGATTAATCCTGGGCATTTCCTGCACAGATAAGAGATGGGTGAGTTTATGAAAACTCAATGTGCAAAATCTCATAATAGTAAACAATCAAAGTAAATACAATTTGGGCCTAAGCCCTTTCAGTTTCAGTTAGGGGACTTAGCCCCTTTTTAGTAACAGTAGCAATCTGGGCCTGAGCCCTTTCTCAGTACAGTATGCAAACAAAGAGTCCTACCCAATCCATCCGCTACACACCATCTCCGTACCAGCCCTACACACCATGTGGGGATAAATTTGACCCACCCAACCCTACACACCAAGTCGTACCGATTCTGTACTAAAACAATATTTGCAGCACAGCTGCCAGTAATAGGCTTATATCCTTTCAGTACACTTCCTCCAAATCATATATCCCACTCCATATAATGCAACATAAAATCATACACTATGCAAAAATGTCATGCTCAAAAACAGTCATACATAATACAGGGGTATTTCAATAAATTTACCTCATAGAGGTATAATGGTCATTTCATCAGTATGGGGTCTAAGTGTACTTGCCAACCCAACAGTAGGTCCACAGTCGTCTTGAGCGACCCGTGCAACCTTATTAATCAGTCTGTGTTAATGGGCCTATAGCCTATATTGCGAGCCCATATTGGCCCACACCCTTGTTGGCCCACATAGCCCCAAAAATGACCTCAGCCATGTAGTTCACACAACCTAGCCCACAATTTAACACATTTGATTTAATTTTCTCTGCGTGGGGCCCACAGGGCATTGAGCCGACACTGCCCAGTTCGGCCCAGAACGGCCAAATGCCATTTTGGCCCATGAAATCGCTCATGGCCATCTCGTCGACATCACGGCCTCGTTTTACTACTAGGCCTACCACATGGGCGGTCACATGCCCATGTGAAGTCAACAGTACACTTCTCAGTTTTATGGCTTTTGTCGTTTAACAGTGTTTGTAGTGTGAGTGCACACACCTGTTTGGATTCTAAATGCGCAACCCCTCCCGTAATGAACTGCACCTAAAACCAATGACCATTCCACAACTAAAGTTAGATACGATTGAACCTAACTCAAAACAATCGATTTACAGAAATTTTAATACCTTACTGCTCCAAACGGACGTAGTCTACCACTCTGAAGATAAACCCCGCTCGATATGATTAATAGCTGCCAAAACCCCATTTGGTAAAATCGAATATTAGGAACTAAAGAAAGAACAAATAAATATAACCCAACACTTCCAACCGATTGAAGCAAAAGCTTCCATCCCTACCGAAGACTTACGACTTCAAATTGCGAAGCACAGAACCAATCCGTCTAAGAACAAGAAATCAGTAGGAAGAAGGAAATTTGTCTGAAAATAAAAGATAGGGAGATAGTGGTTCAAGAAGAGAAAGGGAGGAAACGATGCATAGATAATTACAACCTAAAAACAGAATAAATAGGGCAGAGGCTTACCTGAAATGTTGGGCCATAGAAAGGACGATTGAATGGAGGGAAAGATGCAGTATGCGGCCAAACTACAAAGTGAAAAGAGTTTAGAATAGGAAGGGTTCAGGGAGAAAAGAAAAAGAATAACTGGGCACTTACCAAACCGAAACAAAGAAACATGGAAAGCACTGGTGAGGTATTCGGCCAAAGTGACTTAGTGCCAGAGAAAAGAAAAGCAAAGGTATATGGTGGATGAAAATGTTGGAAAAGAACAACCCAAAAGACCAAAATAATTAGAACCCCTAAATGATACCAAACTGTCCCACAATTGAACACAAACAAAACAGTCGAAACCAACAGATGGTAATTCAGCACCAAGGAGAAAGAATTAAAAAAATGACCAAACTCTCAATGATTGACCAAAAACCAAAAATTGCCAATAAAGAGAGTCCATAATTGGCACACCCTCTTCCACTCCCTTCAAACTCCTAAATTCTTTCTCCTTATCGCTCTGAAAATCCCTCAAGCATATCCCTCCTATCCAAATCCTTAATAGCCAAAATCCCTTCCAACAACTCTCTAGAATCCAGCCACACTCCATACACTCCTCAACACCCCAATTTCAGTCCAATTACAACACTTCCCCAGTGCCAATAGCAAAGCAAATTAAAATATTCTTCTATGTTGCCAAGCCTCGAACTCTGAATCTCCTAGAACACTCCACACACCCTCAACCACTAGATTAGTAGATTTTTTAATGACACCTCTTAACCCCTTTTTATTTAAGAGGCCTGCTAACTAGAGCTAGGGTTTATTCATGTAAAAGCACAAATTTTGCTCAAGCCAAAGCTTGAACCCCCGACTTCCCAGATACCCATAGAGCACTAAACCACTAAGCCAGACATACTTTCACTTGGCAAACATAAAATAATTTTAACAAGGTTTTCGAGATTTGGGGCATTACAGATAATGAATATGTTTGTGTTGACGATTTGTGAGGAATAAAGATGTTTTTTACTAATTGTAATTAAATGATAAAATGGTTTGAGTTTGAACTTGATATATATTTGAATTAGTTAATAAATTGATTTATTATGTTTTGATTGTGAAATGAATAGATCGATTATAAATTGGGAAAAAGGAGATAGTTGTGGAATAATCATCTGCGGCTTGAGGTAAGTTCGTATGCTAATAAACATACTTAAATTGTTTTATAAATGCTTATTTATTATTAAATTGAATTGAATGCTGAATGCTCATGATTATGAGCAGAAATCGACAAAGTTACGATGTCCGAAAGTCTAGTACGAACCTTAGGAATATTATAGGATACAAATGTCATGACATTAAGATTTTCGAGATGTGATTACATGTAAGACCATGTTTAGGACATTGGCATTGTATTATGATTACGTGTAAGACCATATCTGGGACATTGGCATGTTATATGATTTCGTGTAAGACCATGTCTAGGACATTGACATCGATATGAGATTCGTGTAAGACCATAGCTGGGCTATTGGCATCGATATACTATAACATGGGATATGGCATTGTATGAGTTATACGAGATTTCCAAGTATCCTATGTGATTCCGAATGGTTCAATGGGCATAGTCAAGACAAGAATAAAAGTATGATCTAAATAAGTAATAAGGGTACATACAAAACTTATGTGAGAAACGAATGAAAGTGGTGAGTTCGTATTATATCATGTGTATGAAATGAGAAAGATTTGTGTATAAATATGTTTTATGCCAAAATGAGTTTATTTGGCTATATGGAGGTATGAATTAGATGTTAAATGAGGCATGAGTTATAGTTGTTTAACTAATTATTCATATAGCACATAGTGTATGAAACACCGTTATTTGATGATATTTCACATCATTCACTTAGCTAAAGAAAAGGTGATGAATATTGAATTGAATAAAGTTTATATATATAGTTGTTTATGCATATGAAAATGTGAATGAATTGATAAGAAGTATTCAAACCATATGTGTTTAGAATGAATAAACTCATGAAAATTGTGTATGAAATCGAGATAGAATGGTGAAAACATATGAAATATATCATGTTTTAAGTAATTGTTTAAAATATGGTTATTTAATAATATGAGTTTATTACCATACGAGCTTACTAAGCTTACTAGCTTACTTTGGGTTTTTTTTAAGTTTATAGAGTTTCGAAGGCATGCTCGGGTTGGAAGTCGTCAGAGATCTCATCACACTATCCAGCTATGGTTTGGTACTTATAAGCTTTGTGATATTGGTTATATGGAATTTATAGGCTTGAGTCTTTTTTATAAGGTTTTGGTGATGTATTTGGCCATTTTATATGGCTTATTAATGACTTATGTTTGATGTGTAATTTGCCTTGTATAGTTGCATAATTTGGTATGGCTGGTGATGGTTTAAGATGATCATTTAGTCATTTGGTATATGATGAGTATTTACTTATGAAAAGCATAATTTTGGAACTGTTAAATGAATGGCTAATAGATGATTTATGAGTCAAACTTTGGTATATGATTGAATAGGTGAGTAATGAGGAATGAATCATGCTAGTTTGGTATGTGTTTAAATGTATATATGGTATTGATTTGAGTATATGAATGCTTGATTTTGAAATGGCTTATAATGTGTATTGAAATAGTTGTTTTGGGTGCCAAATTGAATGTGAGTAAGGTTTTATATGCATGCTTTAAGGTGATTGAATATAGGTGAGGAAAAGTGGCTTAAAACAAGCCTAATTTCGCCCCACACGATTGAGCACACAGGCGTGTGTCTCGACCGTGTGTCTGCTATAACTTAGTTAAACAAGTCAGATAGTTACACGGCTTTGACAAACAAACATGTCAATTGGTCGTGGGTGGCACACAGGTTAACACATGGGCATGTGGTTAGCCGTGTGGCCAAGTTAGTATGTATACCCTATTTTCACACAGCCTGAAACATGGGCATGTTTGGTGGCCATGTGAGGCACACGGCTTTGTTCACACGGGCGTGTGAACCCTATATGCATGAAAATTTTCTAAGTTTCCTAAAGTTTTCAAATGTTATCAGTTTAATCCCAAACCTCTTCCAAGCATGTTTTAAGGTCACGTAGAGCCTTATAAGGGGTAATGTGATTTTGTTTGATTGATGTTTATGCGATAATGGATTTACGTGTGAGAAATGTATGATGCATATTGTGATTGATCGGTAATGCCTCATAACCCTATTTCAGCGAAGAATACGGGTTAGGGGTGTTACAGTTTGCGTTTACACAATATGATTTATGTTATTATTAGAGTATGTTGAATATTTATTCACTGTGTTATGTTAGCTTCCGGTAATGCTCCGAAGCCCTAATTTGGCAATGGATATGGGATAAGGTTGTTACGTTAATTCTAGATCATCTGAATGAAACATTACTATAAATGAAGAATTCTTCTCTAGTTGAGGCTGGAGTAGATACCTAATTTAACTAAATAATTTTGATGCGTTCCTGTAATAGTTTCACCATTAGTAGTACCATTACCGAGAAATTCCTATCAAATTACCTGTCGAAACATAACTGAAAAATCCAAATCATCAGGTTCCATATACATTTGATAATTCAAATTTTTAGCTAAAATTCATAAGTTTCATAATAGACTCTCAACTGATAAACATTCCATTTCATGAAAAGCTTCAAACAATATCATTTAAATACAAGTGTGATAGCTGCTACTGTCAAGACGATTTTAACCCATGGCAACATTTCCCGATTATCACTAACTTGGTTGATATATCCCTATATCATGTCTTCTACAATATGAATATCCCCATTCTGACTATCCGTCTGTTTGCCCATGAATTCGAAAAATTTATTCCTGAATCTAGAGATGAACTCAAATACATACAACTCAACTAACACTTCAACTGTACAATCCGTTCTGACTCAAATAAATGAGTCAATCTTATCAACCTGATAGTAACAATTCAAAATAATTCTTTCTTCTTATTGTCAAGATATTTCAGACATACAATCTATCGTAATTCCCTCAAAATACCAACAAAAGATCATCACAAACTGTATTAACTCATACGAAATATGACTTCCAGTTTTGACTTGTTGAAATAATTTGAGATTACCTGAGTAATGAGAACTAATATGCGGAGTTAAGCTCGATCTTCCACCATCTATACTTTTGTCATTATCTATCCCCTTTATGAAAGCTAGAAATGGGATACATAATGAAATTATTTCAATTATTAACATCGAAGCTTTGAACCATACTAGAGCCACAACCATTAGATGAATTAGAAGGATTATTTTGCTCCTTCCGCAAATACCTTCCCTCAGATGGACCACTGTGCTCTAATAAGATAGATGCTACAACTGTATAGCTAAAATAATGCCTCAAGTACAAATAATGCACCCCAAAGTAAATGAGGAAAAACCCAATATAGTTCCAACAACAACAAGTGTAGCAACACGACCTCTATAAAGCTGAGATATGTATCAACATGCTCCCATGATCTAGCCAAGAATGATAATTGTAACATATATAATTATCTCAAGCCAATATATATCCTTTACAAATGAACCATATTGGATAGAGTAGACAATAAGAGCATTAAGAAAGCTGAGATAAAGAAGTCTAAGATGTAAAGATCTACTGAATTTCCAAGACTATAGTCCCTTTTTATACTATCAGAATATACAAATTATGAACCTTCCGGGCATACTCGTCCACATGAAGACCATGCGACATAATAATAACATAATGATTTCTAAATAAATGATGATACCATAAAGAAAATCTAGAAGAAGAATATCACTCAGGCACACTAGAATCAGTTGTGACATAAACAACATAATTTCACGTACATGAAGCACAGAAACAACCAGTAGAAGTAGAAAATAACAAAACATGTGTTTGCCATCGAATCTTCTATTAAAATATAATTTAATAGAATGCCAAAAATAGAGCAATGTTGATCACTAATCAGTTAAACCAACAATACCTTTGCTTACCATCATGACTATCTAACATCCCCAGACAATAAGAACCACATCTGGAGATAAAAGAATCGCATATGCCATTAAAGATAAAAGAATACATAAAATATCTAGATGAGATGATTGTAAGATACTCAACCATAATGATTGCATTTAGATGTATATACAATTCAAACATTAGTCCACTGTCCACTAAAATCATCGGTAATCTCACATTATTCTGTTCCACTAAAGTAATCAATTCAAAAGAAATCCCGGTTAACCCGTTCTTTACATACCATACCTAATAAAGTTAATTACCAGTGAATAACTAATTCTTTAAATAGTTATAGTCTTAAAAAAGATATATTATTTCATCTAGAACTCTCTGTATTTGCTAACTAACTCTTAGCTCTACCCACATTATAACTCACTCAACCATTGAACTCTTCAACTCCACTTTTAGAAACTTAATCAACATAAATCTTGTAAATATTCTATTGTAAAAGACTTTATGAATGAAGGGGTTGAGATCGTAAAGCAACTAAATTTGATTCTCATATATACACATAAAACATAGCTTTTATTATCAATATAACATTATGAATCTCTACTCTAATCTTTATGAGTTTCTGCTCATCATTAGCAACCTTCTATTCAAATACTTGAGTATTTCTTTTAGCATTATCTGAATTAGATCATTTGGAAACATCTCTCTCTATAAGTGAAAAAAATCCCATCAGAGTTAGGAGCCATCACACTATCACAGGTTATATAATGGCATGTATTTCTAGACTCCATGCATGCTACGTTCAGTTTGAGAACCAACTAAACCGTAGCTCTGATACAACTAAATTTAACACCCCTAACCCGTATCCGTCGTTATATTAGGGTTAGGGAGCATTATCATACAATCGAGTACATTTAAACTTAATATCATTCAATAACAAAATCAAATCATAAACTAATCATAAACATACATACTGTCCCTAAATCGATCCCTTGAGGCAATAGAAACACCATTAACAATTTGGGACCAATTTAAAATCATTTGAAAAGTCTAGGAAAAAGTCATAAAAATTTGGAAATAGGGGTCACGCAACCGTGTGGCCAGGTCGTGTGCCTCACACTACTAAGACACACGCCCGTGTCTCAGGGCATGTATCCTTCGAACTAGGGACAAAAGGCTATGTCCCAACCCGTGTCCTCACCCGTGTAACTCTCTAAGTAAGGTCACACGATTGTGTCACACGCTCCTGTGTCTGGCCACGTAACTCTCTGACTTGCACCCTAAAGAAATCATCATATAACACACGATCATGTGTCTCACACAGCTAAGTCACATGCCCATGTCTCAGGTCATGTAGACCTAAATCTACCTAAAATCAAACCATTTCCAGTCCATATCATACATGACCTTTCAACCTATTTAAGCATACTTCAAGGGAACCTAAACATTACCAACCCATACACCAAAATGCCATTTCAAAGTCCTAATTTAACTAACCGATGTGTCATTCAAAGACACAACATATGCATCCAAACATCATCTATCTAACATGTCAATATTTTCTTATTTCAAGCATGAATACCTAACTTCATTATATAACTTGATCACAACACAAAAGACTGTTTCCAAACCATCATTATCATACCATATGACCATGCACATCAAGTACCTAACATATTCATAAGCTACATGTCACTTATCAACTTTGTAACAGCCTGTTTTTTAGTGATGTTAGAAATAGTGGTTTTGGGGCCACAAATCTAACGAGTAAGTTCATAAATATTATTATTTAATATTTACAAGTTAATTATGGTTTTTAAAATGTTTTTGATATGGTAATTTATGCTATTCGAATGGTAATTTATGGTTTTCATAAACTTCGTAAATAATTTTATAAATATTTACGGAGTGTCATTAAAGTGGTATTAAAGTTTCGTTAAAAAATTTTAACGTTTCGATAGCTAATTAATTAAAAAGGACTAAATCGTAAACGATGTAAAATTTGATCACTATTTGATTCGAGTGATTAAATGGTTAATTGAATAAAGGAAAGGGGACTTAAATGGTAATTGGACCATTCAAGGAGTTAGTGAACAACTATAGATATGAAATTGGTGTAACACCCTAACTCATATTCGTTGCCAGAATAGGGTTACAGAACATTACTAGAGTTACAATTCAAAGGGCAAATATTTCAAACATTTCAATAAACATAATAAAACCAAGTAAAAACTGTAACACCCCTATCCCATAACCGTCGCCAGAATAACTAAGGGGCATTACCAGATAGACAGAACATTACAGACCAATACAGAATCATAGATATCACATAATATTAATGCATAAGCAAATCAACAATTCAACCCTTATAGAGGTGTCCAAGACTTAAGACATACTTTTAGAAAAGGTCGGAACTAAACCGAACACATCCAAAATTTTTAGAACTTAGAAAAAAAATTCAAATCTGTTGAGGTCACACGCTCGTGTGATCAGGCCGTGTGCCTTACACGGGTACCAGACACGCCCATATAATCCAGCCTTGCCAAAACAGAGTATATATACAGACTTTTACACAAGGCCAATAGACACGCGCTTGTGCTATGGTCGTGTGAAACTTAGCTAGCTACTGACTTAAGCCCACGGCCATATGACACACCCGTGGTCCCTGACCGTGTGGCACAATGCAGGCTTGGTTTAAGCCAACTTGCCACCCCTTTTTGGGTCATTCCAACAAGCAATATTAAACAACATTTATACCAAAATTTTCAGCCAATACAATGCTCAAAACATGCTTCATTATAACTAAATCATCATCATTCACTAACCTATTCAAATCCATACCAAAACAGATTAAAAATCTTATTACAACAACATGCCAAAATGCTCATTTCATAGCTCACTTATTGCACCTTCTAGTTCATGCCTAAACTTACCATTTCCTCAACTTGGCATTTTTCAAAATGAGCACCAAATAAAAGGCCATATAACCATTACAAGCATACACAATTTGGCACCACAAACCATTTACCAAAACTAAGCACAAACATACATTTGCTAGCCAACTCTCATGGCATAACATATATACATAACAAAGCCTAAATACATAGACATTCTAGCCTATACATGCCATACTTAAAAATATTTACACTTTCAAAAATATCAAAATGAGTTCAATAGTATGGTGACAATCCCCGACTATCCCCAAGCCTTTATTAGCTACGATAACTGTAAAACAGACAGAAATCACACAGAGTAAGCTACAAAGAGCTTAGTAAGACAAATACAACTAGCATAGCTATTAAAGCATATAAAGTAAAAGTCAATAGAAAGAATTCACAACCATTTCACAGAGTAATTCATGAGCATAACCATGCTCATTTGCTTGTATACATGTCATGTTTCATTTCCATGATTTCATACATACTTCGCATTCATTATTTCATAGAAACAGATTCTTTCATATTCAGAAATTTAGTACGATACAAACGTACCTGTATAGAGTATACATTTCATATATTCATTCCCATATCTCGTACTCTATCATCAGATGGTTCAGAAACGATACAGATACTCATGAACTGGTACAATGCTGACGTCCCGGACGTGGTCTTACATGTAATTCAATATCGATGCCTCTATCCCAGATAGGGTATTACACGAAATCAGATACGATGTCGATGTCCCAGACATGGTCTTACACATAAATCTCAAATCGAGGCCTGTGTCCCAGACACAGATATCTTAGATCGATTTCAACATTCCTTTAGTAACATACAGAGCTTTTCAGATACTAGCATATTATCGGAATTTACACGAAATTCATTCATCAGGCTCTCACAGCCATCCAATACAGATTATAACTAGTAGATACATCATTCAATCAATTTAACATGTAATTGTATTTTGACTTACCTCGTACGGATTTTGGGCGAAAACGAGTTGACTATTCAACTATTTTGGACTTCCCTCGATCTAAGTCCGATTTTCTTTGTTCTTGATCTAATACAATTCAAATTCAACCATTCAATCATTCATTTCATTCAAAATAATCCATGAACACATATTTAGGGCACTTTGCATTTTAGCCCTTACATTTTCACACTTTGACAATTTAGTCCATTTTTCACAAAATCACAAATATGCAAAATTCACTAAGACTATAGCTTGGCCGAATATACATAGCTTCTATACAAGCCCAAATAACATATTTAATTCACAAATTAGTCCTTCAAAACCTTATTTTCACAAATTAGCCCACATAGCTCTATTCCATCAAAAATTCAAGAACAAAGCATGATAATCTCACATATATCTTTCATAATCCATATAAAAACACTACAAAACTCATATAATCATTAATGGCACATTTCGTAATATTCAAAAGAAGCAGAAATTTAGACATGGGTTTTGAAGAACACGAAGCAACGATCACAGAAACGTAAAAATTATCAAAAACGGACCAAAGTACATACCTAAATTTTCCAAGATTAATGCCGAACCCTAAATGACTATGAAAGCTTTATTTTCTTTCTTCACATTCAGCTAGATGATGATAATGGAAGAAAAAATGACTATGAAAACTCATATAATCATTAATGGCACATTTCATAATCTTCAATAGAAACAGAAGTTTAGACATGGGTTTTGAAGAACACAAAGCAACGATCACAGAAACGTAGAAATTATTAAAAACAGACCAAAGTACATACCTAAATTTTCCAAGATTAATGTCGAACCCTAAATGACTATGAAAGCTTTATTTTCTTTCTTCACATTTGGCTAGATGATGAAAATGGAAGAAGAAATGGCTTTTATTTTATTTAACTTATACTTAATTGTCAAATACCAATTTTACCCTTTATTAAACCATATAAAAATCACGTAATGGATGGTCATTATTGTCCATTAACCTTAGTTATGGCTTAATAACATCATAAGGACCTCTCATTTAATAAGACAAGTCAAATAGACACTTTTAACATCTAGCACACAGCTTTTACATTTTACGCGATTAGGTCCTTTGTGCAAAATCAAGCACAGAAACAGACAAATTAAATCACAGAAACTTCACAGATATAAATTCACATATCACAGAAACAGAAAATAATATTAAAATATTTTTTAGACTCAAATTTGTGGTCCCGAAACCACTATTCTGACTAGGGTCTAAACTGGACTGTTATAATTCTCCCCCCTTAGGGATTTTCATTCCCGAAAATCTTACCGTTAAACAGATTCAGATATTGTTGTCTCATCACATCTTCAGACTCCCACGTGGACTCTTCAACACCGTGTCGATGCCACATCACTTTAACTAATGGAATTTTCTTATTTCGTAACTCTTTAACCTCACGAGCTGAAATACAAATCGACTTTTCTTTATAAGTCATATCAGAATGGATTTCAATATCAGACGGAGAAATTACATGCGAAGGGTCAAATCTGTATCGCTGAAGCATCGATACGTGAAATACATTATGAATCTTTTCTAATTCAGATGGTGCCTCAATCTATAAGCAACCGGCCCAACTCGCTCAATGATTTCATACGGTCCAATGAACCTCGGACTCAACTTATCCTTTTTACCAAATCGGAACAGTTTCTTCCACAGAGATACTTTCAGAAACACTTTATCACAGATCTCAAATTCGATATCTTTTCATTTTAAATTCGCATAAGATTTTTGACGATCAAAGGCAGCTTTCAGACTATCTCGGATTACTTTCACTTTACTCTTACTCGCTTCTTTTATCGATCAATCATCAGAATCTTATTCTCACTGAGCTTAGACCAGTATAACGGAGTTCTGCACTTTCTACCGTATAAGGCTTCGTATGGTGCCATTTTAATGCTCGATTGAAAACTGTTATTATAAGCGAATTCAATCAAAGGTAGATATTGTTCCCACGTACCTTCAAACTCAAGAATGCAACATCTCAACATATCCTCAAGTATTTGAATAATCCGTTCAGATTGACCATCGGTTTGCGGATGAAAAGTAGTGCTAAAATGCAACTTAGTACCCAAAGCATCTTGCAATTTCCTCCAGAACCCCGATGTAAATCTCAGGTCTCTATTGATACTATCGACAATGGCACACCATGCAATCTCACGTTATAAAAAATGTACAACTTAGCTAGTTTATCGAGTGAGTAATCAAATCGAATTCGAATAAAATGAGCTGATTTCGTCAAACGATCAACTACAACCCAAATTGCATCTTTCTTTCTCGGAGACAGAGGCAAACCCGAAACAAAATCCATGGTCACTCAATCCCATTTCCACTCTGGAATCATAACCGGTTGTAATAACCCAGATGGTATTTGATGTTCAGCTTTAACTTGCTAACAGATTAAACATTTAAAAACAAAATTAGAGATATCTCTTTTCATTCCCAGCCACAAGTATAGTTGTTTCAAATCGTTATACATTTTCGTACTTTCTGAATGTACAGAAAATCTACTACTGTGAGCTTCACTCAAAATCGTCTGAATTAACTACAAATTTCTCAGAACACAAAGTCTATTTCTGAATCTCAAAAAATCATCAACATCAACTTAGAATTCAGAATCACACTGAGCTTATTTTGCTATTAATTCATTGTCAGATTTCTGAGCCTCGCAGATCAATTGTATAAATAAGGGTTTTGCTTTCAATTCGGCACAAACCAAAATATCATCAGACAATGCTAAATGAGCGTTCATCGCACACAATACAGACAATGATTTCTGACTAAGAGCATCTGCTATCACATTTGCTTTGCCTGAATGATAATCAATAACCAGCTCGTAATCTTTTGACAGTTCTAACCATCTTCCCTGTCATAGATTCAAATCTTTTTTGCGTCATCAAATACTTTAGACTTTTATGATCAGAAAATACGTGACATTTCTCACCAAACAGATAATGACACCAGATCTTTAAGGCAAACACAATAGTAGCTAACTCAAGATCGTATGTCGGATAGTTCTTTTCATTCGGCTTTAACTGTCTCGCAGCATAAGCAATGACTTTTCCTTCTAGCATTAAAACACATCCCAGACCAATCCATGAAGCATTACTATAAATCACAAATTCTTTACCCGATTCAGGTTGTACTAATACCGGAGCTTCAGTCAACAAAGTCTTCAACCGATCAAAACTGTCCTAACATTTTTTAGACCACTCAAACTTCTCATCTTTCTGGAGCAATTTTGTCAATGGAGTTGCAATCATCGAGAAACCTTTTATGAATCTTCTATAGTAACCAGCAAGTCCTAAAAAACTACGGACTTCAAATACATTCCTCGGAGGTTTCCAATCCAAAAAAGCTAAATTTTTGCTCGAATCTACCCTAATACCAGAGGCTGATACTATATGACCCAGAAAACCAACTTCTCGCAGCCAGAACTCACACTTACTGAACTTTGCATACAACTGTTTATCTCGTAAAGTCTGTAGCACTATTCTTAGATGCTCAGTATGTTTGGACTCATCACGTGAATAAATTAATATGTCATCAATAAATACCACAACAAATTGATCTAAATACAATCTGAAAATTCTATTCATCAAATCCATAAAGATAGCAGGTGCATTCGTTAATCCAAAAGGCATAATTAAAAATTCATAATGCCTGTACCTCGTTCTAAAAGCAGTTTTCAAAATGTCAGGGTCCTTTACTCGCAATTGATAGTAACCCGATCTCAGATCTATATTTGAAAACACAGTAGCACCATTCAACTAATCGAATAAGTCATCAATTCTAGGCAGAGGATATTTGTTCTTTATAGTCACTTTGTTAAGCTGACGGTAATCAATACACATTCTCATTGTGTCATCTTTCTTTTTCACAAATAGAACCGGAGCACCCCAAGGTGAAAAGCTTGGTCTAGCAAATCCTCGATCAATTAATTTTTGCAACTGAGACTTTAATTCTTTTAGTTTAGTCGAAGCCATTCTGTACGGAGCTATCGAAATAGAAGTTGTACCAGGTACCAATTCAATGCTAAATTCTACCTCTCTAACTAGAGGTAATCCCGAAAGTTCTTCAAAAAACACATCAGGGAACTCACAGACAACAGGTACAGATTCAATTTTCTTATCATTCACTTTCGAGTTATCATTCACTTTCGAGTCTAACACATAAGCTAAGTAGGCTTCACAGCCTTTCTTCACATATTTCTGTGCTTTCATTGCAGATATTATAGCTGGTAGTCTATTCAAATCACTAGACTCAATTCAAATTATCTCATCATTCTTACACCTTAAATCAATGAGTTTTCATTTGCAATTCACAATAGCATCGTGCAAAGTTAACCAGTCCATTCCCAGAAGTATATCAAATTCGTCGAAAGGCAAAAGCATCAGATCAGCAGGAAAACAGATATCTCAAATCAATAACGGGCAATTCTTGTAAACTTTATCAACCAAGACACTTTTGCCTAAGGGGTTTGATACTCTAATTACGAATTTAGTAGACTCTACAAGCAAAGTCTTACTATATGATAAACCATAATTTATACATATTTTTATCCCTTGCTTAACACGTTTATGAATGATTTCTCCTTAGATTTGGTGAATTTGATGCTCATAATCCTTTAATTTCATGTTTTATACTTAGGTGAGCATAGGAGGATGAAAAGAACGAGAAACGGGCCAAAAATAGAGAAAACGGGCCGACAAGGGAAAACAACACGGCCTAGACTTCCTCACACGAGCAGAACACACGCCCGTGCCAATCTAACAGGCTCGGCCACGGCCTAAATCAACATCCGCATGGGCATGTTGATATCTCAGCCTCGACCACGGCCTGAAGTAATCACACACGGGCATGTCCCTGTCGAACCCTAGCTAAGTTCTATTCAAAAAAGGGCAAGTTTGAGGGTTTGGAGGCCTTCTAAAGCCTATTTAAGCACCCTAGAGGAGGACTAAAAGGGGGACGAAGAATAGAGAGTAAAGAATTACTCCAAGGAAGCCGATTGATTCATCTCAGAAGCCGGATTCATCATCAAGACTGAAGATCTCTCCTCAATTTCCCTTCAGGAGTTTTGGGTTTTCTTTATGTTTTGTATTCTTTATTATTCTGAGATGTTTTCTTATTTAGTTATGAGCTAAAACCCCTAAATACCTAAGGGGGATGAAACCTAAGACGAATTTTTTTATTATTTTCTGAATCGTATGATAAATATTTAACTTGTTCTTAATTATGTGTTCTTAATTCTTGTTTTGGTATTTCTGGATATCGATTCAAGTTACTGCTCTTAGTTGGAGGATGAATAGTCCCTGGGTAAGAGTGACTTTGTCATAATTAAGTGGAGTTGATTGCGCGCCTAGAGATAGGGTTACAAGATTTTGTCGGATTAGGGTGAAACCTAATAAGGGGATCCATAGATCGAGTTAATAGAAAAGCCTCAATTATTCAACCCAGAGATTAGACATTATTAGTCTTGAATAGGGATAATAACATAACTTAGGGATCTCTACGGAACAAGTTAAATGAATAAATCGTCTGGTTCGGAGCCAGAATAACAAGTAAAGTCTAGGTGGAATTTTCCTTAGGTATTGTCCTAAATCAATCGTTTTTCGCAAAAGTAATCCCCCAATTCTATTTTCTGCAATTCTTAGTTTAGATAATTAGTTAGTTAAAACAAACCCCTTTATTCTTAGGCTAGATAATAAAAAGACGGTTATTACTAGTACTTTTAGTCCTTTGGGTTCAACAATCCAGTTTTGCTAAAGCTATACTACTATTCGATAGGTACACTTGCCTACATCGTGATAATAGTTAGTTTCAAAAATGATTAATTATAAATTTATAAAACTTATCACAAAAAATCACGATCATTATGCACTAAATTCATACAGATATAAGAATGTGTTGATCCAGGGTCTATCAATGCAATCACAAAAGTATCATAAAGAGTAAAAGTACCAGTAATCACATCTGGTGACGAGGCTTCCTCACGAGCTCAGATAGCATAGGTTCTGGCAGGTGCTCTGGCCTCAGATTTAACAGCAGTATCCCTAGTAGCTCTTTGACCACCACTTGCATTTCTCATATTTCTGGAAGGTCTACCTCTAGCTGAGGTGTTACTTGGTCTCGGATTCTGTACATTCTCTTACTCAGCAGGTTTAGAACAATCTCTTACAAAATAGTCTAGAGATCCACATCAAAAACAGGCTCAGTCCTTCAATCTACAATTACCCAGATGTCTTTTACCACAGTGTTTGCATTCAGGTTTCTCAGATTGGACATTCCCAACACTTGCAACAGAAGTAGCAGGAGCTCTGAAATTTGATTGCGATCTAGCTCGATCTCAGTTCGAATGTCTTACATCAGTCTTTAAACAGCTACGATCATCTCAGAATTTCTTTGACACAGACTAAAATGATCTACTCGAAGATCTCTTTCTAACATCTCTAGCTTCAAAATTAGCTTTTCTTTTCTCTTTACTTAATTTTTCAGCTTTACAAGCTCGCTCAACGAGCACTACCATTTCTTTAATCTCCAAAATCCCAACTAACAGACAGATATCTTCATTTAGTCCATCTTCAAACCTTTTGCACATTATTGCTTCATTTGATACACATTCCCGAGCATACTAGCTCAATCTCACAAACTCATATTCGTATTCAGTAACAGACATACGGCCTTGTTTAAGCTCGAGAAACTCTTTACGTTTTTTAGTGATGAATCTCTGACTAATGTATTTCTTTCAAAATTTAGCTTGGAAGAAATCCCAAGTAACCCTATCACTCAAAACCACAGATATTAAAGTTTTCCACCAATGGTACGTCGTATCTCTCAGAAGTGAAATGACACATTTTACTCATTCCTCAGGATTCAAAGACATTTCATCAAAGACTCGTATTGTATTCTCTAACCAGAATTTCGCTCTTTCAGTATTGTCATTCGTTGTAGCTCGAAACTCTTCAGCCCCATACTTTTTAATCTTATCAACTGGTGGTCTACTTAACTGAACCGGATTCACTGAGGGCATAATAGGAATTTGAGTAGGATTAACCAGGGGTGGAGGTTGTTGTACAGCCGGATTGGTTCTAATATACTGAGTGAACCAATCATTCATCATCTAATAGAAGGCTTGCTTAGCCTCACCATCATGGCTACTCGTAGCCGGTCGAGAATCAGCTTGCACCATCCCTTGCGCGGGAGCAGGCGCATTACTTTCAACATCGTCAGCTACAGCTTTATTGGGATCCATTGCTATATAAAAACACATTCAATGTCAGGATTCATCACACTATCGCAGTTTCAGATATATGGCATGTATAGCTAGACTCACATATGCTATGGTAGTCCTAAAACCGACTAAACCATAGCTCTAATACCAATAAAATGTAACACCCCTATCCTGTAACCGTCGCTGGAATAGCTAAGGGGCATTACCAGACAGACAGAACATTATAGATCAATATAGAATCATAGATATCACATAATATTAATGCATAAGCAAATCAACAATTCATCCCTTATGGAGGTCTCTAAGACCTAAGACATACTTTTAGAAAAGGTCAGGACTAAACCGAACACATTCAAAATTTTTAGAACTTAGAAAAAAATTTCAATTCTGTTGAGGTCACACGCCCGTGTGATCAGGCTGTGTGCCTTACACGGGCACCAGACACGTCCATATAATCCAGTCGTGCCAAAATAGAGTATATATACAAACTTTTACACAAGGCCAATAGACACGCCCTTGTGCTATGGCTGTGTGAAACTTAGCTAGCTACTGACTTAAGCCCATGGCCATATGACACGCCCGTGGTCCCTGACCGTGTGGCACAGTGCAGGCTTGGTTTAAGCCAACTTGCCACCCCTTTTTGGGTCATTCCAACAAGCAATATTAAATAATATTTATACCAAAATTTTCAGCCAATACAATGCTCAAAACATGTTTCATTATAACTAAATCATCATCATTCAATAACCTATTCAAATCCATACCAAAACATATTAAAAATCTTATTACAACAACATGCCAAAATGCTCATTTCATAGCTCACTTATTGCACCTTCTAACTCATGCTTAAACTTACCATTTCCTCAACTTGGCATTTTTCAAAATGACCACCACATACAAGGCCATATAACCATTACAAGCATACACAATTTGGCATCACAAACCATTTACCAAAACTAAGCACAAACATACCATTTGCTAGCCAACTCTCATGCCATAACATATATACATATCAAAGCTTAAATACATAGACATTCTAGCCTATACATGCCATACTTAAAAATATTTACACTTTCAAAAATACCAAAATGAGTTCAATAGTATGGTGACAATCCTCGACTATCCCTGAGCCTTCAGTAGCTACGATAACTGTAAAACAGACAGAAATCACACAAAGTAAGCTACAAAGAGCTTAGTAAGACAAATACAACTAGCATAGCTATTAAAGCATATAAAGTAAAAGTCAATAGCAAGAATTCACAACCATTTCACAGAGTAATTCATAAGCCTAACCATTCTCATCTGCTTGTAAACATGTCATGTTTCATTTCCATGATTTCTTACATACTTCGTATTCATTATTTCACAGAAATAAAGTCTTTCATATTCAGAAATTTAGTACGATACAAATGGACCTGTATAGATTATACATTTCATATATTCATTCCCATATCTCGTACACTATCATCAGATGGTTCAAAAACAATACAGATACTCATAAACGGGTACGATGTAGATGTCCCAGACGTGGTCTTACATGTAATTTAGTATCGATGCCTCTGTTCCAAACAGGGTCTTACATGAAATCAGATACGATACCGATGTCCCAGACATGGTCTTACACGTAAATCTCAAATCAAGGCCTGTGTCCCAAACACAGTCTTACATGATATCTCATATTGATGTCAACGTTCCTTTAGTAACATACAGAGCTTTTCAGATACTAGCATATTATCGGAATTTACTCTGAGTTCATTCATCAGGCTCTTACAGCTATCCAATACAGATTATAACTAGTATATACAACATTCAATCAATTTAACACGTAATTGTATTTTGACTTACCTTGTACAGATTTTTGGACGGAAACGAGTCGACTATTCAACTATTTTGGACTTACCTCGATCTAAGTCCGATTTTCTTTGTTCTTGATCTAATAAAATTCAAATTCAACCATTCAATTATTCATTTCATTCAAAATAATCCATGAACACATATTTAGGGCACTTTGCATTTTAGCCCTTACATTTTTACATTTGATAATTTAGTCCATTTTTCACGAAATCACAAATATGCAAAATTCACCAAGACTATAGCTTGGCCGAATATACATAGCTTCCATACAAGCCCAACTAACATATTTAATTCACAAATTAGTCCTTCAAAACCTCATATTCACAAATTAGCCTACATTGCTTTATTCCATCAAAAATTCAAGAACAAAGCATGATAATCTCACATATATCTTTCATAATCCATATAAAAACACTACAAAGCTCATATAATCATTAATGGCACATTTCATAATCTTCAACAGAAGCAGAAATTTAGACATGGGTTTTGAAGAACACGAAGCAACGATCACAGAAACGTAGAAATTATCAAAAACAGACCAAAGTACATACCTAAATTTTCCAAGATTAATTCGAACCCTAAATGACTATGAAAGCTTTATTTTCTTTCTTCACATTCGGCTAGATGATGATAATAGAAGAAGAAATGGCTTTTATTTTATTTATCTTATAATTAATTGTCAAATACCAATTTTACCCTTTATTAAACCATATAAAAATCACTTAATGGATGGTTATTAATTTCCATTAACCTTAGTTATGGCCTCATAACATCATAAAGACCTCTCCTTTAATAAGACAAGTTAAATAGACACTTTTAACATCTAGCACACAGCTTTTACATTTTACGCGATTAGGTCCTTTTTGCAAAATCGAGCACAGAAATAGACAAATTAAATCACAGAAACTTCGCAGATATAAATTCACATATCACAGACACAGAAAATAATATTAAAATATTTTTCAGACTCAGATTTGTGGTCTCGAAACCACTATTTTGACTAAGGTCTAAACTAGACTGTTACAAAAGCATACATATTATCCCTTACACGAGCCCTCGAGGCCTAAATAGATGTTTGAAACAAGTCGAGACTAAATCGGAAACTCATATACAATTTTTCAAGAAACAAGGTAAAGTTTCTACATTACAGGGGTCACACGACCAAGAGACACACCCGTGTCTCAGGCCGTGTAGACATTTGAAATAGGGACACACGGCTGTGTCCCAGCCTATGTCTTTGCTCGTGTAACTCTCTAACTTGGTCACACGGCCAAGTCACACACCCGTGTGCCAGGTCGTGTACCTTTCGAAGTAACCCCACATGCTCGTGTGCTAGGCCGTGTAACAACTTGACTTGTAACCCTTTGAAAGCTACAGGGGACACACAACACACAGCCATGTCACCTGGTCATGTGTCACACACGACTGAGACACACGCTCGTGTCTCTGCCAATGTGGACGAAAATAAGCCAGTTTACAGGCTATTTTTCTCACCCAATTTGTCATGTACCTATAACCAACATTGCATATATAACCAAGCCATAATAAGGCATCCAAATCAAGCATAAACAAGATATATACATATGGTATAACTTCATACAACCAATATGCCCTTAGGCACCTTATTGACAATATCAAAACATATACAATGTGAACACACATTGGTCAATTGATCAACAAAGGCTTGAACAAATCTATACCATATTATTTCAGTTGTTTTACCTTTCAAAAACATACCAAAAAGGTACCAATTATATCATACAAGAATTAGCTCCAAATAGTCACATAATTCATATATGTCTAGTGCACCAAAACACCATATTCATCTACACCATATTGACACTTATCATTTGCATATTTGAACTATAATACCATCATTAATGATAAAGTTATTCACATACATGTCAAACAAAACCATTATCTTATCAAAATACCAAAACTCAATCAAGTCAAATGGTCATATTCACAACAAAACATATAGGCCAACATTAGCCAAAATACCTATACATGCCATTATAACAAAAATTTAATAACTGAATATACCAAAAGAGCCAGTGGATAGTGTGATATAGCTTTGACAAGCTTCCAACCTGAACATTCTTTTGATTCACTATAAAACACGAAAAATAACATAGAGTAAGGATTTAAGCTTAATAAGTTCATATAACATAGAATATAACTTACCATTTAGTCACATATTAGGTAAGTAAATAAAGAATATCCAACACAATTTGGCCAAATGCCTAAGCATGTATTCACCAACCATGTTAGCCATGTAAAAAAACATATATAAGTCAATAATCATGGATGAACACAACAATTTATCAAGTTTCATATACATGTATCATCCATTTCATATAACTATATATCATGTAACATCATTTCTATGTATTTCATGTGTATATCTGTAATAGTTAGTATCGAACTCATATCGTTTCTTATTAGAACATTACCGTTGAACCATTTAGAATACCGTTGGATACCCGAGATAGCTTACACATAGTATGCTAGCTCATATAATTGTAATCCATTAATTCATGTACATATATGCTCATAGGAGCTGTGAATTGGTATGCTCACTTGAGCTGTAGATCAGTATACTCCCACGAGCTATAAATTAGTATGATCTCATGAACTATAAATTGGTATGCTCTCACAAGCTATGGAGTATCCACAACACATGTAGGACCTCAGGCAAATCATGTAACCCTAATGACATGTCATTTGTATCCTACGGATTCCTAAGGTTCAAACGAGGCTCGGTAATCGTCGTACATCATTGGATATATAATCAGTATATATAAATAATATTTCATAACACATGTATAATTCAATTTAAAACATATAAGCATGATTTAATTACACGAGCTTACCTTGACGAGTATACGTAGATATGAAGGCGATTAATCAGAGATTTTCCCTTTGCCCCGATCTAACTCCGTACGAAGTCTAATTGGATCTATACAAATAAATTTAACTCAATGCAATATATTTTTCATTCAATTTAACCCAAATCATATTTTGATAAAATTACTATTTTGGCCCTATACTTTTAACTTCTTTGCAAATTAATCCTTAGGTTTGGAAAATAAAATTCATACAATTTTACCCTTGCCCAAGCCTTGCCAAATATCTTATACAGTTATAGCAGCCCACACATTTCACTAATTCACAAATTATACTAGGTAGTATTTACTATTTTTCAATTTAGTCCTTATTTGACAATTTCACCAAAAATCCCTTTACAAAAGTTGTTTATCTAATAACAACCATCCATTTTCTAACATCAAACTTCACAACTCATGTACATGCATGAATGGTAAATCCTTAGCAGTTTAATATTTTCACAAATTAGTCCCCAGGCTTGCTAGATTAAGCTACAACGATCCTGACAACATAGAAATTATAAAAAAGGGACAAAAATACTCACCATGCACCCAAGGATATCATGGCCGAAGGTAGAAATCTTTAATGTTTTTATTTCCTAGAAAAAATCAGTTGAAGATGGTGAAGAAAGATGATAGCCATGTTTTATTTTTTTTAATTTATCTTTATTTACTATTTTACATTAATAACCTTTAAAAACATTACAAATTTCACTTGTACCAAGCCATGAACGTCCACTATGTTATTTCATGGTCTAATTGCAATATACTTTAAGATTCTATATCTATTTAATACCTTTACCTACTAGAACTCAACTTTTGCACTTTACGCGATTTAGTCCTTTTTATCAAATTGAGCTTGTAATCGGTAAAATTTCTTAACAAAATTTTTATAAGGTATTACTATCATGCTGTAGGAAATAAAATAATAATAATAATAAATTATTCAAATTCAAATTTGTGGTTCCAAAACCACTGTTCTGATTATACTAAAGACGGGTTGTTACAATTGGTTATTTATTTATATATTAAGCAACGTTAAAATGGTAATTTGATAAATTAAATTAAAATAAATAAAACCAAAAGTTTGTTTATCTTTATTTTTGTGTTCTTCACTGATTTTAAAAAAAAAGAAAAGGGAGCCATTTCAGACATTGATATTTCGACATGCTCAAAGCCAAATTGGTATGCCATTTTAGCCCCGTTTCTAATAATTTTTCTGTTTTTGAGATCGTTCCAACTAGGTCTAGTTAGCCTGTACCTTCGATTTTGAAACTGTTAAAGATTGTGAATGTTGCCATTGATAAATCTTTTGATTTTTTATGTTAAATGATGAATTTGAGTTATTAGTTATTCTGTGAAAGTATTTTGTTAAGTGATTTTTGATTAATTTGTCGATTAGGGACTAAATTGTTAAAATAGTAAAAATACAAGGATTTGTTGAGAAATTGTTGCATGAATGGGCTATTTTGGATGCCATGAACATTCGGTTGGCATGAGTTTGTTTTAAAAATGGTTAATTTGCATGTTTTAGGCTCAGGGACTAAATTGAATAAAAGTAAAACTTTAGGGGTAATTTTGTAAAAATGTCAAAAGTGACTAAGTTACATAAAATAAATTTTTTTACTATCTAAATTAATATATTGAATAAAATTATTAATTTAGGTCAAGATCGAGTGGAAAAATCGAAGAGAATGAAAATTTACCAAAATGCCCCTGTACTTTGACATTTCTGCAATTTGGCCAAGTAAGTTCGTATGAACTGTATTATGTATAATGTTGATTAAATTGAATGTTTTGAACCTTAGGAATATATAGGATACAAATGACATGTCATTAGGGTTACCATGTTTTGGGTGCTGGTCTTGAATTTCCTATCAATGGCTGAGTTTCGGCATTTGTTGCAGATACTCGACAGCTTGTGGAGCAACACCGTGTAGCTACGTTCCAATTGACAGCTTACGTGAACAGACCTAAGTTACCATGTTTCAGGTGCTGATCTTGAATGTCCTATCGATGGATAAGGTTTGAAATAAGTTAAGGATACTCGACAGCTTGTGGATCAGCATCGTGTAGCTTACATTCCGACTAATAGCTTGTGTGAGCAGACCCATTTACCAACTCGTGTGAGCTATAACTATATGTATGGCACACTTTGTGTGAACTTTCCTGCATATCCGGTATTATTCTAAGTGGGTCAGTGGATAGGAGAAAGGGATGAAATAATAAGGGTTCCGATTGATTTCACTACGATAATTATCGAAAGGTATGATGTACCGATGATCAAAGTATTAACATTCATGATTATGAAAAGTATGATTTAAGTGATATTATGTTTATGTACCATATCTTACCATTTGATGATATTGCTAAGTTATGTGTTTAATCACTAGTTTGTGGCTAAGGTTAATGTTATGTGTTATGCAAATAAAATGGTAATTGTTCAATATGAACCAAGACATGTATGTATGAAAGACTTTGAGAGTTACATGGAAAATATGTTATGTTGAGATGGATGATAAATCCAATTGAATCATGCTCAAGTATAATGGATATCCATGGTAAATTCATATGAATAATGTTTAAATGAACTAACATGTGTTGTTGATGGGCTTAGGCTTATGCCAAGCTTGTCGATATAATTAATATTTGTGATTATGCTTGTACTATGCATATGAAATGGGTAAGAAAAGAGAATGAAATGGTAAGTACATAATTGAGATGTATTATGATGTTATATAAGGTTTAATGTGATAAATGATATATTTATATTTGAGCAAACTGCTTATGCTATAGATGAATCTACCTAAATCATGGATAAATACACTGAGTTGGGAATTAATAATGCCGTTTAGGCTTATGATAGGAATTGGGGACGGACTGGAATGTAAGTGAATAGAAAGATATATAAGCTCATAAAAAGATTGATGATTATATATTATGTCTTATGAAATCCTGTCATGTTATGAATGGTTCATATGTATGTGACATTAATGAACTTACTTATTTATGAGTTGATGTTTACGGTTTAATAATTCTTGAGGCATTGGTATAGGTTTATATTTAACCTATAAATTTCATTATAAAATGTAATATTATGCTTATGGTTTATACGAGCTTACTAAGCATCCATTGCTTATGTAGTTATCTTTCTCTTACTTTACAGATTATTGCAAGCTCAATTGGGTTGGAAGCTAGTTAGAGATCTATCACACTATCCATCGATTGTATTGGTAGATTTTGATGTTTTGGTCGCAGTTATAATGGCATGTATAGGTAGACTTATGTCTAATGTTTAGCTAATGATATCGACATGTAATGTTGCTTTGAATTAGTGAAACTTCTGATATTTGATGCCTTGAAGGTTGGTGTGCTTTTTAGCACTTTGATGTTTAAAGGTAGGTGTTTATGAGATCAAATTGATGTATGGTTTTATGGCCAAAGTGGTAAGAGTTGGCATGTTTGCAAAGTGGTCATTTAGAGCATGTTTTGATATGAAATTTAGTCAAGTATGTTTGGTTGAATTATGACCATTTGGACATAATTTAGTATGTATATAAGTTGGCTGTTAGAATCATTTGGAAATGGTTAGAATGGTGACAGTTAAATGGTTTTGATGCATGTGAGAAGTGGTTCAAATGGTAAGGTCATTTTGATATGTTTTCATATGAAACAAATCAATTGTTAAATGGTTAAACATGCACATGTATAGGTGTTTTGTGCTTGATGAAAGAGCCATTATGTTTGACTTGTAAACATGGTATTTTGGTTGATCAATTATTTGTCATGTTGGCATGTATATATATGTGGTTTCATGTTTGATAACATTTTGGCATTTTGGTGCTTAAATGGTTAATTTTGAAATGGTCAAGAAGACGTGTGTTTATAATTATCAATTTGGTATATTTTGTTAAGGTTTAATAAATGGCCAATTGTGCTATGTCTTGGCATGATGATTTGTGGTTGTGTATATTTGATTTATGCCAAAACATGTACGTGTTTAGGTTGATTTGAAGATTTATGTTTGAGGTGCCTTTTAGGCATATTGGTTGTATGTAAAAATGCTATATTGATCTAGCCTCATTATGCATGTTTTAGGTACATTTTGAATGTTTGAATATTGTGTGAGCATGTTTGGGTGAAAGAAATGGATTGAAAATGGCCTACTTCTTGTCCACATAGCCATATGACACAGTCGTGTGTCCCTTGTAGGTTTTTAAAGGTTTCATTTTGAGAGTTACATGGCCTGCCACACGAGCGTGTGGCTTGGCCATGTGACCCAAGTCAAAGAGCTACACGGGCACAAACACGGGTTGGGACACAGCCGTGTGTCCCTACTTCAAATGTCAGCATGGCCTAAGACACGAGCATGTGTCTTAGCCGTGTGAGCCACACGGCCATGTGATCCTTGTAGTATGAATTTTTCTAACTTTTTCCATGAAGTTCTAAATGTTTTTGATTTAGTCCCGAATCGTTTCTAAAGTGTTTCTAAGGCCTCGAAGGCTAAAAAAGGGACATTATGCATGTGTTTGATTCGATTTTGCAATGATTATGAAATGTTAGAAATGAATGATTTGTGTTACATTTTTACAGTAATGCTCTGTAACCCTGTTCTACCAATGGATACGTGTAACACCCCTTACCCGAGACCGTCGCTGAAGTTAAGCACGAGGCATTACCTGACTTAACTTACTAATTCGGGGCATAAAATTTTCTTTTAAAATTAATTTATTTATATTCATTAAATATGTCCCTAAAAAGGGCCCTTGAGACCCTAAAACATGCAATTGAAACGGTTCGGGACCAAACCGGGAACATTAAAAATTTTCCGAATACTTGACAAATCAAAACAATTTATTTCATTATTCCTTATAAAATTGCCCACCTGCGTCATAGTCACTAAATAACACGAGTCACAAAACTCAAAATTTAAATTAGTGAATTTTCCTAAAACCAGACTCATATATCTTTTTACTAATTTTTTTTCCTGAATTTTTGGTCTAGCCAATTAGTACAGTTTATTAGTTAAAGTTTCCCCTGTTGCACTATTCAACTACTCTGACCTCTCCTCACTACGAATCAATTTTCTCCCTGTACAAAATTCAAATAACCATGCCGTTTGTTTTTCTTGAAAGTAGATTCACTAAGGAATTTATAAATATAAAATATAACTCCTAATTATTTTTGTACAAGTTTTAGTGAATTTATAAAGTGAGAACAAGGGATTCAAAAATTGCTCTGACCCTGTCTCACTAAAATTAAAATATCTCTTAACATACACTTCTTTTTCTTACTCTGTTTCTTTCATATGAAAATAGACTCAATAAGCTTTAATTCTATATCTCATTCATCACCTAATTTCATTTCTACTATTCTTGGTGATTTTTCAAGATCACGTCACTGCTGCTGTTCACTACTGTTTTAACGCTAATTTCACTTTTTCATGATTTCTTTGTATTAACTACCATTTAGGCTTACATAACACTGAAACATGTTCTTCATTAGCCATTTCAATAGCTAATCATTATCAAATATTTACATACCATTCTTTAGCCATATCATAAGGACATACACATAAAATGGCTAAGTCCCTATACATGCCATAAACTAGAACGTTTGTAAATGAAGATACCCATTTGGTAACTTGATAGTCGATAGTGTGAAGTGATCTCCGATGACCTCCAACCCGAGCTTGCTTTTAAGTACTCTGAAACATGGGAAAGTGAAATAAGTAAGCTTATAAAGCTTAGTAAGTTCACATGTAAAATAATAAGCATTAGCAATCAATTTAGCTTACTACTATGCTGTCATAATTTTCTTAAATAATGTTTAGTTCTTATTTTCCCATCTTACTCATCGGTAACCTTACCAAAGGCTCAGAATACAAAAGGCACCTTACTTAATAGCTTGCTTACATACCTGCAACATCTTACTTAACACATGAGTACTCTTTCATAATATAGACATATTGTCAATCATGTCATAAAGTGTCACAAGCATAACTGAAAACTCATCACTTACTTAATACTTGATAATCTCAATTACTTACAATCTCAATATTAAATAAGCCTTAAATGCATACCTGTACTCTTTCTTCATGTTCTCACCTTGTCGTTTCTTTGACTTACTCTTTGGATTACTTAGGAACCTTTTCCTTTTTGAACTTACCATTGCCATGTCTTGACATGGTCTTACGTGGTAACCTTACCTTATGAACTCACTAATGCCATGCCTTGGCATGGTCTTACATGGGACCTTTGCCTTATAGTAACTCATCAATTCCATGTCTTGACATGGTCTTACATGATTTCACTGCCTTATAGAACTTATCAATGCCATGCCTTGGCATGGTCTTACATGATATCCTTATCTTACCAAATGCCATGTTCCAAACATGGTCTTACATGGTATCCTTGTCTTACCAAATGCCATGTTCCAAACATGGTCTTACATGGTATCCTTATCTTAGTGCCAATGCCACATCTTGATATGGTCTTACATGGAGTCCTTAATCAATGCCGATGCCATGTCTTGACATGGTCTTAATGCCGATGCCATGTCTTGACATGGTCTTAATGCCGATGCCATGTCTTGACATGGTCTTACACGAGATCCTTCCCTTACCAATGTCATGTCTTGACATGGTCTTACATGGTATCCTTAACCGTCAATTCCTCCTTAAATGCCATATTATGAACATGGAATTTTCTGTAAATTTTCCTTAATTTCCATGGTACAACCATGGACTTTGATATATCAATGCCTTGTCAAGTCATAGCTGAAACATACTTGCTCAAATTCTCAAGGTTAGTCACATAACTCAATAATAACAATACTAATAACAATAATTGCATAATAATAAAATGCTACTCAACTTACATACTTACATTCTCAATCTCATCATATCATCTACTTAACTTATTCTCATCAAACTATGCTAGTCAATACTTTCTTGTTATCATACAAAACCATAATACAAAATATGGTCTTACATATAAATTATACAAGTTCTCTTTCCAATATCGAATTATTATTGAACATTAATCATTATATCTGAAACTCAATACTAAAGTATTTATGGCCAAAATATCAATTTATCATTCAAATATGCATAATTAAATGCTTATTAAATATATGAACTTATCTCGATACCAAAACGACCATTTTACCAACTTTTTTGATTTTCAGTTTTTCTCCCGTTCTAGGTCCAAATCTCACTTTCTGGGATTATTGAGCTTGGAAAGCTTGGAAACCCTAACCATGGCTTCCCCCATGCTATATTCGGCCTCCATGAAGAAGATGGACCAATTTTGGCTTTATTTTCCTTTTTTAATTCTTTTAATTACTAAATGACCAAAATGCCCTTAAAGGCTTTTTCTTTCAAATTTGTCCTATTCTTGCCCATTTTTGTCCAAACTTAAATATAATGGTCTAATTGCTAAATAAGGACCTCCACTTTAAGAACCCATTTCAATTAAATATCCTTTATTATCTAGAACACACATTTTGCTAATTTTACAATTTGGTCCTAATTATCAAATTAGGCACTTATACATAAAATTTCTTCACGAAATTTTCACACAATTATTCAATCAATGAATAAACCTTAAAACTTAATTGGAATAAATTTTTTTAAACCTCAAATTTGTGGTTTCGCAACCACTATTTCATTTAGGCCCTATTTTGGAATGTTACAATACAGGTTAGGGGTGTTACAAACTTAGTACATATAGGTACTAAAACATACCACATTTAACCATCATCAACCATTCAAAACATACTATAAGATCCTGATTTTCAATCACTATAACTGGTTAAAATGACCTTATTTATCAATCCATACAAGTCCATCATATACACATAAATTCAAGACATAAGCATAATAATTCAACCATTTAGTACATCCATAAGCCATCAATACAAAAGGCCTACACATGATAATTTTGCCATTTCCATACATGATAACCTAGCTCATAAATGAACTTAACCATATTTCAAGTAATCAATTTCATGTCATTAATAAGATGCCAATATAACCTTAAAAACAAGAGCATCAAATTCACCAAAATCACATAACTTGGTAGAGCATCAAAATGTACTAAACCAATCTAACTTTCCAAACCTTATACATGCCAAAACACTATTAACATATACACCATAATATCATCACAAAGCACCCTATACATGCCATTATAAAACTCAACCAAATTACTCAAAAAATGCCAAATTGTCTATTAGATAGTGTGATAGATCTCTGACGAGCTTCCAACAGATTGAGCTTCTGATAATCTGTAAAGGAAAGGAAAATAACTATGTAAGCAATGAATGCTTAGTAAACTCGTATAAACTTTAAACATAATATATCATTTCAAGAATGAACTTTATAAAATAAGTATAAACCTTTATCAATGCCATAAGATTAATAAAGCCTATATAACACCATCAAACTCATAACTTAGCATACTTGTTCATGATACATATGAAACCAATCATATATATTATATAAACACAACATTTAATTCATCATCATTACTATATGATCATGTTTCACTCCATTAGCTTACTTACCGTTTCCAAATGCTTAACATAAGCCTAAACAACATCATCAAATCACAAGTTAATGCATTTGTCCATAATATAAATGAGTTCATCCATAACACAAGTTAATGCATTTGTCCATAATATAAATGAGTTCATCCATAACATAAGTAGATTTCCCATACATAAGTACATTATTTAATTCATCAATCTTTTTATATCATTGTGTTACATCTCAATTGTGAACTTACCATTTCATTCCCTTTTCTTACCTGTTGAAGAAGAAGAACATATGAAAATTATGTTTTTTTTCTTTTTTAGTACTTATTATTTACTTTTTAACATTAAAATAAACCATTGAAACTAATAAAATTAGTCACCAACTGGCCACTAAGTTATAGTATGGTTTATTTTCCATTTTAGTCCATTTAATTACCTTTCCTTAGCTATTGACACCTTTTATTAATAGAATTGAACTTTTGTATATTTTATAATTTAGTCCTTTTCAATTAATTAACTATTAAACATTAAAAATTTCTTAACAAAATTGTAATACAACCTTTAACAAAACTCTGTGAATATTTAATAAAATATTTCTGGCTTGGTTTATAGAAACGAGGTCCCGATACATCATTTTTTAAAATCACTTAACATTGGAGTCATACTGTAACACCCCTAACCTATATCTGTCACCGAATTAGGGTTAGGCGTTACCGATCAAAACACAGTTCCGAACAGTCATTTATTATAATTTATGCACAAGGTAATATCATTTCTTTTATAAAATTTTCAAACTCAAATAAAAACCATTCTCTTATTTCCTATAAGATAAATTCACATATTTAAGGCACCTAACCAACCTAAAACAATCATACTTTACTAACCGCATCTCATGTACGAACTATGCTTCAAAACTCAACTATTTCAATTTCATATGCTTCAAAACTCAACTATTTCAATTTCATTTATCTGTTCAAATTTTGAGCCAAACTAACATACATCAATACCATATTTCTTACGCTTCATAAATTCAATGTTCAAAGCATATGTCCATCAATTTCATGGCATTCGAATACCTAAATTATAATCAAACATAATTCATTCATATACTGAGCATATATTAAGGCATCCATTTGTATACATCTATTTTATTAACTAATTACCAGCGTACCATATACTAAAATCTCATACTTATCAAAATGAGCCAAATACCATAACTGAATATACAATCACATATATAACATATCTCGCAATCAAGCATTAAACCAACAACTTGACCTTTAAATATCGAACCACAAACAAACATGTCATAGGCATATGTATTTATTTTACCTATCATTAGCCAAATGTAAATATATATATATATATCATATATCATAATTTATCTCACAAAAAGACCAAAGTAATTTTCATCATTCACAAACCAATTCAAATGGCAATTTGTACATTAAAACATAGGTCATTCATAAGCCACACCAAATAGCCAAATTCACATGGCATATCATAGTTATTACATAGAAAATATGAACACATACCAACATTAACATCTAATTGAATAATTAACCACATTACCATCACTCAAACCAAATTGTAACTATCCACAAATGCAAAATATATCATCAAACAAACTTCCCAAAATGAGCTAATTAACAAGACCGATTATTCACAAACATTAACATCATTATCAAGCCATTTTTGCATGGCTATTTATAAACAATTCAAAACTAACAGCATCAAAACTAGCCTATACATGCCATATGTCATAAGTACAAACTTTCAAAGTACCGAAACAGCGATTGATAGTGTGACGATGATCCTTGATGATCCCCAAGCTCGAGCTAGCTTTATATATCTATAAAGCAATGAAAGAACACACAAGGTATGCTTTAAAAGCTTAGTAAGCCATAAGCAAATAAATCATCACAAAAACATTAATAATTCAATTCGAATAGGCCAGATTTAACTAATCTCATACACATTTACAATCATTTTTCTCATATAATCCATACTACCATGTTAAGTAACTTCACTTACCTTATTTTTCAATGAACATATAGACTTCATACGTACCTGAATCATGTAGCTCAAATTCACATTTGGTTTCATTTTTACATTGCCCGTTGAACCATTCAGAATCGTTAAGGATACTCAGAAGCATATATATCACATATAATGCCATATCCTAGATATGGTCTTACATGTTATCATATATCGATGCCTCTATCCCAGAAAGGGTCTTACACATAATCTCATATCGGTGCAAATGTCCCAAACATGATCTTACATGAAATCACACCTCATAAGTCCTAATGTCATGACATCAGTATCCTATACTATTCCTAAGGTTCATACGGGGCTTTCAACTTCATAACTCAATCAATTCATGCTCGAAACAAGTCCTCCAATGCAAAATTCAATTCGGCAACATATATAAATATACAATTCAATTCAGCAATTTATACATTTAAATTTAAAAACATTTATTTGCATATGAACTTACCTCATATGAAAACGAACGATCGAAACAACTATTCAACAACTTTCGACTTCCCTCAATCTAAATCCGATTTCTTTCTTTGTTGATCTAAATAAATTCAAATTTAACTTATTTAATAACACATTCATTCAATTTCACCCAAAAACACATAAATGGGTATTTTGCACTTTAGCCCCTAACATTTCACATTTTCACAATTTAGTCCCTATTTCAAAACAATACAAAATACACAAAATTTCATCAAACCCAAGTGTGGCCGAATCTTCCCTAGGTCCCTAACAGCCTATTAATTCTATTTATTTCACATTTTAACCTCTCAATTTATGAATTTTACAATTTAAACCTTAATAAGCATTTTTATCAAAAATCACTTAATAAACTATGAAAATCTAATAACAAATATTTATTTTTCATCATCAAACAACAAAAAGCTTGAATATTCATCAATGGCATTTCACAAATTCATCATCAAATCCAAAAATTAAAGCATGAGCTAGCTAATATACGAAGCAATGATCTCAAAACCGTAAAAATCATCAAAAACTGAACAAAAATCACATACCAATTGAAGCTTCAAATGACCGAACCCTAAATAGCCATGGTTGTCTTCTTTCTTCTTCAAATTTCAGCAAATAAAGATGAACACTCCACTAACATTTTGTTTTATTTTAATTTATTAACATTAATACATAATTTTCCATTTTACCCATGGCTATTTAACTTATAAATTAATTAATGGTTGTCCATAAATGTCCACTTACTTTAATCTTGGTCAAATAACATTATAAGGACATCCAATTAAATAAATAATGCAAATAAGCACTTAAACAATTAGTATGCCACTTTTGCATTTTACACAATTTAGTCCTTTTATTAAATTAACTAACCTAAAATTAAATCACAAAATTTTCACACATATCAAATAACATGCTGTAAACTCCAAAAATAATATTAAAATAATTTTACGACCTCAAATTTGTGGTTTCAAAATCATTGTTCTGATTTAGCTAAAATCGGTCTGTTACACATACCACTTAAACCTAATTATTCTTTCGAATAGCATAACTTGTCAATTCAAAATTTATTTTAAAACCATATTTGACTCATAAATATTAAATAATAACATTTACAAATTTACTCGTCGAATTTGTGACACCAAAATAGTTGTCTCTGACACCACTGAAAAACAGGTTGTTACACTCGTAAGTAGACGTGTCGAAATTTGAAAACATAATATTGAGTATTGAAAATCATCCTTATTAAGTTTAAGTTTCTTCATAATTATGAAAATCCATCGTAAATTATTATTTTCTCTAACCATTTAAATATTATTTTTTTAAAATCCAAATCATGCAGAAAAATTCCAAAATCAAATTCGAGTCTCAAAAAAAAAAAAAAACCAAACCAAAGTCCCAAAATTAAAGTCCATAGTAAGTAAACATACCCTAAAATATCAAATGCCAATAACAACAGAGTTAACTAAAAAATGATCGAGAGCGCCTCCGTAACCGAGCCCATCATAACCTTAGTTATCCGAAAATTAAAATTTAAAAAGGGAGTGAGCTTTAAAATGCCCAGTGTGGGTCTCCAATAATAATTATATTCATAGAAGGAACTCAAAACAATTAATTTAAACATATCATAGCATATAAATTATCCAATCACAAAATTAGATATAGTAGAATGCATGATGACAATGTCAATGCAATGCTTTTCAGAAAACGGTGTAGATTTTAGAAAATAGTTCCTACCTGACTTCGCTACACACCATTAAAAATTCCTCAGAACTCATCCAATCAATATCACACCAATAATTTGGACCAACCACCAGGTAGTGCAGTCATGCTGTGTAACGCCTTAAATTTTGGGCCTAGAAGTATTAGGTCTTGAGCATGGGAATATTTAGCAGGTTGCGCATAAATGTTTAGTCGTGCAAGAAAGTGACACAACTATATATCTACTTCAGTGGTTAAGTGTATTGGGAAGAGTCTGAGAAGTCTTGGGTTCAAGCCTTGGCTTGAGAAAAAGTTTTTCTTTTTAATGAATAACCCCTTATCTCTAGTCAGTAGGCTTATAAATAAATGTAGGTATTTTATGTCAGAAAGGGCCTGCTGGTCTAGGGGGTAAGTGGCGTATGATTGTAACCTAAGGTCTGAAGTTCGAGTCCTGCTTTGCGCATTAGGGTGTTTTATTTTGCTGCCTTTGCCATGTGGGTAGTAGAGGTTGACCAAAATACTGTAGAGTTGAATGCGTTTGAATTTGGTGGTTGAGAAGATTATGTTAGAGGGATTTTAGGATGAAAAGATGGGAATTTAAAATTGTGGGAGAGTTGGTGCCGAATTGGTATTCTGGTCACTCAAGAATTCGGCCTTGGTTGGGAATTGCTCTCCATTTCATTTGCTCTCAATTCTTTTTGGTTCTTTTCATTTTTTGGGGCCAAATAGTGTTGGGGTTTGTTCGGGTATTCTTTTTTCTCTGCTTTTTGACTTTTTTCTTCTTTTCAGCTATTTTCCCTTTGTTAGTCGATTCCCTTTTCTTCCTCTACTCTGCTGCTAAACGTGCTCTCCTCTTTGCTTTTGGCCGAATACTCCCTCTTCCCTCGCACTCAATTATTTTCTCTTCTCACTCTCTCTCTATCATTTTGCTTTGGCTGAATATTACTCCTTTTACCTTCACTGTGCCGACTTTTCCTTTAATACTCTCTGTCGATTTTGTAGTCAATACAACTCCTCTCCTTGCTTTGTTGGTTATCATCTGCTTCATGATTCTTAGCACTCTTTTGGTAAGAATTCGATTCTTCACTACTCTGTTACTAGATGTAGTTTGTTTAAAGGGTTGTATATGGTTTTGATTAGGAATCGATCGAGGGACTGGAGATCGTCATTGACGCAGTAGAAAATAGGGAATCTTCTGTTATTGGATTGACGGTATGATTTGTTCCATTGGAGGTTGAATATCTTGTTGGGTTTAAATTAATTAGACTATATAGTGATTAATTAAATGGCAACTTGATCCATTATAGGTGCTTGGAGTGCTCGCGTGTAGTAAGGCGACAGAAAAGACAATGTGTGTTAAAACACTGCCCTTTATCATAAATCAGCAAAAAGCCAAAATGTGCAATTAGTCGACACCACATGGGCATGCGGCTACCTGTGTGGTAGCCCGTGTGACTAAATGTGGACGGATGGTCGACGAGGCTGTCATGAGCGATTTTATGGGTTGGGCCATATTGGGCTGAACTGGGCCGTGTGGGCCCCACATGGGTAAACCACACAGCCGTGTAGAAGCTATTGGGCCAGGCTGTGTCATATACACGGCCAAGGCCACTGTGGGCTGTGTGGGCCACATGGGCGAGTGGGCCTACATGGGCCCGTAATATGGGTCGTGGGCCCATTTTCGCTGTTTAACTATTAAGGTTGCACGGGTTGCCCTAGACGATTGTTGACCTACTGTTGGGTCGGTAAGTTTACCTAGACCCCTTATTTAATAAAATAACTATTTTGCCCTTATGTGATGTATGATTATATCTAGCATGCTATCTTAACGGTATTGAGTACATGTATGATATTATGTCATTACATGATGCATGATGTGTTGCATGGGGTTGGACTTTTATATGATTTGAGGAAGTGTACTGTACTGGCAGCTCTGCTGCAAATACTGTTTAGTGTCACAACCGGTACTACTTGGAGTGTAGGGATGGGTGGGTTGATTATATCCCTACATGGAGTGTAGGGTTGGACGGAGATGGAGTGTATAGGCTGGTTGGGTAGGATTTCTTGCTTACATATCTATATTGTTACTGTCACTGAGACAGGCTCAGGCCCAAATAGATACTGATACTGTAATGGGCTAAGGCCCTAATTGAAACTAAACCATTACTGTAATGGGCTTAGGCCCAGACTAAATTTTCTTACTGTGTGGTTGTTTGACATGGGATTACACACTGAGTTTTCGTAAACTCAACCTTCTGTTTATCTGCTTAGGTAATTCCCAGACTTAGGTGGATCGGTGTAGCGGGGAACTCAGAGGTGGCCATACAACTGCTTTTATTTTTGCATTTGATTCTAATTATAAGTATTAATAGTTGGGTATTCTTTTGTAATAAGGCCTCTTGGGATTTTCATTTTTAATTTGGGGATTTTTAATTCCTTTGATTTATAACTGCTAGCAGTAGGAAAAGACACTGGTTTTCAAAAACATAAATGTTTTTCAAAGATACCACACAAACATGCAACCTGTTTTAAGAACTTCCGCAAGAAATAACATTTTAAAATAAAAGTGTAATGACATTTTAATAGGAATAACTTTTTGACAAACGACTCACATTTTGGAAGATGAACGAATGTTTTAAAATTAGCGTTAGGATCACACAAAGGGATTACATGGAAAAATAGGTTTTTCAACGACATCACACTTTATGAAAAACTCTTCTATGTGACAACGCCAGATTCGACCATAACGTCCAGGCCAGGTTTGGGGTGTTATATGCTGCCATAAATAAAATAGTATGGTCGTACCACCAGATATTTGCAAATTTACTGCCAAATACTTCCTCCATGCATTTTTCCCACCCCATGCATGTGTTATGGAAACATAACATATTTTCAGTAGCATTCTTTACATGTGAATTAGAATATCAGAATATGGCATGCTTAACATGTGAATTAGAACTCATATTTTTACCCATAATTTCACAACGTCATGCTTTATCATGCAAATTAGAATGTCATAGTAGGGCATGCTCAATATGCAAATCTATAAATTAGATTTAATAACATATATTATTTTCATATAAATAAGAATATCATATTTTTACGAGTCATAAGTCACATGACATGATTAATGGAAATCACATATTAATATACATCACAAAAGCATCCAATAAACCAACCACATCATAGATCTCAGAGTTTCGAGATTGACTTGTTATACTTGTTTATTGGTTTTTTCCGATCTCTATGAATACACTTGTATTCTTGTGTACACATATTTCAAGAATGAAATATCCATAAAAATTACACTTAAAAATATCTTCATTATTATTATTTAATCATTAATATCGATTATTATCAATTAAGTCCCCACACCTTGGATATAATGGAATAGATCCCGATTCCATTACGAAAGAGATGAATCCAATCTCCTGAGTCACTATGTTTGATCACAAATACGTGTTAGTATCAATCTAATGAATAAATAATGAACCTTAATAAGAAAAAAAATGGTGATTCAGCAATACTTACACAAAAGTGCGATCAAATCGCACACTGTCACGAATGGGTGGTGATTCGGGAATTTTCGATTAAATCTTCATTAAGGAATGAAAAGGAGTGATTAATATTATTCTAATCTAGAAATAATTTTACAAGAACATAGCGTGAGTGAAATCCTTTCATACTTACCAGAATAACAGAGGAGAAGGCTTGATGATAAATCCCGAAAAACTGATCAAAGAAAGGGATTAGGCTCTATAAACGCAAAATAATAGTGTTTAGAGAAAATAATTCAAAAAATAATATTTAATATTTTAAAAATTAGATTCAAGAGTTTATGTAGATAATTTTTGGAAAGAGGAGAAGAAAAGAAGAAAAATGAGAAAAAGCGGTGGTGGTGATCATGGCAACATGGTGACGACGCACGTCGTCTGGTGCAAACGCAATCAGAATCTGGGAGAGGTGAAGTGGTGGTGCGGCTACTGCGTGTGGAGGAGGAGGAGAGATTAGAGGAGAATTGGCTTCAAAGGTGGTGAAAATGAAGAAAAAAGCCGAAAATAGGCAGAGAAAAAGTGGTGGATAGCAAGAGAAGAGAGGAGAGGAAAATGGGAGTATTAAAATGAAAAAAGGATTTAGGGAGAGCTAGGACTAGCCATTAGTAGTCAAAGGCTCACTTTAGGTAAGTTTGGGACAAGGGAAGTGAAGAGTGGACCGTGAGTAAAAAGTGGAGTGAAAATGGGCTTTTTGATGGTAAGTTGACTCAAACAAAAAGGAAGGAGAATCTCCCCCTTTCTGGCAATGTTTGGACAACAAAAGGGGGGTTGACCTTCTAGAACGATCAATAATTGTGGCTAGGAAAAAAATAAAATAAATAGGAGTGTGAGGGTTTAAACATGGGACCTCTAGGGTTTAATTTAACACACTAAACCAATATGCCATTGTACTCATTGTGATACAAAGATGCGCAATTTAATAAATAAGATCTAGGGTGTGACAATGCTATCCCTTTTAAAATAAATTTCATCCTCAAAATTTACTTGATCCAAACAAGTGAGGGTATTGGCAATAGATCATCTCTTCGGGTTCCCATGTGGATTCGTTATCATTGTGCTTCTGCTACAAGACTTTCACTAGAGGAATCTACTTCTTTCTCAATTTCTTGACCTCACGACCTAAAATCTATACTGGTACTTCCTTATAAGTCAAATCAAATCTCACATCGACCTCATCAATTAGAATCACATGCGAAGGATAAGAACGGTATCTTCTCAATATAGAAACATTGAATACATCATGTATGCTATCCAGTTCTGGAGGTAATTCTAATTGATAATTCACTGGTCCAACGCTCTTAAGAACTCTATATGGCCCAATGAACCTCAAACTCAACTTTCCCTTGCATCCAAATCTCAATACTTTCTTCGATGGTGAAACCTTTACGAATACTTGTTCTCCAACAGTGAACTCAATATCCCTCTGCTTTAGATCAGCATATGACTTCTGTCAATCAGATGTTGCTCTTAATCGATCTTGAATCAACTTTACCACATTCTTAATTTTTTGTACCAAGTCTGGACCCAACACCTTATTTTCCCCCAACTTAGTCCAGCATAGAGCTGTACGACATTTGTGACCATACAGTGTTTTATAAGGAGCCATCTGGATGCTCGACTGGCAACTATTATTGTACACAAACACAGCCAACGACAAGTGTTCCTCCGAACTGCCACTGAAGTCTATCACACAACCCTTCAACATGTTCTCTAAAATCTATATAACTAACTCAAATTTCCCATTAGACTATGGATGGAAAGCCATAGTAAAATGCAATCTCCTCCCTAAAGGCTCATGCAAATTTTTCCAAAATTTAGATGTGAATCGAGGGTCCCGATCAGATATAATGGATAGTGGTACACCATGAAGCCTCACAATCTCCAAGATATACAACCTTGCCAATCTATATAGAGAGTAGTCAGTACAAATAGACAGAAAATGGGTGAGCTTGGTTAGATGATCCACTATATCCCAAACTGAATCTTTTTAGTAGGTGTCAAAGGCAACCCACTAACAAAGTCCATGGTCATGTGCTCCCATTTCCATTGAGGGATCTATATAGGTTGTGACAAACCTGAAGGAAATTGGTGCTCAGCCTTAACCTGCTGACACGTCAAACACTTACTCACAGGTTCAGTCATATCCCGCTTAAGCCCTGGACACCAGTAAAACTTTCTCAACTCTCAATACATCTTATTCCTTCCAGGATGTATAGCGTATAGGCTACTATACACTTCTTGAAGTATAGAATACCTTAATTCTAAAACATCGGGTACACAATACCTTTCATGGAAACACAAAACTCCCATAGAATTAAGGCTAAATTCAGTAGTCTTACCTTCCTCAACATGTCTGAGACGAGTTGCGAGAGACTCATTAGCAGATTACTTCGATTGAATCTAATCCACTAAGGTAGGCCTTACTTGCAATTTTGCAAGTAAACCTCTATAGTTAGTCAGATTCAGCTTTGCGATCATTGCTCTCTAAATCGATCATTGGCTTACTATTCAGCGCATCAACAACCATATTCACCTTACCTGAATGGTACTCAATGGTACAATTGTGGTCTTTTAGTAGCTCAATCTAGCTCTTTTGTCTCAAGTTCAACTCCTTTTGGGTAAGGAGATACTTACGACTCTTGTGATTAGTGTAGATGATAAACTTCTCACCATAAAGGTAATGCCTCTAAATGTTGAGGGCAAAAACCACTGCAGTAAGTTCAAGGTCATGGGTTGGATAATTTCATACGTGAGGCTTAAGCAGTCTTGAGATGTAGGCCAAAACCTTACTATCTTGCATCAAAACACATGCAATACTGGTATGAGATGCATCTCTTCCTATTCTTTAGTCCATTTAAAAGGGGCAATTTTCTCAACAACTTGGTTAATGGAGCCGCAATCAGAGAAAATGATTCCACAAACCTTCTATAATAACTGACCAAACCTAAGAAACTTTAAATCTCACTGAAGTAGGTTGTTTCCAGTCTAAAATTTCCTTTAATTTCTTTGGATCGACACGGATACCCTCAAACGATACCACATGTCCCACAAATATCACTTTATGGAGCCAAAACTCACACTTACTTAGCTTAGCATACATTTACTTCTCTCGAAGAATCTGTAGAACCACTTTCAAGTGTTCATCATGCTCCTCCTCAAACTTGGAATATATCAATATGTCATCAATAACAACCAAAAAAAATTGATTGAGATAGGCTTGAAAAACTCGATACATAAGTTCCATAAAAGCGGCTAGAGCGTTCGTGAGACCCAAGGGCATCACAAGGAACTCGTAGTGACCATACTAAGTCCTGAAAGCGATCTTAGGAATGTCTGTCTCTTTCACCTTTAACTGATTATAACCGGACCTCAAGACAATCTTGGAGAACACTTTTGCACACCTAAACTGATCAAATAGGTCATCTATATTTGGTAAAGGGTATCGGTTCTTTACAGTCAACTTGTTCAGTTGTCGATAATTGGTGCATAACGTCATGGACTTATCTTTCTTCTTGATGAACAAAACTGGAGCTCCCCATGGTGACACACTTGGTCTAATAAACCCTCTATCAAAGAGTTCTTGAAACTGCACCTTAAGCTTCGCTAACTCCTTGGTGCTACCCGATAAGGGGTGATGACCGGAGTTGTTCCTCGCATTAAGTCAATGCCAAATTCTACCTCACTCTCCAGAGGTAGTCTTGGTAACTCCTATAGAAAGACAACGGGATAGTCCCTCATAGTACGGATGCTCTCAACAGATGACCCACTAACACTTGTATCCAAATTATATGTCCAGTATGCTTCGAATCCCTTATGTACCAATTTTTTAGCCACTAGAGTAGAGGTCACACTGGATAAGTAATCTCTACACTCTCTAACCATCACTATTTCCTTACAATCTAGAGTCTTCAAAGTGACCATCTTAGTAGTGCAATCTAATACAACTTGATGTTCTATTAACCAATTCATCCCCAAAATGAGATTGAATTCGTCGAAGGGTAATTCCATCAAATCAACCAGAAATACTTCTCTTTGGATATCTAACGAACACCGCTTATATACTTTGTTAATAGAAATAGACTATCTTAAATAAGGACAATCACATTACTAACACTATCCTCTACCTTAATTCCTAGTTTATCAGCCATTTCACACGATACATACTAATAAGCTGACCCAATATCAATTCCAATAAAATATGGTATGGTATGAATAGTAAAGGTACCAGCATGACGTCAGTAGTGTCGTAGTCCTCTTTACGCCTAGCTACATACACCAATTCTGGTTGTCTAACATCAGCACAATTACCACCTTGACATTGGGTTCTCTGTCTCTACCAACCATTAGCATACCTCTTTGGACCTTGGCCTCTCAAAGGTTACTGTCCAACTCTTGGGCTCTAAGCATGATTCTGATTCGGTGTTGGCATTTTCTCACTACAAAGCGGACAATACTTGATCTTGTGCTACAAAGATCCACATCTTAGGCATGCGCCCAAACTCCTCCAACATTCACCCGTATACCTCTTACCACAAGTGGCACAATATAGGGTTCTCCCACCATCAGCAATAGCAGTAACATTTTTTGCCTAGGTCGATCGTCTTGGGCTCGTTTATTAGGTCACAGAGCCTGAATAGTGGGACCGACATCTCTCTTGGTAGGGATTCTAGCACTATCATTCGATTCGAGTTCCAAACGCTTCACTTCCTCCACAGTCTTGGTTTTCTCCACTAACGCTTTAAAAACCCTTTCTTCCAGAGGGGCCACTTGCATCACCAACTCATACCTTAGCCCGTTTTCAAATCTGATATACTTGTCTTTCTCAATTGTAACCATCCCTTGAGCATAGCAACATAACCGCAAAAACTCGACCTCATACTCGGCCACAGATTTATCTTTTTGTTTGAGCTCGATAAACTCCAGTCGACAGGCCCAACGTAACGCTTCTCCACATACTTGTTCTAGAAAGCCTCAAGAAAATATTCCCAAGTTAGCCAATCAGCTTGGGCACCTCTCGTAATGGCTTGCCACCAGCGGCAAGCCTCATCCCTCAGCAATGAGACTATTCCCCTCAATTTCTGCTCTAGGGTAAACTCCATGCTGTCTAGAATTCTCTCTGTAGGCTTAAGCCAGTATATGACCATGGTGGGGGTCGTCCCAACAACACCCCTAAATAACTCAACTTAGTTAGTATGGAGCCTCTCAACAATGGTCCCGCGATTTCAAGATCCACCATGGGTCCTAGTGACACGCTGTAGCATTGTAAGCATGGCTTGTGACACAGCGTCGTCAACATGATCCTGATGAAACTCCTGCATAGTTCAAGTGTTCTTAACCTGATAAGTCACATGTTCGCATTCAGTCACAAGTTCAGGTGAGTGCACTCGTCATGAGTTTAGTTACAGGTTCAGGTGAGCACACTCGAGTTCAATCACCAGTACACCCCATGGCATAGCAAAAAAAATAAATTCATTGATCACATTCAGGGATCCATGTGCAAGGAATGAATTGAGGTGAAAAGGGTATGAACAATTACCTTTAATTGTCTAAAAATTTGAAGAAATAGATTACGCTATTGTATGTCGATTCCAAGCCGCTACGAAAAATTTCAGTATCTACGTAATCCACCCGGTGTGAGAACGAATGGTAAACAGTCTCTAAAACATTTTTAGAGAGAGAAAAATCTCTTGACGGGTACTAAACCTCACACACTTTATTTTTGGGTATATAAGGTCTTTCTTTAAAACCCTATATTTCCTAATTTATAAATAATTGATATTTTTTATATGAATCAAATCGTAATAATTAACCGAATATAATAATTATAATTACTATAATTATAATAATGTTTGACCAAAAAATTTATAATTACAGTAATTATAATAATATTTGATCCTAAATTATAATTACAATAATTATAACAATGATTTCGGTAAATTATTTTTAGTTAAATTTATACGAATCAAATTCATATATTAATTTAACCATATTTTTCATTATGTGTACAACATACTTGTACATATAATTCCTTTGATATTTAACTGCCCAATTGAATTAATTCTATAATCAATTTAATTCATGTGACAGCTAAACTCAATACCAACTATGTTTGGATTCCATTCGTTTCAACCATAGGGTGTGACCCTGTAGGTTCTTGTAACGTTACCAGTTATACTAGAACGATTCTAATATTACAAACAATGAGTGGCATCTAGCAATGCATCATTGCTACCTAAGTTACACGAAGTCATGATTTGACATAACCTCTCTGTGATTAACCCTTCATGTATTAAATCCTTTTGTTTTTTATATCTAAAATGGACACAAGTCATGGAATAGTCACACTTGCATGCCCATCTAAAGTTTCTTGATATCCTTAGTAGACTATGAAAAAAATAAGTATGATATCTCATATCAACTTATTCGAGCATTGTCATGCATTTCTAGTCTCACTCAATTAAGTGGCCTAGGATATTGCTCCCGTTATGTAGGAGGGAAAAATTCTATATTGATCAACCATATCCCACTATATAAATTGTGGTATATCCAGCATCAGTCTTTATAGAACAACCAGTTATGGTGGACGTTTGATTGTATCAAAATATACAACTCACGATGTTGGGATAATAATGATATCAAGTCTAAGAATCGTATACATAGTAATAACTATGAGTAATATTGTGACTATTACATAATAATCAAAGAAACATTGTAACGCCCTAAAAGTATGGGGTCTGTAATTTTGATTAGCGTTACATGAATTCCATGTTTGCTTAAATGTTTAGTGCACTTAAGTCTGTTTGGGGGTGGCCGAGTAGTCCAAGATGCAAGCTTCGACTTTTATAGCATCTTGTAACACCCTATCTCAGAATCACGCTTAATAGGACGAGACATTACTGTAAATTAGGAATCGGATCGAGCAAAGAAATTTTGAACCTTTTCTTAAATAAAAGATCATTTATTTATATAACCAATAGACACAAACAAAGATCGAATTTAAAACTTATAAAAGCAAACTTCTATAAGATGCCATATTCGCATGGCTTATATACAATAGTCAAAATATCATTCTACTTATAGTCTAACCTATACATGCCATAAGCTAAGTCCAAATCACATGATTACCACAATAGTAGATAGTGTTACGAAGTGCTGACGATCCCCGAGATAATAGTAAGAGTCAACGATCTACAAAAATAAATAGAGAAACATAACATTCAAAGTGAGCTTTCATAAGCTTAGTAAGTCTTAAGCAATTTAAACAGTTGAACTTAAAAACAAACCAAATGTTCGAAATCACATAACACTTTCTGAGTACAATACTATTTGGCCGATTATGCACAAACACATATCATTTTACTCCGTTTATACTCAAACACATATAAACATAGTATTTACAAGCTTCCGGATTAACTTTAATTCTTTCAAATTTCACTAGTGTATCATTTCTTACCCATACTTACATTCAACATTCATAGTTAAATGGCATATCGAAAACTATCTTGTAACTTTGCATAATGACTGAATGCACACATATACAAATATACATATGAATTTACAACATCTTTTCATATGCTTCTCATTACACATTCTTAATTCCCATCAGATCGATCTCACATATATAATATATATATCACATACCTGAATCACTTAATGTGTAATACGAGTTCAATTTATCATCTAAGCATAGGATCTCGTAGTCATATACTTTATCGAATTCACTAGCATTTGGCCTGCGAGGTATAAAACCCGAACATAACACACCAAGACGGCCCACGGGACTTTAACCCGGATACAATCTCAAAGCACAATTTATTTTATATACTTTTTACTAACTTTGGCCTCATCAAATATCTAATAATACCCACTTTTCACAATTGGTCATTCGGCCACATTATATACACATAAGCACATATATAAGATAATGCTTTTATCATTACTTGCTAATACATCATATACTTTGCTTTCATTTAAATAACCACTCAGCCATATTACATTTCTAAGTAACCATTCGGCCTCACTATACAACTAAGATAGCACACATTTTCATAAAGGCCATTCAGATAACTTGCACACATTTAATATTAGCCATTTCGGCCTCACCACATATACATATCTTGTACATCAATTTCATCATATCAAAACCACTTATATATCATTTCCTAACGTCACAATTCAAAATTCACATATGGTTTTAATCAATATCTTATAAGCAACTCAAACAGTTTTATCAATGTTTACAGCATAATCACAAATTCACTACAAGCTGTCTTCCTGAGCAATAGTCATTAAATTATTTGTAACTGGAGCTACGAAACTCCAAATCAAGTGCTGTTAATTTTTCCTGAAAATAGACTCATATATCTTTCATCCATAAAATTTTCAGAATTTTTGGTCTGGCTAATCAATACCAGAGTTTTCTTAAAGTTTCTCCTATTTCACTGTATGACTAATCTGACCACTCTTCACTTCGAATCAAATTTCTCATTGTACAGAATTCAAAATATGTTCTCGTTGATTTCATTTGAAACTAGACTCATTAAGCTTTAACTACATAATTTTTTTAGCCTCTAACTCAACTCCAACAATTTATGGTGATTTTCTAAAATCACGCTATTGCTGCTGTCCCAAGCAGATCTATTACAATTTACTCTTAAATTTCCAAAAGTTCAAACACTTAAGAACTTACTAAGATCTCAACTTCCCTTCTTCAATTTCCTAATCACATCAGTAGTTTCACTTACTTTGTAACATTAATCCACAATTCATCTCATAATTCATTCGGTAATTTCATCACATAATTTATTAAAATACCATTTCCTTATATTGATTTCAAATACATTCAAGAATTTGAAGCATAATTTCATAGCCAAGTGTAATCACTATTTGGTATTTACAAGAAATTCATAGTATTTTATTCGCATCCTAACTCATGATGCTTCCGGTTATTCCATCTTATTTCATGTATTCAAAATACCATTCACACATATTAGTCCATAAGACATTTGGCTATCACACAAAGTCCTCACTAAATTCATACTCATTCTATTTACCATTACTTAACCGAAACACAGAGATCATATATCATTCTCTAAAACTCTTTTAGCATATACCTCATTTCCATGCACAATTCAATCGAAAAAGTTAGGCATTTTCGGCTCATATTATGAACATTATTAATCATTCGAAAATTTATATATTTATATATCACATATACTAAAACTTTATTCTGTATTCATTTAATCTTTACACACATAAATTCAACTTAATCGTTTAAGAGCTTACCTCAAAAGTTATCATACGGCTATATCGACTACACGACTACCTTCGTTTTTTCCTCGATCCGAGTTTGTCCCCATAAGCTCTTGATGCTCAATCAACAATTTTTAACTTCAATTTGCAAAAGGCAATGTCATCACTTTACATAACAGAAATTAAATTTCATTATTTAAACTATCCACGTCAATCACCTTCCGAGCACCTTAATTTTTCTTTAAGCTAAACCACCTCATAGCATACATATACACATTTGGTTAATTATAAAACAAAATTAGCACTCATAGCCGAATCATTAACTAAAATCACATTTGGTAATACGCTTAAATAATCTTCAATATTTAATAACATCTAAAACTAATTTGCTTGAGGTGCCATGAATTATTCAAATTGGCCGAATATCATTGAATTTCTAAAATCATGCTTATAACCACTTGGCCGAATTTCACATATCAAAGCCACTTATATATATTATTCAAAGTATTTAACAACACTTAAAAATCCAAAACCATAAAACTCAATTCATATAACACCTTCAAAGACACTCAAATAACCCATATATTTCAAAATTTCACATTTTAACCACTAAATTTCCACATTTCACAATTTAATCCAAAATTGACCATTTTACCAAAATTCACTTAACAAAACTTATTAATCTAACATCAAAGATTTATTTTCTATCATTAAACATCAAGATACTCAAACATTAAATAATGGCATCATCCAAATACTTTAACAATTTTAAAATTAGAGGTACGGGCTAGCTAGAATACGAAGCAACGATCTCAAAAACATAAAAATTATCAAAAACCGAACACAAAACATACCTAAATCACTTCATGCAAGTGCCGAAACTAAGGAAGCTTCAATGGCTTTCTTTTTCTCCTCCATATTCGGCCAAGAAATAAAATTTGCATGGCCATTTTATGTTTTATTTTTATTTAATACATTTTCATATTCCATTTACCTTTTTGTCCTTTATAATAATACATAATTTCATATATGCCAAACCACCAATCTCCACTATCATAAAGTAATGGTTTAATTGATAAATAGGGACTTCTACTTTAGTAAAACATGGAAAATAAACACTTAAACAATTAGAATGCAACTTTTGCATTTTACGCGATTTAGTCCTTTTTGCTTAATTAACTATCGAAACGATAAAATTTTTCAACGAAACTTTAATACCATCTTTTTTTCCACTTCGTAAATATTTATAAAAATATTTACGACTCGGTTTATAGAAATGAGGTCCCGATACCTCATTTCCTAAACCCACTTGACCTTAGAGTCATACCACTTGAACTTAATAAATCACTTATAAAACAAATATCACAATATCAAAAACATTTTTAAAATCACAATTAACTCGTAAATATTAAATATAATATTTGCAAACCTACTTGTCGGATTTGGTGACCCCGAAACCACTGTTCCGGTTAATCCTAAAAATGGGCTGTTACAACTCTCCCCCCCTTAGGGATTTTCGTCCCCGAAAATCTTAATAGCGACTAAGTTAGGATAACGTCCTCTTATTGAATTATGTCCATATAAACATTAGCTCATCAATAACAATTGTAATTCATTACTGCTTTCACATCGATCTATAAAATCACTTTCTTACCTTAAAACAAATACATAAACATTTCTACAAGTATACACATACATCTCATTTTCTTGATTTCATAAGCAATAATCACTTAATTGAATTTATACTTGCATTTCAAACACATATAAATCACATATTAACATGTATAATACATAACATCAACTCACATATTCATAACCCACATTTTCATTCATGTATAAGTAAGAATTTGCCGAAAGTATACATATTCTCAAACATCCCAATGAATATCCTTTATAACTTTATCACATCTCAATATTCAACTTAACTTATTTCCAAAAGAAAAGTCAACTTCCACGTACCTGAACATTTAGTTCATTTAGTACATTCAATCATAGTTAACGTTACCTGTATACAGTCAACTAGGCATAAAGCCTAATATAATACACTGGCATGAGATTTATTCTAACGCATAACTCGTATATCCAAAGTTATCAGCATTCATCAAAAATTCTTACAGACTTTCGAATGTCGAAACTCAATCAAAATAATTTCTTGAACAAGATTAACAAAATAGTGTCCATTCAGTAATAGCACATATAAATTCATATACCGAGAATCTCATAGACTAAATCCATAACACATTTTCAACTAAGCACTTAAGTGTACATATAACATAAATCCATTCCTTAACAACATATCCACCATTTTTTTTTTCACGTATCCACTTATAACAAAATTACAGCCGAAACAATAATCAATTGTCAATTTATATCTATTAATCCCCAATTCAAACTCAAATACCGAATATCAGTATCTAATTAAAATTCAACATCTAACTTCAATTCTACTTCCTAACATTTGTGAATTTAAAGAGTGTCGTACTTGCCTGAGTATGTCGTTTACTTAAAGCCATAGTCCAACCATGGTCTTACATGTTATCACATATCGGGTCGATGCCATGTCCTAGACATGATCTGACACAACATCTCAAATCAATGCCTTCCTCCCAGACGAGGTCTTACATGAATCTCATTTCACACACTTAGTGCCCACTGACCGATCTCGCACACATAGTGCTCGGTTGAAGAACTCGCACACATAGTGCCTCAATTACCGATCTCGCACACATAGTGCTCGGTTAAAGGAATTTGCACACACAGTGCCTCTAATCATTCGCACACATAATGCCCATATTCATTCGTTATTACACATTGAAATGACTTAACCAAGTCTATAAAACGTCATATATGTACACTTTAAATGTATTCTTTCATTTAACTTTGAATTCATATAGTAATGAACACTTAAACCTTGCTCAAATCATCGACATTAAGCCTACTAGGCACGAAGACTTGAATACACATCACCGGCACAAAGCCTGCTAGGTACGAAGCCCCAAATACACATCACCGGCACGAAGCCTACTAGGCACGAAGGCTCGAATACATATCACCGGCACAAAGGCCTAAATACACATCACTGAGTTTCATGCATATTTATTCACATTTTAATGCATTTCATATAGCATATCATATTTGTAATTCACTTACTTCGTTTCAATATATACATATCATATACACCTTGACATTATATCATAGATATCATTTACATGTAGGCTCATTCCAAATACATTATTTTCTCTTCAAAGTTCTCATTCACATATTTAAAACATAACATCATATAACATACACAGTAATTCCATCTCTAATAGATGACAAATATATGTATATATTTTGCCCATTTACATAAAATCCTGAACCAAAATATAACTTCTCATGCATACAATATACATCACTATTATGCTAATATACTTTTCCATATTTATTTCATAACACATTCAGCAAAAATTACTTTGCATTTCAATACTTCAAATGTATATCATACTTCTATTCATACCTTTCTCAATTTTGACACATCATAAGCATGTTTCAATCCTCTCAATACCATCCTGCACATGACTTGATCGGGACCTGAATTCATTATATTACGAAAAACACATTTTAACTATCAGAAATTATCACACTATCATTTTATCACTTTATGGCATGTATAGCTAGACTCACACGTGCTACGTTAGTCCTAGAATCGACTAAACCATAGCTCTGATACCAATAAAAATGTAACACCCCTATCCCGTAACCGTCTCCAGAATAGGACGAGACGTTACCAGAAATTAGGAATCGGATCAGAACAGTAAAATTCTGAACCTTTTCTTAAATAAAAGATCATTTATTTATATAACTAATAGACACAAACAAAGATCTAATTTAAAACTTATAAAAGTAAACTTCTATAAGATGCCATATTCGCATGGCTTATATACAATAGTCAAAATATCATTCTACTTCTAGTCTAACCTATACATGCCATAAGCTAAGTCCAAATCACATGATTACCACAATAGTAGATAGTATGACGAAGTCTTTGTGATCCCCGAGATAATAGTAAGAGTCAACGATCTACAAAAATAAATAGAGAAACATAACATTCAAAGTGAGCTTTCGTAAGCTTAGTAAGTCTTAAGCAATTTAAACAGTTGAACTTAAAAACAAACCAAATGTTTGAAATCACATAACACTTTCTGAGTACAATACTATTTGGCTGATTATGCACAAACACATATCATTTTACTCCGTTTATACTCAAACTCATATAAACATAGTATTTACAAGCTTCCGGATTAACTTTAATTCTTTCAAATTTCACTAGTGTATCATTTCTTACCCACACTTACATTCAACATTCATAGTTAAATGGCATATCGAAAACTATCTTGTAACTTTGCATAATGACTGAATGCACACATATACAAATATACATATGAATTTACAACATCTTTTCATATGCTTCTCATTACACATTCTTAATTCCCGTCAGATCATTCTCACATATATAATATATATATCACATACCTGAATCACTTAATGTGTAATACGAGTTCAATTTATCATCTAAGCATAGGATCTCGTAGTCATATACATTATCGAATTCACTAGCATTTAGCTCCTGCGAGGTATAAAACCCAAACATAACACCAAAGACGAAGCCTACAGGACTTTAAACCCGATATACAATCTCAAAGCACAATTTATTTTATATACTTTTTACTAACGTTGGCCTCATCAAATATCTAATAATACCCACTTTTCACAATTGGTCATTCGGCCACATTATATACACATAAGCACATATATAAGATAATGCTTTTATCATTACTTGCTAATACATTATATACTTTGCTTTCATTTAAATAACCACTCAGCCATATTACATTTCTAAGTAACCACTCGGCCTCACTATACAACTAAGATAGCACACATTTTCATAAAGGCCATTCAGATAACTTGCACACATTTAATATTAGCCATTTCGGCCTCACCACATATACATATCTTGTACATCAATTTCATCATATCAAAACCACTTATATATCATTTCCTAACGTCACAATTCAAAATTCACATATGGTTTTAATCAATATCTTATAAGCAACTCAAACAGTTTTATCAATGTTTACAACATAATCACAAATTCACTACAAGCTGTCTTCCTGAGCAATAGTCATTAAATTATTTGTAATTGGAGCTACGAAACTCCAAATCAAGTGCTGTTAATTTTTCCTGAAAATAGACTCATATATCTTTCATCAATAAAATTTTCAGAATTTTTAGTCTGGCTAATCAATACCAGAGTTTTCTTAAAGTTTCCCCTGTTTCACTGTATGACTAATCTGACCACTCTTCACTTCGAATCAAATTTCTCATTGTACAGAATTCAAAATATGTTCTCGTTGATTTCATTTGAAACTAGACTCATTAAGCTTTAACTACATAATTTTTTTAGCCTCTAACTCAACTCCAAAAATTTATGATGATTTTCTAAAATCACACTATTGCTGTTGTCCCAAGCAGATCTATTACAATTTACTCTTAAATTTCCAAAAGTTCAAACACTTAAGAACTTACTAAGATCTCAACTTCCCTTCTTCAATTTCCTAATCACATCAGTAGTTTCACTTACTTTGTAACATTAATCCACAATTCATCTCATAATTCATTCGGTAATTTCATCACATAATTTATTAAAATACCATTTCCTTATATTGATTTCAAATACATTCAAGAATTTGAAGCATAATTTCATAGCCAAGTGTAATCACTATTCGGCATTTACAAGAAATTCATAGTATTTTATTCGCATCCTAACTCATGATGCTTCCGGTTATTCCATCTTATTTCATGTATTCAAAATACCATTCACACATATTAGTCCATAAGACATTTGGCTATCACACAAAGTCCTCACTAAATTCATACTCATTCTATTTACCATTACTTAACCGAAACACAGAGATCATATATCATTCTCTAAAACTCTTTTAGCATATACCTCATTTCCATGCACAATTCAATCGAGAAAGTTAGGCATTTTCGGCTCATATTATGAACATTATTAATCATTCGAAAATTTATATATTTATATATCACATATACTAAAACTTTATTCTATATTCATTTAATCTTTACACACATAAATTCAACTTAATCGTTTAAGAGCTTACCTCAAAAGTTATCGTACGGCTATATCGACTACACGACTACCTTCATTTTTTCCTTAATCCGAGTTTGTCCCCATAAGCTCTTGATGCTCAATCAATAATTTTTAACTTCAATTTGCAAACGGCAATGTCATCACTTTACATAACAGAAATTAAATTTCATTACTTAAACTATCCACGGCAATCACCTTCTGAGCACTTTAATTTTTCTTTAAGCTAAACCACCTCATAGCATACATATACACATTCGGCTAATTATAAAACAAAATCAAAGACTCATAACCAATCATTAACTAAAATCACATTTGGTAATATGCTTAAATAATCTTCAATATTTAATAACATCTAAAACTAATTTGCTTGAGGTGCCATGAATTATTCAAATTGGCCGAATATCATTGAATTTCTAAAATCATGCTTATAACCACTTGGCCGAATTTCACATATCAAAGCCACTTAAATATATTATTCAAAGTATTTAACAACACTTAAAAATCCAAAACCATAAAACTCAATTCATATAACACCTTCAAAGACACTCAAATAACCCATATATTTCAAAATTTCACATTTTAACCACTAAATTTCTACATTTCACAATTTAATCCAAAATTGACATTTTTACCAAAATTCACTTAACAAAACTTATTAATCTAACATCAAAGATTTATTTTCTATCATTAAACATCAAGATACTCAAACATTAAATAATGGCATCATCCAAATACTTTAACAATTTTAAAATTAGAGGTACGGGCTAGCTAGAATACGGAGCAACGATCTCAAAAACATAAAAATTATCAAAAACTGAACACAAAACATACCTAAATCACTTTATGCAAGTGCCGAAACTAAGGAAGCTTCAATGGCTTTCTTTTTCTCCTCCATATTCGGCTGAGAAATAAAATTTGCATGGCCATTTTATGTTTTATTTTTATTTAATACATTTTAATATTCCATTTACCTTTTTGTCCTTTATAATAATACATAATTTCATATATGCCAAACCACCAATCTCCACTATCTTAAAGTAATGGTTTAATTGATAAATAGGGACTTTTACTTTAGTTAAACATGGAAAATAAACACTTAAACAATTAGAATGCAACTTTGCATTTTACGTGATTTAGTCCTTTTTGCTTAATTAACTATCAAAACGATAAAATTTTTCAACGAAACTTTAATACCATATTTTTTTCCACTCTGTAAATATTTATAAAAATATTTATGACTCGGTTTATAGAAATGTGGTCCCGATACCTTATTTCCTAAACCCACTTGACCTTAGAGTCATACCACTTGAACTTAATAAATCACTTATAAAACAAATATCACAATATCAAAAACATTTTTAAAACCACAATTAACTCGTAAATATTAAATATAATATTTACAAACCTACTTGTCAGATTTGGTGACCCCGAAACCACTATTTCGATTAATCCTAAAAATGGGCTGTTACACATCTTCTGTTTTGCTCTTGAAAGAACCTGAGAACTGGTGCTTAGGCTTGATAAATAAAGGTGCCAGAATGTTGGCACAAGTGAGCTTGTGGCCTAGTGGTGGTGGCGTTACATGGCTAACGTGGGGGCAAGGGTTCGAATCTCATGAAAAGTAAGGAGCATTCATTTTACTGCTAGGGGACGATAAGAGTTGGTGTTGGACTCGAACTCTGGTGGTGGAGAGTTTGAATGGGTCTTGGAGGTTGTTAAAGAGAATATCAAGGAGGGATAAGGGGAGTGGATCTTAGAGATTTTTAAGGAATTTGATTTTGGAATGCGTTGTAGCCGAATGGGGTGCTTGTGAGTGCAATTTCGGCCAAGGGGTTTTGGAGAGTGCATTTTCGGCAATTGGTGTGTGAGTGTAGGTGCCGAATCCTTTCTCTTCATTTCGGGTTTACTCTTTTGACATTTTGGGGTGCCATTCTCTCTTGTACCGATTTCTTTTCGTGTCTTTTTGGATTTAAGCCAATTTTCTTGTCTTCATTTCTTTCTTTTGATTTGAACTTATGCCGAATGTCATGACTTGCTCCTCTCTTTTCTTCTAGATCTTTGACCGAATTCTTCCTTTCTTTGATACCCATTCTTTCTCTCTTTTCTCCTATTTACACTTTTCTTTGGTTGAACTTCACCTCTTCCCTCATCCATTCGTTTGCTTGATCGAATATCTCTTTGATCTTTCTTCATTCATTTTACTTCTTGGAATCTTGACCGAACCTCTCTTGTCTCCTCTCCCTTTCGGTTCATTTGGGTTTTCCTGTGCTAGCCGAATGCTCTTTTGCCTAGCCGAATCTTTCCCAGCTTGATCTAGGTAATTGAGTTATTCCACTTCTCTTTCTTTTGCTATATTAGTTCTCCCTCTAATCCCTTTCTTTTTATCGTTTCCTATTAAGGGGTGCGTTCGCGGCATCATGTGTTCAATTGTAGTTTTTGTTGTGATAGGCTGAATACTGCAACTCTCCTCTCTCAGTCTTTGCTTTGGTAAGAAGTTTATATGGTTAAAGGGGATTATGTTTAAGGTTATGTAACAAAGTGGACTTTAACGCAGTGTGTGGCCATCAGGAAAAGGTGATTGAAGGTTGAAAAGTTTTGAAACGTACTTGGAATATCAAGGTAAGCGTCATCCATTGATAAGATTTATAAGTTATAGTCGGGTAGCGAACTCAAATATTTGAGAACTGACAAGGGATCACTAACATGGTTTTAGGTTGGGTGCGCAAAGTTCGACGTGTTTCTCTCTAAAAGGTGTTTAACTGTACGCCATTCCCGTTACTGGTTAAAAGCCAAAAAGCCGGCATTTGCGATCTCGAAAGTGTGCAAACGCTCGTGAGATGATTCAATCCACAGGCCTTGGGGCGACACCGTGAGCGCCTCGTGGGCTTGAGCCATTATGGGCCACTTGAGCCGAGTGATGGGCCATAGGCCCAAACGCACTGTTTTAGTCCCATGGACGGTCTGTGTCGTTCGTAATGACCTCTATAATGATAGCGGTAGGTTAATTAATGGGTGATTGACATTTGCATGAACGGTTATGCGTATGATATACTGCTTGCATATTATTTATGGCATGATATCTGCATTGGGGTGGGTTATGATATGAAGGAAGTACTGTACTGGTAACTACGTCACATATGCTATTACTGGTGGCTTGCCACAATTACTGTTACTAGCAGCTATGCTGCGTCACTGATTTTATTGGCAGCTTGACTGCGATTTTGGTGTGCTGGTTGGGTGGGTCAATAGATATCCCCACAGTTGTGTTGGTTGGTACGGGTGGTGTGCTGGATGGTTATGGGATGGGTTACATCTTGCACTGTACTATTACTGCATTAGGGCTTGGCCAGACTATACTGAAACCGCAATGTTCACTGTTTGATTGTACTAGGGCTTACACATTGAGTTTGCGTAAACTCACCCCGTTTTTAACTGTGCAGGTAATCCTTACGCTGGACGGTTTGGAGCTACGAGGGACTCGGTGGCGGCCCCACTACTGTCTAATGTTTTCTGTTTATTCTAATTGAAATTAGATTTTGGTTTGGGTTTTGATTTATGTAATAAGGTCGTTGGAGGGTTTAAGTTTTAATTTGGACTATTATTATTGTTTTACGCTAAACTGCTAGTCTAAGAAGATACGAATTTTTAAAATGGCATGTTTTCCCTAAGGAACACGAGTTTCCAACAACAAAGTTTTAAATTCTTTTGCGGTTTTTAAATGACAAACTACACTTGACTTTGGCAAACTAACCGGTAAACGTTTTGATGAGAAATCTACTTAAATAGTAATTAAAAGGGTTTAAATCCAGTAACGGTTTTCTACTTTGAGGATCAAGTTTTGAAAAGCAATATGATGTGACAAGCCAGATTTGGCCGTAATGTCTAGGTCGGGTTTGGGGTGTTATAAACATATTCATAGCGGGTCAGTCCAACATGTTGTTCTCTAACACTTACTCATTTATTGATTTTGATATCTCATGTCAATGACAACACTTTGTCATCAATCAACTGCATGTTAGTCTTAATGCATTATTGTTGTCCAAGCCCACAATAATACTTGACTAAGGACCATTTCAGAATAATCATATTATTCTCAGGACATTATTATAAAACAATTTATTTATATACACAGAAAACAAACTGAAATAACAATGGCTATACCTTATTTTAATAAATGAGGTAAAATAAGTATGTAATTACAATCATCTCACAATTGGTCTTTGGGCATACTCTAACATCTACCTTGGTCCTTAGATCCCGCTCTACGTGAGCTCTCATTCCTCTAGTATGCACATCTTGTGAACTCATCTTTATCAATCGAAGTCTAAAGTTTTATGTAGTTTTATCTGACAATTAGAAACAAGTTTTATTTATCAGTTCAGAATGTTTCAGTTCTTAAATTTTCATCTTTAAAGTATCAATATCTATAGTTTTCACAATATAGTTTTCAGAATCTAAAGTATACTAAAGTATCATATCAAATTTTAGTAGAGAAGTACTTATCTAGGCTAGCTTCGGGGTCTCAGTATTTTTTAGGACAAAATCAAATATGAAAATTTTAATTATGGATGTCTCCCCAAAATACCATTTTCAAGTATATACTTGCATATCAAAGTTTTTGCCATAGTATGAGTTTTTGAACTAGGCTCCAATACCACTAAATGTAACCCCCTAGACAAGACCTAAAAGTCCGATTAAGCATTTTATCAGTAAAATTACTTAACGATATTTTTACACAATATTTTAATTAATAAATAAACCTTAAAACTTAATTAGAATAAATTTTTCGGCTTCGAATTTGTGGTTCTAAAACCATCGTTCTGTTTAGGCCCTAAATCAATCATTATTCTGAATCTTCTCGCAAATAAGCCCTAATAGGCAAATTAAACATGCAATCTATAAAATTTCTTATCAATACTCTAACACATGCATCTAATCACTTGGTAAATCATAAAAATTAATCAAAATAAACTTTTCTATCTCAAATTTGTGGTTTTGTAACCACTATTCCATCTAGGACCTATTTCGAGATGTTACATTGTGTGTGGGAAATTTTCGTGATTTAATTTTGTCGTTTAGGTGCCCAATTAATTAAAAGGACTTAATCGCGTAAAATGTAAATGTGGCTAGTTAATTGTGTAAGTACTTATTTGAATTTGTCTTTATAATATGAAGCATTTAAGATGCAATTTAACCATAATATATAGTGATGGACGGTTGTGGACAACCATTATAAGGATTATATATTAAATTATAAAGGTTATTTAAGTAAATTAATTAAAATGTTATTTAATATGTATTAAATAAAACATAAAATAAAACCAAGTGTTCATATATTCTTTGCATGACCGAAATTGAAGAAAAGAAAAATAAAATAAAAGGTTTAAGGGTTCGACACTTTAGAAGCTTGATTAAGGTATGTGTTTAGCTCGGTTTTTGATAATTTTTAAGTTTTTGAGATCGTTGCTTTGAGTACTACAAAACCCATGCTTGAATTTTTGATTTTGATGAATATTTTGAGTTATTCCATTGATGAGAGCTTGTGATTTTTGTTGTTTGATGATGAAATATGAAAGATATGTTTTAGATTAACATGTTTTGTATTGGAGTTTTTGATGATTTTGAGTAATTAGGACTAAATTGCAAAAATAATAATTTGAGGGACTAAAATGTGAAATAAATGAAATATATGGATTTTTTTGAGAGTGGGTAAAATTTGGCTCAACATGGGTATGCTGAAATTTTGTGTATTTTATGTTTTGTGCAATAGGGACTAAATTGTAAAAAGTGTAAATGTTAGGGGTAAAATGGTAATTTGCCCACTTATGTGTTTTTGGATTAAATTGAATGAAATTAAATTGAATTAGTTTATTTTGAATACATTTAGATCAAGAACCAAAGAAATTGAATTTGGATCGAGGGAAAACTAAAATCGTTGATTAATTTTCCCGTTCCGATTACCGCTATCCGAGGTAAGTTTATAAGCAAATAAACGTAGTTATATTTTTTTTATAAAAATAAGTTACATGTGCTTAATTGATATATTGGAGAATGTATAAATGATAGCCAAATATGTGTACACTTGGGAACTATGTTTACGATTCGATTCGACCAAGATTCGATGTCCGAAAAGCCCCGTACGAACCTTAGGAATAGCTAGGATACATATGTCATGACATAGGATTTTTTATATGTGTTCTCATGTAAGACCACGTCTAGGACGTTGGCATCGATATGTGATTTCGAGTAAGACCATGTCTGGGACATCGGTATCGTAATTGTGATTTGTGTAAGACCCTGTCTGGGACAGTGGCATCGACATGTGATTACATGTAAGACCACATCTGGGACGCTGGCACTGTACGATATGTGTTATAATCCGAGTATCCTTTTTAATTCTGAATGGTTCAACGGGCAAGGATAAGTTACGAATGAATATGGAAACAAGTTAAAGTGAATAGGTATGTGACAATTTATTACCTTTTTGGAAATAAGGTAATTTGATTATTTGATATTTGATACAAGTTATAAATGACGTTAATGGTAGTGATTGTGTATATGAAAATCTATATGTAGATTAATGTATAAGTATGTGAAATTAACGTTTGATTTTGGAGCTTATATTCGGCCTAATGTTACATGAGGAATAAATTGAAATGTGAAATTTTTATAGATATTAAAGGATTTATGTGCATTCGATTAGTAGGTATTTGAAACGTGAACCTTGAAGGTGTTTATAGGGAAGTATATATATTCGGCAAAATAAGGTCTATGTGATATTAAACATGTTAATGAATCAATGTGTGTTTGGAAATGTTATAATTTATGTATAGATAAATGTTTGGATATTAAATTTCATAAGTATGGCTTCCTTATGCCTTAATAAATTATCAATGCCATTGAGATAATATTTGAATTAAGAATTAAGCTATGAATGAAGTGAATGAAACCATATGTTTAAGTATATGATTGGTCATATTCGATTTAATGATATATATATATATGTATGATATGGAAATGTGAATTTCATACTTATGCCAAAGTTTTTTATGTGCATTTGTCTATATGGTAATTGAATGTGAAAATATGACTAAGGAAATGTGAATTGTATAAATGTATTATGATAGTTTGTATTTGGTTAAGTGAATTTTTTATTGATATTGAGTATGAAAGATGATTTTGGATAAAGAACGAATGCATGTTTGGACAAAACTTAATTCATGTTTAGTTATATGTGGATATTTGAATTTACAAGTATGGTTTGGTTATGTCTTATTAAATTATTATTGTTATTGAGTTAATCATGACTTACTAAGCTAAGATAGCTTACTGTGCGTGTGTATTTTTACTTCTATTTATAGATTTTAGAGACTAGTTACAGGCTTAGGGATCGTCGGCGAAGTCTATCACACTATCGTCTGCTTTTAGTCCTTTTAAAAGTTGAATTAGAAACCTATGGCATGTATAGGCGATACTACTTTTTGAATATGGTTGAAGTTGTATATATATGTATAAGCCATGCGAAAATGGCTTGTCCATTTTGTTAATCTTGGAATTTATGCTTTGGTTTGATGATTATGTTTGGTTGTGGTTTTGGTTGATTTGGATTTGGTATATATAAGTATGGCTATGTTTGATATTTTACTCATGAGTTTATTGATTCAAATATGTCTTGTATTTGGTTTTATTGAGAAATGGGATTTTGTGCATATATGGCTAAAACTTTGGTCTTATAATGGATGTGTTAGCTTATTAAAATTCTTTCATTAAGTAAAGAAATGGATAATAATTATGTTGGTAAATTAATCACGATTTGGTATTTATATATATATATATTTACATATAAGTATATGAAGGGATGGGTTGATTTATATAATTGCATGTGCTTAGTTGAATATGTATTTGTTGAATTGGTCTTAAATATGAAGTTTGTTACATTTAAAATACATAGTTGTATTGTTCTTAATGTGATATGAAAATTTTGGATAATGTTTGGAATTAGTTCTATGTAAGAATATACGCTTGTAAAGGGATTTAGTAAGTTAAAAGTGGACATTGAAATATGCATTACTATATTAGTCTGAGGTTTTCTAAATTGACTAAATGAATAGTACTTTAAGTTATGAGGAATTAAGTTTGTTATTTTTTTAAATGGTGCCAAATGGAACTTGCCAAAAATGAGATGTGTTTGAATATCTTTATTTGTTATGTCTTAAATATGTGTTTATAGATTGTAGTATTACATTATATTCATGGTATGGACAAATTTAATGTGATAAAATGATATGTTCAGTGCTTATTGCTTATGAATTATAAATCTGATTATGTGTTTAGAAAGTACCACAATATGATTTGCAAAGAGATTAATTTAGTTTTATTTATATTAATAATTATCTGTTTTAAGAGTTTCAATAAAATTATGCATATGATTATTCGGAAGTTATGTTTCGTCTGGTAATACCTCGTAACTCCTTTCCGGTGATGGATACGGGTTAAGGGTGTTACAATCTCATAATTAATAAAGGAACAATTTTAATCTAAGGGCATCTTCAAGAACACCTTGCTGCCTGAATAAGTCACAAACTTCAAGAAAAAGTCTCAAGTGCAATCTTGGATCTTCAGTAGGTAGACCACTAAACTGCCCTAGCATTTGCATCATCTGAAACATTACTGGTTTTAATTCAAAGTGTTCAGCTTGAATATGTGGCCTAACAATTCCTGGATTTAGATCATCCAAAATTGGCACTACATGTTCTCTAATGGTTCTGTCTCTGCCATCTATAATTTGAGGAATATCAGCATTCCTTCCATTCTGGAGTTCCTAATCTTCTCTGATTGGATCATTTATAATCCTCTCCATTTCTCTTAGTTCTTTTCTTCTTCACCTTATTGTCCTTCGATTTCACAATCAAAAAAATATTTTGTATCCTCTTGAATACTATTTCTCATGTACTAATACAATCCTGAAAAATCAAATAAAATACTAGCTAACTACTCTAACAAAAATACAAGAATAATAACATATCAACTTTTCACCAATGCTGTCAATCCCCGGTAACGACGCAAAAAACATGTTGCGTGTAAAATCATTAATGCAATTGTACAAGTGTACACATCATTCAAGTAATAAAGTGATAAGTTAGTATCATCTCCATAGGAATTGAAAATTGGTAAGAAATTGAGAATGTTATTATAATACTGTTTATTATACCAAAATATCAGGAAATAATCTCAAAGTGAATAAGAAACTAGAATAATGAATTACCGAAATTAAAAGCTAAAGAACAAAGAATTGATATGGAAAATAAAATGATGTGGCAATTCACAGAGAATATTAAGAGTATTTCTATTGTTGAATGAATAGGGTTAGAATTATTCATGAGAAATGTTCATATCAAGATAATGACATGGAAAAATATTGTCTAATCTACTGCCCAGAGATTCACCACTATGACCTGCCTCTTTCGATAGCTAGATCTTAAGCTAAAAATCTAAGTTCATGTACGTCTACATAACTTGGGATTGATAACTGTAATGAACGTCCTCTCTATACAACTAGCAACATCTATGTCTAGAGTGGTATGAATATCCTGTCGAGTATTCACTTACATCAAACGATTCAAGATCCAATATTGTTAACCTTTTCAGAATTAAAAACACCTAAGAACACAACATACATTCAACTACGTCTAGAGTTTGCATGAATCGAATGTAACAGTTATATAGACCATCTCAAATCCTAAGCATTAAAGATGATAAAACATTCACCCAAGATTTAGTTCATGGGTGGAAAAGTAAACATCAAAATAACATCATTCATCAACATTTCTCAATTAATTTCAAATCACAAAAAATTCAATCTAGAAAAATAAAGGCAGAACTATAAGAAGTTAATTCCACACTCTAGCTTCTCTTTTACCTTCGATTGTACATGAATCCAGGATAGATTTCTTTTCCCCTTCCTCAAGTTTGTATTCTGCTATCTTCTAAGTTCCTACCTTTTCTTTCTCTAGAATTCTCCAATGGAGTTCTTCTTTGAGTAGAGAGAGAGAGAGAGAATTGCTATCACCAGTCTCTTTCTTACGTTGATTCTCCTCTCCCTTTTTCTTCTTCTCTCTCCTTCTTTTATTGGGTAGATCCGTCCCACCTCAACACACAGTTTTCATTCCTTTTTTCAGGTTGGTTTTTTTGGTACACGTCCAACTGGCTGAAAGTGGCGTGGATAGAATGCTGAGTCATCTTCCCGAAATTGTCATGGCAATTCTGTTGGCAATCAATCTTATCAATTGCCATGGCAATGTTTTAGTTCCCTTATTTTCTTTCTACATCCTCTTCTTCTACTTGTACTTATGTTCACACAGAACCACACCTTTCCTCCCTAACTGGTAAAAGTAACAAATAATGGCCAGTGTAGCATAATCTAAGATTTGATATGCAATGTTATAAAATTATCCTAAAAATGTATATGTATTTATTTACTTTCAAACAATTAATTCCATCTAGAGGCCAAAAACATAACTGTTTTCTAGAGTTATAAACACCCTTTGAGTTTAATCCTAGTTAGTAAGTCTACAAGCTCCCACATTGTATTGGATTTCATAGAATCCATCTCGGCATCCTTTTTAACACCTCTAACCCATATCCATCGCTGGAATAGGGCTACGGAGCATTACCAGTGTTTTCAAATCAAACGAACAAAAATTTCAAAATTTTTAAGTCATACCAATAAATACATTAAGAACAATTCAAAACATACATATTGTCCCTTAAATGAGCCCTCAGAGCCCTAAATATGTGTTAGAAACAAATTGAAACTAAATCGTAAACTTATAGAATTTTTTGAAAAAAGGTAAAAATTTTCAAACTGCACGGGTCACACGGCCGAGTGGCCTGGCCGTGTGACTTACAAGGTTAAGAGACACGCTCGTGTCTCAGGCCATGTGGGCATTCGAAGTAGGGACACATAGCTGTGTCTGTGCCCATGTAACTCACTGACTTGGGTCACATGGCCAAGCCACTGGCTCATGTGCCAGGCAGTGTACCCCTCGAAGTAACCTCACATGTCCGTGTGCAAGGTCGTGTAACAGTCTGACTTGTAATACTTTAAAAGCTACATGTGACACATGTCACACACGACAGAGAAACATGTTCGTGTGGACGAAAATAGGCTATTTACAAGCCCTTTTTCTCACCCAACTATTCATTTACCTACGACCAAAATTACACATGTGCACAAGCCATAACAAGGCACTAAATCATGCATAATTAAGATATATATGTATTGTATAATTTCATACAACCAATATGCCCAATGGCACCCCAAATAACAACATTTAAAACATGTACCAATATAAACACAAATTGGTCAATTGTTAAACTAATACTTAACCAAGTTTATACCATTTGTACCATTTGTTTTACCATCCAAAAACATACCAAAAAGGTACTAAATATACCATTCAAGATTTAGCTCTAAGTAGTCATATAAATCACTTATAATTAATGCACTAAATCACCACATTCACAGACCTCATAAAACACGTATCATATGCATATTTACCTATCATACCTTCAACCATCTTTCAAACATAACAATCCAAACAATTCTCATATTCGAGCAAAATTGAGAAGATCAAATGTTCAAGCTTCCATGGATGATCTTCCTTTTGATTTTCGGTGGTGATAAACAATTTAGAATGATGACATGTTTTATTTCTTTTATTTTTACTAAATTATTAACTTAATTACTAAATTAACCTTACCATTAACCTTTAAAATCACCTAATAAGTGTCCATATTTGTCCACTCAACATGCCAATGGTTTAATTACAACATAAACCCTCCAATCTTTTAATTTCATAGCTATTAAATCCCTTTAGCTTATAGAACTCCAGTTTTGCACATTTTGCAAATTAATCCTTGTTATCGAATTAAGCATGCACACGGTAAAATTTCTTAACAAAATTTTTATACTATATTATTAACATGTTGTAGACATTAAAATATTAATAAAATAAATATTTTGAAGTCAAATTTGTGGTCCCAAAATCACTATTCTAAAATCACGGACTTAGGTTTCCTTCACGGCCAAAACGAATAACTTTCTTCCAAGGCGATACTTTCAAAAATACTTTATTGCTGACTTGAAATTTAATATCTTTACGTTTCAAATCTGCATACGACTTCTGTCGATCTGAAGCTACTTTCAAACTATCACGGATTGCTTTTGCTTTTACTTTTTCTTCAGTCTCTCAAATCAAATCGACATCGTGAATCTTTTTCTCACTAAGCTTGGTCCAATACAAAGGAGTTCGACATTTATGACCATACAATGCTTTGTACAGTGCCACTTTTATACTCGACTGATGACTGTTATTGTACGCAAACTCAACCAACGGTAAATATTTCTCCCAGTTACCTTCAGATTCTAATACGCAACAACGAAGCATATCTTCAAGTATCTGAATTACTCGCTTGGACTGATCATCCTTCTAAGGGTGAAATGCAGTGCTAAAATGCAATCGCATACCTAGAGATTCCTATAACTTTCTCCAAAATCGTGATGGAAACTTGCACCCCGTGTAATCTTTCGATCTCTGAAACTTATAATTTAGCTAATCTGTCAATGGAGTAATCTGTATGTTCTGGAATAAAATGTGCAAACTTTGTCAAATGATCAATGATAACCCAAATAACATCTTTCTTCCTTGGAGATAGGGGTAAACCTGATACAAAGTCCATATTAACTTGATCCGATTTCCACTTCGGTATCATCACTATCTGTAACAATCTTGAAGGTACCTGATGTTTAGCTTTTACTTGTTGGCATACTAAACATCTAGATAAAAAGTCAAAAATCTCACGTTTCATTCTCGGTCACCAATACATCTGTTTCAAATCACCATACATCTTATTACTTCCGGATGAACAGACAAGATACCATTACGAGCTTCATGTAAGATTCTCTGAATGAGCTCTGGATTCTTCTGTACACAAATTCTACCTCTAAACAATAAATAATCATTGGGTCCTATTTAAAATTCTAAATCAAAAGTCGACTCACACTATGCCTGTTTAGCTAGCAAATCACCATCACATTTCTAAGCTTCACAGTTCTGTTGAAAAAACATCGATCTAGCTTTTAACTCAGCTAAGATCGAGCCATCGACAGATAATATCAATCACGTATTCATCACTCGCAGAGCAAATAAGGACATTCTACTCAAAGCATCAACAACTACGTTCACTTTTTCCAGATGATAATCAATGATCAACTCATAATCTTTTAATAGCTCGAGCCACCTACGCTGTCTCAGATTCAAATCTTTCTGTGACATTAGATACTTCAAACTCTTATGATCGGTAAATAAATGAAATTTTTCACCGAACAAATGGTGTCGTCAAATTTTCAACGCAAACACAGTAGTTGCAACTCTAGGTCATGCGTTGAATAATTCTTTTCGTGTGGCTTTAACTGTCTAGAAGCATAAGCTAGTACCTTGCCTTCTTGCATCAAAACAAAGCCTAAACCGTTTAAAGATGCATCGCTGAAAATCACAAATTCTTTACTCGATTCAGGCTGAACCAAAACTGGTGCCTCAATCAACAGTGCTTTCAATTGATTGAAACTTTGCTGACATTTCTCGGACCATTGAAACTTTACATCTTTTTGTAATATTCGTGTCATCGGTGTAGCTATCATCGAAAACCATTTTACAAATATTTTGTAATAACCAGCTAATCCTAGGAAACTTCTAACTTCAGATATGTTTCTTGGTGATTTCCAATCAACAACTGCAAAAAATTTACTCAAATCAACTCTGATGCCTTCAGCCGATACTATGTGCCCCAGAAAACTAGCTTCTCAAAGCCAAAACTCACATTTGCTAAATTTAGCATAAAGTTGTTTATTACGCAGGGTTTGCAACATAATTCTCAAATGTTCAACATGCTCGGACTCACCTCGAGAATAGATCAGAATGTCGTCAATAAATACCAACACAAATTTTTCTAAAACTGGTCTGAAGATTCTGTTCATCAAATTCATAAATACTCCAGGTGCATTTGTTAAACCTAACGGCATCACAAGAAATTTGTAGTGTCCGTACCTAGTTCAGAATGCAGTTTTCAGCACATCCAAATCTTTTCACTTGAAGCTGATAATAACAGAACGAAGATCAATATTTGAAAATATTGTGGCACCATTCAACTGATCGAATAGACTGTCAATACGAGGTAGTGGATATTTGTTCTTGATTGTAACCTTGTTGAGCTGACGATAATCAATACACAATCTCATCGATCCGTCCTTTTTCCTAACGAATAGAACTGATGAACCCCAAGGTGAAAAGATAGGTTGAACAAAACCTTTATTTGTCAATTCTTGCAACTGTGCTTTCAACTCAGTATGAGCCATTCCGTACGGTGCTATCGAGATCGGAGATGTTCCCAGTACTAGTTCAATAGCAAACTCAACCTCTCTGACTGGCGGTAATCCAGGTAACTCCTTTGGAAACACATCGGGATACTCTTAAACCACTGGCACTGATTCAAGCTTCGATTCAGACACTTTAGTATTCAACATATATGCAAGGTAAGCATTGCAACCTTTTCTCACATATTTCTGTACTGACATAGCTGAAATAACCATAGGCAACCCACTCACACTATCTAATTCAATACAAAGCGTCTCACTATTCTAGCATTTTAATATAATAAGCTTTCGTCTACAGTTTACAACTGCATCATATAGAGTTAACCAATCCATGCCCAAAACCGCATCAAATTTGTTAAATGGCAACAACATCAAATCAGTTGAAAAACTGTAACCCTGATTCATCAACGGACGATTATTGCAAACTTTATCAACTAATACATGCTAACCTAGGGGGTTCGACATTTTAACCATGAATTCAGTGGATTAGAAAGGTAAATTCTTACTAGACACCAAATTCGTGCACATATATGGATGAGTTGATCCCGGATCAATCAAAGCAATCACATTAGTATCAAAAATAGAGAAAGTACCAGTAATAACATCTAGCGCAGAAACTTCCTCTCATGCACGATTAGTGTAAGCCCTAGCTGGTGCTCATGCTTTAGACCTCATAGTAGAGTCATTTGTTCCACCATGGCTGCCCCTCATGTTTCTAGGGTTGCAAGTGTAACACCCCTAACCCACATCCGTCGCCTAATTAGGGTTATGAGGCATTACTAACTATTTTATGATTCAAACAAATACGAGTTATAAATTACAACACAACATTTTTATCACGTCAATGCTTATAACATAATCAAATTCCAAATCTTAAATAATCATATCAATCACAACACAGCTTCATTTAACATAATCCAAAATATATCAAAACAATATATACAATACATAACATGTATATAATAATACTTTCATTATTGGATTATTAGACTTATTTTGCATTGACCATGCGCATACTTATAAACCATATATATATATATAACAACTTATAAAAGCCCAACTAACATATCATGATCGAAAGTTAGGTACACATATTTTTTTTCATCAATTCAATTCTCTCATATGAATCTAATACCCAAATTAATTAAATTACCATGATAACCAAATCAAATGTCATTCATACCATTAATTTGGTTCTTAAGTGAACACCGAATACTTATCATGCATATGTCCTAGTTCTTACCTAACTAGCACATGATCTACTTAAGCATAATTAACAACTATCATATATCATAAGGCCAAAACATATAGCAACTATACATACAACATATATTTGGATTACATTCTTGACATATGCTCAAACCAAAATCACACATATGTACAACCCTAAGTATTATACCCAACCATAATCTCATGAACTTGTGTATAAATGCCAAAATATTGAGCAACCGTACTCTTAAATTCATTCTAACATATAACCAAAAATATTTATCAATTAAATAAGATTTTATCCATCATTACAAGACATTAACCACTTATAGACATATTTAAAACATAAATCTCTCATGCCATGTAACAAACATTTCGAAACAAATTTAAAATTTAACAAGGTCAATTATATGCATATAACCGAAATCACAAACCAACCTATACGTACAAGATAAATATCACAAAACATCATCCATTTATATCACATATCCTAGTAACTAAAGTAGGCTTATGCCATGATCAAACCAAAACTGAATTCGAACATTTAAATAAACCATTTTCGCATGGCTTTTATACAAAACCAAGGTTCATCACATCAAAACACCATTTAGCCTATACATGACATAACTTAAGTTCGATAATTTAAACACCAAAGCCGTGGATAGTGTGGTGAACTTTGCTGACGATCCTTGAGCTCTTAACTAGCTTCAAAGTCTATAAAACAGAGTATACAAATACACACAGAGTAAGCTAACTTAGCTTAGTAAGTCATAAGCAAATAGCAACTAATTAATATACTCAACTCCTTAAAATTTAAACTGAACCAATTTACTATATCAATGTCATATTTAGTTTCAACTTAAACATTCCATAACCACACATGTTTAACATAACTATCACTTTGGCCGAATACTTATAAGCTTAAAATTTTATAAATTTTCATTCAAATTTAAAGCCAAATATCATTACACAATCAAATATACTTACACTCATTTACACAAGCTCACAAAACAAAGTTTAACTTCATATACCAACATCAGTCATTTGGCCGAATACACAAGATCATATATAACATCACATATGTACATTACCTATATGGCCGAATATATATGGTCATTTAGCTCAGTTTACTTACTTAAATACCACATCAGCATGAAGTCTTGTAGGCATATACAATAAATTATCGGCATAAAACCTGCTAGGCCTAAGCCTGAATCACACACCGGCACAATACCTGCTAGACTCAAAGTCTGATTTTATTCACCAGCAATAAGCCTGCTAGGCATAAAGCTCGATTTGATTCACCAGCTCAAGGCTTGCTAGGCTTAAATTCCGAATATCAATATTAATAAGCTATAATTCAGTTGAATTAAACTCAAATACATTATTTCCATGCGTAATCATATTCGGCTAGCTCAACTATAATTCTATAAATTTCCAGACGAGCAAAATAAACTATTTTAGTTCCTTAAAGACTTACCTCGGACGATGAAAAATCGGTATGGATTGGTTAATCGACAACTTTACTTTTCCCCTGATCTAAATTCAATTTTATCTTTTCTTGATCTAAATTAATATAAATTAAACTTATTAAATCAAATATTCAACCAAATTCATCCAAAAACACATAAATGGGCAAATTACACTTTTACCCCTAATATTTCATATTTTTCACAATTTAGTCCATATTGTATAAAACACAAAATATGCACAATCTCAAAACAATATAGTTTGGCCGAATATTCCTTATACTCATACTAGTCCATATATTTCATTTATTTCACATTTTAGTCCCTTGATTTATTATTTTTACAATTTAGTCCTAATTACTCAAAATCATCAAAAATTCCAATACAAAACTTGTTAATCTAAAACATGTCTTTAATATTTCATCATCAAACATCACAAAACACAAATATTCATCAATGGCATAACTCAAAACATTCATCAAAATCAGAAATTCTAGCATGGGTCGGATAGTATTCAAAGCAATGATTTCAAAAACGTACAAATTATCAAAAATCGAAACCAAACTAACCTTGAATCAAGCTTGAGAAATGGCTGAATATCACCAAGCTTTAGTTTCTTTTCTTTATTTCTAGTTTCGGTCAAAGCATGCATATATGAATATCATTTTATTATTTATATTATATTGTAACATATATTATTTCATCTTTTACTATTTTAACCTTTGCTAATTAATATAAAATCTTTATATTGGTTGTCTACAACTGTCCAACTTATTTAAATATGGCCTATTTGCATTTTAAGTGCTCGATATTAAAAATCCACTAACACTTTAGCCGTTATGCTATCAAGTTTTCTATTTACCCGATTAAGTCCTTTTATTAAATTAAGCACACAAACAATCAAATTTTCATACGAAACTTTCACACATGAAAATTCACATATGATAAACACAAAAAATAATATTTAAATATTTTTTGACTCGGATTCGTGGTCCCAAAACCATCGTTCCGATTAGGGTCTAAATCAAGCTGTTACAACTCTCCCATCTTAGGGATTTTCATCCCCGAAAATCTTACCAAAGAATAGATTCAGATAACGTTCTCTCATTGCATCTTCTGGCTCCCATGTTGCTTCCTCAACACCGTGTTTATGCCACAGTACTTTAACCAACGGAATTTTTTTATTTTGTAACTTTTTAATCTCACGAGCTATAATACGAATCGGTTCTTCCTCATACGACACATCGGGCTTAATCTCAACTTCAGTCAGACTAATCACGTGGGAAGGATCGGATCAATATCTATGAAGCATCGAGACATATAATACATTGTGGATCTTTTCTAATTCAGATGGCAACAACAATCTATAAGCAACCGGCCCAATACGCTCTATAATCTTATACGGCCTAATAAATCTTGGGCTTAACTTGCCTTTGCGTCCGAATCTAAGTATTTTCTTCCATGGTGAGACTTTTAGAAATACTTTATCAATGATCTGAAACTCTATATCTTTTCGTTTCAAGTCCGCGTATGATTTCTGACGATCTGATGCTACTTTTAGACTTTCACGGATTATTTTCACTTTCTATTCAGTTTCTCTGACCAAATCAACCCCGTGTATCTTGCTTTCACTGAGTTCAGTCCAATACAATGGTGTATGACATTTACAACCATATAAAGCCTCATAAGGTGTCATTTTAATACTCGATTGAAAGCTATTATTGTACGCAAATTCAATCAGAGGTAGGTATCGCTCCCATGTACCTTCGAACTCAAGAATGCAACATCTCAATATATCCTCAAGTATCTGAATGATTCGCTCGGACTGACCATCTGTCTAGGGATGAAAAGCATTACTAAAATGCAGTTTAGTACCTAATGCATCTTGCAGTTTCTTCCAAAACCGCGATGTAAACCTTGGATCTCTATCCAACACAATAGAAATATGTACTCCCTGTAGCCTCACAATCTGAGAAATATATAACTCAGCAAGTTTATCAAGTGAATAATCTAACCAAATCGGAACAAAGTGAGTCGATTTAGTCAGTCTATCTACAATAACCCAAATTGCATCTTTCTTGCTTGGTGTCATCTATAAATCGGATACAAAACCCATCGTAACTCTGTCCCATTTCCATTCAGATATCATGATCGGCTGTAGCAATCTAGAAGGTACCTGATGCTCGGCTTTTACTTGCTGAAAAACTAAATATTTCGATACAAAGTTAGAAATGTCTCGTCTCATACCTTGCCAACAATAGTGTTGTTTCAAATCATTATACATCTTTGTACTACCCAGGTGAACAAATAGCCGACTGTTATGAGCTTCGTTCAAAATCATCTGAATCAACTCTGTATTTTTTAGAATGCATATTGGGTTTCTAAGTCTCAAACAGTCATCAGCATCAACTCGAAACTCTGAATCAACATTTGAATCACATTGAGCCCGCTTTACTATCAAATCATTATCGACCTTCTAAGCTTCGCAAATCTGCTGAATAAATAACGATCTTACTTTTAACTCGACTATTATCGTACCATCATTTGACATAACCATATAAGCATTCATTGGACGCAAAGCAAACAGGGATTTTCAACTTAGAGCATCAGCAACAACATTAGCCTTTCCCGAGTGATAATCAATCACAAGTTCGTAGTCTTTTAGCAATTTTAGCCATCGGCGTTGTCTCAAATTCAGATCTTTCTGAGCCATTAAGTACTTCAGGCTTTTGTGATAGGAATAAACATGACATTTTTCACCAAACAAATAGTGATGCCAAATTTTCAACGCAAATACAATAGCTGCCAACTCTAGATCGTGTGTCGGATAGTTCTTTTCATGTGGTTTTAACTGTCTCGAGGCATAAGCTATAACTTTGCCTTCCTGCATCAGTACACAACCCAAACCATTTAAAGATGCATCACTATAGATAACGAATTCTTTACCCGATTCTGGCTAAACTAGAATTGGAGCTTCGGTCAAAAGGGCTTTCAACTGATCAAAACTTTTCTGGCACTTTTTTGACCATTCAAATTTAACATTTTTTTGCAGTAGCTTGGTCATCGAGGTTGCAATCATCGAGAACCCTTTCACAAATCGTCTATAGTAACTAGCAAGTCCCAGAATACTTTAGACTTTAGAAACGTTTCTCGGAGGTTTCCAGTCAAGTATTACTGAAATTTTACTCAAATCTACTCCAATACCTGATGCTGAAACAACATGTCACAGAAAACTAACTTCTTGTAACCAGAACTCACATTTACTAAACATCACATACAACTATTTTTCTTGTAAAGTATGTAACACAAGTCTCAAATGCTCAGCATGTTTAGTTTCATCACGGGAGTAGATCAATATGTCATCAATGAACACAACCACAAACGGTCTAAATATTGCCTGAAGATCCGATTCATCAAATCCATAAACACAACAAGTGCATTAGTAAGTCCAAAAGGCATGACTGAAAACTCATAATGTCCATACCTCGTTCGGAAAGCAGTCTCTGGCACATCAGAGTCTCTGACTCGCAACTGATAATAACCCGATCTCAAATCTATCTTTGAAAACACTGAAGCCCCTTTAAACTGATCGAACAGGTCATCAGTCCGTGGCAACGGATATTTATTCTTCATGGTCACCTTATTGAGCTGTCTATAATCGTTGCACATTCTTATAGTTCTATCTTTCTTTTTCACAAAAAACACAAGCACACCCCAGGGGGAGAAACTTGGTCGCGCGAAACCTCTATCTGTCAACTCTTACAACTAGCTTTCAATTCTTTTAATTCAGTAGGCGCCATTCTGTATGGAGCTATCGATATTGGAGTTATCTCCAGCATTAACTCAATACAAAACTTAACCTCTCGAACAGGTGGTAAACCCGGTAATTCTTCAAGAAACACATCCAGATACTCACACACAACAGGTACTAATTCAATCTTTCTTTCGGATAATTTACTGTCAAGCACATATGCAAAGTAAGCTTCACAACCTTTACTTACATATTTTTGAGTTAACATCGAGGAAATCACTATCGGTAAACCATTCAGATCATTAGATTCAATCCAAATAATCTCATCATTCTGGCACCATAAATCAATAGTCTTTCTCTTGCAGTTTACAATAGCATCATGCAAAGTCAGCCAATCCATACCCAAAATTATGTCTGTAACACCCTGATTTTTGGGCCTGAAAGTATTGGGCCTTGAGTTTGGGTTCGGGTAGGAGACGACCCGAATAAATGGGATGATTTAATTGTTATTATTATTATTTAGTATGTTTAGCTTAGTAATTAAATAAATTACGAATGGTTTATGGTGTGGGAAAAAGTCCAGGGCTCTGCCCATAGCTTTAGCAAAATTCTTAAATTTTGCCACTTAAGGAAATCTGGGCATAAGGCCTTAAAAATAAGTTGGGCAAAAATTGGGCATGAAGGAGCGCCCGACCCAGTGGTTAGGCATGCCGAGACAGCAGGAAGGAAGGCTGGGGTTCGATTCCCAGTGTGCGCAGACATGTTTTTAAGTCAAGGGCTGTCGTAGGCAGGCCTTAAGAGTTGTTAGGGCTAACTCATGTCACAATAAGGAACTCAGCCCAGTAGCAAGGGACGTTAGAAGGCTGAAGGGGACCCCAGTTCGAGGCACAGGGTGCGCGAGACATTTATTTTTTATAATAAATGGGTTACACTAAAACAAGCTTTAAAAGAATTCACGAATGGAGTATGCCATAAGAAGTGCTTGTGGCGCAGTGGCAGCAGCGTGCTAGGCATGCCGAGAGGATGTGGGTTCGATTCCAGGGGAAGGCAAAATTTTGATTTCTTTTTAAGTAGCCATGACTGCAGCGGTTAAGCCTTAAAATTAATTGTGAAAAGATTATGTCATGAAAGGAACTTCAGTGCAGTGGCCAGTAGCAGGATGTGGAATGCAGGGATAGGAGGAGGTTTGGAGTCTGAGCTGCTGTGCGCGCGAAGGACCAATTTTGCTACTCACGTAAGGGAAAGTTAGAGTTTGACTGAAACTCTCCTAGCAGTGGCTTGAGTCAGTCAAGCGGTGGACTACTGCTGATGGTGCAAGGAATTTGGATGGGATTTAAATTGGTGGCGGCTGAAATTAAGGAGCAATTCATGGAATTAGAATTTAGGAAGAATTTTTATGCCGAAATGCACTCATTCGGCCATAGCAAATAAGTGTCGTTTATTTTTGGCCTTTATGATTCTTTTTTTTTGGGGGGTTAGTTAGGGTATTTTAATTTGGCTGATCTTGCTTCCCTTTCAATCAGTTCTTGTTTTGTTTTATTTCAAATTTATATTTTTGTTCTTTTTGCTCATTTTCTCTTCTTTTATTCTCTTGCTCCCTTAGTTCTTCAAGCTGAGGCCATTAACCTATTCCTCTCCTTTATTTTATCATCATCTTCCCATCTTCTTTGCTTCACCAATCATAGAGAAAAAAACCTCTCCCATTCAATCACCTTAGCCGATCACTCACAAAAGCCAAAACTGAAACTTTTGTTTTCCCTTATGCCGATCTCTTTTACTTTTACTCATCTTCTCGTTAAAGCTAAATCCCCCAACTATGTTAGCCTTGTCGACATCTGTTTCCACTCATCATCGAGCTTCTATTTTTTTTCCTCTCTTGTTTGTTGAAAAGCCAAGGTCACCATACTTTAAGAGGGTGGAAGCCGAACACCTTTAGATCTCTTGGACTCATCCTTTGCTCGTGTTAGGGGTAAGAAAGTATTGGAAACATTCTTCATCGAATAGATCTCATGGTAAGTATTCGTAACCCTCTTTCCATTCGTATCTTGTGGTTCTAGAAAAAGCCGAGTAATCCCTAATCGCTTAGGGGGGCTATCGTTTTGGACTAAAGGGCTTATTGGGTTTATTTATCATTCTATTATGAGTAAGGTGGAATAAAGGCTATCGATCAAGGAGCAGTGGGAAGTGAGGGCATCGAAACGACTGGATCTAGACTTAGTCATTATTTGCGACAAAGGTAAGCAATCTAAGGCCATTAAGGGTGTTGGTCGATTTTGGTAAGGAAGATATCATTAGTAATCGTATGGTTTTGGATCTAAATTTTTAAGTAATCAATTTTAGGATAGGTACATGGTAGATTTTGGCAAGCAATCATCGTAAAATAGGTGTGTAAATGACACCCACTTTAGACTAGATCGGCAAAAGTCGAAAAGTCAAAATACCGAAGAGTCAGTATTTTGTGGACTTGCGAGCGTGCGAGCACTCGTGAGATAGTTTGTTTGTTAAACCTGGTAATCTCAAGCGGTAAGATTGTAGAGTGCGTAATTTCATACACTTCGGTATATTTGGGCTTAATGGGCCGAAATCGGGTTAATGGGCCAATGGGCCCAATTCGGTAAGAACGCTCGGTAAGTGTTTCTGTTAATAAATTAATGGCTGTAATATGCATGGCAACCCTAAAATAGTAAATTTACTAGAATACCCCTAAGTATGGAAATTACCATTATATCCCTAGGTGCAAAGTGATTGTTATACTCCTAGGGTTAATTTTGACTGAAATGCATGATATTCTGATTCTGCATGTTGTATGCCATGACATGTATATCTGTTGCATGGGATATGGGTTACATTGATAGAGGAAGCGTTCTGGTGGCTATGCCACAAATATCTGTTTCTGGTGGTTGTGCCACAAATATTTGTTCTGATGGCTATGCCACAAATATCTGTTCTGGTGGCTATGCCACAAATATTTGTTCTGGTGGCTCTACCACAATATCTGTATCTGGTGACTCTGTCACATTATCTGTTCTGACAGCCATGCTGCAAATTTTGTGGCGTGTAGCGGATGGGTGGGTCGAGTTGTCTCCCCACATGGTGTAAGGTTGGTATGGGGGTGTATACGGATGGATATAGGTTGGGTTTATGCATACATGAAATATCTGTTCTGTCTTTGTTATGGGCCTATGGGCTTCATTCTCGACTCAGATAGGCTAAGGCCCACTTTTAATGCTTTACGTGGTTTGAGCTGATTTGGACTATGGTTGGGTTATTTTATACACTGAGTTTTCCAAACTCACCCCTAAATTTCATCCATGCAGGAAATCCCCAACCATAGTGGACTTGGAGCTATGAGGGATTCGGAGTGGCCACATGTTTTGCAAATTTAGTTTTCTTCTTGTGATTTGATCAGCTTTTATTTACTTTAACAGTTTTGGGTTTTAAGTTGTAATAAGGCCGCTTTAATTATTTTTAATTATTTTAGTATGTTTTGTTAGCTTAGATATGATATTGTTTTAATCGTCTGAAATTGAATAGCTTTAGGGCGCGTTTTAAAAAGGTTACTTGATTTCAAAATATCGCGATAACAAAGCAAAGCTTCTGCAATGAAAATGTTTCAAAAAAAAAATTAATAACCTTTTCAAATGGTTTTAAACAAATTGGTTTTCCATGAACAATCACTCAGTTAAAGTGTGGCAATGGTGGCGTGCATGTCTAGGATTGGATCCGTGGAGAGCTAGGTACTTAAGCAATCTAATAGACTCACCTCCTCCTTTCTGGCATCCTACCTGGTACACAACTTTCATTCACTTTAATCTATAACGAAGATATCCTTTAAACACTAAGAAAGATTTTAGATAAAACATGCATTTTTCTAGTAACTCTTCGATGTGACACACCGGATTTAGTCGTAACGTCTGGGCTAGGTTTGGGGTGTTATAATGTCAATCTCATCAAATAGCAACAACATCAAATCAGCCGGAAAGCATGAATCTCGAATCATCAAGAGGCAATTCTTACATACTTTATCAACCTTAACACACTAGCCCATGGGGTTCGATACATAATCACAAACTCGGTAGACTCAATAGGCAAAGTCTTATTGAATACTAAAGTCTCACACACATAACAATGAATCGAACCAGGATCAATCAATGCAATTACACTAGTATCATAGAGAGTGAATGTACTAGTAATAACATCTGGGGATGAAGCCTCCTCGTGTGCGCGAATAGTATAGGCTCTGGAAGGTGCACGAGCTCAGATCAAACTGCTGTATCTTTCGTTCCTCTCTGACTGCCACTCACATTACCCGAATACCTGGGTGGTTTGCCTCATACTGACATATTACTCAGTCTCATGTTTTGATCAGTGTTTTGCTCGGCTAACATCGGGCAATCTTGGATAAAATGATCCATCGATCCACATTTAAAACAAGACCTATCATGCAATCTGCAATCTTCAGAATGCCATTTACCACAATGCTTGCACTCGACTCTATTCTGTCGAACATTCCAACACTAGCTATCAAAGTGGCTCGTGAACTCACAGGGGGTCGATCTCGATCTCGTCTAGAAAAGCCCACAGTATCCTTAGATCAACTAGAATCATCTCTGAACTTCTTCGATGCTGAGTGAAAAGTCTTACCCGATGATCTTTTATAGGAATCTCTGGTTTCAAAATCAAGTTTTCTTTTCTCTTTCTCAAGCTCTTCAGCTTTGCAGGCTCGCTCAACCAGTACTATGAACTCTTTTATCTCAAGTATGCCAACTAGTAGTTTAATGTCCTTGTTCAGTCCATTTTCAAATCTTTTACACATTATAGCTTTGGTCAAAACACACTCTTGAGCATACCGACAAAGTCTCATGAATTTCTGCTCATACTTTATTACGGTTATACGACCCTATTTCAATTTCAGAAATTTTTTACGTTTCTGGTCGATAAATCTCTGGTTAATGTATTTCTTATGGAACTCAGTCTGAAAGAACTCCCAGGTCACTCGCTCTTTTGGAACCACCGATACTAGTGTATTCCACCAGTGATATGCTGTGTCTCGTAACAAAGATATAGCACATTTTAAACATTTATCGGGAGTATAAGATAGCTCATCGAACACACGGATAGTATTATCAAACCAAAATTTGACTCGCTCAACATCATCATCATCAGTAGCTTTGAACTCTTCAGCCCGTGTTTCCTGATTTTACCAATAGGTGGCTTAGGCAATCTCAACGGATCACTCACTTGAGGTATAGCAGGTATCAAAGATGGATTAGTCGGGGGTGGAGGTTGTTGTGCAGCTGGATTAGTCTGGATATATTGAGCAAACCATTCGTTCATCATTTGGTAGAAGGCTTGCTTAGCCTCCCCCTCTTGGTTACTCAAAGTCGGTCTAGAATCAACCGGCACTGTCCTTTGCGCGGGAGTAGGCGCTACACTTTCATTATCATCAGCTATAGCTCTGTCGGGATCCATTTACTATACGAAAACATATTTTCAAATGCCAGAAGTCATCACACTATCACAGTAACTATTATGGCATGTATAGCTAGAATCACACGCACTACTTTAGTCCTAGAATCGATTAAATCGTAGCTCTGATACCAATAAAATGTAACACCCCTAACCCACACCCATCACCGAATTAGGGTTATGAGGCATTACTGACAATTTTATGATTCAAACAAATACGAGTTATAAATTACAACACAACATTTTTATCACGTCAATGCTTATAACATAATCAAATTCCAAATCTTAAATAATCATATCAATTACAACACAGCTTAATTTAACATAATCCAAAATATATCAAAACAATTTATACAATACATAAAATGTATACAATAATAATTTCATTATTGGATTATTAAACTTATTTTGCATTGACGATGCGTATACTTATAAACCATATATATATATAACAACTTATAAAAGCTCAACTAACATATCATGACCGAAAGTTAGGTACAAATATTTTTTTCATCAATTCAATTCTCTAATAAGAATCTAATATCCAAATTAATTAAATTACCATGACAACCAAATCAAATGTCATTCATACCATTAATTTGGTTCTTAAGTGAACACCGAATACTTATCATGCATATGTCCTAGTTCTTAACTAACTAGCACATGATCTACTTAAGCATAATTAACAACTATCGTATATCATAAGGCCAAAACATATAGCAACTATACATACAACATATATTTGGATTACATTCTTAACATATGCTCAAACCAAAATCACACATATGCACAACTCTAAGTATTATACCCAACCATAATCTTATGAACTTGTGTATAAATGCCAAAACATTGAACAACCGTACGCTTAAATTCATTCTAACATATAACCAAAAATATTTATCATTTAAATAAGATTTTATCCATTATTACAAGACATTAACCACTTATAGACATATTTAAAACATAAATCTCTCATGCCATGTAACAAACATTTTGAAACAAATTTAAAATTTAACAAGGTCAATTATATGCATATAACCGAAATCACCAACCAACCTATATGCACAAAATAGATATCACAAACATCATCCATTTATATCACATATCATAGTAACCAAAGTAGGCTTATGCCATGATCAAACCAAAACCGAATTCGAACATTTAAATAAGCCATTTTCGCATGGCTTTTATACAAAACCAAGGTTCATTACATGAAAACACCATTTAGGCTATACATGCCATAATTTAAGTTCGATGATTTAAATACCAAAGCCGTGGATAGTGTGGTGAACTTTGCTGACGATCTTAACTAGCTTCAAAGTCTATAAAACAGAGTATACAAATACACACAAAGTAACCTAACTTAGCTTAATAAGTCATAAGAAAATAACAACTCAATAATATAGTCAACTTCTTAAAATTTAAACTGAACCAATTTACTGTATTAATGTCATATTTAGTTTCAACTTAAACATTCCATAACCACACATGTTTAACATAACTATCACTTTGGTCGAATACTTATAAGGTTAAAATTTTACAAATTTTCATACAAATTTAAAGCCAAATATCATTACACATTCAAATATACTTCCACTCATTTACACAAGCTCACAAAACAAAGTTTAACTTCATATACCAACATCACTCACTTGGCCGAATACACAAGACCATATATAACATCACATATGTACATTACCTATATGGCCGAATATATATGGCCATTTAGCTCAGTTTACTTACTCAAATACCACATCAGCATGAAGTCTTGTAGGCATAAGCTTACAATAAATCACTGGCATAAAACCTACTAGGCCTAAGCCTGAATCACTCACCGACACAATGCCTGCTAAACTCAAAGTCTGATTTTATTCACTGGCAATAAGTTTGCTAGGCATAAAGCCCAATTTGATTCACCAGCATAAGGCTTGCTAGGCTTAAAGCCCAAATATCACTATTAATAAGCTGTCGCATAATCAATTCTTATATAAAAATTTTTAGATATTCTATATAGTTCATACGGACTTTCTAATGTTATAATTCAATCGAATTAAACTCAAATACATTATTTAAATGCTTAATCATATTCGGCTAGCTCAACTATAACTCTATAAATTTCCAGACCAGCATAACAAACTATTTTAGTTGCTTAAAGACTTACCTCGAATGATGAAAAACTGGTACGGATTAGCTAATTGACAACTTTACTTTTCTCCCGATCTAAATCTGATTTTCTCTTTTCTTGATCTAAATTAATATAAATTAAACTTATTAAATCAAATATTCAAAAAAATTCATCCAAAAACACACAAATGGGCAGATTACACTTTTACCCCTGATATTTCACATTTTTCACAATTTAGTCCATATTGTATAAAACATAAAATATGCACAATCTCACAACAAAATAGTTAGGAAAAATATTCCTTATACTCATACTAGTCTATATATTTCATTTATTTCACATTTTAGTCCCTCGATTTATTATTTTTACAATTTAGTCCTAATTACTCAAAATCATCAAAAATTCCAATACAAAACATGTAAATCTAAAACATATCTTTAATATTTCATCATCAAACATCACAAAACACAAATATTCATCAATGTCACAACTCAAAAAATTCATCAAAATAAAAAATTCTAGCATGGGTCAGATAGTATTCGAAGCAATGATCTCAAAGACGTACAAATTATCAAAAACCGAAACCAAACTAACCTTGAATTAAGCTTGAGAAATGGCCGAATATCACCAAGCTTTATTTTATTTTATTTATTTTTAGTTTTGATCAAAGCATGCATATATGAATATCATTTTATTATTTATGTTATATTATAACATATATTATTTCATCTTTTACTATTTTAACCTTTACTAATTAATATAAAATATTTATATTGGTTGTCTACAACCATCCAAATTATTTAATTATGGCCTATTTGCATTATAAGTGCTCCATATTAAAAAGCCACTTACACTTTAGCTCTTATGCTTTAAACTATCAAGTTTTCAATTTACGCGATTAAGTCCTTTTATTAAATTGAGCACACAAACAATCAAATTTTCATACGAAACTTTCACACATGAAAATTCACATACGATAAACACAAAAAATAATATTTAAATATTTTTATAACTCAGATTCGTGGTCCCAAAACTACAGTTTTGATTAGGGTCTAAATCGGGCTGTTACAGCGAGGTGGTCTACCCTCGTGGCAGTGTTACTGGGTCGCAGATTTTTAACCTTTTCTTTCTCAGGTATTTATGGGCAATCACAAATAAAATGCTTAAACAAACCACACTTGAAACACGCCCTTTCTTTCACTCTGCACTAGCCAAAATATCGACGTCCACATTGTTAACAATCAAGTTTATTATCCTTAACACTATTTACACTAGCCACAAATTTAGCTTGTGTATTAGAACCTGCATAATGTTTGCCTCAGTCTCTATCAGGATAACCCTCTAAACTAATCGAACGATTATGGTATTCTTTTGATCTCTTCGACTGTGACTGATACGACTTCTCGGTTGCCCATTTTCTTAAATCTCTGGCTTCAAAATCAGCTTTTCTTTTCTGTTTGCTAAGTTCCTTGACTTTATGTGCTTTGTCAACTAAAACAACAAATTCTTTCACCTCGAGGATCTCAACTAGAAGCTTTATATCCTTGTTTAATTCATCTTCAAATTGTTTACACATTGCAGTCTTGGTCGGAATACACTCCCGATCATATTTACTCAATTGAACAAATTCTCGTTCATACTCTGACACTGTCATACAACCTTAATTAAGCTTGATAAATTCTTTATGCTTTTGATTAAGGAATCTTTGACTTATATATTTCTTTTTGAACCCGCTTTGAAAGAATTCCCAATCGATACGTTCCCTCGGCACAACTAAAATCAAGATATTCCACTACTGATATGCTGAATCTTTTAGTAGAGATACTGCACACTTTACACATTCAGCTGGTGTATAAGACATCTCATCAAAAACTCAGATAGTATTCTCTAACAAAAATTCTGCTCTCTCAGGATCATCATTGACTGTAGGTTGAAATTCTTCAACCCCATATTTGTGAATTTTGTTGACTAGTAGCCTATTAACTCATAAAGGTTCCAAACCTTGAGGAATAACGGGGAATGGTTTGGAAACAGGTGGGCATAGAAGGCGTTGAGCTGCCAAGTTCTTCCGTACAAACTCGGTAAACCAGTCACTCATCATTTGTAAGTGATCTTCCTTAGCTTCTCCTCCCTGGCCCTCAGGTACGGGCCTTGAACCACTTGATGCTACTCCATGAACGAAGGCTTTCACGTTACTTTCAATATCATTGGAGTTGGCTCAATTGGATGCCATTGCTATATGAAAGCATATTTAAAAACATTCAGGAGATATCACAATATCACAAGTTATATAATGGAATATATAGCTAGACTCATACATGCTACGTTTAGTCTAAGAAGTGACTAAATCATTGCTCTGATACCAATAAATGTAACACCTTCACCCATATCCATTGTAGGAACAGGGTTGCGGAGCATTACCGGAGTTTTCAAATCAAGCAGACATAAATTTTTAACTTTTTAAATCATATTAATAAATACATTAAGACCAATTAAAAACATACATATTGTCCCTGAAACGAGCCATTGAGGGCCTAAATATGTGTTAGAAACAAATTGGAACTAAATCGTAAACTTATAGAATTTTTAAGAAAAAGATGAAAAATTTCAAACTGCAAGGGTCACATGGCCGTATGGCTAGGTTGTGTGACTCACACGGTAAAGAGAACAGCCTATGTCTCAAGCCATGTGGTCATTTGAAGTAGCAACACACGGCCGTGTCCCAGCCCGTGTCTAGCCCCATGTAACTCACTAACTTGTGTAACACGGTTAAGCCACACGTCCGTGTGCTAAGCCATGTACCCTCGAAGTAACCTCACATGCCTGTATGCCAGGCTGTGTAACAGCCTGACTTGCACCTCTTTAAAAGCTACAGGTGACACACGATCGTGTCACCTGACCGTGTGTCACACACGGCTGAGACACACACCCGTGTCTCTGCCCGTGTGGATGAAAATAGGTTATTTACAAGCCCTTTTTCTCACCCAACTATGCATGTACCTATAACCAAAATTACACATGTGCATAAGCCATAACAAGGCACCAAAATCATGCATAATTAAGCTATATACATATGGTATAATTTTATACAACCAATATGTCTAATGGCACCTGAAATAACAACATTTAAAACATGTACCAATATAAACACAAATTGGTCAATTGTCAAACTAATACTTAACCAAGTTTATACCATATTGTACCATTTATTTTACCATCCAAAAACATACAAAAAAGGTACTAATACCATTCAAGATTGAGCTCCAGGTAGTCATATAATTCACTTATAATTAATGCACTAAATCACCATATTCATATACCTCATAAAACACCTACCATATGTATATTTACCCTATCATACCTGCAACCATCTTTCAAACATACCAAGCTAAACATCAACTATTCTAAAGCTAATATTTACATGCCAAAGCTATATCTATTACATCATAAAAATACCGTGATTCAAGCCAAACCAAATGGCCATTTCAACAACCAAGAATACATGGCCAACATTAGTCAAAATACCTATACATGCCATTATGACCAAAATTGAACATCTATAAGTATCGAAAGAGCCTATAGATAGCGTGATAGATCTCCAAACGAATTTCCAACTCGAATGAGCTTCTGATTTACTATAGAACACAGAAAAATAAACACAAAGTAAGCTTATCTTGCTTAGTAAGTTCATAACACATATAGTCTAACCTTGCCAATATAATATACAATTACAAAGCATGTATAACCCAATCCAACATGAGAATAACTAACAAAAATACTTATATATGTACATTCATACTCTTAATTTTCACAAGGTACACTCTACCTATCTTTCATCAAACTAATGTAATTTACATTGAAAGCTCTTATAGAAGCTCACTTGAGGTAATAATACGATGGTTGATACATCCTTTTTCATAATTTGGCAATCGAAGTTATCCCTTTTCATAGTTCGACAGCCGAAGCTATCCCTTTTCATAATTTGATGGTCATCACCATCCCTTTTCATTGTTTGATGGTCAGCACCATTCCTTTTCATAATTTGATAGTCAAAGCTATCCCTTTTCATAGATCGATAGCCGAACCCATCCTTTTTCATAGTTCGATGGTGTAACAGTCCAATTTAGACCCTAATCGGTTTTGGGACCACGAATCTGAGTTAGAAAAAATATTTAAAATTTATTTTTTGTGTTTATTTTGTGTGAATTTATATCTGTGAAATTTTTATGATTTAATTTTATCATTTGAGTGTCTGATTTAATAAAAAGACTTAATCGCTTAAATTGAAAATTTGGTAGTTTAATTTATAAAGGGCTGATTTGTTATTGGCTTTATAAGTGGAAGCTTTTAAATGGTAAATAACCCATTGATTTATTATATGGACGGAAGTAGGCTTGCAAAATATGGTTTTGGTATAAGTTCATTAAGGATAAATTAGTAAACAAATAATAAAAGTTAATATATTATAAAATATATCATAAACATCAGTGCTCATATTTTTTTCCACCATAACCGAAACTAAAACAAAGAAAAGAGAAAAGAACAACCTAGTTCGACCATTCTCAAGCTCAATCAAGGTACGTGCTTAGCTCAGTTTTTGATAATTTCTACGTTTTTGAAATCGTTGCTTCGAGTACTACAAAACCCATGCTTGAATTTTTTATTTTGATGAATATTTTGGGTTATGCCATTATTGATAACTTGTGATTTTTGTTGTTTGATGATGAAATATGAAAGATCTGTTTTAGATTAACATGTTTTGTATTGGAGTTTCTGATGATTTTGAGTAATTCCGACTATATTGTAAAAATAATAATTTGAGGGACTAAAATGTGAAATAAATGAATTATATGGGTTTGTATAGGCATGGGTAAAATTTGGCCCAACATGGGTATTTTGAAATTTTGTATATTTTGTGTTTTGTGTAATAAGGACTAACTTATAAAAATTATAAATGTCAGGGGTAAAAAGGTAATTTTTCCATTTATGTGTTTTTGGACTAAATTGAACGAACATATGTTTGAATGAACTTAATTTGAATATTTTTAGATCAAGAACCAAAGAAATCGAATTTGGATTGTGGAAAAATGAAAGTTGTCGACTAGCAGCCCTGTCTCATTTTATAACGTCCGAGGTAAGTTTATAAGCAAATAGACGTGTTTAATTGTAGATAAATGCTAAATATTTATGCTGGTATGAAAAAAACATGAATTTATACATGCTATTACTGAATGTGAATAAGCTTGGTAACCATGTACAAACATTCGTTTCGACCGACTTATGGCGTCCGATATATGTGTGCGAGTAGTACCATGGCTTTGATATGTGATTTCATTATGTGTTTACGAGTAAGACCCTGTCTGGGATAGTGGCATCGGTTTGTGACTACATGTAAGACCACGTCTAGGACGTTGGCATTGTACGATATATGTGTGATTATCCGAGTGTCCTACCAAATCCTGAATGGTTCATCGGGCAAAGGTAAATTGTATACGGATGTGTAATACGAGTTATATGGTCACGTATGAATTAGCTTGTTGGCGATTTGTAATAAGGTAAGTATGTACTTGATAATTGTTCTATTCATGTGTAATTGATAATGATGAATTTAAGTGAGATTGGCATGTGTATTCAGCTTTGTGGCTATATAAGTTGAGTATCAATGAAATGATTCATAATTATGTGCAAGTGTGTATGACCATGTATAATCGTCCTTATAGGTTATATATATATATATATATATGTGTGATGCTATGATATGATTTTTGAACTTATGTATAAAAGTATACGTAGGCATGATTTTATTATAACTAGTTGTTTTTGGAAAGTTGATTATGAATATGTTTAAATGACCATGTGAGTGTTCAGCCAAATAAGAAATATATGTACTTGTTGTTCTATCTTGATTCTTGAAATTGTGTATAAAAGTATATGTGTATTTGATAATGTAAAGACATTTTGGTTGGAAAGTTGAATGTTAATAGGTCAATTTGACTATTTGAATATTCGGCCAAGATAGTATTTTTGTACGAAAGTATACATATATATTATTTACAAATTTAAAATTTGAGACTAAATAGGATACGGTTACTATAAATATTGGTTAGCGTAATTGATTTGAATAATTTGTTAGGTTAATTATTTGTTTATGACTTACTAAACTATAATAGCTTACTGTGTGTATATTTGTTTCTGTTTTATAGATTTTGGATTCAAGATACAAGCTCGGGGATCGTCAGCAAAGTCAGTCACACTATCGACCGCCTTCGATATTTTATAAGTTGAAATTCTGGTACTATGGCATGTATAGGCTGGAACATATATTTTTGTTATGTAATTAAAGCCATTCGAATATGGCTTGCTATTTATGTTTAGATGTGGTCTTATGGGTGCTTAGTTATAAGGTTTAGTGAGTTTGGTTTTGATAATTTTGTTATGTTTGATAGTGGTTTAAATTTATTTTAGTTAAAGTGTTTAGTACTATGAATGGATGATGTTTGTGGTAAGTATTTCATGCATTGAAAATGGCTTTAATCTTAGGTTCGAATTCAATTTTGATTGAGTCATGGTCTAAGTCTATTTGAGTACTATGCCGTATGTCTTGGTTGATCATTTTTATGTTATTTTGAAAATGTATCTAAGTATATAAAGCTTGTGAAGATACCTTGTGTTTCGGCTATATGTTTTTATTGGATGTTAATCAAGCTAAGGTAGGTTATGTGTTGTTAGGTAAAAATCAAGACCTATGCATGGTTTAAATTGGGTGTTCATTTATGGACTATATTAATGAAATGGATGACATTTGAATTGTTAATTGATAAGTAAGACATATTGGGATTTAAATTTATTTAATGATATATGTGTACTTGGTAATTGGTCATGTTATGTTAGTTGAGTTTTTAAATGTTTTTCATGTATAGGTATATGTGCATGGCAATATAAATTCGTTCGGTATTTATAAATTATTAAATATGTATAAATGAATTGAGTTAGCCAAGTTGACATATAATTGAAATGGGTTATTTATAATCGAATGTTTGTAATAAATTGTGTTAATATGCAACATATGAATTACACATAGTTTAACACATTAATGCTGCATATATGAATGAAAGTGTCAGTAATGAAATTTAGTTCAATTGATAAATAACATGTGTATATGCATGACTTATTTATGAAAAAAAATATAGGTCTAATTTCCATATTGGAATTATTGATATGTTATATGTTCTGCTTATGTATTGAATTGTTTTAAAATATATATATTTTGGATTATGTTTTATTTAAGCTATGTGGTGAATGATAATAAATTTTATGATTAGATATTGGATTAAGTCATAAGCATTGAAGTCATTTAAATCTTGAATTGCAATAAGCGTATGATCCGTATATGTAATATGGTTGTTAAATATATATGATTATGACTTGAATTAATATAAAAATATTCAGAACTGTGCTTTCGTTTAGTAATGCCTCATAAACCAATTTCGGGGACGGATACGAGTTAGGGGTGTTACATTTGATTGGTATCAGAGCTACAGTTTAGTCGGTTCTAGGACTAACGTAGCGTGTGTAAGTCTAGCTATATATGCCATAAATATATTGCGATAGTGTGATGGCTTCTGACATATGAAAATGTGTTTTCATATAGTAAATGGATCCCGACAGAGCTGGAGTTAATGATGTCGAGAGTGTAGCACCTGCTCCCACACAAGGGACAATGCCGGTTGATTCTTGACCGATTTCGAGTAACCAGGAAGGAGAGGCTAGACAAGCCTTTTACCAAATGATGAATGACTGGTTTACTCAATATATCCGGACTAACCCGGCTGCACAACAACCTCCACCCTCGACTAATCCGTCTTTGATGCCTGCTGTACCTCAAGTAAGTGATCCGTTGAGATTGTATAAGCCACCTGTTGATAAAATCAAAAAACTCGGGGCGGAACAGTTTAAAGATACGGATGATGATGATGCTGAGCGAGTTGAGTTTTGGCTTGATAATACTATCCGTGTGTTTGATGAGCTGTCTTGTACCCCAGATGAATGTTTGAAGTGTGCCATATCTTTGCTTCGGGACACAACATATCACTGGTGGAATACCCTAGTATCAGTGGTTCCGAGAGAGCGAGTAACCTGGGAATTTTTCCAGACTCAGTTCCGTAATAAGTATATCAGCCAAAGATTTATTGATCAGAAGCGAAAAGGATTTATGAAACTGAAATAGGGCCGGATGACCGTGACAAAGTATGAGGGGAAATTTGTGAGACTCAGTCGGTATGCCCGAGAGTGTGTTTCCACCGAAGCCATAATGTGTAAAAGATTCAAAGATGGGTTGAATGAAGACATTAAACTATTAGTTGGCATACTTGAGATAAAAGAGTTCGTAGTACTGGTTGAACGAGCTTGCAAAGCTGAAAAGCTCGGGAAAGAGAAGAGAAAAGCTAATTTTAAAGCTAGAGACTCGCGTAAGAGATCATTCAGTAAGTCAGTCCAATCAACACCAAAGAAGTTCCGAGATGATTTCAGTCTTTCTAGAGCCACTTTGGGTTACTCTAGACGGGATCAGAATAGACCACCTGTGAGTTTGAGAGCTACGTCAGTAACCAATATGGGTAATGTTAGATCTAATCAACCTGAGTGTGAGCATTGTGGTAAACGACATCCTGTCAGTTGTAGATTGGACGATCGGGCCTGTTTTAAATGCGGATCGACGGATCACTATACTTGAGATTGTCCAGGGTTAGCTTGTAACGCCCAAAATTTAGGCCTAGAAGTAATGGGCCTTGAGTATAAGGAGGTTGTATATAAGTATTTAATTGTGCAAGGAAATGACACAATTAAATGTCTACTTTGGTGGTTAATGGCCCTGAGAAGTGTTGGAGAAATCTTGGGTTCAAACCTGGGATTTATTCTGCTAAATAAATTACACAAGGAAGCATGTGGTCTAGTGGCTATGACGTTCTTAAGGTTGCAAGGGAGCCTAGGTTCAAGTCTTGGCTCTTACAATTCATTTTGGTTTCTCTCTTAAGTGAATCTAGACGCTGGCACATATGTCTTAAAGTTAATTATGGACGTTTTTATCACACAAAAAGCCTTGTGGTGGAGTGGCAAGGTGGCGTGTTATGTAACTGTGAGGTCTGAGGTTCAAGTCTTGGGATGCGCAGTGGAGTATTTATTTTGCTATTAGAGCTGTGAAGGAGGTGGAGTTGGACTAAAACTCTGTGGTTGAAGTGGTTATAAGAATGAGAAATTTTCCTAATGGTTGAAAGTAATCCCACATCGGGAAGCTAACATGAGAATTGGTGAGAAGCTAGCTTTAAATAGAGCGAACCAGATGAGTTGGGAAGAGGACTCAATGCAGGATGTGCCAAGGTTGGTGATCGTGGACCTTGGCGCGTTCTCGTAAACAGGTGTGTATTTCGCACTACTCTAGTTGTAGAACAGCAAATGCTGGAATACCGAAATGCTGATCACACGATGATGGCAGCCACACGAGCATGCGAGCGCACGTGTAGGAGCTTTGACTTGATGGTTGAGGCCATCATAAGTGCTCTCGTGGGCTTAGGTTACTTTGGTCCATGTGGGCCCAACAGGCCCAAGGGCCCAAGTGGGTGAATTGTATGATTGTGTAGTAAATATTGGATTAGACTATGTGAATTTCATATCTGTAGGTTAGTATTACGGAAATACCCCTGTAGGGTAGAATTACCGAAATACCCTCGACTTGTAAAATTATCGAAATACCCTCGATTTGTAAAATTACCAAAATACCCCTAATTTGTGAAATTACTGAAATACCCTTAACTTGTAAAATTATCGAAATACCCTCGACTTGTAAAATTATCAAAATACCCTTAATTTGTAAAATTACCAAAATACCCCTAATTTAGAAAATTACCAAAATACCTTTAATTTGGAAAATTACTGAAATATTCTTGATTTCAAAAATGATAGAAGTACCCTTTATTTACAAAATTACAAAAATATCCTTGATTTGCAAAATTACCGAAATACCCTTGGTTTGAGATTTACTAAAACACTATTGTAGGGTGGAATGACTAAAATACCCTAATAGATAAAAAGACCGTTCTGCCCCTCTAGGGTATATGACTCATTGATAATACAATTTGATTGATTTGACTATGTTTTGACTGAGAATGTACGACTGTGATTGGACTGTTGTGACTGTGATTTGTATGATTTTGTATTTCGTGTGTATATTTGCTCCATTCATATAATATTATGTTGTACATGGGTGGGGATTATGAAACGGAGGAAGAAATTAAGGATCGCATGGTTGCTTGACGACCATGGATCCACCGATTAAGGACCACATGGTTGCTTGACGACCATGGATCCACCGGTGGCTTTTAAGCGCAATATATGATTAGTGCCGACTCTGTGTCGATCATATTTACCCGAGGCTGTGTGCCGACTATATTACCGTCGCTGATGGCAATGTGCCTAACATGATACAGCTACCGATGGCTTAAAGCCAATTATTCTAATTATGGCTTTGCGCCAACCTACATATGGCTCTGTGCCAACCTGATTATGGATGTGTGCCAAATGTATTGGCCTAAGGCTATGTGCCAATATATGATTATTGACGACTCGGTGTCGATCACATTTACCTAGGGCTGTGTACCGGTTATGTTACTCTAGTTGATGGCTATGTGCTAAACTTATTACAGTTACTGATGGCTTTGTGCCAATTATAATACCGCTACTGAAGGCTTAAAGTCGTATATATGCTAGTAGCTTGCTGCAATGAAGGTAGTACCGCAATCGGGCTACCATTGATATGTATCGGATGGGTGGGTCGATAGTTATATCCCCACATGATGTGTATAGCGGTTGGATGGGATGGGTTAGCATATATTTTTGCATTATGCATATGGTTTGATTCTGACAAGGGCTAGGACCCAAGTGATTTGTAATGGGTTGTGGCCCACGTATGCTCTAAACTGGACTGTACTGTTAGCATTAAAGGGCTCTAGCCCAGACTGTTTCTATTTTTGCTTTTGTATATTGACTGTTACTCTAGTAAGGGGATTACACACTGAGTTTTCGTAAACTCCCCCCGTCTATTAACTGTATAGGTAATCCTCAACATTAGGTTGATCAGTGTCATAGAGGGACTCAGAGACGACCACACATCTGTACATGTTTATCTATTTCGTTTATTTAGTTAAGCCTTTTGGTTTTTTATTTGGGTTGTAATGGGGCCTCTTTATTTTCTTTCTTAACTTTTCATTTGGAAAAATTTATTTACTATGTTTGATATTTGTTAGAAGTAGATCGCGGTTTTCAAAACATTACGTTTTCGCAACTTAACTTTTAAACATCACGTTTTCGTAAATCAGTTGCTTTTACAATTAGCTTCTGCAAAGTAAAAAGTAAGTTTTCAATGCACTACGTTTTAAATAAGAAGGGTTTTTAATGAAAATAGGGTTTTCAAAAAACACTTCAATGTGACACGCCAGATTTGAGTCTAACTTTTGGGCCGTGTTTGGAGTGTTACATTTAGTGGTATCAGAGTCAGGTTGCAATACTCAGCTGTGGAATGGGTTTTAAAATTGGATTTTCGAAAGAATTGTTACAAAAAGGTTTGAAAAGATTTGAAGTATTTGAAAAGTTTTTCTGAATATTTTCCTGAATGTGTGGTTACTGAGTCTCCGGCATAGAATCTGTAAGTATTCTATTAGACTTTACTTAAAGTTAGATTTTGTATTTATTCAGTGTATGTTCTGAAATTTAGATTTTTTTAGCAACAGTACTGTGATGGATTCTGAAGGCAAGCAGGGTTGCAAAGAGTTGCCCGTCTCCCCGGAACATGGGATGCTTTAGGAAACTGTAGTAAGGTAAGTCCGCCAACTTCGGGTAACAATAACCCGGAGCTTGGTACGGAGGCACTGACTCGATTGGTAAGGGAAGCGCTGGAAGAAGTGTTCGAGGCAAAAGTTAAGGCGTATGGTGAAACACTTCAGGCTAAGCACTTGGAGTGCAGCAGGAAGAGGGATCACAGTCCTCTGAAGCAGGAGTCCCGCTCTGTGAAACGCGTTAAGATGCGTTCAAACTTTTCAGCTTGCGAGCATTGCAAAAGTCACCATTCGGGCAAATACTAGAGAAAGTCAGGAGCATGTCTCAGATGCAGATCTAAGGAGCATCGGGTTTGGGATTGCATAGTTCCTTTTAAGTCAAGTGTGTTTTGTTTGGATGTGATGTTTGAATATAGAAATTGTATGCATGTGTGGTAAATATCTATTTACTTTGTGGTTAGATGTTTGGTTGGGTGTGAGAGGTTTTGAGATTAAGTTAAAAGTGTATTAGTGTAGTTTGGAACTAGAGTGCGCAACGGAAGCGTAGTGGTGTAGCTTGAGCTCAGCGCTTGTTCAGATAGTTGAAATTTTGAGGATGAAATTTCCTTAAGGGGGTAGAAATGTAACGCCCAAAATTTGGGCTTAGAAGTATTGGGCCTTGAGTATGGGTTCGTAAGGAGGTTGTATATAAGTATTTAATTGTGCAAGGAAATGACACATTTAAATGTCTACTGTGGTGGTTAATGGCCCTGAGAAGTGTTGGAGAAATCTTGGGTTCAAACCTGGGATTTAGCAAATATTTTAATATTAAGTGAATAAAACCCTAGATGCTTGGAAGATGGCCTTTTAAATTATTTTGTTAAATAAATGACACAAGGAAGCATGTGGTCTAGTGGTTGTGGCATCCTTAAGGTTGCAAAGGAGCATGGGCTCAAGTCTGGGCTCTTACAATTCATTTTGGTTTTTCTGTTAAGTGAATCTAGACGCTGGCACATATGTCTTAATGTTAATTATGGACATTTTTATCACACAAAAAGCCTTGTGGTGGAGTGGCAAGGTGGCTTGTTGTGTAACTGTGAGGTCTGAGGTTCAAGTATTGGGATGCGCAGTGGAGTATTTATTTTGCTATTTGAGCTGCAAAGGAGGTGGAGTTGGACTGAAACTCTGTGGTTGAAGTGGTCATAAGAATGAGGAATTTTCCTAATGGTTGAAAGTAATCCCACATCAGGAAGCGAACATGAGAATTGGTGAGAAGTTGGCTTTAAATAGAGCAAACTAGATGAGTTGGGAGGAGGACTCAATGCAAGATGTGCCAAGGTTGGTGATCGTGGACTTCGGCGCGTTCTCGTAAATAGCTGTGTATTTCTCACTGCTCTAGTTGTAGAACGGCAAATGTCGGAATGCCGAAATTCTGATCACACAACGATGGCAGCCACACAAGCGCACGTGTGAGAGCTTTGACGTGATGGTTAAGGCCATCATGAGTGCTCTTGTGGGCTTAGGATTCTTTGGGCCACGATGGGTCGGGATGGGCCATGTGGGCCCAATAGGCCCATGGGCCCAAGTGGGAAATTGTATAATTGTGTAGTAAATATTAGATTGGACTATGTGAATCTCATATCTGTAGGTTAGTATTACGGAAATACCCCTGTAGGGTAGAATTACCGAAATACCCTCGACTTGTAAAATTATCGAAATACCCTCGATTTGTAAAATTACCAAAATACCCTTAATTTGTGAAATTACTAAAATACCCTCAACTTATAAAATTACTGAAATACCCTCAACTTGTAAAATTATCGAAATACCCTCGATTTGTAAAATTACCAAAATACACCTGATTTGGAAAATTACTGAAATGTCCTTAATTTAAAAAATTACCGAAATACCCTTAATTTGTAAAATTACCGAAATACCCTTGGTTTGAGATTTACCAAAACACCCTTGTAGGGTGAAATGACTAAAATACCCCTAATAGGTAAAAAGATCGTTCTGCCCCTTTAGGGCATATGACTTACTGATAATACAATTTGTTTGATTTGACCATGTTTTGACTGAGAATGTATGACTGTGATTGGACTGTTGTGACTGTGATTTGTATGATTTCGTATGTCGTATGCATATTTGCTAAATTCATATAATATTATGTTGCATATGGGTGGGGATTATGAAACAGAGGAAGAAATTGAGGATCGCATGGTTGCTTGACGACCGTGGATCCACCAGTGGCTTTTAAGCCCAATATATGATTATTGACGACTCTGTGTCGATCATATTTACCCGAGGCTATGTGTCGATTGTATTACCGTCGCTGATGGCTATGTGCCTAACATGATACAGCTACCGATGGCTTAAAGCCAATTATTCTGATTATGGCTTTGCACCAACCTACATATGGCTCTATGCCAACCTGATTATGGTTGTGTGCCAAATGTATTGGCCTAAGGTTATGTGCCAATATATGATTATTGATGACTCGGTGTCGGTCACATTTACCTAGGGCTGTGTGCCGGTTATGTTACTCTAGTTGATGGCTATGTGCTAAACTTATCACAGTTACCGATGGAAGCTTGTTGCTGATTTGAGAGCTTTATTCGCACGTTTAAGTCTGTATGACGATGGAAGCTTGTTGGCCGAATCGCAAGTAAGGCCTACTTGACCGAGCAGTGTCAAGGAAAAACAGTTGAAGGACTATTCATTAGCTCTTCGATTTCAGCAAGTTAGGAATGGTGAGAGCGAGGATTTTGGATTGAACACGGAGGGAGTTCTGTGCTTTTGAGGAAGGGTTTGTATTCCGAAGGATCCTCGAATTGAGACAGCTTAATCCTTAAAGAGGCTCATGGTGGACTCGTGTGCCATGCATCCCGGAGGAAATAAGTTATATCGAGACTTGCGAGAGGTGTACCGTGGCCTCGGATTAAAACGAGAGGTGATCAATTTGTTGGGAAATGTCCGACGTACCAAAGTGAGTTAAGGTCGAACACCAATTGCCTTCGGATTATCGCAACCGGTAAAGATTCCGCTATGGAAGTGGGAAAGAGTAACAATGGATTTTGTGAGTGGGTTACCTTTGACATCCACCAAGAAAGATTCGGTGTGGGTAGTTGTAAATAGGTTAACAAAATCCGCTCACTTCATACCTGTTCGCACCGATTACTCACTGCAAAAGTTGGCGAAGCTATATGTGGCAGAGATAGTGCGACTACATGGGGTACCAAAGTCGATAATTTCGATCGAGACCCTAGGTTTACATCTCGGTTTTGACGGAAGTTGCAAGAAGTGTTGGGGACACGCTTGGATTTTAGCACTACTTTTCACCCACGCATGTGATGGACAATCGTAAAGGGTTATTCAAGTTCTGAGGATATGTTAAGAGGTTGTATCATCGATTTTCGTGGTAGTTGGGAGGACTACTTGCCATTGGCGGAGTTTGCGTAATAATAACGGCTATCAAGCAAGTATTCGGATGGCTCCATATGAAGCGCCTATGGGAGAAGATGTCGACGCGCCACGTGTTGGACGAGTTAGGCGACGACGAGTGCTTGGACCGAATTGGTGGCGCATAATCAAAGCAAGGTTAGACCGATAAGGCATCGACAAAAGGAGGCATCCGATGACGTAAGTCGTATGCGGATCCGAGCGCAAGGAGATTGAGTTCGCTGTTGGGGACATGGTGTTTTTTGAAAGTTTCGCCTTGGAAGAAGATACCGAGATTTGGTAGGAAGGGTAAGCTAAGCCCACGATTTATCGGGCCTTACCGAAGTTGTTAAACGAGTTGGACCGCTGGCTTATCACCAGAGTTACCATCGAATCGCATCATATCCACGATGTTTTTCACGCGTCCATGCCGAGGCGATATCGATCGACCCAACTCATGTCATACCACCGATCAGAAATCGAGGTGCGAATGATTTGACTTTCAAGAGGAACTCGTGCAAATACTTGATCGTGACGCCAAGGTGTTGAGAAGGAAGTCACCCCACCGTGAAAGTGCTTTGGAGGAATCATGGCAGGGAAGAAGGTACTTAGGAGACCGAGGAGGCAATGGTTAGAAGTTAAATCAGCATCATCACCACGAGAAATCAAAAGGAAGTAAGGGGTAAGTGCTCATCATCTCGGGATTTGGTTTTATTTTACGATGTTAGAAAAGCCAAATCCCTAAAAATAGGAGGGTCATCGATTTGGGCATAAGGCTCTAAGGGTTTGTTATTAATGTTTTCTTTTAGTGATTAGAGTCTTCTTAAGCATTGGATCAAGGCGTAAATCATTGAGAGCAATCGAATTTGGAGCAAGCTATCGGTTTTTGGCAGAAGGTAAGATTTTAAGGCTTTCTAGGACATGGCTTGATTTTGGTTAAGCAATTTTGGGGTTTAGTGATTGAGGTTTGTAAATAAAAATCAGACTAAACGATTGTAGGACAAAGATAAGGGATCTCAGTAGCGATGTCGCAAAAACAGTGTGTACCAACACCCTTTCTCTGCTCAAGTCGGCAAAAGCCAAAAAGCCAAATCCCAGATTTCATGGGCTTGTGAGTACGCTGAATGCTCTCAAGTCATAGACTAATGGTTAGATTCGCATCGCAGCGGTAAGTTGGTTGTGTGTGCGAAAATACGTGAACATCGGTAAAGCGGCCTCAATGGGCCAAAATCAGCGGGCCCAATGGGCTTACTGACCAATATGGGTAAGAGATGGGCAAATCACCATTAGTTAGTTGGTAGACTCGAATTGTTTTTAACTATTAAAAGTTAACTGAAATAACCTATGTAGATGAGTAAGTTAAAGAATGTACCCTAAAGGGCAAAAAATTACCGATATACCCTAGGGTTTATATTGACTAATATGCATGATTGATAAATATCGTATTCGCATGATATGCTTTCATTAATGTCTGCTTGCATGGGATTGGGATATTGATGGAGGAAGTGTTTAAAGTGGTTCATCCATCGATCGGAGGCTTTGCCTCATCTTATCGATAATCGAGCAAAGAATGCCGCAATCAGGAGTGTAGGGTTGGGTGGGTTGAGATATTCCCACATGGAGTGTAGGGTGTACGGGGGGAGTGTAATGGGTTGGTGGGTTGAGTAGTCTCTCAAACGGGATTGTATTCATTGTTATTTCATTACACGATATCGAATTGGGCCCATGGGCCGCATGCGTTACTCAAAAAGGGCTAAGGCCTTGATATCGTGATTCGAAAGGGCTTCTATCCATCGTGTAATCGTTATTCTCAGTAGGGCTTAGGCCCAATGGGCTCGAGCTGATTTGGGCTTTGATGGGTTTCTCTCAGATACACCGAAGTTTCCCCAAAACTCACCCCTTTTCTTTCTATCTCGCAGTGAGCCCCTAATTGGTGGGCTTAGAGTCAAGTGGGATTCAGAGTGGCCATGAAGAACAAATTCTCGTTTTAAATTAGATCACACTTTCTTTACTTTTAATTATTTTCGCTTTTGTTTGAAGGTTGTAATAAGGCCGCTCATTAAATTATTTCATTTATGAATTATTGAATTGGTTAGCACTAGGCGCGTTTAAAAGACTATATGTTTTCAAAATGTCTCGGTGACGTGTAAGACTTCCGCAATATAAATGTTTTCAAAGAAAATAAATATCTAAACCCGACTTAAACATGATTTATTTTTCATAGACACATAACATGCTTTAAGTGTGGCAATGGATGTGTGCATGTCTAGGATTGGATCCGGAAGAGCTTGGTACTTAAGCAAATCCAACGGACTCACTCCTCCTCTTTTCTCTTCGCTTTCCTACGGTGCACACTTCCATTCACTTAAATCTATAACATTAATGTTTTTAAACTCTAAGAGAGAGATTTTTAATGAAACAAATCGCAACTTTTCTCATGTGGCATAGGGATGAGCTAAGGGTACTCATAGCTCCGCAGAAGAGCGGGATTTTCTTTATCTTGGTGGAGAAGGCAAAGATAGGCGAGGAGGTGAAACAAGTGACGGAGAGAAATCGTGATAGGGACCGAAATCGGTTCGAGAGATCTTGAACCAGTGGTGCTACAAATCGTAATGTTAAGAGAGCTAGGATGGAGGAATCGGTTCGAGCGATTCAGGTGAACACAGTAGACCGCAGCTTGTGGAGATTGTGGTAGAATACATCTAGGTGAGTGCTAGAAAGCGTCTTTGGGCTTGTCTTCATTGTGGGTCTAAGGAGCATAGATTAAGGATTGTCCTAAGAGGACCGCTCGGGCTCAAGAGGGTGAACAAAGAGGTAACGTGCGATCGGCTCAACCAGATAAGGGATGAGACCGCCGCGCAAGAGGTCGTGGAGCGTGGTCGCGGTGGTAATGGTTGTGGACGTGGCGCACCGGCGGGGGTAATGGCAACGCTGATGCTCGTCCACCACTTTGGTGTATCTTGCTCGTCGTCGTCGCGAGAAGAAGAGGCTTTTGATGTCATAAGCGGTACATTTGTGATCTATGGTGTGCCTTATCTTGCTCTAATTGATGTGGGATCAACTCATTCATATGTGGCATATAGCATTTACGGGGTATTAGGTATACACTTGAAGAGAGGCGTATGTGGGGTGTCGGTGGTAAGTCCTTTAGGTCATTCGGTTATGGTAGAGAAACTCTTGAGGAGGTGCCGTTGGAGGTTCAAAGGTAGGGTTTTATGCGGAGATTTGATGGAGTTACCGTTTGAAGAGTTCAATCGATTTTAGGGATGGATTGGTTGACCAAGCATAGGCAACTTTGGATTGCTGTGACTAAGAGGATGGTGTTAAGGACTTGTGAATGATGAGGAGGTAATGATTATTGGAGAACGAAGGGATTTCTTGTCCAATATAGTATCGGCATTAAGAGTGAGAAGTGGATGCGCCAAGGGATGCGAGGCATATTTGGCTTTGGTAAGCCAAGGAATCGAGGACTCGATTGTGGATGCCATCAGGCTGTTAAGGAATTTGGGGATGTCTTTCGGAAGAGCTTTGGACTACCCCAAATCGAGAAGTCGAGTTTGGAATTGATTTATTGCCTAGAAACGACTCCGGTATCCATTGCGCCTTATAGAATGGAATCGAAGGAGTTAGCGGGAAGCTCAAATCAAGAGTTGTTGGATAGAGGCTTCATTAGACCTAGTGTGTCTCCTTGGGAGCACCGGTTGCATTTGTGAAGAAAAAGGATGGAACAATGCGCATGTGCATCGATTATCGCTAGTTGAACAAGCGGCGATTAAGAACAAGTACCACCGCTAAGGATTGATGATGCTTCGATCGACTTTAGAGAACTTGATATTCTCCAAATCGATCTTCGTTACGGATACCATCAACTAAGGGTAAAAGAAGGATGTTCATAAAATGACATTTCGAACTCGATATGGACATTATGAGTTCTTGGTCATGCCGTTTGGGTGACGAATGCACCTACGGCTTTCATGGATCTAATGAATCGAGTATTCCAACCCTTACTTGGATCGGTTCGTAGTCGTCTTTATCGATGATATCTGGTATACTACGAAGCGGAGATGAAACATGATGAGCATCTCCGTATGGTGTTACAAGTGTTAAGGGAGAAGGAACTCTATGCAAAATTCGGCAAGTGTGAATTACGGTTGAGGAGGTAACTTTCTTAGGGCATGTGGTCTCTGCGAGGGATTAAGGTGGACCTCGTAAGATTGAAGCGGTGTTGGAATGGAAGCCACCTAGGTCGGTATCGAAAATTCAGAGTTTTCTTGGATTAGCAGGTTACTCTACAGAAGGTTTGTGGAGGGTTTCTCGGTGTTGGCGGCACCTTTGACCAAACTCATAAGGAAAGAAGTACCGTTTGTGCGGGCCGAGAAAGCGACAAAAAGCTTTTGACCAGATTGAAAAAGGTGTTGGTAGGCGCCGATATTGATTCAACGATTATGCGGAAAGGACTTTACGGTATCTACGGCGATCGCGTCGCATGTGTGGGGTTAGGTTATCGCGATGCAAGAGGGTAAGGTGGTCGCTTATGCGTCGAGAGCGACTTAAGACTCATGAGGTGAATTACCCTACGCATGATTTGGAGCTAGCGATGGTAATTTTTGCGTTGAAGATTTGGAGGCATTACTTATATGGGGAAAAGTGTATCATATACACGCATCATAAGAGCCTAAAGTATTTGTTGACTCGAAAGGAGTTGAACCTTAGGCAACGCGAAGATGGGTGGAGTTGCTCAAAATTACGATTGTTCGATTGAGTACCACCCGGGAAAGGCTAACGTGGTGGCGGATCGCGTTGAGCCGAAGTGTTGTTGCTGATTTGAGAGCTTTATTCGCACGTTTAAGTGCGTATGTGATGGAAGCTTGTTGGCGAAGCGCAAGTAAGGCCTACTTGACCAGAAAGAGCAGTCAAGGAAAAATTGAAGGACTATTCATTAGCTCTTGATTTCAGCAAGTTAGGAATGGTGAGGCGAGGATTTTGGATTGAACACGGAGGAGTTACGTGCTTTTGAGGAAGGGTTTGTATTCAAGGATCTGAATTGAGATAGTTAATCCTTAAAGAGGCTCATGGTGGACTCTGTGCCATGCATCTGGAGGAAATAAGTTATATCGAGACTTGCGAGAGGTGTCTTGGTGGCACGGATTAAAACGAGAGGTGGCCCGAATTTGTTGGGAAATGTCGACGTACCCAGCGAGTTAAATTTGAACACCAATTGCCTTACGGATTCTGCAGCAGGTAAAGATTCCGCTATGGAAGTGGGAAAGAGTAACAATGGATTTTGTGAGTGGGTTACCTTTGACATCCACCAAGAAAGATTCGGTGTGGGTAGTTGTAAATAGGTTAACAAAATCCGCTCACTTCATACCTGTTCGCATCACCGATTACTCACTGCAAAAGTTGGCGAAGCTATATGTGGCAGAGATAGTGCGACTACATGGGGTACCAGTGTCGATAATTTCTGATCGAGACCCTAGGTTTACATCTCGGTTTTGACGGAAGTTGCAAGAAGTGTTGGGGACACGTTTGGATTTTAGCACTACTTTTCACCCACAGACAGATGGACAATCAGAAAGGGTTATTCAAGTTCTAGAGGATATGTTAAGAGGTTGTATCATCGATTTTCGTGGTAGTTGGGAGGACTACTTGCCATTGGCGGAGTTTGCGTACAATAACAGCTATCAAGCAAGTATTCAGATGGCTCCATATGAAGCGCTCTATGGGAGAAGATGTCGATGCTGTAAGCGTGTTGGACAGAGTTGGGGCGACGGCGAGTGCTTGGACCCGAATGGTGGCGATACAATCGAAAGCAAGGTTAGGCCCGATAAGGCATCGATTAAAGGAGGCATCGATGAGACGAGTCATATGCGGATCCAAGCGCAAGGAGATTGAGTTATTTGTTGGGGACATGGTGTTTTTGAAAGTTTCGCCTTGGAAGAAGATCTTTGAGATTTGGTAGGAAGGGTAAGCTAAGCCCACGATTTATTGGGCCTTACCGAGTTGTTAAGCGAGTTGGACCGATGGCTTATCAACTAGAGTTACCACCGAATCGCATCATATCCACGATGTTTTTCACGTGTCCATCTTTGGCGGTATCGATCGACCCAACTCATGTCATACCGATCCGAAATCGAGTGCGATCGGTTTGACTTTCGAAGAGGAACTGTGCAAATACTTGATCGTGACGTCAAGGTGTTGAGAAGGAAGTCAGTCCCACTGGTGAAAGTGCTTTGGAGGAATCATGGCAGGGAAGAAGGTACTTAGGAGATCGAGGAGGCAATGGTTAGAAGTTAAATCTGCATCAGCTTACGTAGAAATCAAAAGAAAGTAAGTAAGGGGTAAGTGCTCATCATCTCGATTTGGTTTTATTTTACGATGTTAGGAAAAGCGAAATCCCTAAAAATAGGAGGTCATCGATTTGGGCATAAGGCTCTAAGGGTTTGTTATTAATGTTTTCTTTTAGTGATTAGAGTCTTCTTAAGCATTGGATCGAAGGCGTAAATCATTGGAGCAATCGAATTTGGAGCAAGCTATCGGTTTTTGGCAGGAAGGTAAGATTTTAAGGCTTTCTAGGGACATGGCTTGATTTTGGTTAAGCAATTTTTGGGGTTTAGTGATTGAGGTTTGTAAATAAAAACTGTACTAAACGATTGTAGGACAGCATAAGGGATCTCGGTAGCAGTCGTCGCAAAACAGGTGTGTACCGAACACCCTTTCTCTGTTCAAGTCGGCAAAAGCCGAAAAGCCGAAATCCGGTATTTCATGGGCTTGTGAGTACGCGAATGCTCTCAAGTCATAGACTAATGGTTAGATTCGGCATCGCAAAGTGGTAAGTTGGTTGTGTGCGAAAATACGTGAACATCGGTAAGCGGGCCTCGATGGGCCAAAACTGGGCCCAATGGGCTTACGGACCAATATGGGTAAGAGATGGGCAAATCAGCCTGTTAGTTAGTTGGTAGACTCGAATTGTTTTTAACTATTAAAAGTTACTGAAATAACCTATGTAGATGAGTAAGTTAAAGAATGTACCCCTAAAGGGCAAAAAAATTACCGATATACCCCTAGGGTTTATATTGACTAATATGCATGATTGATAAATACTGTATTCTGCATGATATGCTTTCATTAATGTCTGCATTGCATGGGATTGGGATATTGATGGAGGAAGTGTTTAAAGTGGTTCATCCACGTCTTTGGAGGCTTTGCCTCATCTTCTTGATAAGCGAGCGGCAATCTTTGCAAATCGTGGAGTGTAGGGTTGGGTGGGTTGAGATATTCCCCACATGGAGTGTAGGGTGATGCGAGGAGTGTAGCGGTTGGTGGGTTGAGTAGTCTCCTCAAGCGGGATTGTATTCATTGTTATTTACATTACACGATTCTTGAATTGGGCCTATGGGCGCCTTTGCTTCGAAAAAGGGCTAAGGCCTTGATCTTGTGATACGAAAAGGGCTTGGTCCCACGTGTCTTGTTATTCTGAGTAGGGCTTAGGCCCAATGGGCTCGAGCTGATTTGGGCTTTGGATGGGTTTCTGTATACACTGAGTTTCCCCAAAACTCACCCCTTTTCTTTCTATCCTTGCAGGTGAGCCCTAATTGGTGGGCTTGGAGCTGGGCGGGATTCAGAGTGGCCATGAAGAACAAATTTTGGTTTTTAAATTAGATCACACTTTCTTTACTTTTAATTATTTTCGTTTTGTTTGAAGGTTGTAATAAGGCCGCTCATTAAATTATTTCATTTATGAATTATTGAATTGGTTAGCACTAGGGCGCGTTTTAAAAAGACTATATGTTTTCAAAATGTCTCGGTGACGTGTAAGACTTCCGCAATATAAATGTTTTCAAAGAAAATAAATATCTAAACCTGACTTAAACATGATTTATTTTTCATAGACACATAACATGCTTTAAGTGTGGCAATGGATGTGTGCATGTCTAGGATTGGATCCGGAAGAGCTTGGTACTTAAGCGATCCAACAGACTCACCTCCTCTTTTACGGCTTCCTACAGGTGCACGACTTCCATTCACTTAAATCTATAACATTAATGTTTTTAAACTCTAAGAGAGAGATTTTTAATGAAACAAATCGCAACTTTTCTCATGTGGCATGCTTTGAATTCGGCCATAACGTGCGGGTGGGTTCGAGGTGTGTTATCCGTCTGAGAATAACACCTGCTGAATTAAAAGAATTGAAAGCTCAATTGCAAGAATTGACAGATAGAGGTTTCGCACGACTGAGTTTCTCTCGGTGGGGTGCACCTGTGTTGTTTGTGAAAAAGAAAAATGGAACTATAAGAATGTGCATTGATTATAGATAGCTTAATAAGGTTACTATAAAGAATAAGTATCCGGTGCCACGGATTGATGATCTGTTTGACAACTGAAGGGGTTACAGTGTTTTCAATGATAGATTTGAGATTGGGCTACTATCAGTTGTGAGTTAAAGACTCCGATATGCCAAATACTGCTTTCTGAATGAGGTACGGACACTATGAGTTTTTAGTTATGCCATTCGGACTCACTAATGCACCTGTTATTTTCATGGATTTGATGAATCAGATCTTTAGACCGTATCTGGACCGGTTTGTAGTTGTGTTTATAGATGATATTTTAATCTACTCTCCTGATGAAGCTGAACATGCCGAGCATCTGAGACTTGTGTTACAGACTTTGCGAGATAACAGCTGTATGCAAAATTCAGTAAACGTGAGTTCTGGTTAAGTGAAGTTAGTTTTCTGGGTCATGTGGTATCAGCATCTGGTATTCGGGTCGATCCGAGCAAAATTTTAGCTATACTCGATTGGAAACCTCCGAGGAATGTTTCTGAAGTCTGAAGTTTTCTAGGACTTGCTAGTTATTATAGACGGTTCGTGAAAGGTTTTTTTATGATTGCAGCTCTGATGACGAAGCTATTGCAGAAAGATGTTAAGTTCGAGTGGTTAGAGAAGTGCCAAAAAAGTTTTGATTAGTTGAAAACCCTTTTGACTCAAACTCCAGTACTAGTTCAACCAGAATCGGGTAAAGAACTTGTCATTTATAGTGATGCATCTTTAAATGGTGTGGGCTGTATTTTAATGCAGGAAGGTAGAGTTATAGCCTATGCTTCTAGATAGTTAAAGCCACATGAAATGAACTATCCGACGCACGACCTAGAATTAGCAGCCATTGTGTTTGCGTTAAAAATTTAGCATCACTATCTGGTTGGTAAGAAATGTCCTGTTTATTCTGATCACAAAAGCTTGAAATACTTGATGACTTAGAAAGATCTGAATTTTAGACAACGCCGATGGTTAGAGTTGCTAAAAGACTACGAGCTGGTGATTGACTACCACCCGGGAAAGGCTAATGTTGTTACTGATGCTTTAAGCCAAAAATCATTGTCTGTTTTGCGTGCAATGAATGCACATATGGCTATGTCTGATGATGGTTCGATAATAGCTGAATTGAAAGCAAGACCATTATTTGTTCAACAAATATGTGATCCCAGAAGGTTGATAATGAATTATTGGCAAAATGAGCTCAGTGTGAGACAGATGCTGATTCAGAATTCAAGGTTGGTGCTGATGACTATTTGAGATTCAGAAACTGCATATGAATTCCGAAGAATTTAGAATTGGTTCAAATGATTTTGAATGAAGCTCACAGTAGTCAGTTGTCTATTCACCCAGGTAGTACAAAGATGTATAATGTTCTGAAATAACTTTACTGGTGGCATGGTATGAAACAAGATATTTTTGACTTTACTGTAAGATGTTTTAGTCTGTCAATAAGTAAAAGCTAAACATCAGGTGCCTTTAGGATTACTTTAGCCGTTTATGATACCTGAGTGGAAGTGGGACAGAGTCACAATGGATTTTGTATCTTGTTTACAGTTGACACCAAGCAAGAAAGATACAATCTGAGTTGTTGTAGATAGATTGACTAAATCGGCTTATTTTTTCCGATACGTACAGACTACTCGATGGATAAGTTGGCTAAATTGTATGTTTCTCAGATTGTGAGATTACATGGTGTGCCTATATCTATTGTTTCGGATAGAGATCTGAGGTTTAGACCACGGTTTGGAAGAAACTGCAAGATGCACTAGGTACGAAATTACATTTTAGTACTGCTTTCCATCCGCAAACAGATGGCCAGTCTAAGCCAATCATTCAGATACTTGAGGATATGTTAAGATGCTGTATTCTCGAGTTCGAAGGTACGTGGGAATGATACCTACTTCTGATTGAACTTGCATATAATAATAGCTTTCAATCGAGTATCAAAATGGCACCTTATGAGGCTTTGCACGATCGTAAATGTCGTACACCGTTATACTAGACTGAGCTTAGTGAAAATAAGATACACGGGGTTGACTTGATTAGAGAAACTAAACAGAAAGTGAAAGTGATCCGTGAAAGTCATAAAGCAGCACCAGATCGTCAAAAATCATATGCGAACTTGAAACATAAAGGTATAGAGTTTCATATCAGAGATAAAGTCTTCTTGAAAGTATCACCGTGGAAGAAAATACTCAGATTTGGTCGTAAAGGCAAATTGAGTCCGAGATTTATTGGGCCGTATGAGATTATAGAGTGTATCGGGCCAGTTGCTTACAGACTATTGTTTTCACCTGAGTTAGAAAGGATCCACAATGTATTCCATGTTTTGATGCTTCGTAGATATCGATCTGACCCTTCACATGTGATTAGCCCGTCTGAGATTGAGATTAAGCCAGATATGACGTACGAAGAAAAATCGATTCGTATTCTGGCTCATGACATTAAAGAGTTGCGAAATAAGAAGATTCCGTTAGTTAAAGTACTGTGGCATAAGCACGGAGTTGAGGAAGTAAAGTGGGAGCTAGAGGATGCAATGAGAGAATGTTATCCGAACCTATTCACCGTAAGATTTTCGGGGACGAAAATCCCTAAAGGGGTGAGTTGTAATAGTCCAATTTAGACCCTAATCGGAATGGTGGTTTCAGGACCACGAATTCGAGTAAAAAAAATTATTTAAAAATTATTTTCTATTTTTATTTTGTGTAAATTTATATCTATGAAATTTTCATGATTTAATTTTGTCGTTTGAGTGTCTGATTTAATAAATAGACTTAATCGGGTAAATTGAAAATTTGGTAGTTTAATTTATAAAGGGCTGATTTGTTATTGGCTTTATAAGTGGAAGCTTTTAAATGGTAAATAACCCATTGATTTATTATATGGATGCCAATAGGCTTGCAAAATATGGTTTTGATATAAGTTCATTAAGGATAAATTAGTAAAAAAATAATAAAATTTAATATATTATAAAATATATCATAAACATTAGTGCTCATATTTTCTTTCCACCATAGCTGAAACTAAAACAAAGAAAGAGAAAAGAAAAACCTAGTTTGGCCATTCTCAAGCTTAATCAAGGTACGTGCTTAGCTCGATTTTTGATAATTTCTACGTTTTTGAGATCGTTGCTTCGAGCACTACAAAACCCATGCTTGAATTTTTCATTTTGATGAATATTTTGAGTTATGCCATTATTGAGAGCTTCTGATTTTTGTTGTTTGATGATGAAATATGAAAGATATGTTTTAGATTAACATGTTTTGTATTAGAGTTTTTGATGATTTTGAGTAATTAGGACTAAATTGCAAAAATAAAAATTTGAGGGACTAAAATGTGAAATAAATGAATTATATGGGTTTGTATAGACATGGGTAAAATTTGGCCCAACATGGGTATTTTGAAATTTTGTATATTTTTTGTTTTGTGTAATAGAGACTAAATTATAAAAATTGTAAATGTCAGGGTTAAAATGGTAATTTGCCCATTTATGTGTTTTTGGACTAAATTGAATGAAAATATGTTTGAATGAACTTAATTTGAATATGTTTAGATCAAGAACCAAAGAAATCAGATTTGGATCGAGGAAAAACATAAGTTGTCGACTAGCAGCCCTGTCTCGTTTTATAACGTTCGAGGTAAGTTTATAAGCAAATAGACGTGTTTAATTGTTGATAAATGCTAAATATTTATGCTGGTATGAAAAAAAATATGAATTCATACATGCTATTGCCGAATTTGAATAAGCTTGGTAACCATGTTCACACATTCGTTTCGACCAAGTTACGACGTCCGAAAGCCCCGTATGAACCTTAGGAATACTTAGGATACATATGTCATAACATAGGATTCCAATATATGTGTGAGAGTAAGACCATGGCATCGATATGTGATTCCATTATTTGTTTACGAGTAAGACCCTATCTGGGATAGTGGCATTGGTATGTGACTACATGTAAGACCACGTCTGGGACATTGGCATTGTACGATATATGTGTGATTATCCGAGTGTCCTACACAATTTCGAATGGTTCATCGGGCAAAGGTAAATTGTATATGGATGTGTAATATGATTTAAATGGCCAGGTTTGAATTAGCTTGTTGGCTATTAGTAATAATGTAAAACCCCAAACCCGGCCTAGACGTTATGACCAGATCCGACGCGCCACATTGAACGTTCAAACCATTATGTGTATTTATTCAAAACTTACTAAGTGTTTAAGGATGATTTCTTTATTGGTTAAAGTGAATGGAAGCTGTACACCAGGTAGGAAACCGGAAAAGAGGAGGTGAGTCCATTGGACTGCTTAAGTACCAAGCTTCCTTCGGATCCAATCCTAGACATGCACACCGCCATTGCCGCACCTTAACGTCGTGTATATTTTTAGGAAACCAATTCGGTTAAGTCCGTTTTAAGCAAAATGATTAATTTTGGAAAACATTTTCATGGCGGAAGCTTTGCTTGTTGTCATGTTGTTTTGAAATCAAATACTGTTTTTTAAAACTCCCTTAAAGCTAATCAATTTTCGACAATTAAAAATAAATCATAACTATCTTAATAAAACATATCGAAACCATTAAAAATAATTAAAGCGGCCTTATTACAATTAAAAACCCAAAACCTTAAACGTAAATAAAAAGATGTCCAATTCACCAGAAGAAAACTGAATTTGCATAACGTGTGGCCACTCCGAATCCCTCATAGCTCTAAGCCCACTATGGTTGGGGATTACCTGTATGGATGAAAATAAAGGGGTGAGTTTGGGGAAACTCAGTGTGTAATTTAGCCCAACCATAGCCCATATCAGCTCAAGCCACAGAAATAGAATAAGCTGGCCTTAGCCCAGAATAGGATTCAGAATAGAGCCCATAGGCCCATAACAGGACAGAACAGATATTACATATTTATACAGAAACCCAACCCATATCCAACCATATGCACCCCCATACCTACCTTTCACCATGTGGGGAGACTACTCGACGCACCCAACCACTACATGGCACAGAAATATGCAGCATGGCTGCCAGAACAGATAATATGACAGAGTCACCAGATACAGAGAATCGTGGCAAAGCCACCAGAACAGATATATGTGGCAAAGCCACCAGATCAGATAATTGTGGCATAGCCACCAGGACGCTTCCTCCATTATATAACCCATGTCCCCATGCAACAGATATACAATCATGGCATACATCATACAGAATCAGATCATCATGCTTTTCAGTCAAAAGTAGCCCTAGGGGTATAATCATAATTTTGCACCTAAGGGTATAATGGTAATTTTCCATACATAGGTGCATTCTAGTAATTTAACTATTTCTAGGTTTCATGCATATCATAGCCATTTACGTACTAACAGAAACACTTACCGAGTGTTCTTACCGAATTGGGCCCGTTGGCCCATTAACCCTATTTTGGCCCATTAAGTCCAAAAATATCGAAATGCACGAAATCACGCGTACTGCAGTCTTTTCACTTCAGATTACCGAATATGTTAATCCACTTATCTTACGAGCATTCACACACTCGCAAGTTCACAAAATACCGGTTTATCGGTATTTCAGCTTTTGGGCTTTTCGACTTTTGCCGATCTAGTCTATGAGAGGGTGTCAGTTACACACCTGTTTATGACGATATGCTGACGAGTTCCACACACGAGTTGCCTACAGGCAATCACTAATATGTTAACTATGAATCCAAACGCACTTATATACAGAATCCCTTACCAAAAATTTGGCCATTAACACCTTAGGCACTAGTGATCCTAGCTTTGCCGAAATTAGCGACTAGGTCTAGATCAAGTCGTTCCACTTGTCCAAGCCTTTGATCAGTAGCCTCTAGATCACACTATTATCACAATGCAATAGTTGTCACAACCCTTAGAGCCACAGAGCCCAAATCGACAGCCTCCCTAAACCTTTAGGGGTTTCGACTTTTCTAAAATCTGAAATAAAGAATAGGTTCAAAAACTTACCACCGATTCCTTCGATCAATGATTCCAGTTAATTGCTACTCGATTCTGATGCAAATCTAACACCTCAAATGTTAACAAAAATCGAGCCTTTAGTGATCTTAAAAATTCGGCTATGCCCCTATAGCTATGTGTTTTCGGCTTTTTGTACTGTGCAAAGAAAGATAAATTAGGAGGGTTTGGCAGTGGTTCTTTCGACAGAAATTTGGAGTTCAGAGGATGAGAGAATCAGCCAATAATATGGAGAAAAATAAGAGGGTTTAGCTAGAAGAAATCGACACAACAAGAAATATAGGCTCCCGATTTCAGTTTTTAAGATATTCGGCTATGGGGCTTAAAAATGATGGTAAGAAAGTGGTGTTTGAGTTGAATGGTTGTGGGATTCGGCTATGAAAGAAAAGAAGAAGAAGAGAAAATAGATGGAGAAAAAGAAAAGAAAGGAAGAGGAGGAAGGATGGTCAGAAAACGGCACAACTTACCCTAAATGCTGAATTTATACTTGGCATTTGACCTAGCCGAAATTGCCCCCTAAAGAAACCCTTGGCCGGCCAACTCTTTCTCCTCAAGAGTCCACCATTCGGCCAACACTGCTCTCCCTAATCAGCTCCTAAATCCTCTCCCTTAACCCCCCCGTACTCGATCTCCTGAGCAACTCAAACTCCTCCTGATAGACTTTTACTTGAGTTCCATTACTTACCATTCTTAATCATAAAAATAATTCCCTTAATATGTTCTCATTGTGACTTGAACCTCAGTTCTCCCTATCCATCCACACGCCACTTTTATAGCCTTCCCAGTGGTGTCACATGCCACTTTGCCACATGCTTCCTTGTGAGTTATTTTACCCAATAAATAATTAAAAGCCCAGTTTACCAGGACCCTTTTTTCTTGTGGAATTAGAATTAATTAAAATTACCGGATTTTAATTTAACCTTGGGCCTTCTAGAGGTCCACTAACATAATTAGACTTATGCCAAGCAGACAGAACACAAAAATTTTAAACTTTGCCAAAATTCACAGAATTCTCAAAAATTGGGAAGTTACAACTCTACCCTCCTTAAAGAAATTCCGTCCTCGAAATTTACCTGATCCAAACAGATGAGGGTGTTGCCGTTGCATTGCCTCTTCTAGCTCCCAAGTACCTTCTTTTCTGCCATGATTATGCCAAAGCACCTTTGCTAGTGGGACAGATTTCCTTCTTAGAACATTAACATCACGATCCAATATCTGCAAAGGCTCCTCCTCAAAGGTTAAATCAGTTTGCACCTCAATCTCTGCAACTGACACGACATGAGTAGGGTCAGAACGATAATGCCTTAACATGGAGACGTGAAAAACATCATGAATCCTATCTAACTCTAGAGGCAACTCCAATCGGTACGCCACTGGTCCTACTCGCTTTAAAACCCGATAAGGCCTAATGAATCGCGGACTCAACTTGCCCTTCTTACCAAACCTTAATATCTTCTTCCAAGGAGAAACCTTCAAGAAGACCATATCACCACTGAGTATTCAATCTCCTTACGCTTCAAATCTACATATGACTTTTGCCTATTGGATGCTTCCTTTAGCCGATCTCTAATTACTTTGACCTTATCTTCGGTATCAGCTACCAACTCTAGTCCAAGCACCTGCCGTTCTCCTAATTCGGTCCAACAACTAGAAGTACGACACCTACGTCCATACAATGCTTCATACAGTGCCATTCGAATACTCACCTGATAACTGTTATTGTACGCAAACTCTGACAACGGTAAGTAATCCTCCCAACTACCTTGAAAGTCAATCACACATCCCCTCAATATGTCCTCCAGAATCTGAACAACCCTTTCCGACTGACCATCAGTTTGGGGACGAAAAGCTGTACTAAAGTTCAACCACATCCCCAACGCCTCATGCAACTTCTGCCAAAATCGAGATGTGAATTTGGGATCCCGATCAGAAATAATCAAAACTGGGACACCATGAAGTCACACAATCTCCTCCACATACAACTTGGCTAACTTCTGAAGTGAAAAGTAGTACGGACAGGTATGAAATGGGCCGATTTGGTCAACCTATCCACAATCACCCAAACCGAGTCTTTTTTCGATGGTGTCAAGGGCAGCCCACTCACAAAAGTCCATGGTTACACTTTCCTACTTCCAAAGTGGTATCTTCACTGGCTGCAATAGTCCAAAAGGTAATTGATGCTCAGCTTTCACTTGCTGGCATGTTAGACATTTCCCTACAAACTCCGTTAATTCTTGTTTAAGCCTAGGCCACCAGTACAATTCTTGCAAGTCGTGACACAATTTATTCCCTCCAGGATACATGGCACAAAGTCCCCCATGAGCTTCCTTCAATATTGACTACCTCAAGTCAGAATCCTTCGGAACACAAATTCTTCCTCAGAAACACAGAACTCCTTCACTATTCAACCCAAACTCAGAAGTTTCCCCTTCCTTAACTTGCTGGAAACGAGCAACCAAAGACTCATCTCTTACTTGCAACTCATCCAACAAACTACCATCATCATACAGACTCAGACGAGTAAACATTGCTCTCAGATCAGATACAGCTCTATGATTTAGAGCATCGGCTACCACATTAGCCTTGCCTGGGTGATATTCAATCGAACAATCATAATACTTAAGCAACTCTATCCATCTCCTTTGCCTAAGGTTCAGCTCCTTTTAAGTCAGCAAATACTTAAGACTCTGATGGTCTGTGTATATAATACACCTTTCTCCGTACAAGTAGTGTCTCCAAATCTTAAGTGCAAAAATTACTGCTGCCAACTCCAAATCATGAGTAGGGTAGTTCCCTTCGTAAGGCTTAAGCTGTCGTGATGCATAAGCAACCACCTTACCCTCTTACATCAACACACAGCCCAAACCCACATGTGATGCGTCATTGTACGTAGTAAAATCCTTCCCAGACTCTGGCTGAATTAATACAGGTGCTTCAGTCAAAACTTTCTTTAACTTCTCAAAAGCTTCGTGCTACTTTTCAGTCCAAACAAATGGTGCTTCTTTCCTAATGAGTTTCGTCAAAAGTGCTGCCATCACAGAAAAACCTTCCACAAACCTTCTGTAGTATCCTGCCAACACTAGGAAACTCTGAATTTCTGACACTGACCTAGGTGGCTTCCATTCCAGAATTGCTTCAATCTTACAAGGGTCCACCTTAATCCCCTCGGCAGAGACCACATGCCCTAAGAAGGTTACCCCCCTCAACCAGAATTCACACTTGCTGAACTTCGCATAGAGTTCCTTCTCCCTTAACACTTGAAGCACAATGCGGAGATGCTCATCATGTTTCGTTTTCGTTCTAGAATATACCAAAATATCGTCAATAAAGACAACTACGAACCGATCCAAGAATGGTTAGAATACACGATTCATCAGGTCCATAAATGTTGCAGGAGCGTTCGTCAGTCCAAATGGCATAACTAGAAACTCGTAATGACCATACCGAGTCCTGAATGCTGTCTTATGGATATCCGCCTCTTTAACCCTTAACTGATGATATCTAGATCGAAGATCGATCTTGGAAAATACAGAAGCTCCTCTAAGTTGGTCAAATAGATCGTCAATCCTTGGCAGTGGATACTTATTTTTAATCGTTAGTTTGTTCAACTGGCAATAATCAATACACATCCGCATCGTCCCATCCTTTTTTTTCACGAATAGCACCGGTGCTCCCCATGGAGACACACTTGGCCTAATAAAGCCCCTATCCAACAACTTTTGAATTTGCACCTTTAACTACACTAACTCCTTCGGTGCCATCCTATACGGCGCGATGGACACTAGCGCCGTTCCAGGCAGCAAGTCAATTCCAAACTCGACCTCCCAGTTTGGAGGCAATCCCGGAAGCTCCTTCGAAAAAATATCTTGGAACTCCTTTACGGTCCTAACCTTTTCCACTGTCAGTCCCTCAGCTTCCGAATGACTTACAAATGCCAAATAGGCCTCACAACCTTTTTGAATCCACTTTTCAGCTCTCAATGTCGACACCACATTGGACAAATAGTCCCTTCGTTCACCTATCATCATAACCTCCTCACCCTTCGTGGTCCTTAGCACCATTCGCTTAGCAGCATAATCTAAAGTCGCCTTATGCTTAACTAGCCAGTCTATTCCTAGAATGAGGTTGAATTCTTCGAACGGTAACTCCATCAAATCTGCACGAAATATCTTACCTTGAGTTTCTAAGGGCACATACCTATACAGTTTGTCTACCCTAACCGAGTGACCCAAAGGATTTAGCACAGATACCCCACTCATAATCTTCTCAGAGTGCACACCCAAAGACCCAGATATGGCACATACAACATAGGAATGAGTAGATCCAATATCCACCAAAGTAGTATACATCATGCTAGAAACAAAAAATGTACCAGTTATGACGTCCATCGCCCTTCTCTTGACGACGAGCTGCATACACCAACGCTGGCTGTCGAGCCTCAGCATTTTTAGTACCCCTATCAGTGCCCCTTGACCTCGACCATTCCCATTTTTTCCCCTACCTTATCCACGTCCTCTCGGTGGTTGTGGTCCACCTCTCACGGCTTAAGCAACCCTCTGTTCAGCAACTTGAACCTGATCAGCTCTCTGAGGACAATCTTTAACTCTATGCTCCATAGATCCGTATTGGAAACAAGCACCAGAACATTTCCTACACTCGCCCAAATGTACGTTACCACAGTCTCCACAGATTGGTGGTCTAACAATATTCATCGGAACTACTTGAATAGTTCCTTCACTCTTGCTCTCTTAACATTCCTATTTACACCACCCGAGGGTCTTGAATCCCTCTGGAAACGATTTCGGTCCTTCTCCCGATTCTACTTTTCAGCTCGCTTCACTTCCTCAGCTATCTTAGCTTTCTCCACCAAGACCGCAAAGTCACACTCCCTCTGCGGAGCAATCAACACCCTAAGGTCATTTCTAAGACCCTCCTTGATGCGCACACTTCGCTCATTTCCGTAGCGACTATGCCCACGGCATACCGGCTCAGCCTCAGAAACTCGGCCTCGTACTCAGCAACTGTTTTACCTCCTTGCACCAGATTCAAGAATTCCTTCCTGCAGGCGTCCACATAACTCGCCCCAACATATTTCCCTTTAAAGGCCGTCTTAAATAGTTCCCAAGTTACCCTATCAACTGGGGTCCCATCTCTCATAGTGAGCCACCACTGATAAGCCTCGTCTCGCAGCAACGATACGGCTCCCTTCAGCTTCTGCTCCATAGAGTAGTCCAAGTCGTCCATAATCCGTTTGCTGGCGTCCAACCAATATTCCGCCACATTCGGGGCTACACCAGATACGCCCCTAAGATCTCCACTCCGTTAGCCCAGAGTCATTCACAAATAGATCCCCAAATTCCATTACCGGTACTTGCCCCGGTAACCCTTTCCAGAACACGGAGCATTGCCTACGACAGAGCGTCATCCCCGGTACCACGATCATGAGACTCCACTTCTGTTGCTGGTGGTACCGGTACCTCTGCCGTTGGCATATGCCCAGAAGATACAGTTCCTGCTCTAGCACTACCGCGGCCACGTCCACGGCCTCTTCCACGAGCTGCTCTCGTACTCATATCGTATTATCTGATTACGAATTTTATGCATCAATTAAATATTCCAGTGTTTGTTCAGATGTTTTATGAATAGTCAGTAATTCAAAGTTTGTTTTCGCAAAATCGCAGTCTAGCTACAGTCTCAATCTATTATCAATTTTTCTATAGTTTTCAGTATCATAATTAGAGTATCCTAGTAGAGTATAAACAGATAATTCAGAAAATATTCAGAAAAGTTCAGAATAATACTTACAGGCTTGGGCCGGAGATTCAGAATGCCATTTTCTAAAGATCCAGATTTTGAAAACTGGGTTTTTGCAATCTTTTAAAAAAATTTTGTCTTCGAAAATCTTTGTTTTTGTAAACCCATTCCATAGTCGAGTTGTTGCAATGGGACTCTGATACCGCTAAATGTAACACCCCAAACCTGGCCTAGACATTATTATTAAATCCGACGTGCCACATTGAACGTTCAAACCATTATGTGTTTTTATTCAAAACTTACTAAGTGTTTAAGGATGATTTCTTTATTGGTTAAAGTGAATGGAAGCTGTACACCAGGTAGGAAACTGGAAAAGAGGAGGTGAGTCCATCGGACTGCTTAAGTACCAAGCTCCCTTCGGATCCAATCCTGGACATGCACACCGCCATTGCCACACCTTAACATCGTGTATATTTTTAGGAAACCAATTTGATTAAGTCCGTTTTAAAAGAAATGATTAATTTTGGAAAACATTTTCATGGCGGAAGCTTTGCTTGTTGTCGTGTTGTTTTGAAATCAAATACTGTTTTCAAAAATGCCCTTAAAGCTAACCAATTTTCGACAGTTAAAAATAAATCATACCTATCTTAATAAAACATATCGAAACCATTAAAAATAATTAAAGTGGCCTTATTACAATTAAAAACCCAAAACCTTAAACGTAAATAAAAAGATGTCCAATTCACCAGAAGAAAACCGAATTTGCATAACGTGTGGCCACTCCGAATCCCTCACAGCTCCAAGCTAACTATGGTTGGGGATTACCTGTGTGGATGAAAATAAAGGGGTGAGTTTTGGGGAAACTCAGTGTGTAATTTAGCCCAATCATAGCCCATATCAGCTCAAGCCACAGAAACAGAATAAGTTGGCTTTAGCCCAGAACAGGATTCAGAATAGAGCCCATAAGCCCATAACAGGACAGAACAGATGTAACACCCCAAACCCGAATCCGATCGTTGGATTAAGGCTCAGAGGTATTACCGAACTAAACATTTAATTATCTCATTCACATTGTCAATAAACATAAACAGAGATCGAGCTGAAATACATATTGATACTTAAGTTATACGTCGTTTTCGTATGGCCAAAATAGTTACAATTTCAAAACATCATTATCATCAGCCTAACCTATACATGCCATATCGAGTCCAAAATACCACTGTACCAAAAAGATCGATAGTGTGATGAACTGCTGACGATCCCCAAGTCGGTGGCCAAAATCAAAAATCTATAAAACAGAGAAATAAAGAATAGAGTAATCTTTCAAAGCTTAGTAAGGTTTTTAAGCATTACAAACAATTAAAGTCTTATCAAAAATCAAAACTTGCATTTAATCAGACTATTACTCAATTCAAATTTGTTTCATGGCCGAATACACATAAACGTATACATAGATTTCTCAGTACATATTCTTCTTCTACTTAAAGTTTATATGATGTCTCATATACAAATATACCATGACCGATCAAATCATTTTCATTTTCACAAATATAACCATCAATCATAATCATATATATATTCTTCTTAGATACTAAAGCTTCACTTCGAAATCAATTCTCCGATGAGTAAGTAATACGTACTTGAACATCTTAAATGTATAATACCTACTTGACGATGGATTACTACGAACATTCAATTTGTAATCTTACTTAACTTACCAACGTTAAGCCTATCAGGTCTTAGGATTTGAAATCAATACCAGCACAAGCCTGCGGGAATTTAAACCCGGTATAATACCATTCGAAGCTGCGCAGGACTTTAGCTTTGGACATAATTCCAAAGATATAGCTTTGGGACCTTAAGTCCTACATAATTCCAAAGACATAGCTGCGGACCTTAAGTCCGGATATAATTCATCACTGAGTGTCATGCATACTTATTTGCAAGAGAATTCAATTCACATAACATCTCACAATCATAGTTCATTTATTCCATTCAAATAATAACATAACATAGGCACCATTCATATAATCTTCGGTTTAATAACATACATGAGAATATATGTCCATTTTACTTTCCAAACTCATCTTCTAATGTCTATTTGGCTTTAAGCCTTAAACATAAGATATTTGTCACACAACTATATTCGAATAGCATCAATAGATCTCAGTACAACTATCATACATATATCAAGATATTATCAATTACGTACTAAATGTGACTATTCAAAACTTACCTCGGATATACTTGAACGGTTGCGGAAAGGCTACTCAATTACTTTCTCTTTTCCCCTATCCAACTTCGACCCTCTTTGCTCTTGAGCTTGGATTCAAAAATTTAAACTAGTCATTATTCGACTATTCAAGCATTACTTCGGAAATACAATATATATATTCAAATTTCACACATATAGATCATAGTAAGTTTATAAGAAACCATTAAGCAACTCATTAACAAATTTTTATCAATGTTTACCACATAATCACAGATTCACAATAAGTTGTCTTCCTGAGCAACTCTCACTAAATTATTTATAACTGGAGCTACAAAACTCCAAATCAATTGCCGTAAAATTTCCCTGAAAATATACTCATATATCTTTTATCCATAAAATTTTCAGAATTTTTAGTTTAGCCAAAAAATACCAGATTTTTCTTAAAGTTTCCCCTGTTTCACTGTTTGACTAATCTGACCACCCTTTACTACGAATCTAATTTCTAATTGTATAGAAGTCAAAATATGTTCTCGTTGATTCCATTTGAAACTAGACTCATTAAGCTTTAATTACTAATTTATTAAGCTTCTTACTCTACTCCCACAATTTATGGTGATTTTTCCAAATTCATGTTACAGCTGCTGTCCCAAGCAGATTTACTACAATTTACTCTTTCACAACTCTTTGCATTCATATTATTTAAACATGTATATCACCAATCAATTTCATCACATATATCTCTAATTTCACTTAAGCATAATCTCAATACAACACATCGTGCTCAAATCATTATTCAATTTTACCAAGCTTCGACTTAATTTAACTTATAATAGTTCATAACACATTTAAAGCATCCACTCCATTCCATCATTTTAAAGCACATACATTACTCAATATTATCCAAGTTCACAATCGGCCATAGTACACACAACATGTTAGCTGATTTCCTACTTAGCATCTAATGCACATATATGCTTATTTGTTTGGCTCAACTTCACCCATCTAACATTATTCATCAAAAGAACATGAAACAACAACCATTTCCTTCATTTCAATTCATGACCGAATGCTCACAACACAACCAAAAACCAAAATATACTTCATGGGTTAAGGTAGAATCAAGAAAGGAACTCATAAACATCAAGATAGAAGCAAACTACCATGAGTTTACCTTGGATTTTTCTTCCCCAAGTGACCGAACATTCATGAGCTTCCCTTCCCCTATTTGTTTTCTTAAGTTTGGCTATGAAGAGCAAAGATGGACAAGCTTTGTCCTTTTCATCATTTTGTTATTTTATTTCTCTTTATTTTATGATAATAAAGCCATTAAATCTCATAGTGCTAATTTAAAAGGCATAATCTATTTATTCTCCTCATGATGGCCAGCCACTACACCTTAAGATGGGAATTTTGACATGCAAATCCACCTATTTCATACTATAAGTTACTAGGCCACTACAAATTAGCCTATAGCATTTTCAAAAATTTTCACATAAGTCCTATTTAATAATTTCACATACAATTGACAAGATCAAAGCATGAAATATTCACACATGAACTTTCACATATAATAAGCATCGAATATAACATCTAATTACTTTTATGACTCGATTTTGTGGTCCCGAAACCACTTTCCGACTGGGGTCAAATTAGGGCTGTCATAACATATATTACATATTTATGTAGAAACCCAACCCATATCCAACCATATGCGCCCCCATACCAGCCTTTCCCCATGTGGGGAGACTACTCGACCCACCCAACCGCTACACGCCACAGAAATATGCAGCATGGTTGCCAGAACAGATAATGTGACAGAGTCACCAAATACAGATAATCGTGGCAGAGCCACCAGAACAGATATATGTGGCAGAGCCACCAGATCAGATAATTGTGGCATAGCCACCAGGACGCTTCCTCCATTATATAACCCATGTCCCATGCAACAGATATACAATCATGGCATACATCATACAGAATCAGATCATCATGCTTTTCAGTCAAAAGTAACCCTAGGGGTATAATCGTAATTTTGCACCTAGGGGTAATTTTCCATACATAGTGGTATTCTAGTAATTTAACTATTTCTAGGTTTTCATGCATATCATAGCCATTTATGTACTACCAGAAACACTTACCGAGTGTTCTTACCGAATTGGGCCCGTTGGCCCATTAACCCTATTTTGGCCCATTAAGCCCAAAAATATCGAAATGCACGAAATCGCACGTACTGCAGTCTTTTCACTTCAGATTACCGAATATTTTAATCCACTTATCTTACGAGCATTGGCACACTCGCAAGTTCACGAAATACCGGTTTACCGGTATTTCAGCTTTTCGGCTTTTGCCGATCTAGTCTATGATAGGGTGTCAGTTACACACCTGTTTGCGACGATATGCTGACGAGCTCCACACACGAGTTGCCTACAGTCAATCACTAATATGTTAACTATGAATCCAAATGCACTTATATACAGAATCCCTTACCAAAAATTCGACCATTAACACCTTAGGCACTAGCGATCCTAACTTTGCCGAAATTAGCGACTAGGTCTAGATCCAGTCGTTCCACTTGTCCAAGCCTTTGATCAGCAGCCTCTAGATCACACTATTATCACAATACAATAGTTGTCACAACCCTTATAGCCACAGAGCCCAAATCGACAGCCTCCCTAAACCTTTAGGGGTTTCGGCTTTTTTAAAATCTGAAATAAATAATAGGTCCAAAAACTTACCACCGATTCCTTCGATCAATGATTCAAGTTAGTTGCTACTCAATTCTAATGCAGATTTAACCCCTCAAATGTTAACCCCTCAAATGCAGATTTAAAAATTCGGCTATGCCCCTATCGCTATGTATTTTCGGCTTTTTGTACTGTGCAAAGAAAGATAAAATAGGAGGGTTTGATAGTGGTTCTGTCGACAAAAATTTAGGGTTCAGAGGATGAGAGAATTGGCCAACAATATGGAGAAAAATAAAGCGGTTTGGCTAGAAGAAATCGGTACAACAAGAAATATAGGCTTTCAGGATTTTGGCTTTTAAGATATTCAGCTATGAGGTTTAAAAATGATGGTAAGAAAGTTGTGTTGAGTTGAATGGTAGAGGGATTAAGCTATGATGGAAAAGAAGAAGAAGAGAAAGTAGATGGAGAAAAAGAAAAGAAAGGAAGAGGAGGAAGGATGGTCAGAAAATGACACAACTTACCCCAAATACCGAATTTATACTTGGCATTTGAACTAGCCGAAATTGCCCCCTAAAGAAACTCTTGGCCGGCCAACTCTTGCTCCTCAAGAGTCCACCATTCGACCAACACTGCTCTCCCTAATCATCTCCTAAATCCTCTCCCTTATCCCCTCCTTACTCAATCTCCTGAGCAACTCAAACTCCTCCTGACAGACTTTTACTTGAGTTCCATTACTTACCATTCCTAATCATAAAAATAATTCCCTTAATATGCTCTCATTGTGACTTGAACCTCAGTTCTCCCTAGCCATCCACACGCCACTTTTATAGCCTTCCCAGTGGTGTCACATGACACTTTGCCACATGCTTCCTTGTGAGTTATTTTACCCAATAAATAATTAGAAGCCCAGTTTACTAGGACCCCTTTTTCTTGTCGAATTAGAATTAATTAAAATTACTGGATTTTAATTTAACCTTGGGCCTTCTAGAGGCCCACTAACATAATTAGACCTATGCCAAGCAAACAGAACACAGAAATTTTAAATTTTACCAAAATTTACAAAATTCCCGAAAATTGGGGCGTTACAAATAAGGTAAGTAAGTACTTGATAATTGTTCTATTCATGTGTAATTGATAATGATGAATTTAAGTGAGATTGGCATGTGTATTCGGCTTTGTGGCTATATAAGTTGAGTATCAATGAAATGATTCATAATTATGTGCAAGTGTGTGTGACCGTGTATAATCAGCCTTATAGGTTATATATATATGTGATGCTATGATATGATTTTCAAACTTATGTATAAAAGAATACATAGGCATGATTTTATTATAACTAGTTGTTTTTGGAAAGTTGATTATGAATATATTTAAATGACCATGTGAGTATTCAGCCAAATAAGAAATATATGTACTTGTTGTTCTATCTTGATTCTTGAAATTGTGTATAAAAGTATATGTGTATTTGATAATGCAAAGACATTTTGGTTGGAAAGTTGAATGGTAATAGGTTAATTTGACTATTTGAATATTCAGCCAATATAGTATTTTTGTACGAAAGTATACATATATATTATTTACAAATTTAAAATTTGAGACTAAATGGGATACGGATTACTATAAATATTGGTTAGCCTAATTGAGTTGAATAATTTGTTAGGTTAATTATTTGTTTGTGACTTACTAAGCTAAAATAGCTTACTGTGTGTATATTTGTTTCTGTTTTATAGATTTTGGATTCAAGATACAAGCTCAGGGATCGTCAGCAAAGTCAATCACACTATCGACCGCCTTTGGTATTTTATAAGTTGAAATTCTGGCACTATAGCATGTATAGGCTGGAACATATTTTTGAAATGTTGATTTTGGTTATGTAATTAAAGCCATGCGAATATGGCTTGCTATTTATGTTTGGATGTGGTCTTATGGGTGCTTAGTTATAAGGTTTAGTAAGTTTGGTTTTGATAATTTGGTTATGCTTGATAGTGGTTTAAATTCGTTTTAGTTAAAGTGTTTAGTACTATGAATCGATGATGTTTGTGGTAAGTATTTCATGCATTGAAAATGGCTTTAATCTTAGGTTCGAATTCAGTTTTGGTTTAGTCATGGTATAAATCTATTTGGTTACTATGCGGTAAGTCTTGGTTGATCATTTTTGTGTTATTTTGAAAATGTATCTAAGTATATAAAGCTTGTGAAAGTACCTTTGTTTCGGCTATATGTTTTTACTGTTAATCAAGCTAAGGTAGGTTATGTGTTGTTAGGAAAAAATCAAGACATATGCATGGTTTAAATTGGGTGTTCATTTATGGACTATATTAATGAAATGGATGACATTTGAATTGTTAATTGATAAGTAAGACATACTGGGATTTAAATTTATTTAATGATATATGTGTACTTGGTAATTGGTCAAGTTATGTTAGTTGAGTTTTTAAATGTTTTTCATGTATAGGTATATGTGCATGGCAATATAAAATCATTAGGTATTTATAAATTATTAAATATGTATAAATGAATTGAGTTAGCCAAGTTGGCATAGAATTGAAATGGGTTATTTATAATCGAATGTTTGTAATAAATTGTGTTAATATGAAACATATGAATTACACATAGTTTAACACATTAATGCCGCATATATGAATGAAAGGGTCAGTAATGAAATGTAGTTCAATTGATAAATAACCTGTGTATATGCATGACATATTTAAGAAAAAAAATATAGTTTAATATTTCACATTGAAATTATTGATATGTTATATGTTCTGCTTATGTATTGAATTGTTTTAAAATATATATATTTTGGATTATGTTTTATTTAAGCTATGTGGTGAATGATAATAAATTTTATGATTAGATATTGGATTAAGTCATAACCATTGAAGTGATTTAAATCTTGAATTGCAATGAGTGTATGATTCGTATATGTAATACGGTTGTTAAATATATACAATTATGAATTGAATTAATATAAAAATATTCAGAACTGTGCTTTTGTTTAGTAATGCCTCGTAACCCCATTCCGACGACGGATACGAGTTACGGGTGTTACAGATGGTCATCACCATCCCCTTTCATTGTTGATGATCATCACCATCCCTTTTCATAATCGATAGCTGAAGCTATCCCATTTCGTTTTTGAGAGCCGAAGCTATCCCTTTTCATTCGTCGATGATCGCCGTTATGTTGTTGGATTTTTCTGTCAACATTGAATTTAATATTATACAATAATAGCATTCAGATTATGAAATAAAAATGAAACTTAAATGTACGAACTTACCTCAACGATAAACGTAGGAAAATGAAGTCGACTAATCCGAAGCTTTTTCTTTGCCTTGATCTAGAGCCGTACGTGGTTTATCTTGATCTAAATGAATAAATTTAGCTCAATTCAATAATCATTCTATTCAATTTAACCCAAATCCATATTTTAGCAAAATTATAATTTTGCCCCTATACTTTTTATTTCTTTTCAATTTAATCCTTAGCTCATAAAATCGAAATTCATGGAATTCATCCTCAATCCACTATAGTTGAATTTCATATAGGTCCCTATCAAACCCTATATTTCATTTATTTCACAAATTTACTATGTACATTTTTCTATTTTTTAAATTAATCCCTATTTGTCAATTTCATAAAAATCATTTAACAAAAGTTGTTTATTTAACAACTAATCATTTTATTCCAAAAATCATCAAAACTCATACATATTCATTAATGGCAAAACCCTAATAGTTTAACAGCTTCACAAATTAATCCCCGAGCTAGCTAGATTAAACTACAATAACTCCAAAAACATAGAAATCATTAAAAACATGACAAACAATACTCACATGCAAGCAAAATTGAGAAGACCGAATGTTCAAGCTTCCATGGATGTTCTTCCTTTTTATTTTTGGTGGTGATAAACAATTTAGAAAGATGACAAGTTTTATTTCTTTTTATTTTTACTAAATTATTAACTTAATTACTAAATTAACCTCACCATTAACCTTTAAAATCACCTAATAAGTGTCCATATTTGTCCAATCAACATGCCAATGGTTTAATTCCAACATAAACCCTCCAATCATTTAATTTCATAGCTATTAAATCCCTTTAGCTTATAGAACTCCAATTTTGCACCTTTTGTAATTTAGTCCTTAGTATCGAAATAAGCATGCAAACGGTAAAATTTCTTAACGAAATTTTTATACTATATTATTAACATGCTATAGTCATTAAAATATTAATAAAATAAATATTTTGACGTCATATTTGTAGTCTCAAAACCACTATTCTGATTTCACTAAAAACGAGTTGTTACATCCATGGCCTATTTCCATAGCTTGAAATCAATGTCCTACGTAGACTCCTCGTAAGTGAGTGGATCAACATCTTCATGATTAGCTTTTGTAGTATAAATACAACCATCATCGATGAAGAAATCTGGTTTCTTAGAAACTCTCCCACTATAATGGATTCCCCTTTGTTGTTGATCGTTTGCATGTTTTTCTACAACTTTCTCAAAAATTGAACTCGACGATTATTCTATGTAACAGCCTGATTTTGGGGCTAGTCGAAATAGTGGTTTCGGGACCACGAATTCAACGTAGAAAAATCCATTTTTATTATATTTTTATGGCCTATAATTTTATGGAACTATTTTCTGAAAATCTCGTTCGAAAATTTTGAGATTTAGGCACTCAATTTAGTCAAAAGGACTAAATTGTAAAAAGTACAAAAGTTGAGTTCTACTTGTTAAAGGTGTCCAATTGCTATGAAATTTTAAATCAGAAGTCCTTAGTTGGTAATTAGACTATTGGATAAGTTAGTGGACAAAAATGGACATGAATAGGTAAAATTTCAAAGTTATGCATTAAGGGCATTTTGGTCATTTGGTAAATAAAAGAATAAAAAGGGAAAATAAAGTCAAAATTGGTGTCCATCTTCTTCACCTTGGCTGAATTTTACAAGGAGACTATAGCTAGGGTTTCTTCAACTTTCAAGCTTGATTGTAAGTGCATCCTAGCCTCGTTTTTAATGCTCTTTACATTTTTGAAGTCTTTGTAACCCGATTTACCTATTTTTACCATTATTTTGAAGTAGGGTTCATGTTTAAAAATTTACCCATGTGTCACATGCATGTATTTTGATGTTTGATGGAAGATATTGCATGTTTAAGGTGTGATAAACAACTTTTACTAAGTGATTTTTAGTGAAAATGCATAAAAAAGGACTTATTTGTAAAAGTTGTGAAAATGGGTAATAGAAATGTGATTTGATGAAAGACATGGGATGATGTGAGCATGTATATGGCTTGTCTAGGCTTGGGTAACAAAGAAAATGGATACATTTCACTTTACGAGCCTAAGGAGTAAAATATAAATATGTTAAAGTTTAAGGGCAAAAATATAATTTTTCCATAAGTTGATTTTTGGACAGCATTGAGTAATGTGATAATTAAATAAGTTCTATTATAGATCAAGAAAAATAAAGTTTGGACCTCGATCGGGGGAAAAGCAAGGTTATTGATGATTAGGTCCATTTCCTACCATTTTGTACCGAGGTAAGTTTGTGTGTAAATAAAGGCAATTTTATACTTGTATTATTATATGTTTTATTATGCATGAACTGTATAAATGATAATATGGATACGTTCGACGATGAAATGACAAGTGAGAAATCTCGTTTTGAACCTTAGGAATAGTTTAAGATACAAGTGACATGTTACTAGGAAACCATGTGTTATGTGATCTGTGTGAATCCGGTTGCTGGTCATGTACGTCCTACCGGTGATTGGGTAATCCGATATGTGTTGCGGATGCCTGATAGCTTGTGTGAGTAGCCCATATAGCTACGTCTTGACTGATAGCTTGTGTGAGTAGGCCCGTGATTAGCTCCTATGTGAGCCTCATGTGTTATGAGATATGAGGTAGCGTTGGCTACATATGTGGAACTTATGTGCAAGACTTCTGTGTATCCGATAGTATTCCAAGTATGTGACTATGTTACGAGTTGGTACAGGTTTGTATGTAAAACCCATGAGTATGAACTGTTGGTAAGAATGCTAATGAGTAAGTTATGCCTGAGATACATGATGATATTTATGTTAACTTATGTTGAGTAGTTATATGATTAATGAGTAATTTATGTTGATTATTATTTGCATGCAAACTTACTACACTTTAAAGCTTACTCCCCTCTTCTTTCCATTTCTTATAGTGTCCCCAAGCTAGCTCGGGGATCGAGGGACGTCGGAGCTCGATTCACACTATCGAACGATTGTTTTGGGTATACTAGGTTTCAATGTTTTGAGTATGGCATGTATAGGGACTTGGTCATTTTGTTATGTGTCATATTGGTTTAGCTAAATGTGTTGGCAATATAATAGTTAATGATTCATTTTGTATAAGGCCATTGGAAGTTGGCTAATATTAATCTTATTGATCATTGGTATGTTCATGTGATGATGCTTATCATGAAGATGAAATTGGAATGAATGGAAAAGAAAATATGTGATGTTTATGCATGATAGATTTTAGTATAAGCAAATGATGTATTGATATCTTGTTTGTGGCTGATTTGGTTGTATGTATATGCTTAGATTGGTGTTGCTAGTTGTTGTGTAGGTTGGAGCAAGTAAGGGTGGAAAAATGGCTTGGTAACTAGCCTTATTTTTGTCCACAAGGATAGAGACACTGCCTTGTGTCTTAGTCGTGTGAAGGACACGATCCAGAGACATGGGCATGTGCCCAGGGCGTGTGAAGTCTGCACCTATTTTATGAAAAATTTCAAAAATTAAATTCGCCACACGGCCTAGCACACGGGCGTGTGACATGGCCATGTGACTTCTTTTGTTGCATGACATCATAAACAGAGAGTTACACGAGTTAGGGACATAGGCGTGTGTTACCACACGGCCTACCCACACGGGCGTGTCCCAAGCCACACGGGCGTGTGACCCTGTTTTAATGAAAAATTTTCTAAGTGTTGAAGAATTTTCCAAAGTTCTTGGTTTAGTCTCGAACCACCTCCAACGTATGTTTTGCGCCTCGTAGGCTCGTATTAGGGACGATATGAATGTATGAAAAGTTTTAAATATGGATGGAAATCTATGCCTCGATTTTGTATGTTAGCTCGTGTTTAAGTCAAGTAATGCCTCGTACCCTATTTTAGCTTTGGATACGGGTAAAGGGTGTTATATTTAGTGGTATCAGAGCTACAATTTAGTCGGTTTTCGAACTAATGTAGCATGTGTACGAGTCTAGCTATACATGCCATATATAAAATGTGATAGTGTGACGACTCCTGACAATTTTAAATTGTGTTTTCATATAATAATGGATCCTGATCGAGCTGTGGCAGATGATGTAGAAAGTAATGCGCTGGCTCCCGCCCAAGGGACCGTGCCAGTTGAGAGTAGACTTGTAACTGTGAGTTAGTGAGGAGAGGCTCGGGAAGCCTTCTTCTAGATGATGAATGAGTGGTTCTCAGGGTTTGTTAAAACAAACCCGGCCGCTCAACAACAACATGCTCCACCCCCTCCTAATCCTCAACCTGTCCCCATAGTGCCTCAGGGTATGGACTTTATGATATTAAATAGAACCCCAATTGATAAGATCAGAAAGCAAGGAGCTGAAGAACTTACAGCAAATGCCGATGATGATCCCGAAAAAACAAAATTTTGGCTTGAGAAATATATTAGAGTATTCAATGAGTTATTTTGTACACCCGATGAATGCTTGAAGTGTGCTATATCTTTACTTAGGGACACAACATATCACTAGTGGAAAAAACTAGTATCTGTGTTTCCAGAAGAGAGAGTTACATGGGAATTCTTTCAGGAGGAGTTTTGAAAGAAGTATATCAGTGAAAGATTCATCGATCAGAAGCATAAAGAATTTCTTGAGCTGAAACAGGGTCGCATGTCAGTTTCTGAATATGAAAGAGAGTTTGTTCAGCTCAACAAGTATGCTAGAGAGTGTGTCTCCTTCGAAGCTATTATGTGTAAAAGATTTGAAAACAGGCTTAATGAAGACATTAGATTGTTAGTGGGTATTCTTGAGCTGAAAGAATTTATTGTGCTCGTTGATTAGGCTTGTAAAGCAGAGGAACTGACCAAAGAAAAGAGAAAAGTCGAGTCTAAGGCTAGAGATGCAAGAAAGAGGCTGACGGGTAAGTCGTTCCAATCTCACTCTAAGAGAACTAGAGAGATACATTCTAGTTCTCATGCTTCAGTTGGGTTCTCAAATAGAAACCGTGGAATTCAGTATTCAGGTTATAAAGCTCAGACTACTTCTATTGCGAGCGTTGGTAATCGACCGAATAGATCTGGATTCCAATATTGTGGAAGATGTCACCCCGACAAGGGCCAAATGACTGATCGAGCTTGTTTCAAGTGTGGTTCCTAAGATCACTTTATTAAAGAGTGCCCCGAGATGACTGAAAAAGAAAAGTTTCAGAGTACATGGCCGAGTAATACTGCTTCTAGAGGGAGACCCCCGAGAAATACCGAGAATGGAGCTAGCAGCAAAAATGTGACAAAGGATTCACCTTTCTACACTTCAAGAGTCTTTCCTGTTGAACTATTAAAATCTCGATGGATGTTCGGGTAATATACACATGTACAATAGTATCTGTTAGGGTACATAATAATAAGGCACACTCTTGAACTGTACATTTTACAGTACGATTACCAATCCAGGCTAAATCCTATCCGTAGCGTATGCTCTAGAGAGCTTAATTTGGATTACCTGTCCGTGCTAAATCCATGTTATAACTTAAGCTCCAGGGGGCTTACATTAGAATTACCCATCCGGGCTAAATTCTATCTGGAACATGTGCACTATCATTCTTAACCCATCGAAATACGACATTCAATCGAAACATGATAATTCGTCCATATAACACAACTTAAGGCTATTTCATTATGTATATACCATCTCACATATATCAACACAAGCATGCAATTCAATTCAAACATATTAACATACATTTTAAGTTACACGAACTTACCTAGGAAATGGTTCGTATTTGAATTTCAACTAATCCGAAACCTTTTGCTTTCCTCGATCTAGTTTTGTGGTTGGTCTTTCCGGATCTATATGGATAAATTTAACTATTAATCTATCACATTTCATTTACATTTGCATTTTATTACATCCTAGGAAAAATTCCCATTTTCCCCTATCTTTTTTAAAAATTTTGATTTGTCCCTAGGCCCAAAATCAAATTCATGTAATTTACTCCCTATTCCAAGCCTAACCGAAATTTCAACTTAAAATTTACAGCATTCCTATAAATTTTCGAATTTTTCATGGGTTTTTACCACTTTTTCATTTTAGTCCCTAAATCAAGTTTTCATCAAAAATTGCTTTGTAAAAGTTGTTTATCTATGAATAACTTTTCATTTTCTACCATAAATTTCTAATTTTCAGCATATTCAACCATGACCCAAATTTCATACTTTGATAACTTTTCAAATAAATCCCCTAAATAGAAAGATTAGACTATCTTGATTCCAAAAATATATAAAATTAGTAAAAATGAGACTTGATTTCATACCTTATTGAGCTTGAAAAGTTTTCTTCCTCCTTCCTAGGGTTATCATAGAAAAATTGGGGAAGATGATACCAAATTAGACGATTTTTTTTTCTTTTTTATTAATTTCCAATTTAATCCCTACCCTTTTCTAATTTTTCCATGGATGAGTCATTAAAATATCATTAACTACTCTTCAATGATCTAATTACCATATAAGGACCTTAAGTTTTGAATTCCATAGCTATTTGATACCTATAGCTACTAGAACTCAACATTAGCATTTTATGCAATTTAGCTCTTTCTCTAATTAAACACACAATCAATAAAATTTTTGTACCAAAAATTTCATATGACCTTCATATCATGATGGCAACCATAAAATAAAATAAAATAAATTTCTATTTTTGGCTCGAATTTGTGGTCCCGAAACCACTGTTCCGACCTCACCGAAAATGGGCTGTTACAATACCAAAATGACCAAAGTTCCTATACATGCCATATAACCAAAACACAAGTTCAAAAGTACCAAAGTAGATGCTCAATAGTGTGATACAATCTTTGGCCACTCCCAATCTGAGCTAGTTTCGATTTCACTATAAAACACAAGAAAATAAACAATGTAAAATATAAAGCTTAGTAAGTACGTATAAAAGTATAACTCAACTTACTATATATGCACAATTTAAGTAATTTAAACATAACATAACATATCTCATAATGATTCACCAACCTACCACATTTTCATTCCCTAAGTTAATTATGAATTTCATAACTTTCCCTCATTTCAATGCTTATACGGTTCATGTATATACCTATACCATCTTGTATCAAATTCATATTGAACCACATCTCTGATATACCCGTTGAACCATTTGGAATACTATCGGATACTCGAGAATCTCGCACCCTAAATGCCACATATATAGCTGAAGCTATCTCGATCTCATATCACATATAAGGCTTACTCTCGAGCCAACAATGAGTCTGCTCACACAAGCTGACGGTCATGACAAAACTACACAGTGCTGGTCACACAAGTTGACGAGTGTCTGCAACACATGCTGGATAACTCAGCCACCGGTAGGACATACGGACCAACACCCAAATCACATAATCCCTAATGACATGTCATTCGCATCATAACCTATTCCTAATGTTCAACTAGGATTTCTCATTCCCGAATCATCGTCGAAGATACCCGCAATGTCATATACACAATATATTCAATATTAAAGCATTTAAAACACAATTATAGTAATGTTTATTAACATACGAACTTACCTCGATTACAAAAAATGGTGAATTAAGTCGATTAGTTCGATACTTTGTCTTTTCCCGATCTAAATCCGAATTTCACTTTTCTTGATCTAAATGTAATCAAAATTAACTTATTTAATTATCATTCTATTCAAATTAGTCCAAAATACACATTAAGGAAACTTTACATTTTTGCCCCAAATATTTCAACATTTTTACAATTTAGTCCTTATCTCATAAAAATACAAAGTCATGCAATTCAACCTATACCCATGCTAGCGAAATTCAATTAAGTCCCTAGCAGCTCATATTTTTCATTTATTTCACAATTTAACCACAAAATTTCAACATTTCTCAATTAAATCCCTAAATGACAATATTGTCAAAAATCACTTTACAAATGTTGTTTATCTAACAACAAGCATACATTTTCTATCATCAAACATCAAAATACACCCATATTCATCAATGGCAAAACCCTAAACCTTTAACAATTTTGCAAATTAGTCCTTGGGCTAGTTAGATTAAGTTACAACGACTTCAAAACATAGAAATCATTAAAAATAGAGACAAAATGACTTACATGCAGTTCCCCAAGGTAGCCGAATGATCAAACTCAAAAATGGTGATATTCTCTCCTTAGAAATTGGCAATAGGAAGAAGATGAGCAAAAATTGGATTTTTGTTTTACTTATTTTAGTTTTATTTAATAATTTACTAATATAACCTTAAAAAAATCATACTAATGGTGTCCATAAATGCCCATTACCATTATTAATGGCTTAATTACCATTTAAGGCCATACATTTTAAAAATCCATAGCAATTTGATACCTTCTTATAGAACTTAAATTTTGCACTTTACGCGATTTAGTCCTTTTTTATTAAATTGACACTCAAACGATAAAATTTCCTAACTAAAATTTCACACAATCATTCTAACATGTTGTAGACAATAAAATAATAATAAAGTAAAATTTTTGACCTCAGTTTGTGGTCCCAAAACCACTGCTGTTTGATTTGACTAAAAACGGGTTGTTATAACTCTCCCCCCTTAGGCATTTTCGTCCCTGAAAATGTTACCAGAAAAGAGGTAAGGTGTAACATCTCGAAATAGGGCCTAAATGGAATAGTGGTTGTGAAACCACAAATCTGAGATAGAAAAGTTTATTTCGATTAATTTTTATGCTTTACCGAGTGATTAGATGCATGTGTTAGAGTATTGATAAGAAATTTTATAGATTGCATGTTTAATTTGCCTATTAGGGCTTATTTGCAGAAGTTGCTGTAACAACCCGATTTAGGGCCTAAACGGAATGATGGTTTTAGAACCACAAATTCAAAGTCAAAAAATTTATTTTGATTAAGTTTTAAGGTTTGTTTATTGATTAAAATATTGTGTAAAAACATCGTTCAAGAAATTTTACTTGATAAAGTGCTTAATTGGACTTTTAGGACTAAATTGCAAAAGTTGCAAAATATGTGTTCTAATTCATAAGTACTTGATTGAAATGGGGTTTTAAAGAGGAGGTCCTTAAATGTTAATTAGACCATTATATTTCGTTTGGACAAAAATGGGCATGAATAGGACAAAATTTTAAAGAAAGGCCTTAAGGGCATTTTAGTCATTTGGTAATTAAAAGAAATAAAAAGGGAAAATAAAGCCAAAATTGACTCATCTTTCTCATGGAGGCCAAAATTAGCATGGGGGAAGCCATGGCTAGGGTTTTCAAGCTTTCCAAGCTCAATAGTAAGTCCGTTCTAGCCTTGTTTTTCAAGTTCTTTACGTTTTTGGAATCCCGATAACTTGATTAAGCTTATTCTAGCAATAATTTAATCTAGGGTTCATATTTGGAAAAATACCCATAGGTGAAATGTGTTTATTTTGATGTTTTATGGTAGAATATGAAGGCTGAAATTATGTTAAACAACTTTTGCTAAGCGGTTTTAAGCAAAAATGAGTAAAACGGCTTAATCGATAAAAGTTGTTATTGTTCATAACTATGTGTTAAAGTGAGAATTTGATGTTGTCATAGAAGGGAAAAATAATCAGCATATCATAAAACATAAGAATAAGGGATGAAGTTTAATTCCCGAGCCTAGGGGCAAAAGTGTAAATATGCAAAAGTTTAGGGGCAAAATTGTAATTTTGCCAAAGTTTGAGTTAAGGACTGTTTTGAATAGTACATTAATTAAATAAGTAAAATATGATGTTTTAGATCCCGGAAAAAGAGATTTGAACCTGGAATGGGAGAAAAATCGAAAATTGGGAAAGTTGGTAAAATGGCTGTTTTAGTCTCGAGGTAAGTTCATATGTATAATAAGCATTAATTTATGCATGTTTCAATGTAAAATTTATATATTTACTATGATTGCCGAGGTGTTGAAAGTGAGTATAATTATGATGATTTAAATGTTCAATATTAATTCGACATGGAAATGAGAAAGTATGTAAATTTGTATGTAAATAATACATTATCTTTATTACGTTTTTATATTTCAGCATATTTTATGTATTGTAGCTGATTTTTGAATTATAATTGACTATTGGAAGAATGGAATGAAGTATTAGAAAGTGAGATAGTTCCCGTTTGAACCTTCGGAATCGAAAGATACAGATGGTATGTAGCTAGGTCGCATGGGTGATACTATGTGTACACCATGTAGACAAAGGAGCTACGAGATAAATGTAGCTAGGTTGCATGTGTGGTTCCAGGTGAAGGACACCATGTAAACAAGAGAGCTACGAGATAAAGTGGCTAGGTCACATGGGTGGTACTAAGTGTTCACCATGTGTACAAGAGAGCCAAAATTATGTGTACAATCGAGCTAGATCACATGAGTGGTGCTAAGTGAAGGCCACTATGTGTACAAGAGAGCTTCGATTTTACCTGTCCGTGCTAAATCCATGTTATAACTTAAGCTCCAGGGGGCTTACATTAGAATTACCCATCCGGGCTAAATTCTATCTGGAACATGTGCACTATCATTCTTAACCCATCGAAATACGACATTCAATCGAAACATGATAATTCGTCCATATAACACAACTTAAGGCTATTTCATTATGTATATACCATCTCACATATATCAACACAAGCATGCAATTCAATTCAAACATATTAACATACATTTTAAGTTACACGAACTTACCTAGGAAATGGTTCGTATTTGAATTTCAACTAATCCGAAACCTTTTGCTTTCCTCGATCTAGTTTTGTGGTTGGTCTTTCCGGATCTATATGGATAAATTTAACTATTAATCTATCACATTTCATTTACATTTGCATTTTATTACATCCTAGGAAAAATTACCATTTTCCCCTATCTTTTTTAAAAATTTTGATTTGTCCCTAGGCCCAAAATCAAATTCATGTAATTTACTCCCTATTCCAAGCCTAACCGAAATTTCAACTTAAAATTTACAGCATTCCTATAAATTTTAGAATTTTTCATGGGTTTTTACCACTTTTTCATTTTAGTCCCTAAATCAAGTTTTCATCAAAAATTGCTTTGTAAAAGTTGTTTATCTATGAATAACTTTTCATTTTCTACCATAAATTTCTAATTTTCAGCATATTCAACCATGACCCAAATTTCATACTTTGATAACTTTTCAAATAAATCCCCTAAATAGAAAGATTAGACTATCCTGATTCCAAAAATATATAAAATTAGTAAAAATGAGACTTGATTTCATACCTTATTGAGCTTGAAAAGTTTTCTTCCTCCTTCCTAGGTTATCATAGAAAAATTGGGAAGATGATACCAAATTAGACGATTTTTTTCTTTTTATTAATTTCCAATTTAATCCCTACCCTTTTCTAATTTTTCCATGGATGAGTCATTAAAATATCATTAACTACTCTTCAATGATCTAATTACCATATAAGGACCTTAAGTTTTGAATTCCATAGCTATTTGATACCTATAGCTACTAGAACTCAACATTAGCATTTTATGCAATTTAGCTCTTTCTCTAATTAAACACACAATCAATAAAATTTTTGTACCAAAAATTTCATATGACCTTCATATCATGATGGCAACCATAAAATAAAATAAAATAAATTTCTATTTTTGGCTCGAATTTGTGGTCCCAAAACCACTGTTCCACCTCACCAAAATGGGTCATTACAATACCAAAATGACCAAAGTTCCTATACATGCCATATAACCAAAACACAAGTTCAAAAGTACCAAAGTAGATGCTCAATAGTGTGATACAATCTTTGGCCACTCCCAATCTGAGCTAGTTTTGATTTCACTATAAAACACAAGAAAATAAACAATGTAAAATATAAAGCTTAGTAAGTACGTATAAAAGTATAACTCAACTTACTATATATGCACAATTTAAGTAATTTAAACATAACATAACATATCTCATAATGATTCACCAACCTACCACATTTTCATTCCCCAAGTTAATTATGAATTTCATAACTTTCCCTCATTTCAATGCTTATACGGTTCATGTATATACCTATACCATCTTGTATCAAATTCATATTGAACCACATCTCTGATATACCCGTTGAACCATTTGGAATACTATCGGATACTCGAGAATCTCGCACCCTAAATGCCACATATATAGCTGAAGCTATCTCGATCTCATATCACATATAAGGCTTACTCTCGAGCCAACAATGAGTCTGCTCACACAAGCTGACGGTCATGACAAAACTACACAGTGCTGGTCACACAAGTTGACGAGTGTCTGCAACACATGCTGGATAACTCAGCCACCGGTAGGACATACGGACCAACACCCAAATCACATAATCCCTAATGACATGTCATTCGCATCATAACCTATTCCTAATGTTCAACTAGGATTTCTCATTCCCGAATCATCGTCGAAGATACCCGCAATGTCATATACACAATATATTCAATATTAAAGCATTTAAAACACAATTATAGTAATGTTTATTAACATACGAACTTACCTCGATTACAAAAATGGTGAATTAAGTCGATTAGTTCGATACTTTGTCTTTTCCCCGATCTAAATCCGAATTTCACTTTTCTTGATCTAAATGTAATCAAAATTAACTTATTTAATTATCATTCTATTCAAATTAGTCCAAAATACACATTAAGGAAACTTTACATTTTTGCCCCAAATATTTCAACATTTTTACAATTTAGTCCTTATCTCATAAAAATACAAAGTCATGCAGTTCAACCTATACCCATGCTAGCGAAATTCAATTAAGTCCCTAGCAGCTCATATTTTTCATTTATTTCACAATTTAACCACAAAATTTCAACATTTCTCAATTAAATCCCTAAATGACAATATTGTCAAAAATCACTTTACAAATGTTGTTTATCTAACAACAAGCATACATTTTCTATCATCAAACATCAAAATACACCCATATTCATCAATGGCAAAACCCTAAACCTTTAACAATTTTGCAAATTAGTCCTTGGGCTAGTTAGATTAAGTTACAACGACTTCGAAAACATAGAAATCATTAAAAATAGAGACAAAAATGACTTACATGCAGCTCCCCAAGGTAGCCGAATGATCAAACTCAAAAATGGTGATATTCTCTCCTTAGAAATTGGCAATAGGAAGAAGATGAGCAAAAATTGGATTTTTGTTTTACTTATTTTAGTTTTATTTAATAATTTACTAATATAACCTTAAAAAAATCATACTAATGGTGTCCATAAATGCCCATTACCATTATTAATGGCTTAATTACCATTTAAGGCCATACATTTTAAAAATCCATAGCAATTTGATACCTTCTTATAGAACTTAAATTTTGCACTTTACGCGATTTAGTCCTTTTTTATTAAATTGACACTCAAACGATAAAATTTCCTAACGAAAATTTCACACAATCATTCTAACATGTTGTAGACAATAAAATAATAATAAAGTAAAATTTTTGACCTCAGATTTGTGGTCCCAAAACCACTGCTTCGATTTGACTAAAAACGGGTTGTTATAACTCTCCCCCTTAGGCATTTTCGTCCCCAAAATGTTACTTAAAAGAGGTAAGGTGTAACATCTCAAATAGGGCCTAAATGGAATAGTGGTTGTGAAACCACAAATCTGAGATAGAAAAGTTTATTTCGATTAATTTTTATGCTTTACCGAGTGATTAGATGCATGTGTTAGAGTATTGATAAGAAATTTTATAGATTGCATGTTTAATTTGCCTATTAGGGCTTATTTGCAGAAGTTGCTGTAACAACCCGATTTAGGGCCTAAACGGAATGATGGTTTTAGAACCACAAATTCAAAGTCAAAAAATTTATTTTGATTAAGTTTTAAGGTTTGTTTATTGATTAAAATATTGTGTAAAAACATCGTTCAAGAAATTTTACTGATAAAGTGCTTAATTGGACTTTTAGGACTAAATTGCAAAAGTTGCAAAATATGTGTTCTAATTCATAAGTACTTGATTGAAATGGGGTTTTAAAGAGGAGGTCCTTAAATGTTAATTAGACCATTATATTTCGTTTGGACAAAAATGGGCATGAATAGGACAAAATTTTAAAGAAAGGCCTTAAGGGCATTTTAGTCATTTGGTAATTAAAAGAAATAAAAAGGGAAAATAAAGCCAAAATTGACTCATCTTTCTCATGGAGGCCAAAATTAGCATGGGGGAAGCCATGGCTAGGGTTTTCAAGCTTTCCAAGCTCAATAGTAAGTCCGTTTCTAGCCTTGTTTTTCAAGTTCTTTACGTTTTGGAATCCCGATAACTTGATTAAGCTTATTCTAGCAATAATTTAATCTAGGGTTCATATTTGGAAAAATACCCATAGGTGAAATGTGTTTATTTTGATGTTTTATGGTAGAATATGAAGGCTGAAATTATGTTAAACAACTTTTGCTAAGCGGTTTTAAGCAAAAATGAGTAAAACGGCTTAATCGATAAAAGTTGTTATTGTTCATAACTATGTGTTAAAGTGAGAATTTGATGTTGTCATAGAAGGAAAAATAATCAGCATATCATAAAACATAAGAATAAGGGATGAAGTTTAATTCCTAGCCTAGGGGCAAAAGTGTAAATATGCAAAAGTTTAGGGGCAAAATTGTAATTTTGCCAAAGTTTGAGTTAAGGACTGTTTTGAATAGTACATTAATTAAATAAGTAAAATATGATGTTTTAGATCCCGGAAAAAGAGATTTGAACTCGGAATGGGAGAAAAATCGAAAATTGGGAAAGTTGGTAAAATGGTCATTTTAGTCTCGAGGTAAGTTCATATGTATAATAAGCATTAATTTATGCATGTTTCAATGTAAAATTTATATATTTACTATGATTGCCGAGGTGTTGAAAGTGAGTATAATTATGATGATTTAAATGTTCAATATTAATTCGACATGGAAATGAGAAAGTATGTAAATTTGTATGTAAATAATACATTATCTTTATTACGTTTTTATATTTCAGCATATTTTATGTATTGTAGCTGATTTTTGAATTATAATTGACTATTGGAAGAATGGAATGAAGTATTAGAAAGTGAGATAGTTCCCGCTTGAACCTTCTAATCGAAAGATACAGATGGTATGTAGCTAGGTCGCATGGGTGATACTATGTGTACACCATGTAGACAAAGGAGCTACGAGATAAATGTAGCTAGGTTGCATGTGTGGTTCCAGGTGAAGGACACCATGTAAACAAGAGAGCTACGAGATAAAGTGGCTAGGTCACATGGGTGGTACTAAGTGTTCACCATGTGTACAAGAGAGCCAAAATTATGTGTACAATCGAGCTAGATCACATGAGTGGTGCTAAGTGAAGGCCACTATGTGTACAAGAGAGCTTCGATTTTACCTGTCCGTGCTAAATCCATGTTATAACTTAAGCTCCAGGGGGCTTACATTAGAATTACCCATCCGGGCTAAATTCTATCTGGAACATGTGCACTATCATTCTTAACCCATCGAAATACGACATTCAATCGAAACATGATAATTCGTCCATATAACACAACTTAAGGCTATTTCATTATGTATATACCATCTCACATATATCAACACAAGCATGCAATTCAATTCAAACATATTAACATACATTTTAAGTTACACGAACTTACCTAGGAAATGGTTCGTATTTGAATTTCAACTAATCCGAAACCTTTTGCTTTCCTCGATCTAGTTTTGTGGTTGGTCTTTCCGGATCTATATGGATAAATTTAACTATTAATCTATCACATTTCATTTACATTTGCATTTTATTACATCCTAGGAAAAATTACCATTTTCCCTATCTTTTTAAAAATTTTGATTTGTCCTAGGCCCAAAATCAAATTCATGTAATTTACTCCTATTCCAAGCCTAACTGAATTTCAACTTAAAATTTACAAAAGATTCCTATAAATTTTAGAATTTTTCATGGGTTTTTACCACTTTTTCATTTTAGTCCCTAAATCAAGTTTTCATCAAAAATTGCTTTGTAAAAGTTGTTTATCTATGAATAACTTTTCATTTTCTACCATAAATTTCTAATTTTCAGCATATTCAACCATGACCCAAATTTCATACTTTGATAACTTTTCAAATAAATCCCCTAAATAGAAAGATTAGACTATCCCGATTCCAAAAATATATAAAATTAGTAAAAATGAGACTTGATTTCATACCTTATTGAGCTTGAAAAGTTTTCTTCCTCCTTCCTAGGGTTATCATAGAAAAATTGGGGAAGATGATACCAAATTAGACGATTTTTTTTCTTTTTTATTAATTTCCAATTTAATCCCTACCCTTTTCTAATTTTTCCATGGATGAGTCATTAAAATATCATTAACTACTCTTCAATGATCTAATTACCATATAAGGACCTTAAGTTTTGAATTCCATAGCTATTTGATACCTATAGCTACTAGAACTCAACATTAGCATTTTATGCAATTTAGCTCTTTCTCTAATTAAACACACAATCAATAAAATTTTTGTACCAAAAATTTCATATGACCTTCATATCATGATGGCAACCATAAAATAAAATAAAATAAATTTCTATTTTTGGCTCGAATTTGTGGTCCCAAACCACTGCTCCGACCTCACCGAAAATGGGTCATTATAATACCAAAATGACCAAAGTTCCTATACATGCCATATAACCAAAACACAAGTTCAAAAGTACCAAAGTAGATGCTCAATAGTGTGATACAATCTTTGGCCACTCCCAATCTGAGCTAGTTTCGATTTCACTATAAAACACAAGAAAATAAACAATGTAAAATATAAAGCTTAGTAAGTACGTATAAAAGTATAACTCAACTTACTATATATGCACAATTTAAGTAATTTAAACATAACATAACATATCTCATAATGATTCACCAACCTACCACATTTTCATTCCCCAAGTTAATTATGAATTTCATAACTTTCCCTCATTTCAATGCTTATACGGTTCATGTATATACCTATACCATCTTGTATCAAATTCATATTGAACCACATCTCTGATATACCCGTTGAACCATTTGGAATACTATCGGATACTCGAGAATCTCGCACCCTAAATGCCACATATATAGCTGAAGCTATCTCGATCTCATATCACATATAAGGCTTACTCTCGAGCCAACAATGAGTCTGCTCACACAAGCTGACGGTCATGACAAAACTACACAGTGCTGGTCACACAAGTTGACGAGTGTCTGCAACACATGCTGGATAACTCAGCCACCGGTAGGACATACGGACCAACACCCAAATCACATAATCCCTAATGACATGTCATTCGCATCATAACCTATTCCTAATGTTCAACTAGGATTTTTCATTCCCGAATCATCGTCGAAGATACCCGCAATGTCATATACACAATATATTCAATATTAAAGCATTTAAAACACAATTATAGTAATGTTTATTAACATACGAACTTACCTCGATTACAAAAATGGTGAATTAAGTCGATTAGTTCGATACTTTGTCTTTTCCCGATCTAAATCAATTTCACTTTTCTTGATCTAAATGTAATCAAAATTAACTTATTTAATTATCATTCTATTCAAATTAGTCCAAAATACACATTAAGGAAACTTTACATTTTTGCCCCAAATATTTCAACATTTTTACAATTTAGTCCTTATCTCATAAAAATACAAAGTCATGCAATTCAACCTATACCCATGCTAGCGAAATTCAATTAAGTCCCTAGCAGCTCATATTTTTCATTTATTTCACAATTTAACCACAAAAAATTTCAACATTTCTCAATTAAATCCCTAAATGACAATATTGTCAAAAATCACTTTACAAATGTTGTTTATCTAACAACAAGCATACATTTTCTATCATCAAACATCAAAATACACCCATATTCATCAATGGCAAAACCCTAAACCTTTAACAATTTTGCAAATTAGTCCTTGGCTAGTTAGATTAAGTTACAACGACTTCAAAACATAGAAATCATTAAAAATAGAGACAAAAATGACTTACATGCAGTTCCCCAAGGTAGCCGAATGATCAAACTCAAAAATGGTGATATTCTCTCCTTAGAAATTGGCAATAGGAAGAAGATGAGCAAAAATTGGATTTTTGTTTTACTTATTTTAGTTTTATTTAATAATTTACTAATATAACCTTAAAAAAATCATACTAATGGTGTCCATAAATGCCCATTACCATTATTAATGGCTTAATTACCATTTAAGGCCATACATTTTAAAAATCCATAGCAATTTGATACCTTCTTATAGAACTTAAATTTTACACTTTACGCGATTTAGTCCTTTTTATTAAATTGACACTCAAACGATAAAATTTCCTAACTAAAATTTCACACAATCATTCTAACATGTTGTAGACAATAAAATAATAATAAAGTAAAATTTTTGACCTCGATTTGTGGTCCCAAAACCATCTGCTTTGATTTGACTAAAAACGGTTGTTATAACTCTCCCCTTAGGCATTTTCGTCCCTCAAAATGTTACTTAAAAGAGGTAAGGTGTAACATCTCAAAATAGGGCCTAAATGGAATAGTGGTTGTGAAACCACAAATCTGAGATAGAAAAGTTTATTTCGATTAATTTTTATGCTTTACCGAGTGATTAGATGCATGTGTTAGAGTATTGATAAGAAATTTTATAGATTGCATGTTTAATTTGCCTATTAGGGCTTATTTGCGTGAAGTTGTCTTTGTAATAACCCGATTTAGGGCCTAAACGGAATGATGGTTTTAGAACCACAAATTCAAAGTCAAAAATTTATTTTGATTAAGTTTTAAGGTTTGTTTATTGATTAAAATATTGTGTAAAAACATCGTTCAAGAAATTTTACTGATAAAGTGCTTAATTGGACTTTTAGGACTAAATTGCAAAAGTTGCAAAATATGTGTTCTAATTCATAAGTACTTGATTGAAATGGGGTTTTAAAGAGGAGGTCCTTAAATGTTAATTAGACCATTATATTTCGTTTGGACAAAAATGGGCATGAATAGGACAAAATTTTAAAGAAAGGCCTTAAGGGCATTTTAGTCATTTGGTAATTAAAAGAAATAAAAAGGGAAAATAAAGCCAAAATTGACTCATCTTTCTCATGGAGGCCAAAATTAGCATGGGGGAAGCCATGGCTAGGGTTTTCAAGCTTTCCAAGCTCAATAGTAAGTCCGTTCTAGCCTTGTTTTTCAAGTTCTTTACGTTTTTGGAATCCCGATAACTTGATTAAGCTTATTCTAGCAATAATTTAATCTAGGGTTCATATTTGGAAAAATACCCATAGGTGAAATGTGTTTATTTTGATGTTTTATGGTAGAATATGAAGGCTGAAATTATGTTAAACAACTTTTGCTAAGCGGTTTTAAGCAAAAATGAGTAAAACTACTTAATCGATAAAAGTTGTTATTGTTCATAACTATGTGTTAAAGTGAGAATTTGATGTTGTCATAGAAGGGAAAAATAATCAGCATATCATAAAACATAAGAATAAGGGATGAAGTTTAATTCCCGAGCCTAGGGGCAAAAGTGTAAATATGCAAAAGTTTAGGGGCAAAATTGTAATTTTGCCAAAGTTTGAGTTAAGGACTGTTTTGAATAGTACATTAATTAAATAAGTAAAATATGATGTTTTAGATCCCGGAAAAGAGATTTGAACTGGAATGGGAGAAAAATCGAAATTGGGAAAGTTGGTAAAATGGTGCTTTTAGTCTCGAGGTAAGTTCATATGTATAATAAGCATTAATTTATGCATGTTTCAATGTAAAATTTATATATTTACTATGATTGCCGAGGTGTTGAAAGTGAGTATAATTATGATGATTTAAATGTTCAATATTAATTCGACATGGAAATGAGAAAGTATGTAAATTTGTATGTAAATAATACATTATCTTTATTACGTTTTTATATTTCAAAGATATTTTATGTATTGTAGCTGATTTTTGAATTATAATTGACTATTGGAAGAATGGAATGAAGTATTAGAAAGTGAGATAGTTCCCGCTTGAACCTTCTAATCGAAAGATACAGATGGTATGTAGCTAGGTCGCATGGGTGATACTATGTGTACACCATGTAGACAAAGGAGCTACGAGATAAATGTAGCTAGGTTGCATGTGTGGTTCCAGTGAAGGACACCATGTAAACAAGAGAGCTACGAGATAAAGTGGCTAGGTCACATGGGTGGTACTAAGTGTTCACCATGTGTACAAGAGAGCCAAAATTATGTGTACAATCGAGCTAGATCACATGAGTGGTGCTAAGTGAAGGCCACTATGTGTACAAGAGAGCTTCGATTTTACTCTGTCTGCTAAATCCATGTTATAACTTAAGCTCCAGGGGGCTTACATTAGAATTACCCATCCAAGCTAAATTCTATCTGGAACATGTGCACTATCATTCTTAACCCATCGAAATACGACATTCAATCAAACATGATAATTCGTCCATATAACACAACTTAAGGCTATTTCATTATGTATATACCATCTCACATATATCAACACAAGCATGCAATTCAATTCAAACATATTAACATACATTTTAAGTTACACTTAACTTACCTAGGAAATGGTTCGTATTTGAATTTCAACTAATCCAAACCTTTGCTTTCCTCGATCTAGTTTTGTGGTTGGTCTTTCCTGATCTATATGGATAAATTTAACTATTAATCTATCACATTTCATTTACATTTGCATTTTATTACATCCTAGGAAAAATTACCATTTTCCCTATCTTTTTAAAAATTTTGATTTGTCCCTAGGCCCAAAATCAAATTCATGTAATTTACTCCCTATTCCAAGCCTAACCGAAATTTCAACTTAAAATTTACAAAGATTCCTATAAATTTTAGAATTTTTCATGGGTTTTACCACTTTTTCATTTTAGTCCCTAAATCAAGTTTTCATCAAAATTGCTTTGTAAAAGTTGTTTATCTATGAATAACTTTTCATTTTCTACCATAAATTTCTAATTTTCAGCATATTCAACCATGACCCAAATTTCATACTTTGATAACTTTTCAAATAAATCCCCTAAATAGAAAGATTAGACTATCCTGATTCCAAAAATATATAAAATTAGTAAAAATGAGACTTGATTTCATACCTTATTGAGCTTGAAAAGTTTTCTTCCTCCTTCCTAGGGTTATCATAGAAAAATTGGGGAAGATGATACCAAATTAGACGATTTTTTTTCTTTTTTATTAATTTCCAATTTAATCCCTACCCTTTTCTAATTTTTCCATGGATGAGTCATTAAAATATCATTAACTACTCTTCAATGATCTAATTACCATATAAGGACCTTAAGTTTTGAATTCCATAGCTATTTGATACCTATAGCTACTAGAACTCAACATTAGCATTTTATGCAATTTAGCTCTTTCTCTAATTAAACACACAATCAATAAAATTTTTGTACCAAAAATTTCATATGACCTTCATATCATGATGGCAACCATAAAATAAAATAAAATAAATTTCTATTTTTGGCTCGAATTTGTGGTCCCAAAACCACTGCTCCGACCTCACCGAAAATGGGTCATTATAATACCAAAATGACCAAAGTTCCTATACATGCCATATAACCAAAACACAAGTTCAAAAGTACCAAAGTAGATGCTCAATAGTGTGATACAATCTTTGGCCACTCCTAACTGAGCTAGTTTCGATTTCACTATAAAACACAAGAAAATAAACAATGTAAAATATAAAGCTTAGTAAGTACGTATAAAAGTATAACTCAACTTACTATATATGCACAATTTAAGTAATTTAAACATAACATAACATATCTCATAATGATTCACCAACCTACCACATTTTCATTCCCCAAGTTAATTATGAATTTCATAACTTTCCTCATTTCAATGCTTATACGGTTCATGTATATACCTATACCATCTTGTATCAAATTCATATTGAACCACATCTCTGATATACCCGTTGAACCATTTGGAATACTATCTGATACTCGAGAATCTCGCACCCTAAATGCCACATATATAGTCAAGCTATCTCGATCTCATATCACATATAAGGCTTACTCTCGAGCCAACAATGAGTCCGCTCACACAAGTCGACGGTCATGACAAAACTACACAAGCTTTGGTCACACAAGTTGACGAGTGTCTCGCAACACATCTTTGGATAACTCAGCCACCGGTAGGACATACGGACCAACACCCAAATCACATAATCCCTAATGACATGTCATTCGCATCATAACCTATTCCTAATGTTCAACTAGGATTTCTCATTCCCGAATCATCGTCGAAGATACCCGCAATGTCATATACACAATATATTCAATATTAAAGCATTTAAAACACAATTATAGTAATGTTTATTAACATACGAACTTACCTCGATTACAAAAATGGTGAATTAAGTCGATTAGTTCGATACTTTGTCTTTTCCCCGATCTAAATCCGAATTTCACTTTTCTTGATCTAAATGTAATCAAAATTAACTTATTTAATTATCATTCTATTCAAATTAGTCCAAAATACACATTAAGGAAACTTTACATTTTTGCCCCAAATATTTCAACATTTTTACAATTTAGTCCTTATCTCATAAAAATACAAAGTCATGCAGTTCAACCTATACCCATGCTAGCGAAATTCAATTAAGTCCCTAGCAGCTCATATTTTTCATTTATTTCACAATTTAACCACAAAATTTCAACATTTCTCAATTAAATCCCTAAATGACAATATTGTCAAAAATCACTTTACAAATGTTGTTTATCTAACAACAAGCATACATTTTCTATCATCAAACATCAAAATACACCCATATTCATCAATGGCAAAACCCTAAACCTTTAACAATTTTGCAAATTAGTCCTTGGGCTAGTTAGATTAAGTTACAACGACTTCGAAAACATAGAAATCATTAAAAATAGAGACAAAAATGACTTACATGCAGTTCCCCAAGGTAGCCGAATGATCAAACTCAAAAATGGTGATATTCTCTCCTTAGAAATTGGCAATAGGAAGAAGATGAGCAAAAATTGGATTTTTGTTTTACTTATTTTAGTTTTATTTAATAATTTACTAATATAACCTTAAAAAAATCATACTAATGGTGTCCATAAATGCCCATTACCATTATTAATGGCTTAATTACCATTTAAGGCCATACATTTTAAAAATCCATAGCAATTTGATACCTTCTTATAGAACTTAAATTTTGCACTTTACGCGATTTAGTCCTTTTTTATTAAATTGACACTCAAACGATAAAATTTCCTAACGAAAATTTCACACAATCATTCTAACATGTTGTAGACAATAAAATAATAATAAAGTAAAATTTTTGACCTCAGATTTGTGGTCCCAAAACCACTGTTTCGATTTGACTAAAAACGGGTTGTTATAACTCTCCCCCCTTAGGCATTTTCGTCCCTGAAAATGTTACCAGAAAAGAGGTAAGGTGTAACATCTCGAAATAGGGCCTAAATGGAATAGTGGTTGTGAAACCACAAATCTGAGATAGAAAAGTTTATTTCGATTAATTTTTATGCTTTACCGAGTGATTAGATGCATGTGTTAGAGTATTGATAAGAAATTTTATAGATTGCATGTTTAATTTGCCTATTAGGGCTTATTTGCAGAAGTTGCTGTAACAACCCGATTTAGGGCCTAAACGGAATGATGGTTTTAGAACCACAAATTCAAAGTCAAAAAATTTATTTTGATTAAGTTTTAAGGTTTGTTTATTGATTAAAATATTGTGTAAAAACATCGTTCAAGAAATTTTACTGATAAAGTGCTTAATTGGACTTTTAGGACTAAATTGCAAAAGTTGCAAAATATGTGTTCTAATTCATAAGTACTTGATTGAAATGGGGTTTTAAAGAGGAGGTCCTTAAATGTTAATTAGACCATTATATTTCGTTTGGACAAAAATGGGCATGAATAGGACAAAATTTTAAAGAAAGGCCTTAAGGGCATTTTAGTCATTTGGTAATTAAAAGAAATAAAAAGGGAAAATAAAGCCAAAATTGACTCATCTTTCTCATGGAGGCCAAAATTAGCATGGGGAAGCCATGGCTAGGGTTTTCAAGCTTTCCAAGCTCAATAGTAAGTCCGTTCTAGCCTTGTTTTTCAAGTTCTTTACGTTTTTGGAATCCCGATAACTTGATTAAGCTTATTCTAGCAATAATTTAATCTAGGGTTCATATTTGGAAAAATACCCATAGGTGAAATGTGTTTATTTTGATGTTTTATGGTAGAATATGAAGGCTGAAATTATGTTAAACAACTTTTGCTAAGCGGTTTTAAGCAAAAATGAGTAAAACGGCTTAATCGATAAAAGTTGTTATTGTTCATAACTATGTGTTAAAGTGAGAATTTGATGTTGTCATAGAATGGAAAAATAATCAGCATATCATAAAACATAAGAATAAGGGATGAAGTTTAATTCCCGAGCCTCGGGGCAAAAGTGTAAATATGCAAAAGTTTAGGGGCAAAATTGTAATTTTGCCAAAGTTTGAGTTAAGGACTGTTTTGAATAGTACATTAATTAAATAAGTAAAATATGATGTTTTAGATCCCGGAAAAAGAGATTTGAACCTGGAATGGGAGAAAAATCGAAAATTGGGAAAGTTGGTAAAATGGCTGTTTTAGTCTCGAGGTAAGTTCATATGTATAATAAGCATTAATTTATGCATGTTTCAATGTAAAATTTATATATTTACTATGATTGCCGAGGTGTTGAAAGTGAGTATAATTATGATGATTTAAATGTTCAATATTAATTCGACATGGAAATGAGAAAGTATGTAAATTTGTATGTAAATAATACATTATCTTTATTACGTTTTATATTTCAAAGATATTTTATGTATTGTAGCTGATTTTTGAATTATAATTGACTATTGGAAGAATGGAATGAAGTATTAGAAAGTGAGATAGTTCCCGTTTGAACCTTCGGAATCGAAAGATACAGATGGTATGTAGCTAGGTCGCATGGGTGATACTATGTGTACACCATGTAGACAAAGGAGCAACGAGATAAATGTAGCTAGGTTGCATGTGTGGTTCCAGGTGAAGGACACCATGTAAACAAGAGAGCTACGAGATAAAGTGGCTAGGTCACATGGGTGGTACTAAGTGTTCACCATGTGTACAAGAGAGCCAAAATTATGTGTACAATCGAGCTAGATCACATGAGTGGTGCTAAGTGAAGGCCACTATGTGTACAAGAGAGCTTCGATTTTAAAGGTGTCTGTTATTATTCCGAAGCGTTCAACTGGGAAATTGATTAAATGAAATTGTGTATGACTTTGTGATGATAAATGTAAGTATATATGTGTGTAACTCATGAGCAATATGCTCGATATGTGATTGAAAATTGGAAAGATTGTTATGGGTAAGTGATGAATACAATTGAAGTGTGAAAGATCAAAATTGACAATAAAACTGTTCTGGATAGTTACAGTGACGTAAATATAAAAATTTACCAAAAATAGTATAAATTGAATCAAAAAATGAATGAGATATCAAATTAAAGCTCAATGAGTCTATTTTCATATAACAGAAACAGAGCAAGCAAATGAACTCTATATTCTAAGATATTTAAGTTTCTGTGAGACTGGTTCAGAATGACTACGTGATCCCCTGTTCTGACTTTGAAAAATCATTAAAAATTGTAAAAAAATAATTATTGGATATAATTAGTATGTTTGAAATCATTAATGAGTCTAGTTTCAAATAAAATAAACAATAACATAATATGAGTTATGTACGAAGAGAAATTTTATTTGTAGTGAAGAGTGGTCAGGGCAATTGAGCAGTGAAACAGGGGTAAATTCAATGAATAAACTGTACTAATTGGCTAGACCAAAAATTCTGAAAATTTTATGGTAAAATTATACCTGAATCTAGTTTCAATGAAAATTAACAGTTTGTAATTTGGAGTTCTGTAGCTCCAGAAATAAATAATTTAGCTGTTAGTACACTACTAGACAGCTTATTTTGAACATGTTTATAATTGTAATAGTGAAAATATGTGTGTTTGTGATGGTAATATTCCGGGAGCATGTTGTGAATTTGTTTAATGTATGATAATGTATTGTTTATTAATATTTACATATTTACTTACTAAGCTATAATGCTTACTCCCTTCCTTTCCTTTTTCCTATAGTGTCACAGATGTTAGCTCGAGTTGGAGGTCGTCGGAGGTTAAATCACACTATCAAACTATTGATCTATATATAAAGGTTTTAAAGTATTTTTAAGTCTTTGGCATGTATGGGGACTCGCTTAATTGTTATTAAGTTGCTAGGAGTTGGCCTAAAATACTGACCTATATTATTTGAAGGTCTCTATATCTATTGTATAAAGTCATTTAATGTAGATAGTCTTAAATATGTTTGAAAAGTTTAAAATTGATGAAATTTTGTGTCTCAGTTTTAAATGATTACAAGTACTCAATTCCGTAATACCTCACTCCACTGTTTGATTATCGGATACGGGTAAGGGGTGTTACATTTAGTGGTATCAGAGCTATGGTTTAGTCGGTTCTCGGACTAACCTAGCATGTGTAAGAGTTAAGCTATACATGTCATATTACTACCTGTGATAGTGTGATGCCTCCTGATCCCGATGAAATTGTTCTGTTGAGACAGAAGTGTTTTCCAATCGAGCTACCATCGACAGTGTAAAAAGGGGTTAAGTAAGTTCATATAATTTGGTGGATATATTGGTGTACTTAAAAATTGATCTTGGTGACTTGTGATGATATGTGTGAGATCAAGTGTAAAATGAAATAGACATAAGTGGAGAAATATAGAAAAGTGAAAAGAAACGAAAGTTTACATCGTTATAAACTCATCCATGTTCGTTTGACATTGACATGATATTATGTATCTAATTTATTTGACTAAGTGAATGTGATAAATAGATTTACTCAAATTCATGGAATGGATGTTTGAGTGCATTTGTTTTAAGATATGAATATGTGTGTAAGTCTGTCTAAAGTGAATTGTATAACTGTGATAATATTAAGATGAAATGAGACTCGTAAAAGGTAAGAGTATTGGTTCATGATGTTTATGTGATAATGAATGAGTTGTGAATAAGAATTTCTCTTGGAATATGAAAGATGAGATGAAGGGAAAGTTTATATTATGATAAGTGTTCATGTTGATTGGCAATTGTGTGATGCTATGAGTGTAACTTGTGAAATTAAATGAATGTTATGAGTAATTCTATTTGAGAATTATGAACACATGTATAAGTGTATTTGTTTGTATAAGATGATAGGAGGGTTGTGTAAAATGAATATGCATGTTGAGTTATTTGAAGCAAATTATATATATATTGATGGGTGTTAAGTTATATGCATGAATATATAAGAGGCAAGTTAGAAGTGTTATAGCCTCACCCCTTCCAATAAGATTAATTGACAATGTGATACCATTTGAGAATGGTTTAATAAATGAACTCAGTTGCAGAAAAGATGTCAGGTTAATATGAAGATTTTCCGATTACAAAATGTTACTGATTAAAGAAAGATTAGACTTAGTTAATTAACTCATCTAGGTATGATGCTTAAAGTATATGATTGCTTGGATTTTTTAAAAATAAATTTTGATTGTCAATGAGATAATGTGGATTTAGTAATGACAGACTTAGACAGAAGAAGAATAATGATTGAGTCATTATTAATAGCTGAATCAGAGTTTTTGGTTTAAAAAAAAAGTGAAAGCAGATGTGGGAATTGGAAACGAGTTTGATTAATATAGAGGTCATCTGAGTTGAAACTTAGTTATATTGGATTTCAATTTGATAGTGGGGTGATTTTGAAAAGTCTTGCTTTGAAGAAAATTTGTTTGGAGATGTTTAAGAAATTTTGAGAAAAGATATTGAATCTTTTTACCTGTAAGATTTTCGGGGACGAAAATCCCTAAAGGGGGGAGAAATGTAACATCTCGAAATAAGGCCTAAATGGAATAGTGGTCGTGAAACCACAAATCTAAGATAGAAAATTTTATTTCGATTAATTTTTTATGCTTTACCGAGTGATTAGATGCATATGTTAGAGTATTGATAAGAAATTTTATAGATTGCAAGTTTAATTTGCCTATTAGGGCTTATTTGCAGAAGTTGCTGTAACAACCCGATTTAGGGCCTAAACGGAATGATGGTTTTAGAACCACAAATTCGAAGTTGAAAAATTTATTTTGATTAAGTTTTAAGGTTTATTTATTGATTAAAATATTGTGTAAAAACATCGTTCAAGAAATTTTACTGATAAAGTGCTTAATTGGACTTTTAGGACTAAATTGCAAAAGTTGCAAAATATGTGTTCTAATTCATAAGTACTTGATTGAAATGGGGTTTTAAAGAGGAGGTCCTTAAATGTTAATTAGACCATTATATTTCGTTTGGACAAAAATGGGCATCAATAGGACAAAATTTTAAAGAAAGTCCTTAAGGGCATTTTAGTCATTTGGTAATTAAAAGAAATAAAAAGGGAAAATAAAGCCAAAATTGACTCATCTTTCTCATGGAGGCCGAAATTAGCATGGGGGAAGCTATGGCTAGGGTTTTCAAGCTTTCCAAGCTCAATAGTAAGTCCGTTCTAGCCTTGTTTTTCAAGTTCTTTACGTTTTTGGAATCCCGATAACTTGATTAAGCTTATTCTAGCAATAATTTAAGCTAGGGTTCATATTTGGAAAAATACCCATAGGTGAAATGTGTTTATTTTGATGTTTTATGGTAGAATATGAAGGCTGAAATTATGTTAAACAACTTTTGCTAAGCGGTTTTAAGCAAAAATGAGTAAAACGGCTTAATCGGTAAAAGTTGTTATTGTTCATAACTATGTGTTAAAGTGAGAATTTGATGTTGTCATAGAAGGGAAAAATGATCAGCATATCATAAAACATAAGAATAAGGGATAAGTTTAATTCCCGAGCCTAGGGGCAAAAGTGTAAATATGCAAAAGTTTAGGGGCAAAATTGTAATTTTGCCAAAGTTTGAGTTAAGGACTGTTTTGAATAGTACATTAATTAAATAAGTAAAATATGATGTTTTAGATCCCGGAAAAAGAGATTTGAACCTGGAATGGGAGAAAAATCGAAAATTGGGAAAGTTGGTAAAATGCATGGTCATTTAGTCTCGAGGTAAGTTCATATGTATAATAAGCATTAATTTATGCATGTTTCAATGTAAAATTTATATATTTACTATGATTGCCGAGGTGTTGAAAGTGAGTATAATTATGATGATTTAAATGTTCAATATTAATTCGACATGGAAATGAGAAAGTATGTAAATTTGTATGTAAATAATACATTATCTTTATTACGTTTTTATATTTCAGCATATTTTATGTATTGTAGCTGATTTTTGAATTATAATTGACTATTGGAAGAATGGAATGAAGTATTAGAAAGTGAGATAGTTCCCGTTTGAACCTTCGGAATCGAAAGATACAGATGGTATGTAGCTAGGTCGCATGGGTGATACTATGTGTACACCATGTAGACAAAGGAGCTACGAGATAAATGTAGCTAGGTTGCATGTGTGGTTCCAGGTGAAGGACACCATGTAAACAAGAGAGCTGCGAGATAAAGTGGCTAGGTCACATGGGTGGTACTAAGTGTTCACCATGTGTACAAGAGAGCCAAAATTATGTGTAGAATCGAGCTAGATCACATGAGTGGTGCTAAGTGAAGGCCACTATGTGTACAAGAGAGCTTCGATTTTAAAGGTGGGATATGTGCGATACCATCGCGTATCTGTTATTATTCTAAAGCGTTCAACTGGGAAATTGATTAAATGAAATTGTGTATGACTTTGTGATGATAAATGTAAGTATATATGTGTGTAACTCATGAGCAATATGCGCGATATGTGATTGAAAATTGGAAAGATTGTTATGGGTAAGTGATGAATATAATTGAAGTGTGAAAGATCAAAATTGACAATAAAACTGTTCTAGATAGTTGCAGTGATGTAAATCTAAAAATTTACCAAAAATAGTAGAAATTGAATAAAAGAATGAATGAGATATAAAATTAAAGCTTAATGAGTCTATTTTCATATAACAGAAACAGAGCAAGCAAACGAACTCTATATTCTAGGATATTTAAGTTTCTGTGAGACTGGTTTAGAATGACTACGTGATCCCCTGTTCTGACTTTGAAAAATCATTAAAAATTGTACAAAAATAATTATGGGATATAATTTGTATGTTTGAAATAATTAATGAGTCTAGTTTCAAATAAAATAAATGATAACATAATATGAGTTATGTACGAAGCAAAATTTTATTTGTAGTGAAGAGTGGTCAGGGCAGTTGAGTAGTGAAACACGGGTAAATTCAATGAATAAACTGTTCTAATTGGCTAGACAAAAAATTCTGAAAATTTTATGGTAAAATTATACCTGAATCTAGTTTCAAGGAAAATTAACAGTTTGTAATTTTGAGTTCTGTAGCTCCAGAAATAAATAATTTATCTGTTAGTACTCTACTAGACAGCTTATTTTGAACCTGTTTATAATTGTAATAGTGAAAATATGTGTGTTTGTGATGGTAATATTCCGGGAGCATATTGTGACTTTGTTTAATGTATGATAATGTATTGTTTATTAATATTTACATATTTACTTACTAAGCTATAATGCTTACTCCCTTCCTTTCCTTTTTCCTATAGTGTCACAGATGTTAGCTCGAGTTGGAGGTCGTCGGAGGTTAAATCACACTATCAAACTATTGATCTATATATAAAGGTTTTAAAGTATTTTTAAGTCTTTGGCATGTATGGGGACTCGCTTAATTGTTATTAAGTTGCTAGGAGTTGGCCTAAAATACTGACCTATGTTATTTGAAGGTCTCTATATCTATTGTATAAAGTCATTTAATGTAGATAGTCTTAAATATGTTTGAAAAGTTTAAAATTGATGAAATTTTGTGTCTCAGTTTTAAATGATTACAAGTACTCAAGTCCGGTAATACCTCGTACCCTGTTTTGGTGTCAGATACGGGTAAGGGGTGTTACATTAGGGTACTATTTTCTCATAGCTTCCTCGGGTTCCCACATAGTCTCTTCAATACCGTGACTGATAAACCGTAATTTATACATATTTTTATCCCTCGCTTATCACGTTTATGAATGGTTTCTCCTTAGATTTGGTGAATTTGATGCTCCTAATCCTTTAATTTCATTTTTTATACTTAGCTGAGCATAAGAGGACGAAAAGAATGAGAAACGAGCCAAAACCGGAGAAAATGGGCCGGCAAGGGAAAACAACATGGCCTGGACTTCCTCACACGGGTAGCACACACGCCCGTGCCAATCTAACAGGCTAGAACAAGGCCCAAATCAACCTTAGCACGGGCGTGTTGATATCTCAGCCTCGACCACGATCTGAAGTATTCGCACACGGCCGTGCCATACGGGCGTGTCCCTACCGAACCCTAGCTAAGTTCTATTTAGAAAGGGGCAAATTTTAGGGCTTTTAGGCATTCTAAAGCCTATTTAAACACCCTAGAGGAAAACTAAAAGGGGAGACGGAGAATAGAGAGTAAGGAATTACTTCAAGGAAGCCGATTGATCCATCTCAGAAGCTGGATTCATCATCAAGACTGAAGATTTCTCCTCAATTTCCCTTCAGGAGTTTTGGGTTTTCTTTATGTTTTGTATTCTTTATTATTCTTAGATGTTTTCTTATTTAGGTATGAACTAAAACCCCTAAATACCTAAGGGGGATGAAACTTAAGACGAATCTTGTTATTATTTTTTGAATTGTATGATAAATATTTGACTTGTTCTTAATTATGTGTTCGTAATTCTTGTTTTGGTGTTTCAGGACATCACTTCAAGTTAATGCTCTTAGTTAGAGGATGAAAAGTCCCTGACTAAGAGTGACTTTGTCATAGTTAAGCGAAGTTGATTGAGCGCCTAGAGATAGGGTGACAAGATTTTGCCGGATTAGGTGAAACCTAATAAGGGAATCCATAAATCGAGTTAATGCAACCCTAGGGTGTTAATTAGAGAAAAGTCTCGGTTATTCAACCTAGGGATTAGACGTTATTAGTCTTGCATAGGGATAATAACATAATTTAGGGATTTCTACGGAACAAGTTAAATGAATAAATCATCCTGTCCGGAGCCAGAATAACAAGTAAAAGTCTAGGTGAATTTTTCCTTAGGTATTGTCCTAATTCAATCGTTTTTCCCAAAAGTAATTTCCCAATTCTATTTTCTGCAACTTCTTAGTTTAATTAATTAGTTTGTTAAAACAAACCCCTCATTTCCTAGGCTAGATAATAAAATGACAGTCATTACTAGTCCTTTTAGTCCTTTGGGTTCGACAATCCGGTCTTGCTAAAGCTATATTACTGTTCGATAGGTACACTTGCCTACATCGTGATAATAGTTAGTCTCACGAACGTGTAATTATAAATTTATAAAACTTATCACGAAAAATCACGATCAAGTTTTTGGCGCTGTTGCTAAGGACTAAAATAGTAGGAACACTCAATTTTTATTACTTTAGCCATTTATTTTTCTTGCAATTTAATTTAATTTTTATTTTTATTTTAATTTACTAATTTTCTTTTTCTTTCTTCTGGCAGGTTCTTATAGTTTATGACTAGAAGAAACTCACGTAATCCAACGCTTTTGATGAAGAAATTGATCGCATGACTTGTAGAAACCGACGAGAAATCAAAGAAGCTTCAAGATACACGTGAAGAAGAAGAGCAGAGGACGATATCTCAACTACAACCTAGGAGATGGCTGAAAATCAAGACAATCAGCTACCTCCAGCAATACTCGCTGAATTAGCAAATTAGAATCCTACTCCTCATACTATGTATGATTATGCTAAACCTAATTTAACAGGAGCTGAGTCAAGTATAGTTAGGCATGCTATTGCTGCAAATAATTTTGAATTGAAACCTAACACGATTCAAATGATACAGCAATTTGTTCAGTTTGATGGTTTGTAGGATGAGAATCCCAACACTCACTTGGCATATTTTCTAGAAATCTGCGATACTTTTAAAATTAATGGCGTCTCTAATGATGCCATTCGTCTTTGGTTAATCCCTTTTTCACTGAGGAAAAAGGCTAAACAGTGGTTGAACTCGTTAGCACGAGGGTTCATCACTATTTGGGAACAAATGATCGAAAAGTTTTTATTAAAATATTTTTCGCCGGCTAAAACGGCTAAGTTACGTAATGATATCTCTTCTTTTGTGCAGATGGATTTAGAAACACTTTACGATGCATGGGAGAGATACAAAGACCTACTGCGAAGGTGCCCTCACCATGGGTTACCTTTATGCCTGCAAGTTCAAAAGTTCTACAATGGTGTGAATCCCTCGACAAGACAGATGATTGACGTAGCTGCTGGTAGAACCATCAACAACAAAACACCTGAAGAGGACTACGAATTTATTAAGGAGATGTCACTAAACAACTATCAGTGGCAAGTCATAAGGAGTAAGCAGACTAAAACAGTAGGCGTTTATAACGTCGATTCGGTTACTATGTTGTCAAATTAGGTAGAACTTTTGAATAAAAAAATTGATGGTTTACTTGGTTCTACGAAGGTACATCCAGTGATGAGGTATGATTCAAGTGGAGGAGGTGTGCATATAGAATATCAACCATTCAATCCTACAACCGAAGAGGAACAAGTGAACTATATGGGTAGCAATAACTTTAGATCTCAAAATAACCCATACAGTAACATTTATAATGCAGGTTGGAAGAACCACCCAAATTTATCTTTTGGTGGTCAAGGGAGTCAAAGGCCACAAAATTCTCAGGGTTTTCAACAGCCACCTTATCAACAGGAAAAGAAACTGAACCTTGAGGTGATGCTATCCAAATTCATCTTGGTGTCAGAAACCCGTTTCCAGAATACCGAGACGACACTTAAAAATCAACAAGCATCAATCCAAGGGCTCGAAACTCAGATAGGCTAGCTGTCCAAACTAATCTCTGAATGACCACAAGGTAGCTTACCAAGTAATACTGAACCTAACCCAAGGGAATAACTCAACGCAATTAATGTTCAAGATGAAGAAGGATTCGTTGAGTTTGAGCCAGAACCAAGGCAAGAAAATGTGGTAAGCAAAGGTAATGGTGAGGTAAGTCATAATGAAAACAAAACAGTGAGTGTAGAATATAAACCTCATGTGCCATACCCTAACGCAACAAGGAAAGACCGTTCAGACGAACAATTTGGTAAATTCCTTAAACTTTTGAAAAAATTACATATTAACTTACCGTTTATTGAAGCTCTATCGCAGATGCCGAATGCAATGAAATTTTTAAAGGAGCTTTTAGCGAACAAGCAGAAATTGGACGAAGCGTCGCATGTGGAACTAAATGCAGTTTGCTCAGCTATTTACAGAATAAGCTACCCCACAAATTGAAAGATCCAGGGAGTTTTACAATTCCTTGCTTAATTGGTAGTTTAGATGCTAATAATGCATTAGCTGATTTAGGGGCAAGCATTAACATCATGCCTTACAAAATGTTTAAACAACTAGGTCTTGGGAAACCCAAATAGACTAGGATGAGTATTCAATTAGCAGATAAAACTATAAGATTTACTAGGGGTATTATTGAAGATGTACTAGTTAAAATCGATAAATTTATATTCCTCGTTGACTTTGTTGTTCTAGACATAGAGGAGGATAACAATACCTTTTTGATTTTAGAGAGGCCCTTTTTAGCAACTGCTAACACAATTATTGATGTTGGCACAGGTGAGCTCACACTTTGTGTGGGAGATGAAACGATCACCCTTCAAGCTCGTAATTCTGGCAAGACATCGAATATTGAAGGTAATTGTACACACCAGTCTACTAAAACTGAAAATATGACGCAACCTACTTTGCAGGAATTGAGTTTGAAAAAAGTTCACGAGCCATGTTCTAGCAATAATAGGGAACCCATTCATGAAGAACGAAGGCTACAAATAGAGGAGCTAGACGAATGGTGAGCACATAAACCGAGAACACACGATAAACTAAAACTACACCAGAACGAGCTCGATACCTCTCCAAATCAACTTAAGGTTGGAGATAAAGTTTTACTAGATGCCGCAGATCCTCACATTGTCACTGTCAACCCGAATGAAGAAATCCCTCATATGGTACTTAGTATTTTTCCATTCGCTACAGTCGAGGTTAGTCACCCCAGGTTCGGCACTTTTAAGGTAAATAACACCCGTCTAAAACCTTATTTTAATGAGATTGATAGCAGGAATGAGGAGTATGAACTCCTCAAACCACTATGACCATTCAACAGAGAGGTAAGTCAAGCTTAGACTATAAATAAGCGCTTCTCGAGAGGCAACCCGAGCACTAATTGTATTAACTTCTTTAAATTTTAGTGTTTAAACACCTAACCTACAAACGAGGCTCTTGATAACAGGTTCACCACAGAGACACGGCCAAGCACACAGGCATGCTTAAGACCATGTGGAAATAGGGAAAAGATTTCCCCAAAACACGGGCTGTGATAAATCGCCACGGTCATGCGACATGGCCATGGGCAAACCTGTCAAAACAACACGGGCGTGCGACATGCCCGTGCCCTAGGACCGTGGTTGAAACTGAGAAACTAGCAGGGGCGTACGACACGCCCGTGTCTAGCACCCGTGGTTGAACCTGCCAAATTAACACGGGTGCGGGGCTTGCATACACGGGTATAGGAGAAGAGAATGAAGCTAAACATGGCCGTGTGACACGACTAACATGCCCGAGGTATACGGGCGTGTGTCAAATTTTAGACGCGCCAAAATAGGAAAAACACAAAGCACACGGGCAAAAATTAGGGCACACGGGCGTGCCCCCTGGCCGTGTGCCTTAAAATCTATAAATACCCTACACTATTCATTGTCTTTCCCACTCAAAAACCCTAACCCTAGCCACTGCAAGTCCACACGGCCTCCCTGCCACGCCCGTGCGCCGCCTCCAACTCTATTTTTTTATGCTCAATCCTCTCTTCCTAGCGTTTGTTTACTTTTCCTTGTCTATTTTATTGATTTCTACAACTATTTATCATAATAATATGCAAGTTTTCATGTTCTTTTCACTTAAATGTCATAATCTAGAATAACTATCATCTTTTTCATGTTAAAGTTCTTACCCATTGCATGATTCCTTTACTCCATTTGATTAGTTAGAAATGAGTATTCATGTTTAGGATAGTTGAAAAATTCTTGCTTTTTGTGTTGACATTTTTCATCCATATATCATGTTGCATTCCCTAAAATTCTTCGCCATTCTTACTCATACTACCATGCAATGCCACAAAAGTATGCTATTGAACTTATTGTTTTAATTTTTGTGGCTGAACATATTTATGCCTTTTCCCTCTTAAAATTTAGTTTCATTTTACCGTGCCTACTCAAAAAGACAAATTCATGATTCCAATTGCAAGTTCACCATGTCATCTTCACGAGGAAAGAAAACTGTCGTCCCCGCCTCGAAAAAACAAAAAGGGGAGTCATCTTCCTCGGGCCCTACCATAAAAATTTTCCACCCTTTCTTACAATTCCTCAACGGGCCTCAAGAAGAACTTTTTCAAATACTACGGGCCCGACCTTTAATTGTGGCCCACTGCATCGACTGGGCTACGGTAGAACAAGTTCAATTGGCTGATGCGATTCGGGCTCTTCTAACAACCGATCCTTGAGAGCTTTTCTTTGGAATCATCGAGCCGACATACTTGGAGCTCACGATGGAATTATGTTCAACATTCCATCTTCAAACGGTAATGACGAACGATGATGATCCCGGCACAGTCCAGTTTTGCTTAGGCGGATTAGTCTGCCAGCTAAGCGTCCCAGAATTTGGCACTACATTGGGCTTATATACTGAGGAGTTTAGAGAGGAGAATGACTTACATGCTCTCGACCACCACATCCATCGTTCTCCCTCACGTTACTGGGATGCCCTCGTCCCACGTTCGGCCAGCTACGACTCTAGTCGCACCAAGGCATCATCTCTCCCTCTATCCTTAAGGTATCTACATTCTATTTTATCTCACACTTTGACGGGGCGGAGAGAGAACACCGGCGTCGTCACTACCCATGATGTCTACTACTTATGGTGTATGCCAAACGGGCATGTCTTCAATCTCGCATACTTTATAGCCCTTGCCATTTGCCACCAGACGGAGCGACACCGGAGGGCGGTCATCTCAATTGGACCCTACGTGACTCGACTGGTTCAACACTTTGAACTCCTCAACACTGCAGCCCAAGAATCATCCCTTACCCTCATCGACCAGATGTCTCCACAAGGCATCTCGAGCATGCTTAGCATGAGGATGATCGAGAGGTGCCGAGGAACCTACCCTCTCCAATATCGTCTCGCCCAATCTACCAAGGAGGAGGCTGTAGAATACATTACTGACGATGTCCCTCTCCATCACGAGGACCCACCTTCCCAGCCACCACGCTCCCATCGTCCCGGTTCATGCAATGATTTCATATGTTTGACATATTTGAGTGCCTCAACCGATTCGAGCAATAGTGTTTTCAACGATTTGACAACATTGATGCTAGTCTCCAGCAGATCTGTCAGCACTTACACATCTCATCACCACCACCACCTCGCGAACCTTCTAGCGATGATGATAATATTTAATTTAATTTTTATTTTTATTATTATTTTTAAGTTTTATTTCTATTTCTATTTTTAAGCCTTTATTAATTTCACTTTTGACATTTAAATATTATTTCCCTTTTTGATACTATCTTTATATCTTTTATTTAAGTTTTATTAATTAATTTTAATCTCGGCTATTTCTTTATGAGTAATTATTCCTCCTAATGTTCCCTAAAAAGTTCTTAATTTCCTCACAGTTATAAAGAGCTCCAAAGCTCACAATCACTTAGGAACTTCAAACTCCATTGTAAAGGGCTCTCCACGACTACCATGCCTTACTTGATAACGAGATATAATATTCTTTTGGCGCAGCACTTGTGGCACCCAACCTCTACCACCACCGGAGTATCCTCCTCCACTCTATATAACTCCAAACTAGAGAGTTCATTCATTCAACACTCAGGACCTTTCACTTCTCTCCCTATCTTATAATTTTATATTTTTTTATATATCTATCTTTGTACATTGAGGGCAATATATATCTTATGTATGGGGGGTAATAATTTCATTATCTGAAAAATCCCTGAATATTGTCTTATTCTTTTGTAAAATTCTCATTTCATGTTTAGGATGAATTTTGATTGACTTATGATTTTTATTGATATATCTTGAATTAAAACATAGGCATTCATGCATTGATTGTTTAAACATTAAGACATTAGAAAATTAAGCATGATAAGTTGATTTTTAAGAATTTAAAATTTTAGTTGTTTCCCCAAGTTTAGGTATTATCTTGAATTGAATTCCACAGGTTTAAACATCAAAAAGCCATAATTTTTGTGAGATCATCCCTTACCCTCATCGACCAGATGTCTCCACAAGGCATCTCGAGCATGCTTAGCATGAGGATGATCGAGAGGTGCCGAGGAACCTACCCTCTCCAATATCGTCTCGCCCAATCTACCGAGGAGGAGGCTCTAGAATACATTACTGACGATGTCCCTCTCCATCACGAGGACCCACCTTCCCAGCCACCACGCTCCCATCGTCCAGTTCATGCAGCGATTTCATATGCTGACATATTTGAGAGCCTCAACCGATTCGAGCAATAGTGTTTTCAACGATTTGACAACATTGATGCTAGTCTCTAGCAGATCTGTCAGCACTTACACATCTCATCACCACCACCACCTCGCGAACCTTCTAGCGATGATGATGATATTTAATTTAATTTTTATTTTTATTATTATTTTTAAGTTTTATTTCTATTTCTATTTTTAAGTCTTTATTAATTTCACTTTTGACATTTAAATATTATTTCCCTTTTTGATACTATCTTTATATCTTTTATTTAAGTTTTATTAATTAATTTTAATGTCGGCTATTTCTTTATGAGTAATTATTCCTCCTAATGTTCCCTAAAAAGTTCTTAATTTCCTCACAGTTATAAAGAGCTCCAAAGCTCACAATCACTTAGGAACTTCAAACTCCATTGGAAAGGGTTCTCCATGACTACCATGCCTTACTTGATAACGAGTTATAATATTCTTTTGGCGCAGCACTTGTGGCACCCAACCTCTACCACCACCGGAGTATCCTCCTCCACTCTATATAACTCCAAACTAGAGAGTTCATTCATTCAACACTCAGGAACTTTCACTTCTCTCTCTATCTTATAATTTTATATTTTTTTATATATCTATCTTTGTACATTGAGGGCAATATATATCTTATGTATGGGGGGTAATAATTTCATTATCTGAAAAATCCCTGAATATTGTCTTGTTCTTTTGTAAAATTCTCATTTCATGTTTAGGATGAATTTTGATTGACTTATGATTTTTATTGATATATCTTGAATTAAAACATAGGCATTCATGCATTGATTGTTTAAACATTAAGACATTAGAAAATTAAGCATGATAAGTTGATTTTTAAGAATTTAAAATTTTAGTTGTTTCCCCAAGTTTAGGTATTATCTTGAATTGAATTCCACAGGTTTAAACATCAAAAAGCAATAATTTTTGTGAGATTTTGAGCCTTCAAGAGCTTCTATTAATTCTTTCATGCTCACTTTTATTATTGCTTTGAGAGTGTCAATATCGAATTGTTATTCTAGAACTTGCCTGATTATGCATGTCAAGACCACACCATTTGATTTGATATGTCAAGATGATAGAGGCACTTAGGATTAACCCACTCATGCCATGAAAAGCCTACCTCCACAATTAACCCTTAGTAAAACCCTTTGAGCCTAACAAGCCATTCCTTGTATTACCCTTAATATTAACCCTTATCCCATTATTGTTCAAATCCCCTCAATTAATTTGATCCTTATTTTTGTCGAGATTTGATTTGAATAAATTGCTTAGCTATGTCTTGTTCTTAATAGTTAGTTAATGTTATTTGACTTATTCTTAAAAAAAAAATAAAAAACATGAATACATATTGGTAGTGATCTTTTTGAGCTTCAGTATTCAAATCCCATAGTCAGAGAAGAAGCTTTGTTGTACACAAATGATGATTAATTATTTTTCTAGTTAAGTAATTTTTCAAATCAATCTTGATTCTAACCTTTTCTTTCAGCTTGTGACCACACCCCCTAACCAAGCCTCATTACAACCCTCTAAAGACCTTTTGATTGATGTATCATCTTGATTTATAGTGGTGGAGATTTGATTTTCATGCAAGCTTATGGTAATAACTTTTTATATTGACTAATGAGTGCTAATTTCATTATCCTTAAAAACTTCGAGTGATTTGAGTGAATCTTTAGTGAGAATGTTAAACTCTGTGAGATTTTGAATCGATGGTAATTACTTAGATGAGGGGAGATGCCTAAGTTTTTCATGATTAAATACTCAACTTGGAATGTTTGAAGCTTTAATGTTCTTTTAGTTGAATTCTCAATATATGATTACTTATGGATTTAGTTTGAGATATTATTGATAAGAATTATAAGTTGAGAAAAAGGAATTCTTAATTATGAAGAGAGGATTATGCTTGAGGACAAGCAACCGCTTAAGTGTGGGGGTATTTGATAAACCGTAATTTATACATATTTTTATCCCTCGCTTATCACGTTTATGAATGGTTTCTCCTTAGATTTGGTGAATTTGATGCTCCTAATCCTTTAATTTCATGTTTTATACTTAGGTGAGCATAGGATGATGAAAAGAACGAGAAACGAGCCAAAAACAGAGAAAATGGGCCGACAAGGGAAAACAACACGGCTTGGACTTCCTCACATGGGTAACACACATGCCCGTGCCAATCTAACAGGCTCGACCATGGCCCAAATCAACCTTAGCACGGGCGTGTTGATATCTCAGCCTCGACCACGGCCTGAAGTATTCGCACACGGCCGTGCCACACGGGCGTGTCCCTACCAAACCCTAGCTAAGTTCCATTTGGAAAAGGGCAAGTTTTAGGGCTTTTAGGCATTCTAAAGCCTATTTAAACACCCTAGAGGAAGACTAAAGGGGGAGACAAAGAATAGAGAGTAAGGAATTACTCCAAGGAAGCCGATTGATCCATCTCAGAAGCTGGATTCATCATCAAAACTGAAGATTTCTCCTCAATTTCCCTTCAGGAGTTTTGGGTTTTCTTTATGTTTTGTATTTTTTATTATTCTAAGATGTTTTCTTATTTAGTTATGAACTAAAACCCCTAAATACCTAAGGGGGATAAAACTTAAGACAAATCTTGTTATTATTTTCTGAATCGTATGATAAATATTTGACTTGTTCTTAATTATGTGTTCTTAATTCTTGTTTTGGTATTTCAGGATATCACTTCAAGTTAATGCTCTTAGTTGGAGGATGAATAGTCCCTGACTAAGAGTAACTTTGTCATAATTAAGCGGAGTTGATTGCGCACCTAGAGATAGGGTGACAAGATTTTGTTGGATTAGGGTGAAACCTAGTAAAGGAATCCATAGATCGAGTTAATGCAACCCTAGGGTGTTAATTAGAGAAAATTCTCGGTTATTCAACCTAGGGATTAGACGTTATTAGTCTTGAATAGGGATAATAACATAATTTAGGGATTTCTACGGAACAAGTTAAATGAATAAATCATCCTGTCCGGAGCCAGAATAACAAGTAAAAGTCTAGGTGAATTTTTCCTTAGGTATTGTCCTAATTCAATTGTATTTCCCAAAAGCAATTTCCCAATTCTATTTTCTACAACTTCTTAGTTTAATTAATTAGTTAGTAAAAACAAACCCCTCATTTATTAAGCTAGATAATAAAAAGATAGTCATTACTAGTACTTTTAGTCCTTTGGGTTCAACAATCCGGTCTTGCTAAAGCTATATTACTGTTCGATAGGTACACTTGCATACATCATGATAATAGTTAGTCTCAAGAAAGTTTAATTATAATTTATAAAACTTATCACGAAAAATCACGATCAGTGACGTTGCCACAAAACCTTCACTAAAACTATGCTCTTATTTCTCAACTCTTTAAGTTCTCGAATTAAAATTTTGATCAGTTCTTCGTTATACGTCATATCAGGTTGGATTTCAATCTCTGTCGGAGAAATTATGCACGATGGATCTAATCTATATCGATGCGACATCGAAACATGAAACACATTATGGATCTTTTCTAACTCTGACTGTAAAGGTAGCCGATATGCCACTGGTTCTATTCTTTTGATAATCTCATACGGCCCGATAAATCATGGACTCAATTTTCCATTGCAACCAAATCGAATAATCTTCTTCCACAGAGACACTTTCAAAAATACTTTGTCACCGACTTGAAATTCTATGTCTTTACATTTCAAATCCGCGTAAGATTTTTGTCGATCTGAAGTTGCTTTCAAACTATCGCGACTTACTTTCACTTTATCTTCGGTCTCTCTAACCAAATCAACCCTGTGAATCTTTTTCTCACTAAGCTCGGTCCAGTATAATGGAGTTCGGTATTTGCGACCATACAATGCTTCATACGGTACCATTTTTATGCTCAATTGAAAACTATTGTTATACGCGAATTCAACCAATGGTAGATATTTCTCCCAGTTTCCTTCAAACTTTAACACACAACAACGAAGCATATCTTCAAGAATTTGGATTATTCTCTCAGGCTGACCGTCGGTTTGTGGATGAAAAGTAGTACTAAAGTGCAACCATGTACCCATAGCTTCTTGCAATTTCTTCCAAAATCGCTTCGTAAACCTCGGATCTCTATCTAAAATAATAGAAACTGGCACTCTGTTCAATTTAACAATCTCAGAGATGTACAACTCAGCTAATCTATCAAGCGAAAAGTCTGTATATACTGGAATGAAATGTGCTGATTTCGTCAGTTGATCAATGACAACCCAAATAGCATCTTTCTTTTTTGGAGATAGGGGTAATCCTGATACGAAATCCATCGTAACTCTATCCTATTTCCACTCTAGTATCATCATCGGCTGTAGTAGTCCTGAAGGCACTTGATGTTCGGGTTTAACTTGTTGACAAACCAAGCATCTTACCCGACCACCAGTATAACTATTTCAAATCATTGTACGTTTTAGTACTCCCCGGATGATCAGATAAACAACCACTGTGTGCTTCGTGCAAAATTTTTTGAATAAGCCCTGAATTATTTGGTACTTTTGTGAAGCTTCGAGATCACTATAAAACACGAAAAAGTAAACAAAGTAAGCTATTAAGCTTAGTAAGCTCGTATGGCTAATAAGTACAACTTACCATATAATCATAATTGAAGTGATTAAACTGTAAGAGTATGCCTAAAGATCAATCACGAGATGGTTATAATAACATACTTAATTTATCATGTTTATTGATATAAGGCGTTGCCATTATTATTTCAGTTTCTTTTCTGTGTACATAAATAAACTATTTTATAATAATGTCCTGAGAATAATATGATTATTCTTAAAAGATCCTTAGTCAAGTATTATTGTTGGCTAGGACAACAATAATGCATTAAGACTAACATGTAGTTGATTGATGATAAAGAGTTGTCATTGATATGAAGTGTCAAAATCAATGCATGAATATGTGTGTTAGAGAACAACACATTGACTGACTGACTATGAGTATGTTTCTTGGATTATTATGTAATTATCACAACATTACTCATAGTGGTTAATATGTATATGATCCTCATATTTGAGATCATCATTATCCCAACATTGTGAGTTGTATATTTTGATATAGTCAAACGAACATCGTAACTAGTTGTTCTATAAAGACTGATGTTGGATATACCACAATCTATGTAGTTGATCAATATAGGATAAGTCCCTCCTACATAATGGGAGTAATATCTTAGGCCACTTGATTGAGTGAGACTAGAAATGCATGGCCATGCTCAAATAAGTTGATATGAGATGTCATACTTATTTGTGTATCATAGTTCACTTAAGGTATCAAGAAACATGGGATTGACTATGCAAGTGTGACTATTCCATGACTTGTGTCCATTCAAAAGATATAGGACTTAAGGATTAATGCATGAAAGGTTAACCACAAAAGGTTATATCAAATCATGACTTCTCGTAACTTCGGTAGCAATGATGCATTACTAGATGCCATTCATTGTTTGTAACATTAGAATCGTTCTAATATTACTGCTAACATTACAAGAACCTATAGGGTCACACCCTATGGTTGAAATGAACGGAGCAAAACATAGTTGGTATTGTATTGTGATTGTCAGATGAATTAAATTAATTATAGAATTAATTTAATTGGGCAATCAAATTGTTGAACATACTATACGTATAAGGATGTTGTACACATAATCAGAACATAATTTCAATAGTATATGAATTTGGTTCGTATATAAGTTTAAATAAATATAGTTTACCGAAATCTTTATTATAATTAATGTAATTATAATTTTCTATTAAATATTATTATATTTATTTTAATGATGACTATTATGTTCAGATTAATTTTAATGAATTAATATTCATTAAAAAGATATACCAATTAAAAGGGTGTTATATATGGCAAGGGCAAAAACCCTAAAGAAAGAATAAATAAATAAGCCCGAAACTATGCTAAAGGGTCTAGCAGCAGTCAAGCATAAAAATCACTGAAATAGTTTCTGAGATTTTTCTACCGTTCATTGTCAACTAGGTGGACTACGTAGAGGCCGACATCGGAAAGGTTGTGGCTTGGTTCAATTGTGGTTCAGGATCCCCGTTGCCTAGGTGTCGCTGTCTACTCAGATTGAAGTTTCGGTAATTTTGAAACCTTTTATCACCCCGATACGTTCTTCACACATGGATCCATGGTTTGGATCACCGAAATGTTTTTAATTATTTTATTTTTCTACTGCGTCTTGGAGGCACCGGTGTTCCAACATAAACATGGCATAATGCAACTCAATTTAATCCACAAACCTAACACATATTCATCCATAAAGTTAGACATAAAATTCACAAATTTCATAGGTTCAATGTTTTTACGATTCACATACATACCTGTAATGATATATATCGATCTCTTATTCTTTCATACCATCAATATACCCGTTAAACCATTTGGAATACTATCAGATACTTCGGAATCTCACACACTAAGTGCCGATACATGGTCGAAACCATCTCAATCTCATATCTTATATAAATGCTCACTGTCGAGCTATCACTAGGTCTGCTCACACAAGCTGACGTTCAAGATATAGCTACACGTGCTGCTAACACAAGCTGACGAGTAACCGCAACACATGCTGAAAAACTCAGCCACGGGTAGAACGTACAGACCAGCACCCAAAACACGGTAATCCCTAATGACATGTCATTTGTATTCTATCTATTCCTAAAGTTCAATCAGAATCTCATATATTGCCAAATCTTCATCGAGTATATCCGTGAAGTCATATTCATCAATAATGTAATGATAAAGCATTTAAAACAAAAATAATTTAATGCTTATTAACATACGAACTTACCTCGATCATAAAAACGACAAAATGGATTGACTAGTCCAAAACTTTATCTTTTCCTCGTTCTAGATCCGTATGAGGCTTAACTTGATCTAAATAATCAAATTCAATTCATTTAATATTCATTTTATTCCATTCAGCCCAAAATACATATTTTTGCAAATTTACACTTTACCCCTAATATTTTAACTTCTTTACAATTTAGTCCCTATCTTATAAAAAGCAAATTTATGCAATTTAATCCACACCCATGCTACCTGAATTCTATATAGACTCATAGCAGCCCAAAATTTTCATTATGTCACACATTTACCACATAGTTTTCACATTTCTCAATTTAATCCCTATTTGACATTTTCAACTAAAATCACTTAACAAATGTTGTTTATCTAACAACAACCATTCATTTTCTATCTTCAAACATCAAAGCACATACGCATTCATCAATGGTAAAACCCTAGACTTTTAACAGTTTCGCAAATTAGTCCCTAGGCTAGCTAGATTAAGTTACAACGATTCTAAAAACATAGAAATCATTAAAAACTGAGTAAAATACATACCATGCACTCAAAATACCATGGCCGAACTTAGTAAGGTTTAATGGCTTTCCTTCTTTTGCAAAATCGATGGAAGAAGATGGAAAAAAGATGATGACCATGTTATTTTTATTTAACAAATTTAACCTTTTAATTAACCATTAAAAATCACTTATATGATGTCCATCTTTGTCCACTATTAATATTAGTGGTCTATTTACCACATAAGGACCTCTACTTTAAGTTCTATAGCTATTAGACACTTTTAGCTTATAGAATGTAACTTTTTCACTTTACGAGATTTAGTCCTTTTTATCGTATTAAACATGCAAACGTTAAAATTTCTTAACACAAATTTTATACTAAACTACTAACATGTTGTAGACATTAAAATAATAATAAAATAAACATTTCAACCTCGAATTTTTGGTCTCGAAACCACTATTCTAATTTAATTGAAAACAGGCTGTTACATAAACTACCAATAATATAAATCGTGGACAAGCCTTCAAAATCGCAAATAAACTGCCAATAACTTCCACCTTTCACATATCGCACCCTATACATGTGATACGGCCAAAATGACTTAAAATCACATAGGCATTCTTAACATGAAAATCTCATATGTACACATGGTCAATTTCATATAACTAAATATTTCACACTTATACTTTGCATGATCATGTCAATTCACATTTCGTAAAACGATGTAGATTTTGTAAAAATGGTCCTAACCATCTCCACTACGCACAAAATTTGAGTCCCTGGAACTCGTCCATCCAATAACACACCAAATTGTGAAAAGTGTCATAGTAATATAGATAAACTACTAATAATCAAAATTATGGACAAGCCACCAAAATTGCAAATAAACTGCCAATAATATAAATCGTGGACAAGCCTCCAAACTTGCAAATAAACTGCCAATAACTTCCACCTTTCACATATCCTACCCCATGTATGTGATATGGCCAAAATGAATTAAAAAAATATGCATGTTTAATATGCAAATCATATATGTACACATGGTACTAAAATTTCACATTTTATAAATTATGCGAAAATCACATATGTCATAAGATCACATATCATGGAAATGAGGTTTTCATAATTTTCATATCAATAGTAATGAACAAATCACATATCATACATATCACCAAAATCAATGGTTTCGAATCACGTACTTGTTAGAGTGAGCTTTTTCACTCTTAAGCAACTCAAGTTGCTTTTGATGATCCTCGAACTTTTGAAAGTAAATTATGCCAGCAGTAATGCTCTAATGAGATGACTAAGGACCACGGCTAAGTGAAGACTCAAGGCTAAACCAAGAAAGTATTTTCACACATACGACCTTACAACTTTCATACATCTAACTGGCAATCACATGGATTAGTACATATGTCGAACATCCATTGGAACCAAGGAAAAATATCTTATAACTGGGTACGCGGTGGGCACTATTCATTACTTCCTCAAGAAGTATTATTTGCCTATAAAAGGGTAAGCTAAAGGGAAAAATCCTTTCATCCTTTAGGATGAGCCTGGAATGGGAGGATTAGGCCTAAGATGCCACTTCAGAGGTAAGTTATCCAACCTTCCATGCTAAACTGTCAGAGAGCAGTTCTCATTAGCTTGGTAGAGGAAGCTTATTAGAGATTCTCTACATGATATGGTGCTCAAATTAGAAGGAGAAATGAGTTAGATAAGTAGGCATTGATGTGTTTCTTGTGGTTTAACATTTAGTGGCTGACGATATAATCGTAGGAAGCTCAGATCTAATACTTGAAGCTAATAACAACGAGTAGTAGGTGAGGCTCCGTGAGACCCTGTAAGGCTCTATGACTAACTATATGGTGTAGATATCTTATAAATGGTAAGATAAGGTGAGCAGTAGGTGATTACCTCGTGACTCTCTAAGCTGACTCTTTTATGTATGCTCATCTCTTCAATGTTGAAAGACTAAACTATGAAACAAATGTAAGATATGTGTGCCATATGCTGACTTTGTAAAGGAAATATATTCTTGATATGTTGCATGTGTGGCTTAACTCGAAACTGATAATATGCCTCTGTTCTGTTTAGATGTACATGCTTGATGAATATGTGTTTAGCGAGCTTAAGTATGTCACTCGTGTAACCCTTCTATTTAAGTAAATGCATGTGGTCATGTGTCTGTCACGAGTCTCTCTGCATAAAGAGTCATGCATGAGTAAAAGAAATGTGTCACATGAATAAAAGAGTAAATGCACCTGCATGTTAAAGTCTATGTAAAGAGTCTATCATGCATAAGTCTGCATATTGAGTCTGCTTGCATGTGTAGGTCTGTCGAGACAATAGACATGAATTTGATATGTGAAAGACCATATCCATGGCAAGCAAAGACCATATCATGTAAGACCTAGTCTAGGACATGACATCATATGGGGCATGTGAATTTCATATAGTGTAAGGCCTAGCCGTATTGTTATGGCATGATATGGCAAATGAAGACCACATTTTAGTCCGTCATGTGGATATCTGTAATGGGTGGTTGGGTAAGTACCAGGCGATGAAGGGCAAACCTCATGACGATGAGTGTAGGTAAATCCCTATCATCAAAAACACCAAGTTACCGATTTCGTGAAAACCGTCACCCCAAACCCGGCTCAGTCGTTATGGCAGAATTTGGAAAGCCACATTGGCCACAAGAATGGTCCAAAAAAACTATTGTAATTTCAAACATGCTTTTTAAACCATTTGCGCAGTTTGTTCAAAGCTAGTAAAATCAAATGTTAAGCTCTATTTTTAATCACATTTCAAATCCATTTGTCCATGAAAATGGCCCAAACAATCTTTTGGAAGTTTGAAAAAAACATTTTAAATCTACTGGCTTATCAATTCAAAACAAATGAAGTAAAGTGATTATTTTAATTTCGTAAAAATCGTGCAAATATCATGAACCGAAATAATTAATATATCAATCGTAAACATTCAATCTTTTATTCAAAACTATTTCAGATTTTCAATCATACTTCTAAATTATTTGTATAATAACTTCAGAAATCAAATGCCTTTCAAATTCTCATTTGTAAACATTTATAATTTTGAAAACTAAGTTTAATTTTGTTGAAAAAACATATTTTCATAAATGTAGCGGAAAAAAATATATTATTGATAGATTTTATTTCAAAAACCAAGTTTCATATGAAATCTTATCAAATACTAACTTATGTAATTTTTAAAACTTAATGTCATGAAATCAAGCCATGCAAATCATAATAAAATCCCCAAAGTAAAGTCTCATGCCACAATACCATAATTTAACATAAAAAGTCCCAAATAGCAATAAAGTCCATAAAAATCCAAATCATAAATAAAAGTCCATATTTATTTAAAAACCATTTTCTGAGAGCATCCCCGATGACCAGATTTGAGTCCTAACCACGAGGATTATATGAAACACATAAGTGGGTGAGCTTTAAAGAGCCCAGTGTGAGATCAATACAAACATAATCACATAAATAACAAAATATCAATCTCAACATATCAATCATCATAATATTCATAAATTATAACACTGATAATTATGCATGAACATGTCGATGCATATTTCAAAACGATGCACATTTTATAAAATTTCCTACCCATCTACGCTACTCACTAATATCGAGTTCCCAAAAACTCGTCCATCTGAAACACCATTTATGGACAAGCCACCATTGATATGCAGATAAACTATCACTGATAACACTTTTGTGGAAAATCCACCATTGATTTGCAAATATGCTGCCACTGATAAATTTTATGGACAATCCACCATTGATTTGCAGATATACTGCTACTAATAAATTTTGTGGACATGTAACAACCCATTTTCAGTGAAATCAAAACAATGGTTTTGGAACCACAAATCCAACATGAAAATATTTATTTTATTAGCGTGTAAAATTTTCGTTAAGAAATTTTAACGTTTGCATGCTTAAATAAGTGAAAAGGACTAAATCCTAAAAGGTGCAAAAGTAGAGTTATAATAGTTAAACGTATCTATTAGCTATGAAATTAAATTGTTAAGGGATTTATATGGTAATTATACCATTCTTATTATGAGTGGACATTTATGGGTATGAATTAGATGATTTTGAAGTTATAAAAAAGGTTGAAAAGGTAATTAAATTAATATATCATAATTAAACTAAGTAAAAATTTGTATCATCTTCAACCATTGTTTTATTCCACCAAAAATAAGAAGAAAAATCATCCATTTTTGCACGTTGAGCAATCGATCATCTCTCTCTTTGATGTAAGTATGATTTTGTCCCCTTTTTTAATGATTTTTATGTTTTCGGTATCGTTGTAGCTTAATCTAGCTAGCCCAGGGACTAATTTGCAAAAATGTTAAAGGATTAGGGTTTTTCCATGAATGATTTTATGTGATTCTTGAAAAGTTATGAAAGGATATGAGTCTTTGTTTGTAACACCCCTAACCCGTATCCGTTGCAAGAATAGGATTACAGAGCATTACTAGAACTTACAAAATAATTTCATCTAATTCATGTCATTTACTATTCATATCTGAAACTATTCATATTGTCCCTTGAATGGGCCCTCGAGGCCCAATTTAAACATTAGAATCAATTCGAGACTAGAATCGAGAACTTGAAAAATTTTTCACAAAATTTAAAAATTTTTATTATGTACAGGGGTCACACGCCCGTGTGAGTAGGCCATGTGGCTTACACGGCCAAGTGACATGCCCATCCTAGGCCGTGTGCGCATTCAATGTGAGGCACACGACCGTATCCCAGCCTATGTACTTACCCGTGTAACTCTCTAACTTGTGCCACATGGCCAGCCACACGCCTGTGTGCTAGTTGTGTGGTCAATTTAATTTTCAAGACACAATTTGTGCTAGGCTGTGTGCCAAGTCATGTGTCACATACGGTCAAGACACACGCCTGTGTATCTACCTATGTGGACAAAATAAGGCCATTTCCTAGCCTTATTTCTCACCCAAATTAGCCATTAACCTACAACAACACTTATACACATTCACCAACCGATCTAAGACAGTATAATCAAGCCTAATATTAGTATTGTATAAGATATATTAACGTGTATATTAAAATGATTAAGCTTACCAAATTTTCATTTATGTTCTTAGGTAAATTTGTATCATATTTACTAGCTCAAATTCATTTACCACTCGATTTATATATCATCTATTACTTAACTATTTCAAAACACATCAAACATGTTATGGCCTTATAATTATATACCAAAACATATCATTCTAGCCATTCCAATGGCTAGATTACAACAACCATTTATATGCCAACATTGGCCAAGTTAGCCTATACATGCCATTAGACCAAAACAAGTTTAATATTTATACTAAAATGAACTAGTGAATAGTGTGATAATGCCCCAACTGACCTCTAACCTTTGCGAGCTTTCGAGCACTATAAAACAGAGAAAAGAAAACCTAGTAAGTATTTAATGCTTGTAAGTTCGTATAACGAGAAGTAAACTTACTAATCATATTCATTTAAATAAGCATAACAATATCATGCTTTCCAACAAATTAGCAAATTTGACTAATCACATACACTCAAATAAGCAATTTAGTCACATAATTCTAATGTACATCAACTAAGCATGGATGAGCTCATCATACTACACTCTTTCAAGTATTTCAGAAGTATTCAAAATATAACTCTTTTAATCTCATAATTTCTCATATCAGAAGTTTTTTTCGTTGAATTATTGAAATATCAATGGATACTCAGGTAGTACACACAATGTGTACAAAGCTGTAAACCGTCAATTCATAATCAAGGGTACCCATTAGCGCATTTAATTAGGGAGCACACTTTCAAGCCACATATCAAGATGCTCAAATGAGCCATGTAACAGGACACTTATCCGGGCTAAACAAGAAACTCATAAGAGTTTAAATCAGGGAGCTCATAGAGCTTATTAGGTAACTCCGAAGAGTTATTATCAAGGAGTACTAGATAAGATAAAAGGGAGTTCAAGTGAGCCATATCAGAAAGCTCATAAGAGCTTATATTAGGATGCTCACGTAGAGTTGCGTTTGTGTCCGCGTTATATGCTAGATCACAACCGAATGAGTCATGCAACAAGACGCTCACACAGAGCTGCGGTAGTGTTCAACACTTTTATAATTACTATCGATTAAGATACTCGCAGGAACTATATAACAGGATGCTCGAGAGGGCTTTTATCAGGATGCTCATCCGAGCTATATTCTGTCCGCAGCATATGCAAGACCAAATGCAATACGGGAAACCACATATATCTATCGAATTTCATTATTCAAACGGAACTTAATATTTATCGAGCAGCATCAGGCATGTGATTAATTTCATACATTAAACATTTATACAATTCATACAATACAACATTCAATTCAAATATATTAATACACATAATTAAGTTACACAATCTTACCTCGACACTTGTTAGTATATAAAAATCTACTAATCTAAAACTTTTTCTTTTCATCGATATAGCTTCGAATTTGAGTTGTTCGGATCTAATAAATGAATTTAATCATTAATTTATCACATTTCATATTCAATTGGATTCAATTTGCATCCTAGGTAAAATTACCATTTTGCCCCTACACTTTTCATAAATGAAAATTTCGGCCCTAGGCTCGGAAAATGAAATTCATGCAATTTAATCCTTATTCCAAGCCTAACCAAAATTTTTATATAACATTTACAGCACATGTATTTCACAAATTCAAAATTTTTCCTCAACTTTTAAATCTTTGCAATTTAGTTTGTAACACCCCCCACCCGTACCCTTTGCCGGGACTGAATACGGGGCATTACCTAAATTGAACACATACATTCACACATTTTCCAGTCATTAAAATTTGGTCAAATTTAAAACTATTCCAATCTTTATCAAAAACTCCATTATAAAGGCCTATGAGACTCCAAAAATTCATTTAAAACTATTCGGGAATGATTCAGGTCTTTCCACGAACTCTGAAAAGTATTATTAAACACAGGGGCACACGCTCGTGTGGGAGGGGCAACACGCCTGTGTGACTAATTCAACATGGTCGTGCTGATGCCCCGTGTGGTTCACACGGCCTAAGCACTTAGGGACATGCCCGTGTCCTCCACCTATGTCGAATTAATTCTAAATTCACACCTACAGGGTTTCCACATGGCCTGACACATACCCGTGTCTCTCACATGGCAATGACGCACCCGTGTCTTAGCCCGTGTGTAAAAACTTAGACATTCTATTTTTGATGTCAGCAATCCTTAATGGCCACACGGCCAAGGTACACGCCCGTGTGCTAGGCCGTGTCTCTGCCCGTGTGTTTACTATGCTGGCATGCAAATTTTACGTGCACGGGACACACGGCCGAGTAACACACCCATGAGGCTGACTGTGTATCACACACGGCCTAGACACACGCCCGTGTGCCTACCCGTGTGGACAAAATAAGGCTATTTACCAAGCCTCTTTTCCACCCTTACATATACAACCTATACAAGATCAATTTATACCAATACATGAATAGCACATATAGCCAAATCAACCACAATAGGCAACATTTATTTTGTGCAATTTACTCATCCATGAAAATAATGTCTTTGTATATATATATATATATATATATATCAAAATGAATATTAACCAATATTCAAGGCTTAATACAAAATGAAGGGGTATCAACCCGAGCCGGCACATTTGGCCAAATTCTCAATGACTCAAAACATTAAAGTCTAAGCCCTATACATGCCATACTCAAAAACAAGTAATCTAACTATACCAAGTGCTTCGACTGATAGTGTGACCGTTGCCTCCAACGTCCGTTGGTCCTTGAGCTAAATAGGCGGCACTATAAGAAAGTAGAAAAGATAGGGAGTAAGCATAAAGCTTAGTAAGAAGCATGCAAATACATAACAACAACTTTACCATCCATCAACATGCTCTTAATATAAAATAGGCATGAGCACAACTTACTCATTACTATCCAATACACATCATACAATGTATATTAAACTCACGTCTCATACCTACCGAATAGGTACCAGTATCACTCACAACACGGTTATACTTTTCTCATAATCTTAAACCATAACTCTCACTGTTGAACCATTCGAAACATTACCGGATATTCAATAAGCCTCAAACATGGGGTAGGATGCCAATGCCATGTCCCAGACATGGTCTTACACTGGCTCATCTTGTAGCCGATGCATGTCCCAGACATGTCTTACATTGGCTTACATCTCGAGGGCGATACATGTCCTAGACATGTCTTACACTAGCTCTCATCTCAATGCCGATGCCATGTCCCAGACATGGTCTTACACTGGCTCTCGTAATGCGGCTGATGCATGTCCCAGACATGTCTTACACTAGCTCACAATAACCCATACATCATGGCATGAATATTCTATTTATTTCCTGTAACACCCCTTACCCGTATCCGTCGCCAGAACAGGGTACGAGGTATTAACAAATTATAATACATACTATTAAACAAAACCGAGACAAAAATATGGCGTGCTATTTGATCATGAATCATTACAACATATGCCATTAACAATACAAGCCAATTTCAAAGACTTCGTACAAAATGATTTGTTTGATACTATAATTAATATTTTAGACCTAGGCAATTATGACACGTAACAAAATAACTAAGTCTACTATACATGCCATAATTCAAAATGTTGAGTTCAAATACCAAAAGTATTGATAGTGTAAGCGGATCTTCAACGATCTCTAACTCTTGTGCTAGCTGGACGACACTATAAGACAAAAGAGGGAAAAGAAAGTAAGCTTATAACTTAGTAAGTAAGTATATAAATAACAAATAAGGAATCTAATATGTTTACAACATAACTCAATTATATCATATTTTTAATTTTACTATTCACTCCAATTTGATCAAGTTTGTCCCTCTGCGTCATGATCACTAAATAAATCATAACTCGAGTTACTGAAACTAGAAATTCAAATCAGTAAAATTTCCTGAATATAGACTCATAAAAATTCTTACTAATTTTTCTAGAATTTTTGGTCCAGCCAATTATTATAGTTTATTAGTTAAAGTTTCCCTGTTACACTACACTTCGACGATCTCGACTCTCTGTTCACTACTGAATTTAATTTCTCCCAGTATACAATTCAAATAACCATGAAACCTGTTTCATTTAAAACTAGACTCAATAAGGAATTTATACATATAAACTATTTTTCTTAATTTGTTTTGTGGTAATTTTTAATGATTTTTCAAAGTTGGAACAGGGGATCACATAGTCATCCTGGGCAAGTCACACACAATTATAAATATCTCAAAATATAGAATTCCTTTGCTTACTCTGTTTCTTTTATATGAAAATAGACTCATTAAGCTTTAATTTCACATCTCATTCAGCCTTTAATTAAATTCCTACTATTTATAGTGATTTTTCAAATTCACGTCACTGCTACTGTCCAAAACAGTTTAAGTGCTAATTCACTCTTTCACACTTTCTTTGTATTAACCTCATTTTAACTTATATATATATATATATATATATATATATATATATATATATCACAAAATCATTTTCACCACATTTCATACATCAAGAGTATAGTCCCATGATTACAATGTCATCACAAAGCCATCCCGTTGAACAATTCGGATCAATCCTCGATACTTAATGGTTTCAAAGACACAAATTTCACCATCGTATTTCATTTAATTCGGCTTTCTTGTACACATGGTGAACACTTAGTACCACCCATGCGACCTAGCCAATTTATCTCATAGCTCTCTTGTCTACATGGTGTCCTTCACTTGGAATCACACATGCGACCTAGCTACATTTATCTCTTCCGTAGCTCTCTTGTCTACATGGGATACATCCCGTATCACACATGTGACCTAGCTACCACATAGTATCTCGTAGCTTTCTTGTACACATGATGTGCACTCAGCACCATACATGTGACCTAGCTACGCTTCATGTATTTTATTCGATCTTTCCGAATGTTCAACCAGGATTTCTCTCTCTATTACTTATTTCCATTCTTCCAATAGTCGATTTATGCTTCAACATTAGCTAATATATATAATGTAGGCTGAAATATAAAAATGTAAATGAAATTAATGTATTATTTACATACAAACTTACCTCGGTGCAAAATATGGGAATTTTGCAATTTAGTCCAAAACTTTTTCCTTCCCCCGTTCGAGGTCGATTCCACGCCTTTCTTGATTATGAAGCTTGAAAGTTGAAGAAACCCTAGCTATGGAGGAGAACAAATTTCAAGCAAAGAACTAATGAAGATGATGGCCAATTTTGTGTTATTTTTCCCATTTTATTTCATTTAATATACAAATGACCAAAATGCCCTTACTACTAAACTTTCCAAAAATTCCCTCCATGTCCCATTTTTGTCCATAACTTAGGAATTGGTCAAATTGCTATTTAAGACCTCCTAATTAATATCCCAAAGCAATTTCATACTAAAAACTTCTAAAACACGAGTTTTGCAATTATTCGATTTAGTCCCTAATCTCAACTTAAGCGCTCAATGCATAGAATTTCATCACGAAATTTTCACGAAATCATGAAATCATATCATAAACCTCAAAATAATCATAAAATAATTATTTCTATCTCGGATTTGTGGTCACAAAACCACCATTTCGATTAGGCCCTAATTCGGGTTGTCACATTTCCTATGGTTCAAACAGAAATTCTACTATCTTAATTATCATTATACATTCTCATTTCCACAATCAAGTAATTCATGCTAAATTAATTCAACACATATAACGACAATGTAGTTGTATTATTTGCATACAACTTACCTTGGGTTACAAAATACGACGACTATTCGGTCTAATCAATTTGCTTCCCCCGGTCTAAGCTTAGAATTTAAATTTCTTGATCTATAATAAAAAAAATTCACAAATTTAATCATTTTATCAATCTAGGCACTCAACAATCTATAATTGGGAAAAATAACCATTTTGCCCCTAGACTTTTGTAAAATGACCATTTTACCCCTAGGTCTGAAAATTGATTTTTATCAAATTTCTTCATATCATAAACCTAGCCGAACCCTTTTTACTCTTATAGCAGCCAAAAATTTCTTTTGTTTCACATATTTAACATCTATGTTACAACTTATGCAAAATAATCCCTATTGAGGTTTTCATGAGAAATCCCTTCACAAAAGTTGTTTATTACACAACCAAGACTCATATTCTTCCATGAAATTTTAGAAACCTACATGAACACTCTCATGGTAAAACCCTAGACTTCCAACCATTTTGCAAAATAGTCCCCCCATTTGAAAGCTCATGCTTCAAAGGGTCCAAAAATGTAAAAATCACCAAGAAAACTCATTAAAATCACTTACTTGTAAGGGACCTAAGTGGCTGCAAATCCAAGCTTCCAAAACCCCTATTTTTGCTGGTAAAATCGGTGAAGTAAGAATGAAGAGAACGTGGCCATTGTTTTATTTTAATATTAAAACTAGTCAAAATTGGTGACCAAAGCTTCACCTAATTTTGACTTTCTCTAGAATTTGTCTCCTATGGCCGGCCATGTAACAGTCCGATTTAGACCGTAGTCAGAATAGTGGTTTTGAGACCACAAATTTGAATCTAAAAAATATTTTAATATTATTTTCTGTGTCTGTGATATATGAATTTATATCTGTGAAGTTTCTGTGATTTAATTTGTTTGTTTCTGTGCTCGATTTTGCAAAAAGGACCTAATCATGTAAAATGTAAAAGTTACTTGCTACTTGTTAAAGGTGTCTATTTGTTATGGATTTTTATATGAGAGGTTCTTATTATGTTATTTGACCATTTAAAGGGCTAATAGACATTAATGACCTTCCATCAAATGATTTTATTATGTTTTAACAAAGGGAAAAATGGTAAACTAATTATAAAATGAATTATAATTAAAATAAAAGCATGAAACAAGCCATTTTCATGTTCATCTTTCCAAAAATCAAAGGAAAATAAAAGAAAAAGATCTTTAGGGTTTCGGCTAGTGCAAGGCTTGATTAAGGTATGAATTTTTGTCCATTTTTGATAATTTTTACGTTTTTGTGATTGTTGCTTCATGTTCTTCAAAGCCCATGTCTGAATTTTTATTTTTGTTAAAGATTTCATGAAATGCCATTGTTGGTATCATGAGTTTTGTGATATTTTTGGATGAATTATGAAGGCTTAGTAGATGATTTATAAGTTTTGTCTTTGATTTTTGATGAAATAGAGCTATTTGGGCTAATTTATGAAAATGAGGTTTTGAGGGACTAAATTATAAATTAAATATGTTACTTGGGCTTGTATGGAGGCTATGTAAATTTGGCCAAGTTATAGTCTTGGTGAATTTTGCATATTTGTGATTTTGTAAAAAATAGACTAAATTGTCAAAATATGAAAATATAAGGGCTAAAATGCAAAGTGTCCTAAATATGTGTTCATAGATTATTTTGAATGAAATGAATGATTGAATGGTTGAATTTGGATTGTATTAGATCAAGAACAAAGAAAATCAGATTTAGATCAAGGAAAGTCCAAAATAGTTGAATAGTTGACTTGTTTCCGTCCGAAATCCGTACGAGGTAAGTCAAATTACAATTACGTGTTAAATTAGATAAATTTCGCGTATATAAACTATAATCTGTATTGGACAACCTTGAGAGCCTAATGAATAGATTTTGAGTAAACTCTGATAATATGCTAGTATCTGAAAAGCTTTGTATGCCTTTAAAAGAACGTTGGCATTGATCTGAGTTATCATGTAAGACCGTGTTTGGGACACAGGCCTCGATTTGAGATTTACATGTAAGACCATGTCTGGAACATTGGCATCATATTTAATTTCGTATAAGACCCTGTCGGGGATAAAGGCATTGATACTGAATTACATATAAGACCACGTCCGGGACATCGACATTGTATCCGTTTATGAGTATCTGTATCGTTTCTGAACTCCTAATGATAGAGTACGAGATATGGAAATGAATAGATGAAATGTGTAATCTATACAGGTATGATCGTATCGTTCTAAATCTCTTTATATGAAAATCTATTTTTGTGAAATAATGAATGTGAAATATGTATGGAATTTGGAAACGAAGCATGACATGTACGCGAGCAAATGAGCAGGGTTAAGCTCATGATTTACTCTATGAATCGGCTATGAATTCTTACTATAGACTTTTACTTTAGATGTTTTAATAATTAGACCAATTTGTATTTGGCTTATTAAGCTCTTTTTAGCTTACTCTGTGTGATTTCTATCTGTTTTACAGCTATCATAGCTACTGAAGGCTCGGGGATAGTCGAGGATTGTCACCATACTATCAAACTCATTTTGGTACTTTTGAAAGTGTAAATATTTTTAAGAATGGCATGTATAGGTTAGAATGTTAATGTTTAAGCTTTGATATGTATATATGTTATGCCATGAGAGTTGGCTAACAAATGATATGTTTGTGCATAGTTTTGGTATTGGTTGGTGATGCCAAATGGTATATGTTTGTAATGTATTATGATCTAATATGATTTTGTCTTTTTAAGCATAGAATTGGTTGAAAATTGTGGTATAAATGTTGTTTAATAATGCTTGTAGGAATGAACCAAAAAGGGGTGGGAAATTAGCTTAAACCAAGCCTGCATTATGCCACACGGTTAGGGACCACGGGCTTGTCACATGGTCATGGACTTAAGTCAGTAGCTAGCTAAGTATCACACGGCCATGGCACACGACCGTGTGTAAAAGTCAATATAGGAACTCTGTTTTGGTACGGTTAGGTCACACGGCTGTGTCTGATGCCCATGTGTGCCACATGGCCTAGTCACACGGGCGTGTGACTTTAACAGTCTTGAAAGATTTTCTAAGTTCTGAAAATTTTGATTATGTTCAGCTTAGTCACGACCTTTTCTAAAAGTTAGTTTTAGGTCTTGTAGATCATCATATGGATGAATTGTTGATAAAGATCTATGTATTTATGTTATATGATATCTGTGATTCTATATTGATCCGTAATGTTCTGTCTGTCTAGTAATGCCCCTTACCTATTCCGGCAACGGTTACGGAATAGGGGTGTTACATTTTATTGGTATCAGAGCTATAGTTTAGTCGGTTCTAGGACTACCATAGTGTATGTGAGTCTATCTGTACATGCCATATATCTGAAACTACGATATTATGATGAATACTGACATTGAAATGTGCTTTTATATAGCAATGGATCCCAATAGAGCTGTAGCTGACGATGTTGAAAGTAATGCACCTTGTAACGCCTCAATTTTCGAGATTTTTGGGATTTCTGTGATTTTTAGCAAATTTTAGGATTTTTGTGTTTTGACTGCTTGATGTAAGTCTAAGTATGATAGTGGGCCTTTAGAAGGCCCAAGTCTAAGTTAAAAACCGTTAAAATTAACTAATTTTAATTTTACAAGAAAAAGGGATTTTGGTATATTGGGCTTTTAAGAAATTAATTGGTAAAACAAACCACAAGGAAGCATGTGGCAAAGTGGCATGTGATGTCACTGGGAAGGCTATAAAAGTGGCGTGTGGATAGCTAGGGAGAACTGAGGTTCAAGTCACGATGAGAGCATATTAAGGGAATTATTTTTATGCTTAGGAATGGTAAGTAATGGAACTCAAGTAAAAGTTTGTCAGGAGGAGTTTGAGTTGCTTAAGAGATTGAGTAAGGAGGGGATAAGGGAGAGGATTTGGGAGCTGATTAGGGAGAGCAGTGTTGGCCGAATGGTGGACTCTTGAGGAGCAAGAGTTGGCCGGCCAAGGGTTTCTTTAGGGGGCAATTTCTGCTAGGTCAAATGCCAAGTATAAATTCAGCATTTAGGGTAAGTTGTGCCGTTTTCTGACCATCCTTCCTTCTCTTCCTTTCTTTTCTTTTTCTCCATCTACTTTCTCTTCTTCTTCTTTTCGTTCATAGCTGAATCCCTCTACCATTCAACTCAACACCACTTTCTTACCATCGTTTTTAAGCCTCATAGCCGAATATCTTAAAAGCCGAAATCCCCGAAAGCCTATATTTCTTGTTGTGCCGATTTCTTCTGGCCAAACCCTCTTATTTTCCTCCATATTGTTGGTCGATTCTCTCATCCTCTGAACCCCAAATTTTTGTCGACAGAACCACTGCCAAACCCTCCTATTTTATCTTTCTTTGCACAGTACAAAAAGCCGAAAAACCCTATAGTCTTAAGGGCATAGTCGAATCATTAGACCAGTAAAGGATCAAATTCTGGTCGGGTTTGAGAGTTAGATCTGCATTAGAATCAAATAGCAATTAACTGGAATCATTGATCGAAGGAATTGGTGGTAAGTTTTTGAACCTATTCTTTATTTCAGATTTTAGAAAAGCCGAAACCCCTAAAAGTTTAGGGAGGCTGTCGATTTGGGCTCTGTGGCTCTAAGGGTTATGACAAATATTGTATTGTGATAATAGTGTGATCTAGAGGCTGCTGATAAAAGGCTTGGACAAGTGGAACGACTGGATCTAGACCTAGTCGCTAATTTCGGCAAAGGTAGGATCGCTAGTGCCTAAGGTGTTAATGGTCAAATTTTTGGTAAGGGATTCTGTATATAAGTGCGTTTGGATTCATAGTTAACATATTAGTGATTGATTGTAGGCAACTCGTGTGTGGAACTCGTCAGTGTATCGTCGCAAACAGGTGTGTAACTGACACCCTCTCATAGACTAGTTCGGCAAAAGCCGAAAAGCCAAAATGCCAGAAAGCTAGTATTTTGTGAACTTGCGTGTGTGCGAATGCTCGTGAGATGGAACAATTAACATTTTTGGTAACCTAAAAATGATAAGACTCCAGAGTGCGTGATTTCATGCATTTCGATATTTTGGGCTTAATGGGCCAAAATCGGGTTAATGGGCCAACGGGCAACATGGTAGGTATGCTCGGTAAGTGTTCCTGTTAGTACGTAAATGGTTATGATATGCATGGAAACCTTAAGAATAGTTAAATTACTAGAATCCCCCTATGCATGAAAAATTACCATTATACCCCTAGGTGCAAAATGACCATTATACCCCTAGGGTTAATTTTGACTGAAAGGCATGATGATCTGATTCTGTATGATGTATGCCATGATTGTATATCTGTTGCATGGGGACATGGGTTATATTTATGGAGGAAGTGTCCTGGTGGCTATGCCATAATTATCTGATCTGGTGGCTCTGCCATATTTATCTATTTTGGTAAAACTGCCACAAATATCTGTATCTGGTGACTCTGTCACATTATCTGTATATGGAAGCCACGCTGCAAATTTCTATGGCGTGTAGCGGTTGGGTGGGTCGAGTAGTCTCCCCACATGGTGTAAGGTTGGACGGGGCTACATATGGTTGGATTTGGGTTGGGTTTCTGCATATACATGTGATATCTGTTCTGTTCTGTTATGGGCCTATGGGCTTTATTCTGAAATCTATTCTGGGCTAAGGCCAACTTGATCTGTTTCTGTGGGTTGAGCTGATATAGGCTATGGTTGGGTTAATTTGCACACTGAGTTTCCCCAAACTCACCCCTTTATTTTCATCGACGCAAGTAATCCCCAACCATAGTGGGCTTGGAGCTGAGAGGGATTCGGAGTGGCCACATGTTCTGCAAATTTTGATTTTCTTCTGGTGAATTGGACTTTTTATTTATTTACTTTTATGATTTGGGGTTTTAAGTTGTAATAAGGCCGCTTTTAATTAATTTTAAAGGTTTGGATATGTTTTGTTAGAGCAGGTTTGTTTTATTTTTAACTATTGAAACTGATTAGCTTTAGGGCGCGTTTTAAAAAGAACAATCATTGATTTTCAAATAACACGATAATAAGCAAAGCTTCCGTTATGAAAATGTTTTCCAAAATTAAGCACTTTTCTTAAAATGAACGTAATCGAATTGGTTCTTAATAATATACCCTAAGTTAAGGTGTGGCAATGGTGGTGTGCATGTCTAGGATTGGATCCGAAGGGAGCTTGGTACTTAAGAAGTCCGATAGACTCACCTCCTCTTTTCCGGTTTCCTACCTGGTGCACAGCTTCCATTCACTTTAACCTATAATGAAATTATCATCTAAGCACTAAGTAAGTTTTTGGATTAAAAACATAAAATGTTTTGAACGTTTCAATGTGGCATGTCGGATCTAGCCATAACGTCTAGGCCAGGTTTGGGGTGTTACACGCCTGCTCCTGCGCAAGGGACGGTGCAAGATGATTCACGACCGACTACGAGTAGCCGTGATGGTGAGGCTAAGCGCCTTTTATCAAATGATGAATGATTGGTTCACTCAGTATATTAGAACCAATCCGGCTGTACAACAACCTCCACCCGCGGTTAATTCTTCTCAAATTCTTTAAGGGTGATATAGGCCACCCTATTATCTAAGGGTCTAATTGCTCTTTAAAAGCTCCCAATTTTGGCTCATGGCTAATTTAACACCTTTAAGTATCAAAATAGGACTTTTGCACTTTATGCAATTTAGTCTTTTTTCGCAATTAAGATCATAAAAGCTAAAATTAATTCACCAAAATTTTCATGCATCTTTATGATCATGCTATAACCCATAAAATAATATTTAAAATACTTCCTCTGACCTTGGATTAGTAGTCTCGAAACCACTGTTCTGACTAGGCCCAAGATTGGGCTGTTACTACTCTCCCCCTTTAGGGATTTTCGTCCCCAAAAATCTTACCGGTGAACAAGTTCGGATATTGATCTCTCATGGTTTCTTCAAGTTCCCATATGGCTTCCTCAACTCCATGTCTGTGCCACAAAACTTTCACGAGTGTTATACTCTTATTTCTCAACTATTTGCTTCTCGAGCCAAAATCTGGGCGGCTCTTCGCCATAAGTCATGTCCAGATGAATCTCAACCTCTGTTGGCGCAATCACATGCGAATGGTCTAATCTATATCGGCATAGCATGGACACATGAAACATGTTGTGAATCTTTTCCAATTTTGGTGGCAAAGCCAATCGATAGGCAACCGGACCTACTCTCTTGGCAACCTCATAAGGTCCTATGAAACGAGGACTGAACTTGCCTCTTCTACCAAATCTGAGAACTTTCCTCCATGGGGATACTTTCAAAAACACTCTATCACTGAATTGAAATTTGATCTCTTTCTATTTCGAATCTGCATAGGATTTCTGCCTATCTGAGGTGGCCTTCAAGCAGTCACGAATCACTTTAACTTTCTTTTTAGTTTCCCTGACTAAATCAACCCCGTGAATCTGACTCTCTCTGAGCTCAGTCCAATATAAGGTTGTTCGACACTTTCGCCCATATAAGGCCTCATAAGGTGCTATATTCAAACTTGACTGATAACTATTATTGTAGGCAAATTCAACCAATGGTAAGTACCTTTCCCAAGTACCTTGAAACTTAAGAACACAACACCGCAGTATGTCTTCTAAAATCTGAATAACTCTTTCAGATTGACTGTCGGTTTGTGGGTGAAATGCCGTGCTAAAATTTAGTTTAGTTTTCAACACCTCTTGTAACTTCTTCCAAAACCTCGAGGTAAATCTCGGGTCCCTATCCGAAGTAATCGACATAGGCACTTCATGAAGCCTTACAATCCCAAAAACATACAAGTCGGCCACTTTTTCAAGGGAGTAGTCAGTACGTATCGGTATAAAATGTGCCGAATTTGTTAGCCTATCCACAACAACCCAAATAACATGGAGCAATTCTATATGGAGAAATCGAGATGGGTGCCATACCAGGGACTAACTCAATTCCAAACTCAACTTCCCTTACGGGAGGCAGTCAGAGTAATTCATTCAGAAACACGTTTATAAAATCACAAACCGTTGGTACCGATTCAATCTTCGACTTAGATACTTGAGTATTCAACACAAAAGCGAGATAAGCCTCATATAATTTTCTCAAATATTTCTCCGCCAACATGGATGACATCACCACAGGCAAGTTACATCTTCTATCCGATTCAACCCGAAGAACATCCCTGCTTTCAATCTTCAACTCAATAATTTTTCTCCCACAGTCAACTGCAACCCTATGAGAACTCAATCAATCCATCCCAAGGATTACATCAAATTCATTAAACAGCAACATCAAGTTAGCCAAAAAATAATAACCTCTAATTTTCGAAGGACAATTCCTACACACTTGGTCTACTAGCACATGTCTGCCTAATGGACACCTTTACCATAAATTTAGTAGTCTCTACTAGCTAGTTCATACGGGGTATCAGTTCCATACAAATATAAGAGTGGGTAGACCCTGGGTCAATTAAAGTAACAATAGATATATCATGGATAGAAAAGGTACCCATGATCACGTCGGGAGACTCTGACTCTTCCCAGGCATGTATAGCATAAGTCCTTGTAGGCGCTCTGCCCTCAGACCTTATTGCAGCATCTTTTGGCCACCTCTACTGCTAGCCCCATTTCCAGGGTTCTTTTGTGGCCTACCCCTCAAAGGAGCACTACTTGTCCTCACATCTTACTTTTTCTCTTTTTTGTCTAATGCAGGACAATCTCGGATAAAGTGGTCTAGTGACTCACATTTGAAGCACCCTCTTTCTTTCCCTCGACACTTACCGAAATGACGCCTACCATATTTCAAACATTCTGGCCTATTTGGCTGAGTACTCCCGGCACTTGCGGTAGAAGTGGTATGGGCCCTAGAAGCCGTGTTCTACTGGTTCTTGTGCCTATTGGAGAACCCTACCAAAGCATTTGATCGTGTAAAGAATTCCTTCAATCTCTTATATGAGAACTGATATGATTTCCCCATCTACCTTTTCCTTGAATCACGCGACTCAATAGCTGCTTTTCTCCTCTCTTTAACTAATTCTTCTGCTTTGCATGCTCTCTCAATGAGTACCACAAATTCCCTTAGCTCTAGGATGCTAACAAATACTTGGATATCGTCATTTAGACCATACTCAAACCTCTTACACATGGTGGTCTCCGTGGATACGCAATCCTGCGCATACTTGCTAAGCCTCACAAATTCGCGTTCATATTTCATCACTGTCACACGACCTTGCTTCAACTCTAGGAATTCCTTCTTTTTTTGGTCTATGAGCCTCTGGCTAATCTAATTCTTTCGGAACTCTTCTTGGAAGAATTCCTAAGTTACTCTCTCTCTTGATACAACAGACACGAGAGTATTCCACCATTGGTAGGCCGAGTCTCGTAGGAGTGACACCACACATTTTACGTACTCCTCAGGCGTGCACTTAAGTTCAGTAAATACCCAGATCGTTTTCTCTAACCAAAACTCTACTCTCTCTGGGTCATCATTTATGTTTGCCCAAAATTCCTCGGCCCTTTGTTTCTGAATCTTGTCTACCGGAGGTTTTTCTCTCCTAAACACGTCTGCTCCTTGTGGAGCTATAGGGGCATAATGAGGAATCGGAGGGGGTGGGGGAGGTGGAGTGTTTGGATTCGCACAAACAAACTCCGTACACCAAGAATCCATCATTCGGGGGTAGGCTTCTCTATCCTCTCCGCCCTGGCCCATAGTCACGGGCTCACTCTCGACTGGCGCGGTCCCTTCAGCGGGAGCCGGCGCGTTACTCTCCACGTCATCCACCGTAGCTCTATCAAGATCCAGTTACTATATGAAAATACAATTTATAATTGTCAGGAGTCGTCATACTATCAATATATAGTTATGGCATGTATAGCTAGACTCACACTCATGCTAGGTTAGTCCTAGAATTGACTAAACCATAGTTCTGATACCTCTAAATGTAACACCCCGCATCCATACCCTTCACCGGGACTAAATACGAGGCATTACCTAACTTGAACACATACATTCACTGATTTTCCAGTCATTAAAATTTGGTCAAATTTAAAACTCTTCCAATCTTTATCAAAAACTCCATAATACAGGCCTACGAGACTCCAAACATTCATTTAAAACCATTCGAGAATGATTCGGGTCTTTCTATGAACTCTGAAAAGTATTACTAAACACAGGGGCACAAGCTCGTGTGGGAGGGGCAATACGCCCCTGTGACCAATTTGACATGGTCGCGCTGATGGCCCGTATGGTTCACACAGCCTAAGCACTTAGGGACACGCACGTGTACTCCACCCATGTGGAATTAATTCTAAATTCACACTTACAGGGGTTTTCACACTGTCTGACACACGCCCATGTCTATGGCCCGTGTCTCTCACGTGATGTCTTAGCCCATGTGTAAAAATTTGGACATTTTGTTTTTGACCTCAGCAACCCTTAATGGCCACATGGCTAAAGCACACGCCCGTATGCTAGGCTGTGTCCTTCACACGGCTGAGACATACGGTCGTGTCTTTTCCCCTGTGTTTACTACCATGCATATTGACTTGCAAATTTTACGTGCTGAGAACACACGACCGAGTAACACGCCCATGGGGCTGACCATGTATCACACACGGCCTAGACGCACGCCCGTATGCCTACCCGTGTGGACAAGATAAGGCTATTTACCAAGCCTCTTTGCCAACCTTACTTACACAACCTATACAAGATCAATCTATACCAATACATGAGTAGCTCATATAGCCAAATCAACCACAATAGGCAACATTTCTTTTGTGCAATTTACTCATCCATGAAAAAAATGTCTTTGTATATATATATATATATATATATATATATCAAAATGAATATTAACCAATATTCAAGTCTTAATACAAAATAAAGGGGTATCAACCCGAGCCGACACATTTGGTCAAATTCTCAATGACTCAAAATATTAAAGTCTAAGCCCTATACATGCCATACTCAAAAACAAGTAACCTAACTATACCAAGTGCTTTGGCTGATAGTGTGATCTTTGCCTCCGATGTCCGTTGGCCCTTGAGCTAACTAGGCGGCACTATAAGAAAATGGAAAAGAGATGGAGTAAGCAAAAAACTTAGTAAGAAGCATGCAAATACATAACAACAATTTTACCATTCATCAACATGCTCTTAATATAAAATAGGCATGAGCACAACTTACTCATTACTATCCAATACACATCATACAATGTATATTGAACTCATGTCTCATACCTACCAAATTGGTACCTGTATCACTCACAACGCGGTTATACTTTTCTCATAATCTTAAACCATAATCTCACCATTGGACCATTCGGAACATTACCGGATATTTAATAAGCCTCAAACATAGGGTAGGATGCCGATGCCATGTCCCAGACATGGTCTTACACTGGCTCATCTAGTAGCCGATGTATGTCCTATACATGTCTTACACTGGCTTACATCTCGAGGCCGATGCATGCCCCAGACATTTCTTACACTAGCTCATAATAACCCATACGTCATGGCATGAATATCTGATTTATTTCCTATGGTTCAAATGAAAATTCTACTATCTTAATTATCATTATACATTCTCATTTCCACAATCAAGTAATTCATGCTAAATTAGTTCAACACATATAGGTATTATTTGCATACAACTTACCTTGGGTTACAAAATACGGCGACTAGTCGGTCTAATCAATTTGCTTGGCCTTCCCCCAGTCTAAGTTCAAAATTTGAATTTCTTAATCTATAATAACAAAAATTCACAAATTTAATCATTTTATTGATCTAGGCACTCAACAACCTATAATTGGGAAAAATAACCATTTTGCCCCTAGACTTTTACAAAATGACCATTTTACCCCTAGGTCTAAAAATCGATTTTTATCAAATTTCTTCATATCATAAGCCTAGCCGAACCCTTTTTAATCTTATAAAAGCTCAAAATTTCTACTATTTCACATATTTAACATCTATTTTACAACTTATGCAAAATAATCCCTATTGAGGTTTTTATGAGAAATCCCTTCACAAAAGTTGTTTATTACACAACCAAGACTCATATTCTTCCATGAAATTTCAGAAAAATACATTAACACTCTCATGGTAAAACCCTAGACTTCTAATCGTTTTGCAAAATAGTCCCCCCATTTGAAAGCTCATGCTTCAAGGGGTCCAAAAATGTAAAAATCATCAAGAAAACTCATTAAAATCACTTACTTGTGGTGGAACTAAGTGGCTAAAACTTCAAGCTTCCAAAACCCCTATTTTTGTTGGTAAAATCAGTGATGAAGAAAGAATGAAGAGAATGTGGCCTTTGTTTTATTTTAATATTAAAACTAGTCAAAATTGGTACTAAAGCTTCACCTAATTTTGACTTTCTCTAGAATTTGTCTCCTATGGCCGGCCACCCTATTCTCTTAGGGTCCAATTGCTCTTTAAAGGCCCCCAATTTTGGCTCATGGCTAATTTAACACCTTTCACTATCAAAATTGGACTTTTACACTTTATACGATTTAGTCTTTTTTCGCAATTAAGCTCATAAACGCTAAAATTAATTCACCAAAATTTTCATGCACCTTCATGATCGTGCTATAACCCATAAAATAATATTTAAAATACTTCCTTTGACCTCGAATTAGTTTCTCAAAACCACTGTTCCAACTAAGCCCAAGATCGAGCTATTACATAATCCCTAAATCATAATTTCATCAAAATTCTCTTTGTAAAAGTTGTTTATCTATCAACAACCTTTCATTTTATATCATAAATTTCAAAAATTTTAGCATATTCATCCCTAGAATAATTTCTATACTTTGATATCTTTGCAAATTAATCCCCAAAATAGATAGATTAGACTATCCCGATCTCAAAAATATAAAAATTACTAAAAATGAACAAGAAAACATACCTAAATAAGCTTGATTAGATTCCTTTCTCTTTCTTGGGGTTTCCATGTATTTTTTGGGGAAGAAGATGATATAAGATGATAATATTTCTATTTAATTATTTATCATCCATTAATTTTTTTGATTTCTAATTTAGTCATTAACCTCTTCTAATTTTCCATCGATGAATAACCAAAAATATCTACTAACTTTTTTTAATGGTCTAATTACCATATAAGGACCTCTTATTTTGAATTCCATATCTATTTGATCCTTTTAGCTACTAGAACTCAACTTTTTCATTTTATGCAATTTGGTCCTTTCCATAATTAAACACATAATCGGTAGAATTTTCTTATCAGAATTTTCATATGACATTCCTATCATAATGCAGACCATGTAATAATATTAAAATAAATTTTCTTTCTAACTCGAATTTGCGATCCCGAAACTACTATTTTGATTTCATTGAAAATGGGTTGTTACATTGTTGTTAAATAAACAACTTTTGTAAAATGATTTTTGATGAAATTATCATTTAGGGACTATTATGTAAAAGTAATAAAATATCATGATGAAATTGTGAATTGATGCATTGTTTGGGTTGATATGAGTCCCTAGGTAAATCGGCTAGCTTGGTATGTGGATGAAATTGTATGGATTTCAAATTACGAGCTTAAAGACTAAAATGTAAAGAAATTAACGTAATAGAGGGAAAATCATAATTTCGCAAAAGTATAAATTTTTTACTGAATTGAATAGAATGAATATTAAATGGATTAAATTTGCTTATTTAGATCAAGTTAAGCCTCATACGGATCTAAATCTAGGGAAAGATAAAGTCCTAGACTAGTTAATTCTATTTTATTGTCTTTGTATTCGAGGTAAGTTCGTATGTTTAAATAATGTTTCAATGTTATTTGATTTATATGTTATTATGCTATTTATCATATCATGTTACGAAGGAAATCAAATGACGTTTCGATGACTATCGAGCCTCGTTTGAACCTTACGAATATATAGGATACAAATGACATGTCATTAGGGTTACCATGTTTCGGGTGCTAGTCCTGAATATCCTACCGATGGCTGAGTGTAATACCCCTCATCCATATTCAACGCTAGAATAGGGTTACAGAGTATTACCGGGCTTACAACATAAATTACCATCCAATTTGAATGAAAAATCATCAACCAAATGTATTTCCAATCAAATACAATCACATTGTCCCTATTACGAGCCTATAAGGCCCTAAACCTACTTTGGGAGTGGTTCGGGACGAAATCGATAACTCAAGAAATTTTTACAAAACTTAGAAAATTTTCTTTAAAACAAACCAAGGGACACACGCCTGTGTCACAGGCCGTGTGGATATTTGAAATGGGATCACATGGCCGTGTCCCAGCCCGTGTCTGGCCCTGTGTAACTCTCTGACTTGGGTCACACGGCAAACACACAAGCCCATGTGGCTAGCTTGTGTGCCCTAAAAATGGCAATACACGCCCGTGTGTCAGGCCATGTGCTAGGGCATGCCAAACCTATAGGGTATACTGACTTATGCCACACGACCATGTCACAAGCCCGTGTATGAGGCCATGTGAAGCATACTGACTTGATTTCTAATTCAACACTAGGGGACACACGGTCATCTAACCTGACTATGTATCGCACATGGTTGAGACACACGCTCATGTCTTTGCCTGTGTGACAAAAATAGGCTATTTACCAAGCCAATTTGTCACCCAAATTTACATGTACCTACACAACCCAAATGGTACAAATTCATAGCATAAATGAACATCTAACTTAACCACAATCAAGGCTAATCATACCATTTCCAATACTAGCAACCAACATGCTTATAAACTCATGTTTTATTCATTCAAAACATACCAAATACACATATACGAATCAACTAACTAAACCTTTCCCAAACATACAACATTTCGCACCAATTCACAAGCACAATTCATATCTAATATCAACCATTTAATAACCATATTACCTATCACAAGCAATTATAAACTCATTAATAAAGAGCATTAACACATATATATACATCACCATCTTAGACAAAATAATCCAACACAAATGACCAAAATACATATACCAAAAAGACCAAATCCCTATACATGCCATATACTTAAAATACCGAAGTTCATAGGTACTAAGTGATAGGTGGATAGTATGAAGCGATCTCCAACAATCCCCGAATCCGAGCTAGCTTGATAACACTATAAAACACAGAAAAATAAATAAACTAAGCTATAAAGCTTAGTAAGCTCGTATAAAATAAACTCAATTCAATCTCAAGATTATAATTCAACAATTTGAATATATCAACATTTAGCATATATTAGCTAACAAACCTTTCATATACACAATTATAATATTTATCACATTCTTCACAAGTTTCTTCAAACCAAAGCTTATACATGTCACGTACATACTTGTACCATCTCATATCATTCTCATACTCAATCACATCTTTCGTTTACTTGTTGAACCATTCGGAATAAAAGCCGAATACTCAAGAGTCTCGCAGACTAAGTACCTATACCATGGCCCGAAACCAAATCAAGGTAGCTTATATCCGAAATACTGATATCATGGCCCGAAGACAAATCAACTGATATTCATGGCTTGAAGCCAAACCAGTATAAGTCGCACTCGAAGTGCTAATATCATGGCTCGAAGCCAACTCAATCTATCTCCTAATGACATGTCATTAGTATTTTAAACTATTCCTAAGGTTCAACCGAGATTTCAAATGTCGAATCATCATCGAATCACTATTGATCATATCTATATCTCGTATTCACAATTTATGCAATATCAAAGCATATGAAATACAGTCATATTAAAACTTATAATATATGAACTTACCTCGGGTTCAAAAATGATGAAATTGGTCGATTAATCGATTTATCTTTTCCTCGATCTTATTCCAAATTCCACTTTTCTTGATCTATATAAAATCAAATTCAGCTCATTTAATTATCCCTCTATTCAATGTATCCCAAAACACACTTTAAATTACATTTACACTTTTACCCCTAATATTTCAATATTTTTACAATTTAGTCCTTATTTCAAAAAATTACAAATTCATGAAATTTAATCACAACCCATGCTAGCCAAATTACTATTATACCCATAGCAGCCCATATTTTTCATTTACTATACATTTTAACCACTAAATTTACACTTTTCACAATTTAACCCCTAATTTGCATTTCCACTAAAAATCACTTAACAAAACTTGTATATCTATCAACAAGAATTCATAATCTATCAAGAAACTTTAAAATACATGCTTATTCATTAATGGAACCATTCAAAATCTTTATCAATTTTTCAAAATAGTCCCTGGGCTAGCTAGACCTAGTTGCAACGATCTCAAAAACGTAGAAATCATTAAAAATAGAACAAAATACATACCTAATTGAAGGAAAATAGCTTGTCAAAAATTCAAGCCCTACAATGGCTTTTCTTTGTGATAGAAATGGGTAAGGAAGATGATAATGAACTAAATTTTTGTTTTGTTTTATTTAATTAATCTTTAATAACTAAATTACAAAAATAACCTTAATAAACATTAATTATTTCAAATTTACCAAGCCACCATCATCCACTATTATAATAATGGTCTAAATACCACTTAAGGACGTTAACTTTAAGGTTTCATAGCTATTAGACACTTATAACTAATAGAATAACACTTTTGCACTTTATGCGATTTAGTCCTTTTTACCGAATTTAGCATTTAAATGATAAAATTTCTAAACGAAACTTTCACACAATCAAATATTCATGCTGTAGACCTTAAGATAATAATAAAATAAATATTTTAACCTCAGATTTGTAGTCCCAAAACCACTGCTCTGATTTGACTAAAAACGGGCTATTACATTGAGTTCCAACATTTGTTGCGGTTACTCGTCAGCTTGTGTGAGCGGCACCGTGTAGCTACATTCTGACCGTCAACTTGTGTGAGCAAACCCATTTATGACTCGAGTGAGCATCAATGTAAAGGAAAAGGAAAGGAAATGGTTTCAACCATATGTTTAGCACACTTTGTATGAGCTTCCCTTGTATTCAATATTATTCTAAGTGGTTCAACGGGCATGTAAAGGGAATGAATGGTAAGTGTTCTGATTGACCATATTATGAACTTATGGAAAGGTAAGAATTGATGTTGGTCAAAGTAGGTATAACCATGTTGATAGAAAGTATGAACTCAAATGTGATATATTCATGAAATCTAACTTACCATGTGATGATTTTTGTTAAGCTATGTGCTTAAGCACTAACTTGTGTTGCTAATGATGCTTAGGCTTGTGCCAAGCTATGTCAAATTGATTCGTATCTATTTTATAAGATTTTGCATTGAAATGGTAAGATATGGTCATGATTTACGAACTTACTAAGCATAATATGCTTACATTGTTTTATTTTCTATGTTTTATAGACTACCAGAAGCTTGATCGGTTTGGAAGTTCATCGAAGATCTATTAAACTATCCAGAGATTACATCGGTAGATTTTGATGTTTTCGTCATGGTTATAATTGTAACACCTTAACACGAAGCATTACCGTAAACACGTAACTCAAGTCATTCATTCCCAACATTTCATAATCATTTTAAAATCCAACAAAACACATGCATAACATCCCTAATTCAAGCCCTCGAGGCCTTAGAAACACTTTAGAAATAATTTAGGACTAAATTGAAAACATTTAAAGCTTGATGGAAAAAAAAATGGATAAATTCACATTGCAAGGGCCACAAGACCGTGTGGCTAGGCCATGTGACTCACAGGGCTGAGACAGACGCTCGTGTCTCAGGCCATGTGGACATTCGAAGTAGGGACACACGATCGTGTCCCAGCCCGTGTCCGTGCCTGTGTAACTCTCTGACTTGGGTCACACGGCCAAGCCACACGCCTGCATGCTAGGCCATGTAACTCTCGAAATGCAACCTTTAAAAACCTACAGGGGACACAGGTCGTGTCTTAGGCCATGTGGAGAAGAAATAGGCCAATTTCAAGCCATTCCTTTCACCCATTTGAAGCTCACACCTACAAGACATTTGCACATATAATCAAGCTTTCAAACATATCAAAGCATGCATATTAAGACCAATTTATTAGGTCATTTATCCATACAACCCATATGCCATCTAAGCACCTCAAATGAAAACATACAATTATCTAAACATACAATTTGTAGTCAAAATGATAACAAATAGTACATTTGTTACTATTTCCTATTAAATATGGAAATAATAATAAACAAGATAAAAAGGGGATTTGATATATTCCTTACCAGATAAGGAAATAGAATTTAATTATTATTTAAAAGAGTTTTAGATAAATAATAATTAAAATTCAAATCAAAAGGATTTAATATATTCCTTATCAAATAAAGAAATATAATTTAGTTATTATTTAAAAGAGTTTTAGGTAAATAATAATTAAAACAAAATTTAATTATTATTTAAAAGAGTTTTAAGTAAAGATAATTAAATAGAATTTAAATTATTATTTAAAAGAGTTTTTAAAATTCAAGATAAAATCTGATATTCCTTATCAGATAAGGAAAGAGATTTTAAATTATTTAAAAGAGTTTTTTAAATATATAATGTAACACCCCTAACCTGTATCCGTTGCCAGAATAGGATTACGAGGCATTATCAATCAACCATAACATAAATCATACATTTATACATTCACAATCAAATTCCATTCACATTATCCCTTATAAGGCTCTACGAGACCTTAAAACATGTTTAGAAGTGGTTCGGGACTAAACCGATAACATTTACAAACTTTGAGAAACTTATAAAATTTTCTTGTATTTAAAGGTCACACGCCATTGTTAACAGGCTGTGTGCCTCACACGACCACCAGACATGCCCGTGTCACAGGCCATGTGAAAACAGGGCATACATACTGACTTGCACCACACGACCGAAGACACGTCCATGTGCCATAGCTGTGGGAAAACTAGAGGGGTTACTAACTTGGGTCACACGAACGGCCACACGCCCATGTGCCAGCCCGTGTGCCACATACGGCCATTAGACATGCCCATGTGTCTAGGTCGTGGCAAACCTGTACGGTATACTGACTTAATTCGAAAGGGTACCCCAGGGGACACACGGCCGTGTAGCATGACCGTGTGTCGCACACGGCTGAGACACACACCTATGTCTCTGCCCGTGTGGACAAAATAGGCCATTTGTAAAGCCAATTTGCCACCCTTCTCATATGCACCATAGCAACCAAAATGATACCAATTCAATAGATATTTAAGCAACCCAAAATATGCTATTCCATACATATATCATGCCATCTATCCACAACCAGTTCAACTACTCAATTCCATAGTCAAAACATACCAATTCATTATCTATAAATCATACCATAATTTACCATTCCTCAAGCATTAATACACCAACTTACAACTATCCAAAATAGCCAACACATAATCATACCAAACAAGCCAACATATAAGGAATTATATACACCACATATATATCACTTATCAAACACAATTCAAGCCAACTTAAATGGCCATACGTACAAACATTTACAAGCCAAATCTCATGGCTAATATCATAACTCAAAATGTACCGAGATGACACTAGCCTATACATGCCATATACCATATATACAAAGCTTCAAAAGTACCAACAAAATGATTAATAGTGTGCTGACATTTTCCAATGATCCCCGAGTCTGAGCTAGCTTTAAATTCACTATAAAACATGGAAGAAAAAAAACGAGGTAAGCTATAGAGCTTATTAAGTTCATACAAAATATACTCAATAGTTCATAATATACAAATCATCAATTTGAACTAATTAATGTCTAAATCATGGTAACCAACAAACTTTCCTCATACTTACTCAATTGTTTATTAAAAAGTTCATAACTTCTTCTATTTGGATTTCATGCTTTATATGTACATACCTGTACAAATTCATATCAAACTCATACCTTTATGTGATACTGTCGAATACTCGATATCTCACACACTGAGTGCCAAAACATAACCGAAGTTATTACAATCTCGCACACTAAGTGCCTTTCACAGCCAAAGCTATCTCGGTCTCGCACATTAAGTGCCATATATAACCAAAGTTATTCCGATACGCCCACTAAGTGCTATATATAGCCGAAGCTATCTCGAAACACACGCTAAGTGCCAAACATAGTCAAAGTATCATCGTACACAACTGTAGTCTCATATATACAATTTATGCAATTAATAAAGCGTTAAAACATAATTGTAACAATGTTTAACACGTACGAACTTACCTCGGATACTAAAACGACGAATCGAATCCTTTAGTTGACAACTTTAGTTTTTCCTTGATCTAGATTCGAATTCCTCCTTTCTTGATCTAAATGTATTCAAAATCAATCCATTTAATCACCAACTCAATCAATTTCATCCAAAAACACATATTTAAGCCACTTTACACTTTTGCCCTAAACTTTCACATTTCTTACAATTTAGTCCCTATTTCAAAAATACACCAAATTCACAAAAATTCAATAAGACCTATGCTTAGTCGAATTCCCTATAGGTCCCTAGCAGCCCATATTTTTTATTTATTTCACAATTTATCTCCTCAATTTACATTTTTCTCAATTTAATTCCTAATATGCATTTTTACTCAAAATCACTTTACAAAACATGTATACCAAACACCAAGCTTTCATATTTCATCATCAAACATCCAAAAACACATGAATTCATCAATGGAAACTTTCAAAATCGTTAACACTTTCAAAAAAATTGAGGCACGGGCTAGCTAGAACACGAAGCAACGATCACAGAAACATAAAAATCATCAAAAACCGAGGTCAAAACATACCTCAATCAAGCTATGCAAATGCCAAAATTTTCAAAGCTTCAAACCCTATCTTCTTTTCTCATTTTCGGTTGTAAAAAGATGAGAATGAATTAATGAATTTGTTTTCTTTAATTAAAGCATATGTTAATTACTAATTTACTATTTTGACCACGGTTTAAAACATTAATAAACATCAAATTTATGCCCATTTATGTCCATTCCCACTATCAATGGTCTAATTACAACATAAGAACCTCCTATTTAATAATCCATGGCAATTAAGCACTTTAAACAAGTAGAATGCAACTTTTACATTTTACGCAATTTAGTCTTTTTTGTCAAATTGAGCTATTAAATGATAAAATTAGCTCACAAAATTTTCACACACATATATTCACATGCTATAAACACCAAAAATAATATTAAAATAATTTTACGACCTCAAATTTGTGGTTCTAAAACTACTGTTCTGATTTAGCTAAAACCGGGTTGTTACAATTCTCTCCCCTTAGGGATTTTCGTCCCCGAGAATCTTACTAGCGAATAGGTTTGGATATTGCTTTCTCATAGCACCCTCGGGTTCCCATGTCAACTCCGTGTCGATGTCATAATACTTTCACTAATGCTATTCTTTTATTTCTCAACTCTTTGATCTCACGAGCTAGAATTCAGATTGGTCTTCACTGTACGATAAATCTGACTGAATCTCAACTTCGGTCGGGGAAATAACATGCCAAGGATCAGATCTGTATCTTTGTAGTATCGATGCATGAAATACATTAACTCAAACAACAATACTAGCTGATAAGCAACCAGTCCGATTCGCTCGATAATTTTGTGCGGTCCGATGAACCTCGGGCTCAATTTCCCTTTCCGACCAAATTGAAGTATTTTATTCCACGGAGATACTTTTAAGAGCACTTTATCCCCGATATGTAACTTCAATATCCTTCCTTTTCAAATCTGCGTAAGATTTCTGATGATCTGACGCTGCTTTCAAACTATCGCAGATCACTTTCACTTTCTTTTATGTTTCTCTAATCAGATCAACCCCGTGAATTTTATTTTCGTTAAGCTTAGTCTAGTACAACGGTGTTCGACACTTCCGACCGTATAAAGCTTCTTAAGGTGCAATTTTTATAGTCGATTGAAAGCTATTATTATAAGCAAATTCAATCAGCAGTAAATATTTCTCCCTGCTACCATTAAACTCAAGAATGTAACACCGTAACATATCATCAAGTATCTGTATAACTCACTTGGATTGACTGTCCGTTTGCGGGTGAAAAGCGGTACTGAAATGTAGCTTTGTACCTAATGCCTCTTGTAGTTTCTTCCAACACCTCAATGTGAATCTCGGATCTCTATCTGAAACTATAGAAACAGGTACTCCATGTAATCTCACAGCCTTGGAGATATATAACTCAGCTAACTTTTCAAGTAAATAGTCCGTTCGTATCGGAATGAAATGAATCGATTTTGTGAATTTGTCAACTATAATCCAGATCGCATTTCCACTTGGGAATCATAATCGGCTGTAATAAACCAGACGGTACCTGATGCTCAACTTTAACTTGCTGACTAATCAAACATTTAGAAACGAATTCTAAAATGTCACATTTCATACTATGCCACCAATAGAGTTGTTTCAAATCGTTATGCATTTTAGTACTTCTCGGATGAACAGTTAAATGACTACTATGTCTTCATTCAAAACCATCTAAATCAACTCTAAATTTCTCGGAACACATATTCGACCTCTGAATCTCAAGCAATCATCAGCATCAACTTGAAACTCTGAATCAGGTTTAGAATCACATTGAGCTCGTTTTGCTAACATTTCATTATAAACTTTTTGAGCTTCACAAATCTGCTGTAAAAACAATGGTCTCGCTTTCAACTTAGTTACAATCGAACCGTTATTAGATAGAGCCAACTGAGTATTCATTACACGTAAAGCAAACAAAGATTTCTGGCTTAATGCATTAGCAACTACATTTACTTTTCCCAGATGATAGTCAATCACTAATTCGTAATCTTTTAGTAATTTTAGCCATCTCTGCTTCGGAAATTCAAATATTTCTAAGCCATCAGATATTTCAAACTCTTATGATCTGAATAAACATGGCATTTCTCAAAAAACAAATAATGGCGCCAAATCTTTAACACAAACACAATGGCTACTAACTCTAAATCATGCGTCAGGTAATTATTTTCGCGCGGCATCAACTGTCTTGCGACATAAGCTATGACTTTGCCTTTCTGTATCAAAATGCAGCCCAGACCATTCAACGATGCATCACTATAGATCAAAAATTCTTTACTCGATTCTGTTGTACTAGCATTGGAGCTTCAGTCAAAAGAGCTTTCAACTGATCAAAACATTTCTGACATTTTTCGAACCATAAAAACTTTACATCTTTCTGAAGCAATTTCGTCAACGGAGTCGCAATCATCGAAAAGCCTTTCACAAATCGTTTATAGTAGCTAGCTAGTCCCAGAAAACTATGGACTTCAGATACATTTCTCGGAGGCTTCCAATCTATAATCGCAGATATCTTACTCGGGTCCACTCGAATACCCGATGCCAACACACTATGCCCTAGAAAACCAACCTCGCGTAACCAGAATTCGTATTTACTGAACTTTGCATATAACTGCTTATCACACAGAGTCTGCAATACAAATCTCAGATGCTCAGCATATTCAGTTCCATCATGTGAGTAAATCAAAATGTCATCAATGAATACAACAACAAATCGATCTAGGTATGGTCTGAAAATCCGGTTCATTAAGTCCATAAAGACAGCAAGTGCATTCATTAATCCAAAAGGCATAACTAAAAATTTATAGTGACCATACCTCGTTCTAAAAGTTGTCTTTGGCACATCAGAGTCTATTACTTGCAACTGGTAATAACCCGATCTCAAATCTATCTTTGAAAACATTGTAGCCCCTTTCAATTAATCAAACAAATCATCAATTCAAATATTATAAGCACAGAAAATAATATTAAAATATTTTTTAGACTTAGGTTTGTGGTCTCAAAACCACTATTCCGACTAGGGTCTAAACTGGGCTATTACAACTATCCCCCCTTAGGGATTTTCATCCCCGAAAATCTTACCGTTGAACAAATTTGGATATTTTTGTCTCATAGCATCTTCGCGCTCCTATTTAGCCTCTTCAACAGCATGTCGATGCTACATCACTTTTACTAACGAAATTTTCTTATTTTGCAATTCTGTAACCTCGTGAGCTAATATATAGATCGGTTCTTCTTCATACATCATATCAGACTAAATCTCAATCTCAGACAGAGGAATTACATGTGAAGGATCAGATCTGAATCGTCGAAGCATTGATACGTTAAACACATCATGAATCTTTTCTAGCTCTGGTGGCAACAACAATCTGTAAGCAACCAGCCCGATACGCTCAGTAATCTTATACGGCGCGATGAACCTCGGACTCAATTTACCTTTTCTGCCAAATCGAAACACTTTCTTCCACGGAGATACTTTCAAAAAACTTTATCACCGATCTTAAATTCAATATCTTTTCGTTTCAAATCTGCGTAAGATTTCTGATGATTAGAAGCTGTTTTCAAACTTTCTCAGATCACTTTTACTTTCTGTTCAGTCTCTTTTATCAAATCAACCCCGTTAATCTTATTCTCACTGAGCTCAGTCTAATAGAAAGGTATACGGCATTTTTTACCATATAAGGCTTCGTACAATGCCATTTTAATGCTCGATTGAAAATTATTATTGTATGCAAATTCAATTAATGGCAAATAATATTGCACGAACCTTCAAACTCAAGAATGCAACATCTCAACATATCCTCGAGAATCTGAATAATCTGCTCGGATTGACCATCCGTTTGTGGGTGAAAAGTAGTACTGCAATGCTATTTCGTACCTAAAGCCTCTTGCAGTTTCTTCCAAAATCGTAAAGTGAATCTCGGATCTCTATCTGACACAATAGACAATGGCATCTCGTGCAATCTCACAATATCAGAAATATACAACTCAGCTAATTTATCAAGCGAGTAATCAGATCGTACTGGAATAAAATGAGCTGATTTTGTCAATTGATCAACTACAACCCAAATCGTATCTTTCGTTTTGGGAGATAAGGGCAAACCCGAAACAAAATCCATCATCACTTTATCCCATTTCCACTCCGAAATCATAATCGGCTGTAACAAACCAGATGCCGCCTGATGTTCAGCTTTAACTTGCTGACAGATTAAATATTTTGAAACAAAGTCAGAGATATCTCTTTTCATTCCAGACCACCAGTAATGCTGTTTCAAATCATTATACATCTTCGTACTACCCGGATGCACAGATAAACTACTGTTGTGGGTTTCATTCAAAATCATCTGAATCAATTCTGGATTTCTCAGAACACAAATCCGATCTCGAAATCTCAAACAATTGTCATTATCAACTCGAAATTCAGAATCAGAATTTAAATCACACTGGGCTCGTTTTGCTAAAATCTCATTATCAACCTTCTAAGCATCAATAATCTACTGTAAGAATAAAGGTCTCGCTTCCAATTCCGCTAAAATAGAATTATCATCAAACAAAGCTAAATGAGCATTCATGGCACGTAATGCAAACAATGATTTTCGACTTAAAGTATCAATAACAACATTTGCTTTTCCCGAATAATAATCGATCACAAGTTCATAGTCTTTTAGCAGTTTTAGTCATCTTCTTTGTCACAGATTCAAATCTTTCTGAGTCATTAGATACTTCAAACTTTTATGATTAGAATAAACATGACATTTCTCACAAACAGATAGTGGTGCCAAATCTTCAAAGCAAACACAATAGTCGCCAAGTCTAGATCGTGTGTTGGATAGTTCTTTTCATGCGGTTTCAACTGTCTCGAGGCATAAGCTATGACTTTGCCTTCCTGCATCAAAACACAACCTAGACCATTCAATGAAGCATCACTATAGATTACAAATTCTTTACCTGATTCTCTTTGTACAAACACTGGAGTTTCGGTCAATAGGGCTTTCAACTGATCAAAGCTTTTCTGACACTTTTCAAAGCAATCAAATTTCACATCTTTCTGAAGAAATTTTGTCAACGGAGTCGTGATCATCGAAAAGCCTTTTACAAAGCGTCTATATTAACCGGCAAGTCTCAGAAAACTGCAAACTTCAGAAACATTTCTCGGAGGCTTCCAATCCAGAATAGCTAAAATCTTGCTCGGATCAACTCAAATACCTGATGCTGACCTAATATGGCCCAGAAAACCAACTTCGCGCAACCAGAATTCACATTTACTGAACTTCTATACAACTGCTTATCACGCAAAGTCTGTAGCACTATTCTTAAATGCTTGGCATGTTCAGTTTCATCACGTGAATAAATCAAAATATCATAAATGAATACTACAATAAATTGATCTAAATACGGTCTGAAAATTTTGTTCATCAAATCCATAAACATAGCAGGTGCATTCGTTAATCCAAAAGGCATAACTAAGAATTCATAGTGTCCATACCTCATTTAGAAAGTAGTTTTCGAAATGTCTGAATCTTTTACTCCCAACTTATAGTAACCTGATCTCAGATCTATCTTTGAAAACACAATAGCTCCTTTCAACTGATCAAACAAATCGTCAATTCTGGGCAAAGGATAGTTGTTCTTGATAGTCACATTGTTCAATTGACGATAATCAATACACATTCTCATCGTGCCATCTTTCTTTTTCACAAACAGAATAGGAGCACCCCAAGGTAAGAAACTCGGTCTTGCAAATCCTTTATCAGTCAATTCTTGCAACTGAGACTTTAATTCTTTTAACTCGGTCAGAGCCATTCTATACGGAGCTATCGAAATTGAAGTAGTTCCCGGTACTAACTCAATGCCAAATTTAACTTCTCAGATCGGAGGTACTAATTCCATTTTCTTTTCTGTTACTTTCGAATCAATCACATCATCAAAGTAAGCTTTACAACCTTTTCTCACAATATTCAGAGCTTTCATTGACGAAATCACAGTCGGTAACCCATTCAAATTACTAGATTCAATTCAGACTATTTCATTATTCTTGCATCTCAAATCAATAGTTTTTTGTTTGCAATTCACAATAGCATCATGCAAAGTTAACCAATCCATACCCAGAATCATATCAAACTCATCAAAAGGTAATAACATTAGATCAGACAGAAAACAAATATCTTGAAACATTAATGGATAATTCTTGCAGGCTTTATCAACCAAAACACATCTACCTAGGGGGTCCGATACTCTAATCACAAATTCAATAGACTCTACAGGCAAAGTCTTACTATTCACTAAATTCATGCATATATAAGAATGCGTTGATCCAAGATCTATCAAAGCAATCACAGAAGTATCATAAAGAGTAAATGTACTCGTAATCACATATGGAGACGAAGCTTCCTCACGAGCTCGAATAGCATAGGCTCCACAGGTGCTCTAGCCTCGGATCGAACAACAGTGTCTTTAGTCTCTCTTTGATTACCACTAACATTTCTTGTATTTCTGGAAGGTCAACCTCTAGCTAAAGTGTTACTCAGTCTCAGATTTTGCACAATCTCTTGCTCAACAGACTCAGGGCAATCTCGGATAAAATGATCTAAAGACTCACATTTAAAATAGGCCCGATCATACAGTCTACAATTACTAGGATGTCTTTTACCATAATGTTTACACTCAGGTCGATCAGATCTAGCATTTCCAACACTAACAACAGAAGTAGCTGGAGCTCTAAAACTTGAATGCGATCTAGCACGATCTCTACTCGAATGTCCCATATTAGCCTTTGAATGGCTATTATCATCTCAAAATTTATTCGTTGCTGAATGAAATAACTTACTCGATGATATTTTTTGTACTTCTCTAGCTTTTGCATCGGCTTTTCTTTTCTCTTTCCCGAGCTCTTAGCTTTACACGCTCGTTCAACAAGCACAACAAATTCTTTTATTTCTAAAATCCCGACTAACAAACGGATATCTTCATTCAAATCATCTTCAAATCTCTTGCACATTATTGCTTCAGTCGAGACACATTCTCGTGTATACTGGCTCAGTCTCACAAATTCTCGCTCATATTCTATAACAGATATACGGCCTTGTTTAAGCTCAAGAAACTCTTTGTGTTTCTGATCGATAAATCTCTGACTGATGTATTTCTTTTGGAATTCAGCTTGGAAGAAATCCCAAGTAACTCGTTCTCTCGGAACTACGGATATCAACATCTTCCACCAATAATACGCCGTATCTCTTAGAAGTGACACAACATATTTTATGCATTCGTCCCGAGTCAATGATAATTCATCAAACACTCATATCGTGTTCTCTAACCAGAACTCAGCTCTCTCAGCATCATTATTTGTAGTAGCACGGAATTTTTCGGCCTCATATTTTCTAATTTTATTGACCGGAGGCTTATTCAACTAAGTTAGATTAGCTTGTGACATGATAGGGACTTGCGGAAGATTTACCGGGGGTGAAGGTTGTGGCACAGCCGGATTCTTTCGGATATATTGGGTGAACCAATCATTTATCATTTGATAGAAAACTTGTTTAGCCTCTCCATCATGGCTATTCGTAGCTGGTCTAGAGTCGGATGGTGTTGTCCCTTGAGCGGGATCAGGCGCATTGCTTTCGACATCGTCGGATACATCTCGTTTCGGGATCGATTTGCTATATAAAAACACATTTTCATTGTCAGGATTCATCACACTATCGCAGTTCATAAATATGGCCTGTATAGTTAAACTCACATACGCTATGGTAGTCCTAGAACCAACTAAACTATAGCTTTGATACCAACTAAATGTAATACCCCTAACCCGTATCCGTCTCTAAAATAGGGTTACGAGGTATTACCAGACATATCAGAACATTCACATTTACTTAATCATAACATAATCAAAACATATAATAATCATTCACAATTGTCCCTTATATAGGTCAACGAGACCATAAACATGCTTTAGAAAGGGGTCGAGACTAAACCGAGCTCATACAAAATTATTTGAAACTTAAGCATTTTTCAAAGTTGTATAGGCTGTGTGCCTCACATGGCTTTAGACACGCACGTATGTCTAGGCCGTGGCAAAATAGGGCATACATACTGACTTATCCATACGGCCACATGACACGCCCGTGTGCCAGGTCATGGTCAAAACTGACTTGGGACACACGGCTAGCCAGACGCCCGTGTGCCTTGGCTGTGTCCAAGACTGACTTTAAATTGTAGGACTACCCCAAAGGACACACGGTCGTGTAACACGACCATGTGTCACATACGGCTAAGACACATGCCCGTGTCTCTGCCCGTGTGGAAAAAAAATAGGCCATTTGAAAAGCCAAATTGCCACCCATTTTGGGTCATACCTACAAGCATCAAAACCACATCATTTTATACCAAATTATCAACTATTTTACAACTAAAACATACATCTTTCATGCCATTTCATTATCAACAATTTTCCTAGATAACTTACATACCAAAACATACTATATCATGAGTCATAATCAAACCAAAACATTTGCTTTGTAACTTCAATTTGCCTCATTAATTTTCATACCACATTCTTATCAAATCCACAATTAAGTACATATCAAGAACTTACCCAACTTACCAAATCTCTTGGCCATTCAAAAACACATCTTATTAATCATTTTGCATCACATTTCATATACCAAAATCAAATCATAATCACAACCAAACCCAAGCCAAATCACATGACTAAATATATACATTACTTCTAGCCTATACATGCCATACTTTAATATTTACATTTTCAAAAGATACCAAAAAGAAGTTCAGTAGTGCGATGATGATCCTTGACGATCCCTGAGCTTTCAGTAGCGTCAATATCTATAAAAATAGATGATAAACATACAAAGTAAGCTTTCCAAACCTTAGCAAGCCATATACAAATAAACTTAACTTTATAAGCATATAAACATCATCAGATTACATATATTCCATAGCCAAATACTATCATCAACCACATGGTTCATATACACTACATATTTCCCAATTCATTTGTACATATATCATATTTTCTCATACTTATATCATATATTCACAAAAGTACATATACTTACCTTTCATTCTCAAACATAATATATAATACAAACATACCTGAATCGGATACACATTCACATAGTCATTCATTTTCTTGGAATGCTTGTAACATCTTGATTTTCGGGTATATTTATGGTTCTCGATATTTTGGTTAAATTGTAACATCTGTGTATTTAGATGTGAAATTGATATTTTAAGTATGATAATGGGCTTATGGAAGGCCCATGTGTTGGCCAAAACCCGTGGATTTTTTTGAAGTTTTGGATTTAAGAGTTAGGGGTTCTGGCTAGGTGGTCCTTATTTAGAGTGATGGGTGATTTGTATCACAAAAAGAAGCTGTAGTAAAGTGGCAAGGGTGACGCCACTAGGCTCCTAAAAATGTGGCGTGTGGAGCATTGGGGGAAGGCATGGGATCGATTCCCCATGCTGGCAAATTGGTGCATTTATTTTTAGGTGCAGAAAGGGTAAGTGTTGGAGTCCAAGGGGATTCTGCCAGAGGAGTGTTTGATCAGTTCAAATGCTTGAATTAAGGAGTGATAAGGGGAGAGATTTAAGGGATTGGGTGAGAGTTTAGAGTTGGCCGAATCTGGGGAATTGAAGAGGGGAAATTCGGCAAAAGGGTTTAGGTTGATATTTTCGGCACCTAGGGCTTTTGTGGTGCCGTTTTCTTCTGCTCAGTCACCACAGAGAGTTTTCTTTTTCTTTCTTTTTGCCTCCCTAGCCGAAACTTTCATCTCTTCTATTCTTCTTCTCCACTTTCTTTTTCAAAGCTGTTCACTAAACCTGTTATTCATCAACACCTTTGCCGAAGTCACAAAAAAAAAAAAAAGCCGAAATCCTGTGATCACTGCTTGTGACGATTTCTTCAAGCCAGGTTCTTCTATGTTCGTTTGTGTTATTTAAACTACGATCATCTTTTCTTAATTCTAAATACCTAACGGTAATCCTATTTCAAGGGCATCGTCACACATCATTATTTTCTTCACCACCCAAAAGCCGAAAGTGTCAGTGGTTTAGGGGCTTATAGCCGAAACTTCAAGACTCTTGGATTCGAACTCACATCCTTTGGTTAGAAGTTAAATCTGCATCACCACGAGAAATAAAAAGGAAGTAAGGGGTAAGTGCTCATCATCTCGATTTGGTTTTATTTTACGATGTTAGAAAAGCGAAATCCCTAAAAATAGGGAGGTCATCGATTTGGGCATAAGGCTCTAAGGGTTTGTTATTAATGTTTTCTTTTGGTGATTAGAGTCTTCTTAAGCATTGGATCGAAGGCGTAAATCACCGAGCAATCGAATTTGGAGCAAGCTATCGCTTTTGGCGATGAAGGTAAGATTTTAAGGCTTTCTAGGGACATGGCTTGATTTTGGTTAAGCAATTTTTGGGGTTTAGTGATTGAGGTTTGTAAATAAAAAGCGTGCTAAATGGTTGTAGGACAAACATAAGGGATCTCGGTAGCGATCGTCGCCGCAAAAAGCAGTGTGTACCAACACCCTTTCTCTGCTCAAGTCGGCAAAAGTCGGCGTCAAATTCGTATTTCATGGGCTTGTGAGTACGCGAATGCTCTCAAGTCATAGACTAATGGATAGATTCGGCATCGCAAAGTGGTAAGTTGGTTGTGTGCGAAAATACGTGAACATCGGTAAGCGGGCCTCGATGGGCCAAAACTGGGCCCAATGGGCTTACGGACCAATATGGGTAAGAGATGGGCAAATCAGCCTGTTAGTTAGTTGGTAGACTCGAATTGTTTTTAACTATTAAAAGTTACTGAAATAACCGGTGTAGATGAGTAAGTTTAAGAATGTACCCCTAAAGGGCAAAAAAATTACCGATATACCCCTAGGGTTTATATTGACTAATATGCATGATTGATAAATACTGTATTCTGCATGATATGCTTTCATTAATGTCTGTTGCATGGGATTGGGATATTGATGGAGGAAGTGTTTAAAGTGGTTCATCCACGTACTAGAGGCTTTGCCTCATCTTACTGATAACTGAGCAGCAATGCTGCAACTGTGGAGTGTAGGGTTGGGTGGGTTGAGATATTCCCACATGGAGTGTAGGGTGATGCGGGGAGTGTAGCGGTTGGTGGGTTGAGTAGTCTCCCCAAACGGGATTGTATTCATTGTTATTTCTGTTACATCGACATCGAATTGGGCCTATGGGCCGCATTTGCTCGAAAAAAAGGGCTAAGGCCTTGATCTCAGTGATACGAAAAGGGCTTCGGTCCACTCGTGTCTTCGTTATTCTCGAGTAGGGCTTAGGCCCAATGGGCTCGAGCTGATTTGGGCTTTGGATGGGTTTCAGATACACCGAGTTTCCCAAAACTCACTCCTTTTCTTTCCATCCTTGCAGTGTGAGCCCTAATTGGTGGGCTTGGAGTCATGATTCAGAGTGGCCATGAAGAACAAATTCGGTTTTAAATTAGATCACACTTTCTTTACTTTTAATTATTTTCATTTTGTTTGAAGGTTGTAATAAGGCCGCTCATTAAATTATTTCATTTATGAATTATTGAATTGGTTAGCACTAGGCGCGCTTTAAAAAGACTATATGTTTTCAAAATGTCTCTGGTGACGTGTAAGACTTTCCGCAATATAAATGTTTTCAAAAAAATAAATATCTAAACTCGACTTAAACATGATTTATTTTTCATAGACACATAACATGCTTTAAGTGTGGCAATGGATGTGTGCATGTCTAGGATTGGATCCGGGAAGAGCTTGGTACTTAAGCAGTCCAACAGACTCACCTCCTCTTTTCTGGCTTCCTACCTGGTGCACAGCTTCCATTCACTTAAATCTATAACATTAACGTTTTTAAACTCTAAGAGAGAGATTTTTAATGAAACAAATCGCAACTTTTCTCATGTGGCATGCTGAATTCGGCCATAACGTCTGGGCCAAGTTCAGGGTGTTACATTTAGTGCTATCAGAGCCAAGTTGCAACAACTCGGCTGTGGATCGGGTCCAAAAATCTTTTCAAAAACCTAGGCCTAAGAAGGGTATTTTTGGAAATGGTAAGTTTTTCGAAGATGTCCAAGTTTTTCTATTGTTAAATGGGGTTAAATCAATAGTTTTAAAATAAAAGTGTTCTCAAATCAAATCTTTTTATTTTCGGTAAACAAAAATATGTTTTTTTAAATTTTAAATGGACTGATAAGGAAGTGGCACACTGAATCCCCGGCACCAAGTCTGTAAGTGTTCTTTTCTCTGCTTTAAATATTTATATGAAACTGGACTGAAAATAATACTGTAGATAGTACTGGGCCTTAGAGATAGTACTATAGATAATGTAGTATTAAGGCTACAAGACTGAGACTGTAGCTAAATTGTACTTGCGCGGAAATAACTCTGCAACTCTATCTATTCATAAAACATTCTGTAATAAACAGTGGAACCAATAACTAATGTCATAAAATTCGTAACCAGATAAATCGATATGAGTACAAGGGCTACTCGGGAAGAGGCCGTGGACGAGGCCGAGGTAATACTCAAGCTGGATCTGCATCCTCGGAGCACATACCAGCTGGCGAGGCTCGTCTACCACCAGTTAACGAAAATGGGCCGTATGATCAGGCCGCGAGGGACGACGCTTTGTCTCAGGCCATGTTGAGGATTTTGGAAAGGGTGGCCGGAGCTAATGTCGGGCCCATGAATAGGGGGTCCATTTCCGAACGACTTCGGGCTAACGGAGCTGAGGTTTTTAGGGGCGTATCTGGAGTAGCCCCAAATGTGGCTGAGTATTGGTTGGAAGCCACAGAGTGGATTATGGATGACTTGACCGCTGCTGGAGTGGAGTGAAGTGAAAGGAGCGGTGTCATTGCTGCGGGATGAAGCGTATCAGTGGTGGATTACTGTGAGAGAGGGTACCCCAGCTGAGAGGGTATCATGGGAGCTATTCAAGCAGACATTTAAGGCAAAATATGTTGGAGCTAGCTATGTGGATGCACGCAGAAAAGAGTTCCTGAATCTGACTCAGGGAAGTAAGACCGTTGCAGAATATGAGGCAGAGTTTCTACGATTAAGCCGGTATGCTGGGGGCATCATTTCCACTGAATATGAGCGCAGTGTTCGGTTTGAGGATGGCCTTAGGGATGAGCTAAGGGTACTCATAGCTCCACAGAGAGAGCGGGATTTTGCTGCGCTGGTGGAGAAGGCAAAGATAGCTGAGGAGGTAAAACAAGCTGAACGGAGAAATCGTGATAGGGACCGGAATCGGTTCAGGAGAGATGCTGGACCAGCTGGTGATGCAAATCGTAATGTTAAGAGAGCTAGGATGGAGGAACCGGTTCGAACAGTTTCGGTGAACACAGCTAGACCGCAAGCTTGTGGAGATTGTGGTAGAATGCATCTAGGTGAGTGCTGGAAACGTACTGGGGCTTGTCTTCGTTGTGGGTCTAAGGAGCATAGGATTAAGGATTGTCCTAAGAGGACCGCTCAGGCTCAAGAGGGTGAACAAAGTGCTGTGCGACCGGCTCAACCAGTAAGGGATGGACCGCCGCCGCCAAGAGGTCGTAGACAGGGTCGCGGTGGTAATGGTCGTGGGCGTGGCGCACCGGGCGGGGTAATGGCGCGTGGCGATGCTCGTCGGCCACCACCTTTATGTATGCTTTGCTCGTCGTCGCGAGGAAGGAGACGCTTTGATGTCATAAGCGCACGTTTACGATCTATGGTGTGCCTTATACTACTCTAATTGATGTGGGATCAACTCATTCATATGTGGCATATAGCATTTCTAGGGTATTGGGTGTACACTTCGAAGAGACTGTATGTGGGGTGTCGGTGGTAAGTCCTTTAGGTTATTCGGTTATGGTAGAGAAACTCTTCAGGGAGGTGCCGTTGGAGGTTCAAGGTAGGGTTTTCTGCGGAGATTTGATGGAGTTACCGTTTGAAGAGTTCGATCTGATTTTAGGGATGGATTGGTTGACCAAGCATAGGGCAACTTTGGATTGCGCATCTAAGAGTATGGTGTTAAGGACTGTGAATGATGAGGAGGTAATGATTATTGGAGAACGAAGGGATTTCTTGTCCAATATAGTATCGGCATTAAGGGCTGAGAAGTGGATGCGCAAGGGATGCGAGACATATTTGGCTTTGGTAAACCAAGCTGGAACTGAGGACTCGACTGTGGATGCCATCGAATCAATTATGAATTTGGGGATGTCTTTCCTAAGAGCTTCTGGACTACCCTCAAATCGAGAAGTCGAGTTTGGAATTGATTTATTGCCTGGAAACACTCAGAAGATCCATTTGCGCCTTATAGAATGGCAAAGAAGGAGTTGGCGGCCCGAAAGCTCAAATCCAAGAGTTGTTGGATAGAGGCTTCATTAGACCTAGTGTGTCTCCTTGGGGAGCACCGGTTCTGTTTGTGAAGAAAAAGGATGGAACAATGCGCATGTGCATCGATTATCGCCAGTTGAACAAACTGACGATTAAGAACAAGTACCCACTGCCAAGGATTGATGATCTGTTCGATCAGCTTAGAGGGGCTTCAGTATTCTCCAAAATCGATCTTCGTTCTGGATACCATCAACTAAGGGTAAAAGAAGGGGATGTTCATAAGACAGCATTTCAAACTCGATATGGACATTATGAGTTCTTGGTCATGCCATTTGGACTGACGAATGCACCTGCAGCTTTCATGGATCTAATGAATCGAGTATTCCAACCTTACTTGGATCGGTTCGTAGTCGTCTTTATCGATGATATCCTGGTATACTCTGAAACGGAGATGAAACATGATGAGCATCTCCGTATGGTGTTGCAAGTGTTAAGGGAGAAGGAACTCTATGCAAAATTCAGCAAGTGTGAATTCTGGTTGAGGGAGGTAACTTTCTTAGGGCATGTGGTCTCTGCCGAGGGGATTAAGGTGGACCCTCGTAAGATTGAAGCGGTGTTGGAATGAAAGCCACCTAGGTCTATCGGAAATTCGGAGTTTGCTTGGATTAGCAGGTTACTACCGAAGGTTTGTGGAGGGTTTCTCAGTGTTGGCAGCACCTTTGACCAAACTCATAAGGAAAGGAGTACCATTTGTCTGGACCGAGAAACAGCAAAAAGCTTTTGACCAGTTGAAAAAGGTGTTGACTGAAGCGCCAGTATTGATTCAACCAGTGTCTGGAAAGGACTTTACGATATACAGCGATGCGTCGCATGTGGGGTTAGGTTGCGTATTGATGCAAGAGGGTAAGGTGGTCGCTTATGCGTCGAGACAGCTTAAGACTCATGAGGTGAATTACCCTACGCATGATTTGGAGCTAGCAGCGGTAATTTTTGCGTTGAAGATTTGGAGGCATTACTTATATGGGGAAAAGTGTATCATATACACAGATCATAAGAGCCTAAAGTATTTGTTGACTTAGAAGGAGTTGAACCTTAGGGAACGAAGATGGGTGGAGTTGCTCAAGGATTACAATTGTTCGATTGAGTACCACCCAGGAAAGGCTAACGTGGTGGCGGATGCGTTGAGCTGAAGGGTTGTTGCTGATTTGAGAGCTTTATTCGCACTTTTAAGTCTGTATGATGATGGAAGCTTGTTGGCCGAACTGCAAGTAAGGCCTACTTGGACTGAGCAGGTCAAGGAAAAACAGTTGAAGAACGATTCATTAGCTCTTCGATTTCAGCAAGTTAGGAATGGTGAGAGCGAGGATTTTGGATTGAACACGGAGGGAGTTCTGTGCTTTCGAGGAAGGGTTTGTATTCCGAAGGATCCTAAATTGAGACAGTTAATCCTTAAAGAGGCTCATGGTGGACTCTGTGCCATGCATCCAGGAGGAAATAAGTTATATCGAGACTTGCGAGAGGTGTACTGGTGGCCTGGATTAAAACGAGAGGTGACCGAATTTGTTGGGAAATGTCCGACGCGTGCAAAGAAAGTTAAGGCAACACCAATTGCCTTCTGGATTACTGCAACCGGTAAAGATTCTGCTATGGAAGTGGGAAAGAGTAACAATGGATTTTGTGAGTGGGTTACCTTTGACATCCACCAAGAAAGATTCGGTGTGGGTGGTTGTAGATAGGTTAACAAAATCCACTCACTTCATACCTGTTCGCACCGATTACTCACTGCAAAAGTTGGCGAAGCTATATGTGGCAGAGATAGTGCGACTACATGGGGTACCAGTGTCGATAATTTCTGATCGAGACCCTAGGTTTACATCTCGATTTTGGCGGAAGTTGCAAGAAGCGTTGGGGACACGTTTGGATTTTAGCACTACTTTTCACCCACAGACAGATGGACAATCAGAAAGGGTTATTCAAGTTCTAGAGGATATGTTAAGAGGTTGTATCATAGATTTTCGTGGTAGTTGGGAGGACTACTTGCTTGGCGGAGTTTGCGTACAATAATAGCTATCAAGCAAGTATTCAGATGGCTCCATATGAAGCGCTCTATGGGCGAAGATGTCGTACGCCGACGTGTTGAACAGAGTTGGGGGAACGATGAGTGCTTGGACCAGAATTGGTGGCAGACACTGAAAGCAAGGTTAGACTAATAAGGGATCGATTAAAGGAGGCATCTGATAGACAGAAGTCGTATGCGGATCTGAAGCGCAAGGAGATTGAGTTCACTGTTGGGGACATGGTGTTTTTGAAAGTTTCGCCTTGGAAGAAGATACTGAGATTTGGTAGGAAGGGTAAGCTAAGCCCACGATTTATTGGGCCTTACTGAGTTGTTAAATGAGTTGGACCAGTGGCTTATCAGCTAGAGTTACCACCGGAACTACATCGTATCCACGATGTTTTTCACGTGTCCATGCTGAGGCGGTATCGATCTGACCCAACTCATGTCATACCAGTCGCAAAAATCGAGGTGCAGTCAGATTTAACTTTCGAAGAGGAACTCAGGCAAATACTTGATCGTGACGTCAAGGTGTTGAGAAGGAAGTCACCCCACTTTGGTGAAAGTGCTTTGGAGGAATCATGGCAGGGAAGAAGCTACTTGGGAGACCGAGGAGGCAATGCGTCAACAGTACCCTCAACTATTCTAGAAAGGTAAAATTTCGAGGTCGAAATTTCTTTAAGGAGGGTAGAGTTGTAACATCCTGATTTTCGGGTTTATTTATGGTTCTCAATATTTTGGTTAAATTGTAACATCTGTGTATTTAGATGTGAAATTGATATTTTAAGTATGATAATGGGCTTATGGAAGGCCCATGTGTTGGCCAAAACCCGTGGATTTTTTTGAAGTTTTAGATTTAAGAGTTAGGGTTACGCTAGGTGGTCCTTATTTAGAGTGATGGGTGATTTGTATCACAAAAAGAAGTCAGAGTAAAGTGGCAGGGGTGACGCCACTAGGCTTCTAAAAATGTGGCGTGTGGAGCATTGGGGGAAGGCATGGGATCGATTCCCCATGCTGGCAAATTGGTGCATTTATTTTTAGGTGCAGAAAGGGTAAGTGTTAGAGTCCAAGGGGATTCTGCCAGAGGAGTGTTTGATCAGTTCAAATGCTTGAATTAAGGAGTGATACGGGGAGAGATTTAAGGGATTGGGTGAGAGTTTAGAGTTGGCCGAATCTGGGGAATTGAAGAGGGGAAATTCGGCAAAAGGGTTTAGGTTGATATTTTCGGCACCTAGGGCTTTTGTGGTGCCGTTTTCTTCTGCTCAGTCACCACAGAGAGTTTTCTTTTTCTTTCTTTTTGCCTCCTTAGCCGAAACTTTCATCTCTTCTATTCTTCTTCTCCACTTTCTTTTTCAAAGCTGTTCACTAAACCTGTTATTCATCAACACCTTTGCCGAAGTCACAAAAAAAAAAGCCGAAATCCTGTGATCACTGCTTGTGTCGATTTCTTCAAGCCAGGTTCTTCTATGTTCTTTTGTGTTATTTAAACTACAATCATCTTTTCTTAATTCTAAATACCTAACGGTAATCCTATTTCAAGGGCATCGTCACACATCATTATTTTCTTCACCACCCAAAAGCCGAAAGTGTCAGTGGTTTAGGGGCTTATAGCCGAAACTTCAAGACTCTTGGATTCAAACTCTGTCGCTGGTTAGAAGTTAAATCTGCATCAGCTTACGTAGAAATCAAAAGGAAGTAAGGGGGTAAGTGCTCATCATCTCAGATTTGGTTTTATTTTACGATATTAGGAAAAGCCGAAATCCCTAAAAATAGGGAGGCTGTCGATTTGGGCATAAGGCTCTAAGGGTTTGTTATTAATGTTTTCTTTTGGTGATTAGAGTCTTCTTAAGCATTGGATCAAGGCGTAAATCATCGAGCAATCGAATTTGGAGCAAGCTATCGCTTTTTGGCGGGAAGGTAAGATTTTAAGGCTTTCTAGGGACATGGCTTGATTTTGGTTAAGCAATTTTTGGGGTTTAGTGATTGAGGTTTGTAAATAAAAACGTGCTAAACGATTGTAGGACAAGGATAAGGGATCTCGGTAGCAGTCGTCACAAAAACAGTGTGTACCAACACCCTTTCTCTGCTCAAGTCGGCAAAGCCGAAAAGCCAAATCCGGTATTTCATGGGCTTGTGAGTACGCGAATGCTCTCAAGTCATAGACTAATGGTTAGATTCGGCATCGCAAAGTGGTAAGTTGGTTGTGTACGAAAATACGTGAACATCGGTAAGCGGGCCTCGATGGGCCAAAACTGGGCCCAATGGGCTTACGGACCAATATAGGTAAGAGATGGGCAAATCAGCCTGTTAGTTAGTTGGTAGACTCGAATTGTTTTTAACTATTAAAAGTTACTGAAATAACCTGTGTAGATGAGTAAGTTTAAGAATGTACCCCTAAAGGGCAAGAAAATTACCAATATACCCCTAGGGTTTATATTGACTAATATGCATGATTGGTAAATACTGTATTCTGCATGATATGCTTTCATTAATGTCTGTTGCATGGGATTGGGATATTGATGGAGGAAGTGTTTAAAGTGGTTCATCCACGTCTCGGAGGCTTTGCCTCATCTTCTTATCGATAACCGAGCGGCAATGCCGCAATCAGGAGTGTAGGGTTGGGTGGGTTGAGATATTCCCACATGGAGTGTAGGGTGAGTGCGGGGAGTGTAGCGGTTGGTGGGTTGAGTAGTCTCCCCAAGCGGGATTGCATTCATTGTTATTTCATGCACGCGTATCGAATTGGGCCTATGGGCCGCATCGTTTCAAAAAGGGCTAAGGCCTTGATCATGTATTCGAAAAGGGCTTGGTCCACTGTGTGTCTTTGTTATTGCGAGTAGGGCTTAGGCCCAATGGGCTCGAGCCGATTTGGGCTTTGGATGGGTTTCTATATACACCGAGTTTCCCAAAACTCACCCTTTTCTTTCCATCCTTGCAGTGAGCCCTAATTGGTGGGCTTGGAGTCAGCGGATTCAGAGTGGCCATGAAGAACAAATTACGGTTTTTAAATTAGATCACACTTTCTTTACTTTTAATTATTTTCGTTTGTTTGAAGGTTGTAATAAGGCCGCTCATTAAATTATTTCATTTATGAATTATTAAATTGGTTAGAACTAAGGCGCGTTTTAAAAAGACTATATGTTTTCAAAATGTCTCGGTGACGTGTAAGACTTCCGCAGTATAAATGTTTTCAAAGAAAATAAATATCTAAACCTGACTTAAACATGATTTATTTTTCATAGACACATAACATGCTTTAAGTGTGGCAATGGATGTGTGCATGTCTAGGATTGGATCCGGGAAGAGCTTGGTACTTAAGCAGTCCAACAGACTCACCTCCTCTTTTCTGGCTTCCTACCTGGTGCACAGCTTCCATTCACTTAAATCTATAACATTAACGTTTTTAAACTCTAAGAGAGAGATTTTTAATGAAACAAATCGCAACTTTTCTCATGTGGCATGCTGAATTCGGCCATAACGTCTGGGCCGGGTTCAGGGTGTTACAATGCTCGTTGAGCCGTTTGAAATCAATAAGGATACTCGGATAGCTCGAAAAGCTCGTACAATGCCAACATCCCAAACATGGTCTTACATGTAACCAAATATCGATGCCATTGTCCTAGACAGGTTCTTACACGAAATCAAATACGAAGCCAACATCCCAGACGTGGTCTTACACGTAAAAACCCAAATCAATGCCAGCGTTCCAGACGTGGTCTTACACGATCTCACATAATGAAAATCCTATGTCATGACATTTGTATCCTAACTATTCCTATGGTTCATACAGGGCTTTTTTGACGTCAAAATTTTGTCTATACTTTCTCGGATATCTCATATTCAGGGCATAAAGCCATTCATCATTTTTCAATAGCATATAAGCATAAATAAACCATTTCAAATACATTTATTTGTATATAGACTTACCTCGTACAGATTTGAACGAAATGAGTCGACTACTAAACGACTTTCGATTTCCTCCGATCTAATTTCGTTTTCTTTTGTTCTTGATCTAAATAAATTCAAATTTGACTAATTCAATCACACATTCATTCAAATCAATCCATATATACATATTTAGGGCATTTTACAAATTAGCTGTCATATTTTCACATTTTGACATTTTAGTCCCTAATTCATAAAATCACAAAATACACCAAATTTCTATTCACACTTGCTTAGCTGAATATACATGCTATTCATATAAGCCCATATGTTTCATTTATTTCACATTTTAGTCCCTCAAAATTTCATTTTCACAATTTAACCCAAATTACTCAAATTCATAAAAAATTCAAAGACAAAATATACTAACCCAACACATATCTTTCATTTACTAACATCAAACTTCATAAAACTCATAGTTTCATCAATGGCTCAGCACAAAATGATCAATAAGATCAGAAATTGAGGCATGGTCTTAGTAAGACACAAACAACGATCACAGAAACGTAGAAATTATCGAAAACGGATTAAAAACCATACCTAAATCAAATGAAACAATAGCCGAAACCCTAAGCTTGAAATTCTTTCTTTTTCTTTTCATGATTTTGGCAATATGGATGAATTAATCATCTAATTTCATGTTTTATTTAATTATAACACCAATTAATAAACCTTTTACCATTTTACCCTTAGTAATTAAACATTAATAAACCATTACATTAAGGCCATTAATGTCCACTCATGGGTTCAATGGTCAAATAACAACATAAGGACCTTTCAATTATAAAAACATACCAGATAGGCACTTTAGCAAATAGAACACATCTTTTACATTTTATGCAAATATGAACTTTTATCAATTTAAGCACACAAACAATTAAATTTCCATACGGAACTTTCACGCATGTCAATTCACATATTATAAGCACATAAAATCATATTAAAACATTTTTCAGACTCAGATTTGTGGTCCCAAAACCACTATTCCGACTAGGGTCTAAACCGGGCTGTTACAATTCAAGCCAACTTAAATGACCATACATACCAACATTTACAAGCCAAATCTCATGGCTAATATGATAACTCAAAACATACCAAGATGGCACTAGCCTATACACACCATATACCATATATACAAAGCTTCAAAAGTACCAACAAAATGATCGATAGTGTAATGATGTTTCCCGATGATCCCCGAGTCCGAGCTAGCTTTAAATTCACTATAAAACACGGAAGAAACAAGCGAGGTAAGCTATAAAGCTTAGTAAGTTCATACTAAATATACTCAACAGTTCATAATATACAAATCATCAATTTGAACTAATTAATGTCTAAATCATGGTAACCAACAAACTTTCCTCATACTTACTCAAGTGTTTACGAACAAGTTCATAACTTCTTCTATTTGGATTTCATGCTTTATATGTACATACCTGTACAAATTCATATCAAACTCATACCTTTACGTGATACGGTTGAATACTCGATATCTCGCACATTAAGTGCCAAAACATAACCGAAGTTATTATAATCTCGCACACTAAATGCCTTTAACAACCGAAGCTATCTCAGTCTCGCACACTAAGTGCCACATATAACCGGAGTTATTTCGATACGCACACTAAGTGCTATATATAGCCGAAGCTATCTCGAAACATACACTAAGTGCCAAACACAGTAGATTTATCATCGTACACAACCGTAGTCTCATATATACAATTTATGCAATTAATAAAGCATTAAAACATAATTGTAACAATGTTTAACACGTACGAACTTACCTCGGATACTAAAACGATGAATTGGATTGTTTAGTCAACAACTTTAGTTTTTTCCCGATCTAGATCTGAATTCCTCTTTTCTTGATCTAAATGTATTCAAAATCAATCCATTTAATCACCAACTCAATCAATTTCATCCACAAACACATATTTAAGCCACTTTACACTTTGGCCCTAAACTTTCACATTTCTTACAATTTAGTCCCTATTTCAAAAATACACCAAATTCACAAAACCCATGCTTAGCCGAATTCTCTATAGGTCCCTAGCAGTCCATATTTTTCATTTGTTTCACAACTTAACTCCTCAATTTACTCTTTTCTCAATTTAATCCCTAATATGCATTTTTAGTCAAAATAAATTTACAAAACATGTATATTAAACACCAAGCTTTCATATTTCATCATCAAACATCCAAAAACACATGAATTCATCAATGGAAAATTTCAAAATCGTCAACACTTTCAAAAAAAATTAAGGCATGGGCTAGCTAGAACACGAAACAACGATCACAAAAACATAGAAATCATCAAAAATCAAGCTCAAAACATACCTCAATCAAGCTATGCAAATGCCGAAATTTCCAAAGCTTCAAACCCTATCTTCTTTTCTCATTTTTGGTTGTGAAAAGATGAGAATGAATTAATGAATTTGTTTTGTTTAATTTAAACATATGTTAATTACTAATTTACTAATTTGACCTTAGTTTAAAACATTAATAAACATCGAATTTATGCCCATTTATGTCCATTCCCACTTTCAATGGTCTAATTACAACATAAGGACCTCCTATTTAATAATCCATGGCAATTAAGCACTTTAAACATATAGAATGCAACTTTTACATTTTACGCGGTTTATTTCTTTTTCTCAAATTGAGCTATTTAACGATAAAATTAGCTCACAAAATTTTCACACATATATATTCACATGCTATAAACACCAAAACTAATATTAAAATAATTTTACGACCTTGGATTTATGGTTCCAAAACCACTATTTCAATTTAGCTAAAACCAGGCTGTTACATACACAACCTCAAATCCAGTTTTACCCAACCCTATATATATGTGATATATGTACACTTCTCCAGTAATACAAGTTTTTGCTATCATACGTTTAAGAGAATAAATAAAAAACGTTTTAAGAAAACAAAGTTAGAACTAACATTCCATTCGACCGTTCGTCGTTCATTCGAGTGTGGATACTTGTAGAAGGTGGTCGTCTTCCAACAAGGAAGCACCTTTGGAGATCCAATTTAAATCAAGCATTAGTATTTGAAAGTTGAACGAAACAATGTAATTTTCATTATTTCCTTTTCGATTTGTATGTATTGCATGAGATACTTGGTAGTTTATGGGATATTAATATTATTTTCCGCTGTGTTATGTTCGTATGAGATTCAAACTCTATCTCGTATCCCAACAGGATAACCGGCGGTGCTGGCAGTAATGGTGGGCCAATGATGTTGGTGGTAGCAATGGTGGTACGATGGCGGTGGAGTCTTTGCAGTGGTCTGACTATGGGGGTGCGGTTGTCTGATGGTGGTACGAAATACAAGTAGGGAGGAGGGTTCAGTCAATTTTAATTGAAAAAGAGGAGGAAAAGAGAGAAGAGAAAAAAATCAGTAGAGGAGAAGATGACCCACGATTGTAACACCCCTAGCCTGTATCCGTTACCGGATTTGGGCGACAGAGCATTACCGAAGCTAACATCATTAAATGAATATTTAATCAAAATATACAAAACATAAAATAAATCATGGAAAAAATATTCAAACTCAAGAACATTGTCCCTTATACAAGCCCTCGATGCCCTAAAAACACAATAGAAATGAGTCGAGACTAAATCGGAAACATATAGGATTTTTCAGAAAATGATGCAAAATTTCAAACTACAAGGGTCACACACTCGTGTCTCAAGTCGTGTGGGCATTCAAAGTAGGACACACGGTCGTGTCCCAACCCATGTCCGTGCCCGTGGAACACTCTGATTTGGGTCACGCGGCGAAGCCACACGCTTATGTGCCAGGCCGTGTACCCCTTGAAATGGCCTCACACCCCCTTGTGCCAGGCCGTGTGCTAGGCCGTGTAACTGACTGACTTGCAACCTTTCGTAAGCTACAGGGGACACATGGCTATGTCACATGGCCGTGTGTCACGCACGGCTGAGACACACTCTCGTGTCTTTGGCTGTGTGGACGAAAAATAGGTCATTTTCAAGCTATTTTTCTCACTTAAAACCTAGCCTCATATATAAACCAAATTTACCTATATTCATCCATTCAAAACACAACTAACATATGCATATTCAAGCTTGAACATCATAATAACTAACCATTCAACCAATATGCGAAAATGGCACCTCTGTAACACCTCTAACCCATATCTGTAGCCCGGACTAGGGTTAAAGAAGTTACCAGACATATCGAAACATTTAACATTCATTTCATAAACATCATAGCATCATAATTCAACATCAATATTAAGTCCCTTAAACAGGTCATCGAGACCTTAAACATGCGTTAGAAAGGGGTCGGGACTAAATCGAGTTCATACAAAATTTTCAAAACTTAAACATTTTTCAAAGTTGTATAGGTCACACGCCCGTGTGAGCAGGCTGTGTGCCTTACACGGCATTAAACACGCCCGTGTGTCTAGGCCGTGTCAAAACAGGGCATACATATTGACTTGCTCAAACGGCCACAATACACACCCGTGTGCCTTGGCCGTGGTCCAAACTGACTTCGGTCACACAGCTAGCCACACGCCCGTGTGCCTTGACCGTGCTCAAGCCTGACTTAAAATCGTAGGGTACCCCAGGGAAGACCCGGCTGCGCAACATGACCGTGTTTCGCACACGGCTGAGACACATGCCCGTGTCTCTACCTGTGTGGACAAAAATAGGCCAATAGAAAAACCAATTTTCCACCCAATTTGGGTCAAAACTACAAGCACCAAACCAAGCACATTTGCAGTATAATTTCAGCCAATTTCAATACCAAAACATATCATGCCATAACATTATCAATCAATTTCGTGTTCATATCACCTACATATTCATGTCATTCCCTAAATCAATAACATGCCAAAACATATGGTTTCATAATCTCTATTCATATGATCAAATATCTTGCCAAAACCTTACCAAATTTCATATAGGCAAATTCCAAAACTTACCAAATTGACCAACTCTCTTGGCCATCCATAAACACATCACATAAGCATAATTTGCATCACATAACATATACTAAAATCAAACCATAAGTTCAACCTCAAACTAGCCATATCACATGGCAAGATATATACATCACAAAACATAATCACAAACTTCTAGCCTATACATGCCATACTTCAATATATACATTTTCAAAAGGTACCAAAATATAGTTCGATAGTGTGGTGATGATCCTCGATGATCCCCGAGCTCCAAATAGCTTCGATATCTATAAAATAGTTGCAAAACACACAGAGTAAGCTTTCAAAAGCTTAGTAAGGCATATACAAATAAACTTATCATACAAAACATGTAAACATTATCAAATTACATATACTTTGTAACCAATAATCAAAACAAACCTCTTCTTTATATACATATCACATATTTTCAAATTATTTTCACATATAGCATATATTCACATGCTTAGATTATATGTCATCATTTGCATATATACTTACCTTTCATTCTTAAACATAATAGACAATTCAAACGTACCTAAATCGGATACATGTTTCATATAATCATTCATTTCTCGGAATGCCCGTTAAACCGTTTGAAATCATAAGGATACGTGGATAGCTCGGAAAGCACATACAATGCCAACATCCCAAATATGGTCTTACATATAATCAAACATTGATGCCACTGTCCCAGACAGGGTCTTACACGAAATCAAATACGATGTCAATGTCCCAGACGTGGTTTTACACGTAAATCATAAGTCGATGCCAACGTCCCAGACGTGGTCTTACATGATAACACATATCGGATCCTATGTCATGACATATGTATCCTAACTATTCCGAAGGTTCATACGGGGCTTTTAGATGTCAGAACTTTGTCGATACTTTCTCGGATAACACATATTGAGCTTAAATATTCTTTCATCACAATTCAATATCATATGAACAATAATAATTCAATTCAAACACGTTTATTTGTATATCGACTTACCTCGTACAGATTTGGATAGACAGAATCGGCTACTCGACGACTTTCAACTTTCGACTTTCCCCGATCTAAATTCGTTTTCTTTAATTCTTGATCTATATAAATCCAAATTTAACCATCTTATTCACCAAACCATTCAAATCAATCCACAAACACACATTTAGGGCATTTTACAAATTAGTCCTCACATATTCACAGTTTGACACTTTTGTCCCTATTTCACAAAATCACAAAATACAAATAATTTCCTTTTACACAAGCTTAGCTGGATTTTCATATAGCTCATACAAGCCCACACATTTCATTTATTTTACATTTTAGTCCTTCAATATACAAATTTCTCAATTTAGCCCATTTTACTCAAATTCATCAAAAATCCAAAGACAAAATATATTAACCTAACACCAAGCTTTCATATTTCACCATTTAACAACACAAAACTCATGAATTCATCCATGGCATATTTCAAAATCATCAACAAAATCAAAAATTGAGACATGGGCTTGATAGATTAATAAGCAACGATCACAAAAACGTAGAAATTATCAAAAACCAAAAAATATCCATACCTTAATCACCACTTAAAGTGTCGAAACCCTAGAACCAGCTTTTCTTCTTCTTTTTCTCTAATATTCGGTCATGGATGATAAAAAATGAGATGATTTTAGCTTTTCTTTTATTTAATACATCTTTTATGCTTAGTTTACTATTATGCCCTTAATGAAATAACATTAAAATTCCATTAACTCAGGCATTTTTTTCCATTCACTAATCTACTGGTCTACTAACCACATAAGGACCTCTTATTAAAAGAGACATAACAATTAGGCACTTTAACAAATAGGATGCAACTTTTACATTTTACACAATTAAGCTCTTTTTGCAAAATAAGCACACAAGTGATCAAATTTTCATACGAGACTTTTTCACATATCAATTCACATATTATAAGCACAGAAAATAATAATAAAATATTTTTGACTCGATTGGTGGTCCCGAAACCACTATTTTGACTAGGGTCTAAACCGAACTGTTACAACCTCAATCTCAACAATCAAGCTTGATCCAACACTTACTAAATTCATCCATAATTCAACCAACCAATCGTACAACTTAAATACGATATTTGTCATAATGTTCACGTACTATTCCTATGCACAAAAAATACCATTATGACCATTTCCATATCTCCTATATACCTTAAACAATTTACCAAATGCCAAACACATTCAAGGCTACCAAAACTAGCCATAAACATCTTAATATACCATCTCATTCCACACCAATCAACATTTCATATCATACCATTATAATCACCATTTGACTACCATCATTTTAGTACCTAGATGCCAAAATAACAACCACTTCAAGTACCATATATACATGATATCATATCAACTATTTCATCAGCCAAAATAGCATATTTACAAGCCTCACATAATGGTTAATTTCATCAACAAAAACACCTATACATGCCATTATAGCCATGACTCAAAATCATCAAAATCTACCAACATAGCCAATGGATAGTGTGATGGATCTTCGACAAGCTTCCAACCTGAACGAGTTTCTGACTATCTAAAAACATGAAAGAAACAACACAAAGTAAGATTCAATACTTAGTAAGTTCATAAATCATAAACAATGCTTACTATTTCAATATATAAGCTTAAAAGTAAGTTTGAATTAATCCAACATAGCTTGGCACAAGCCTAAGCAACAACAACCCTTCAAGTTAGTGATAACCACATAACTTAGCAAATTCATTGCATAACATATATGCATTCATGTTTTCATGAACATGGCTACGCATATTTTAATCATCAACAACTCATACCTTTCTCATGCTTTCATAGCATTTATTATCAAAATATTTGTCATTCATTCCCTTTGTAAACCCATTGAACCACTAGAATAAATATTGGAACGTGGGAATCTCACACTCTGTGTGCTAACATATGGTTGAAATTATTTCTTTCTCTTTTCTCATATGAATGTATGAATGCTCTTTCTCAAGCCATAAGTAGGCCTGCTCACACAAGCTATCGGTCAGAACGTAGCTACACAGTGCTTCTCACACAAGCTGTCAAGTAACCGCAACACATGCCAAAAACTCAGCCACCTATAGGACGTTCAGGACTATCACCCGAAACACGATAACCTAAATGACATGTCATTTGTATCCTATATATTCATAAGGTTCAAACAGGATCCGAAAGTCATTGAAACTTCATTGGATATTTTCATAGAGCTGTAATATCATAATACATCATAATATCATTTAATTCAAGCATATTAAAATGTTACCTCGATCACAAGCGAAGAAATAAAATCAACTAATTCCATACTTTTTCATTTCCCCTATCTAAATCCGTACGATGCTTTTCTTGATCTAAATAATCAAATTTAATTCATTCAAACTTCACTCTATTCAATTCAATCCATACATCATATTCTGGAAAAATTATGCTTTTGCCCCTATAATTTTATATTCATTAAAATTTAGTCCTCAATTTTATAAAATGATATTCATGCAATTTGGTGTCAACCCACTATAGCCAAATTTTACTTAGGTCCTTAGCAAGCCCTACATTTTATTTTTTTCACAATTTCACCATGAATATTTTTTTATTTTTCAATTTAACCTTAATTGACAACTTCATCAAAAATTACTTAACAAAAGTTGTGTAACTAACATTAACCATTCATTTTCTTCCATCAAACATCACAAACAATGCATATACATTCATGGTAACACCCTAGACTTTTGAAAGTTTTGCAAACTAGTCCTCGGGCTAGCTAGATTAAGCTATAACGACTCCAAAAACATAAAAATGGGACAAAAATGGGACAAAAATGCACTTACATACATAGATGGAGTAGTCGAACCTTGAAAGGTCTTTAATGGCTTCCGTAGGTGCTAAATTCGATTTATGAAGAAGAAGAAAGATGATATCTTTCTTTTACCTTATTTATATTTTAAATTATTTTATTAAATTACCAAATTAATCTTAAGTAATAACCTTTAAAACCATTAAAAAGATGTCCATCTTTGTCCACTATTATTATTAATGGTCTAATTACCATTTAAGGCCACTCTTATTTCAATTTCGTAGCAATTTGACACTTTTTACTTATAGAACTCAAATTTCCACCTTACGCAATTTAGTAATTTTTATCAAATTAAGCATGCTAACGATAAAATTTCTTAACAAAATTTTTATACTACACTACTAACATATTATAGACATTAAAATATTAATAAAATAATTATTTTTACATTAGATTTGTCGTCCTGAAACCATTATTTTGATTTCACTAAAAATAGACTGTTACAGCGGTGGTTGCAATGGTGGACACGGTGGTGCACGGTGGAAGAGGTGAAGGAAAATCGAAAGGAAAAGAGAGGGAATGTTGGTTGTGGACGATGGTGAGGTGGTGGTGCAACTAAACTCACAGTGGTGGAAATAAAAACATGGTGGTTGTGGTGGCCAAAAAGAAAAAAGAAAAAAAGAGCGGAAAAGAGGAAGAAAAAGAAGAAAATGATAGAAAATGGGGTGTATGGCCAGCCAAGGGGTGTTTTGGTAGTATCACAAGCACTTTTGGTAAGGATGAGGTATGGGAAAGATAAGAGAACATAGGAGCAATAAAGGGGATATGTGTATCTTAAAAAGGCAAGTTTGACTTGCAATAGAGAAAATGAGTCCTCCCTATATGGCAACATAGGTGAACGGCAAGGCTAGCTAGCACATGCTAAAAATGTGCAAAAATTAAATAAAAAATCTACACATAGGGGTTCGAACTAGAGACCTCAAAGATAGCTAAGAAGCTTCTACCACTTAGCCACAACATTTTCTAGTTTTCAAATTACACAATTATTTTTATAACATTAGAGCTAACAAATTCACCCCTTTAAGTAAATTAAATTAATTAAGAAAGTGGGGTGCGACAACTCTACCTTCCTTAAAAGAAATTTTATGCTCAAAATTACCTGATGGAAATATGTAAGGATACTGTTGCCGTATCGCATCTTCAGGTTCCCAAGTTGCCTCACTCGAACCATGATTTCACCATAATACTCTCACAGGTGGAAACTACTTTCTTCTTAAAACTTTAACATCAAAGTCAATGATCTGTACTAGTTTTTCCTCAAATGTCAAATCAGAACGGACCACAATATCCCCTACTAGAATCACATAAGAAGGTTCAGATCAATAATGTCACAACATAGATACATGAAATACATTGTGAATACAATCCAGCTCTAGAGGTAACTATAATTGATAAGCCACTAGTCCAACCCTTTTAATGATGCGGTAAGGTCCAATGAATTTTGGACTCAACTTCCTCTTACGACCAAATCTTAATACCTTCTTCCAAGGTGAAACCTTAAGGAGGACTTCACACCTGCATTATACTCAATATCCCTTCTCTTCAAGTTAGAGTAGGATTTCTATCGATCTGATGCAGCTTTCAATCTCTCCTGAATAATCTTCACATTGTTCTTAGTCTCTTGAACTAAATCCAATCCTAACATTTTCTTTTCTCCCAAATCTGTCTAACACAAAGGTGTCCTACACTTGCGATGATAAAGTGTCTCATACGGAGCCATCTGAATGCTCGACTAAAAACTATTGTTATAAGAAAATTCTGCAAGTGGTAAATGCTCCTCCTAATTATCTCAGAGTTCGATTACACAACCTCGCAACATATCCTCAAGAATCTGAATAACCCTCTCAGACTGTCTATCAAACTGTGGATGATAAGTAGTACTAAATTTCAATCTTGTACCAAGTGCTTGATGTAAACTCTTCCAAAAGCGTGATGTAAAGCGAGGATCTCTATCGAAAATCATAGACATTGGTATCCCATGAAGTCTCACAATCTTAGCGATGTACAACCTCACCAACTTCTACAACGAATAATCGATGTGCACAAGTAGGAAATGGGTAGATATCATCAATTAATCCACAATCACCTAAATAGAATCTTTCTTAGACGTCGTCAACAATAGCCCACTAATAAAATCTGTAACACCCCTTACCCGTGTTCGACGTTGGAATAAGGTACAAGCAAACATACATTTTCGAGCCATAAAGTTTTGTCCAAATTAAAACTTTTTGAAATCGAGCATAAAGTCCATAACACGAGCCTACGAGGCCTAAAACATGCTTTGGAAGTGTTTCGAGACTAAACTTAGAACCTTAGAAAATTTTAAGACACTTAGAAAATTTTTGCTAAAACAGGGGTCACCATGCCCGTGTGGCTTGGGAAACACCCATGCGGGCAGGTCGTGTGGTCACACACGCCCGTGTCCCTAACCCGTGTAACTCTCTGTTTGTCACCCAAGAGCAAATTGAAGCCACACGGCCATGGCACACGCCCATGTGGCCGTGTCCTTCACACGGCTGAGACACAAGGTCATGTCTCATGCCCTTGTGCTCAATACTGAGCATTCTATTTTGCTACAATTTAGGTGCAGGGGACACACGGCTGGATTACATCACCATGGGGCTGACCGTGTGTCACACACGGCCTAGAAACACGTCCTTGGGTCTACCCATGTGGACAATAAAAAGGCTATTTACAAAGCCATTTGCCACCCTTATTCACACATACACTTACACCAATTCAATGTCACAAAAATATTATATTTAGGCAACCAAAAACATACACAAAAATGTCCAACAAATGCCAAGGTAATATCAACATGTATCATACTCATAACGTTTATTATGCCCGAACTCAATCATGCCAATTTCACATTTATTAAGCTTCATTTATTTCCTTTCAAGATACCTCATTGTACACAAATCTATCATCTCATCCATGAATCACATTTCTAAAAATTTCACAATCATACTATAAATCACATTCCATTATTCAACAAGCATACCATGATAATATTGTAACAGCCAAGTTTAGACCCTAGTCGGAATAGTAGTTTCAGGACCAAAAATCCAAGTCAAAAAAGTATTTTAATATTATTTTTTGTTCTTATTATATGTGAATTAGTATGTGTGAAAATTTCGTATGACAATTTAATCATTTGTGTGCTCAATTTGATAAAAAGACTTAATCGCATAAAATGTAAAAGTGGCCTACTATTTAAATAATGGCTTAATTGATGTGTCTTTATTATTAAGGGGTCCTTATGTTGATATTTAACCATTGTAAATGTTAGTGGACATTTATATCCATGGTTTATATGTTATATGTTAATGATTTAGTAAGGTTAATACGGTAAATGATGTTTTAATTAGAAATTAAATAAAACAAAAGCAAAATTTTCTACAAAATTCATCATCTATTGTCGAAAATCAAAAAGAAAAAGAAAGAACAAAAGCTTTTAGGGTTCAGCTAGGAAATTTGAGGATTAAGGTTTGTGTTTTGATCAATTTTTGAAAATTTTTACATTTTGGTGATTGTTACTTAATAATCTATCAAGCCCATGTCTCAATTTCTGAAGTTGTTGATGATTTTGAGTGGAGCCATTGATGAAATTATGAGTTTTATGAATTTTGATGATAGTATATGAAAGATATGTGTTAGATTACTAAGCTTTGTCTTTGAGTTTTTGATGAATTTGAGTAATTTGGGCTAAATTGTAAAAATGAGATTTTGAAGGACTAAAATATAAAATAAATGAAACATATGGACTTATATGAATATCATGAGAATTCGATTTAACATGGGTACATGAAAATTTTGTGAATTTTGTGATGTTATGATTAGGGACTAAAGTGTTAAAATGTGAAAATTTGAGGGTTAATTTGTAAAATGCCCTAAATATGTGTATATGGATTGAATTGAACAATTTTTTGAATAAAAGAGTTAATTTTCAATACATATAGATCATGAAAGGAAGAATTCGGATTTAGATCGAGGGAAAACGAAGGTTATCGAGTAAACGATCCGATTGTCAATTTCGAGTACGAGGTAAGTTCGTACATGATAAATGATGCTACAAATTAAGTTTATTTGCTTTGATAATACATAAATTGTACATATTTGATTATGGTTTGAACACAATGATATATCAACTGTGTTCGGCACTAAGTTTGCGATTCAAAATAGCTTCGGCTATAAATAGCACTAAGTGTGCGGATTGGAATAGCTTTGGCTATACGAGGAACTAAGTGTACGATACCGAGATAGTTTTAGTTATTTGAGATGGCACTAAGTGTGCGAGATCGTAATAGCTTTGGCTAATAATTAATGCATCAAGTGTGCAAGCTCTTAAAGTGCGGAAAGACTTTCGAATGAATTAATGTATTCGAACGAGAGGTGAGAATGAAAATGAATAAATATGGGATACGATACCTATGTGGTAGATGATACTATGTGTATGAAGCTTGATGAATTAGTATTAACATATTAATTGTGATGGAATAGAATTGATAGATGAATTGAGAACTACTAAGTGTTTATTACTTGATGTTTGATATTTTATAAACTGTTGGTTATATTTGGTACGGACTTACTAAGCTTTAAAGCTTACTATGTGAGATGTTCTCTGTTTTATAGTGTTATAAAGCTAGCTCGGATCCGGGGATCATCAGCGTTTCAATCACACTATTGGACATTTATTTTGGTACCATTTTGAGAGTTGTACATTTGGTATATAGCATGTATAGGCTAGAATTATGTCAATATGTTTTGAGCTGTGAATATTAACCATGTGATGTGGCTTGGTTTTGGTTGTGTATGTGAATGAGTTTTTGGTATGAACGATGTGATGCAATTATGCTAATATGATGTGATCATGAATGGCCAAGAGAATTGGTCAATTTAGTAAGTTCTTGGTATGTGCTTATTTTTGAAATTTGGTAAGAATTTGGCATGAGAATGAATGAGGTAAATTGAAGTTACAAGAAAAATGTTTTGGTTTGATTATGACTCTTGATATACTATGTTTTGATATGTATGTTATGTATGAAATTTGTTGATAATGAAATGGCATGAAAGATGTATGTTTTGGTTGTGAAATAGTTGAGGATTTGGTATAAAATGATATGGTTTTGATGCTTGTAGGTATGACCCAAAGTGGGTGACAAATTGGCTTTTCAAATGACCTATTTTTGTCCACACAGGCGTGTGTCTCAGCCGTGTGCTACACATGGTCATGTCCCACGGCCGTCTGTCCCCTAGGGTAGTCCTACAATTTAAAGTCAGCCTCGAGCACGGCCAAGGTACATGGGCGTGTGGCTAGCCGTGTGTCCCAAGTCAGTTTTGACCACGGCCTGGCACATGGGCGTGTCATGTGGCCATGTGGACAAGTCAGTATGAATGCCCGATTTTGCCACGGCCTAGACACACGGGCTTGTCTAAAGTCGTGTGAGGCACACGGCCTGTTCACACGGGCATGTGACCCATATAATTTTGAAAAATATTTAAGTCTTGAAAAATTTTGTATGAGCTCAGTTTAGTCCTGACCCATTTCTAAAGCATGTTTAAGGTCTCGTAGACCTATATAAGGGACAATTGTTTATGATTATTATATGTGATTATGCAATGCTTAAGTATATGTGAATATTCTAATATGTCTGGTAACACTTTTACAATATTTTGGCGATAGATGCAGGTTAAGGGTGTTACAAATATCACCGAAGACATAGGCACACATATGAATATACTTAAGCTTACAATCATGTTAGCCAAAATAAACCAATTTACATGGCCAAATATCAAAGCAAACCCTTGAAAATTACAAGCCAATACTTTTGGCCAAAACATAATGACACATATAACAAAATGACCAAGTCCCTATACATGCCATGAACTCAAAATACTTGAATTCATCAATACCCAAATGATAGCTTGATACTGTGATAGGATCTCCGGCGATCTCCAACCCGAGCTAGCTTGACGACACTATAAAACATTGGAAAGGAAGGGGGGTAAGCTATATAGCTTAGTAAGTCTGCATGAAAATAATAAGCAACTCTTATTAAGGATTTATCAAGTTCAACAACTTAAACACAAAATAATACCAAATGCTATAAATCTCAAAGTTGTAATTTTATTCAATCATAATGTTTACTCTATTAACTTATAAGCATAATTTAACATATCTTCGCATTAGCCTAACAACCGTAATCTCTCTCTTGTAACATATCATAGCACTTAACTAGTCATTTCAAACCTCATAGTAAACGTGCACATTAAATATGATTATTCACATTTCAAGCATATAATTTAACATTTTTCAATTGTTCCAAATTCATATCTTCTCATACTTCCATAATCATTTTAATAGGCAATTATACCAATCTTTCCCTTTTCTCATATATGAGGGATCACAACTTAAGTGAATAAAACACGCTATATCATAACTCAATTTGGCCTAAAAGCTAATCACATGGTCTTCAACCAAATTTATCATGAATTTCATACATCACAAGCATAGGCCAATAATCACAAGGCTTTCACAAAAACTTTCTCATAGAAATCATGAACTCACAATATCATGAAGTCAATGCTTATAAACTTATGTACATACCTGTACAATTTTGTAATACTTACATGCTCTTTCTTTTCTTTAACATACCCATTGAATTTCCCATTGAACCACTTGGAATACTAAGGGATACTCAGGAATCTCGTACTCACAGTATCGTACAAATGCCTTATCCCAGATATGGTCTTACATGTAATCTCGTATCGATGTCAATAGCCTAGCTATGGTCTTACACAAATCTCATATCAATGCCATATACTAGATATGGTCTTACACGAAGTCTCATACGATGCCATATCTCAGATATGGTCTTACACGTAATCTTAGTAACCTTAATGTCATGACATTTGTATCCTATCTATTCCTAAAGTTCAATACGGACTTTCGCTGTATCGAACCTCTATCGGTCATTTTTGTAGTGTCGTACTCAATAACATTCACATTTTATTTCAATAATATAGCGTTTACCACAATTATATCAATTAGACATTGATACATATATAATTTAATGCTTATTAAAAAAATGGCAGAAATGACCTAACCGTCAAATACTTGTTTTTCCCCCGTTCTAATTCCAAACCTCATTTTCTTGATCTATAATATCACATTTAACTTATTTAATCATTATACTATTCAAATCAGCCCAAAATCACATTATGGTAAATTTACATTTTTGCCCTTTAAGTTTGACATTTTTACATTTTAGTCCTTAGTCTCGTAAAATGATTTTCATCAAATTTCTTCATTACCCAAGCCTAGATGAATCTTTATTGTACTCATATAAGCCCACATTTTCATTAAATCACACTTTTACTACTTATTTTATAACTTTTACAAATATATCCTTTTAGGGATTTTCATCGAAAATCACTTAGCAAAAGTCGTTTATCATACATCAAACATACATTTTCTACCATTAAACATCAAAATAAACAAATATCCATCATGGGTAAAATTTTAGACTTTGGTTATGTCTTAAATTAGTGGTAGAAATAGATAGATCATGTTACGAGGGTTTCAAAAACATAGAAATCATTAAAAATGGGGCTAGAACGGACTTGCAATCGAGCTTGGAAGCTTGAAAAACCCTAGCCATGGTTTCTTCTTGTAAAGTTCGGCCATGGGAGGAAGATGGACAAAAATTGGCTTTTAATTTGGCTTTTTAATTCGTTTAATTACCAATGTATTAAAATGCCCTTAATGAAAAACTTTAGAAACATACCAAACCATGTCCATTTTTGTCGACCAACTTAACTAATGGTCTAATTACCATTTAAGGACCTCCAATTTAAAATTTCATAGCAATTAGACACCTCTAGCATGTAGAAATCAACTTTCGTACCTTTTACAATTTAGTCCTTTTGATTAAATTGAGTGCCCAAACGTTAAAATTTTCGAACGAAATTTTCACGAAATCATTTCATAAAATTAGTAGACCACAAAAATGTAATAAAATTAAATTTTTCTACATCAGATTTGTGGTCTCAAAACCACTATTACGACTAGACCCAAAATCGAATTGTTACAACTCTCTCCCCTTTAAGGATTTTTGTCCCTGAAAATCTTACCAGAAAAGAGATTAGAGTAACGTTCTCGTAGTTTCCTATACCTCATCAAAGAGTCCTCTTCAAGGGCAATACTTCCAAAAGCACTCTGTCATCGATCTTTTTCCTCGGGATCACAAACTAATTCCACCTCGTATATCTCTTTCCAATCACCTTTGAATTATAAAACACAGTGTCGGAGCATATCGTCAAATTTTTGAATTACTTTCTTAGGCTTACCATCAATCTAAAGATGAATTTCATTGCCCAGATGCAACTGCGTACTCAGAGTGATATCTATAGGATCTCTATCTCATTATTACTATAGTATTATCACTGATTACAAAAGCTCTGAATATTCTTGACATTTGACTTTTACCTGTTGACAAATCGACATCTGAACACAAACTCAAAAATATCAGATTACATACCCGATCACCAGAATGTCTTCTTCAAATGACTGCATATTTATTACTCCCTAAACGAACAAATGAGCTACTACTGAGTCTCGTACAACATTTTCTGCATAAGCTCTGGATAATTGATTGCGCGAATTCTATCTCGGAGTAATAATAACAGAAATCAAAATCAAAAGTTGTCTCACACTGTACTCGTTTAGTTTGCCACTTACAATCACATTCCTGAGATTCTCAATCTTGCAAAGAAAACATAGCTTTAACTTTTTAATTTTAGCTAGATTCAGACTTCCATCAAATAAGATTAATCATGTAACCAAAACTCATCAAATGAACAAAGGTTTTCCATTCAAGCATCTACAACTATATTTACTTCCCCAAAGGTTAATCGTTAACTATTCAAAATCTGTTAATAGTTTAAGCGATCAATGTTGTCTTAATTTTAGATTTTTCTGTAACATTAGGTACTTTATACTCTTGGAATCAAGAAGCACATGACATTTTTCGTCGAACAAACGATGTCATCAATTCCTCAACACAGACATACTAGCGGCCGACTCTAATTCACTCGTCGAACAATTCTTTTAATAAGACTTTAACCATCTAAAAGCATAAACTGTCACTTTACATTCTTGTATTAAAACAGATTCCAATCCGTTTGATGGTGCATTACTGAAAAATCACAAATTCTTTACTCAATTCAAACAGAACCCAGAACCAGTGCTTCAGTTAATAACACCTTCCACTATTTTCAACTTTGCTAACATACGACAGACTATTCAAACTTTCACAAATGAGATAACTCATCAATCGGGATAGCTTTAACTCATAACAACATCATTCGATTAGAAGAAATCTAATAGGTATATCTCTGTATCATACTTTCTAGAATATGACCTCTTCCTTCAAACTGTCTGTCTATTCACCCATAAATTAGAAGATTTTATTTTCTTATCCGAGGATAAACTTAACTGTATATAACTCAAATTACCTTTCAACTGACTAGCTCGCTCAGAAAAAAACAACTGAGTCGTTCTCAACTACCAAATAATAGCTTATCAAAATACTCATTTCTTCATGCTATTAAACAACTCAAACATACAATCTTTTATAATTCCCTTAACATGCTAATCAAGGATCTTTACAATTGCATTAGCTTAAGGAAACAAAATATCCTGATTGAACTCATTGACCTTAATCAAACTTACCTGAGAAAAGAAAACCATCATACAATTTGAGCTTGAACTTCCACAATCAATACCTTTGCCAATGTCAATTCCTTTCACAAAAATTAGAGAAATCCTGATACCAGAATCACCACGTTCCTATGATCGAACCAGAAACACACCCATAATAGACATAGTCATTACAAGCCAAAGAACACATTTTAAAGATGAGCCATGATTGGTAATTTACAAAATAAGAATGATAAGAAAACCGAGATAAAGAAATCCAAGAAACGGTACCATACTGGAAGTCTGAGAACGTAACTCATAATAAAAAAATAAGGATCCTGATGATTCCTCAGAGAAAACCAGAAGAAAAACAATGCTTACGCACTCTAGAATCAATTGTAACAGAGATAATATATTTTCCAAATATATATATAAAACAAAACAACATCCAATAGAAACAGGAGAAAAGCCTCACATACATTTTCACCATCAATTTTTTTTTCCAAACATAATAGAATAGAACCCTAAAGAGAGAGATAAGATATGCTGATCATCAACCAACCAGACCAACAGTGCTTTTATCTAACATTATAATCAACTAGCATTCTCATACGATAACAATTTCATCAGAAAACAAACAACCACATATATCTCTGAGGATAAATGGATATATAAAATACCCAAGAGAGATCATCATAATCTATTAAATTTCAACTGTCAAACATCTTTACGATTCAAATATCATTTCTCTGACTAATTCTGTCATCACTAATCTCGTATTATTCTATTCACTAATAAAAATAAATTCGAAAGAAATTCCAGCAAACACATACCTTAGACATCATACCTGAATGATTCGATTAGCCGAGATTAACTTTTCTTTAACCGCTACATTACAAAATCCAAATGATCTTTAAAATAACCTAGCATCTTTTCCAAAATTGTATTCACTTGCCAAACTATTCTCAACTCTGACCACATTATTAGTTATTTCACTACTGAACTCTTTAGTCTCTCACTTGTGATCTCATTCAACATAAATCTCATGAAATTTCATCATAAAATACCACATTGGTAAGGGGTGAGGTCGTAAATCCTCTAACTCGACTCTCATATATATACACACAAGTGACTTAACATTCATTATCATCATAATATCATCATAGTTATATAGTTCACTTCAGGAAAATTAACATGCATATTTATGCTACACGAACTTTCCGATTATCTTATTCAAACAAATGCATATATATATACATTCTATAACTTTTGAGTAAATTTACTTATCGCATTCACTTAATCAAACAAGTTAGGCACATAACATCATATGAATGACAAACAAACATGGAAGAGCTTCTCACAATATAAACTGTTATTTCGTTTCATAAAATCACCATAATCCATCCAAACACAACGTTCAACCGAAACAATGACATTTTACCCATATTTCTCAACTTATGGTTATTTCATTTTGTACATCATCACATACATACAATGAACTATTATTCATACCTTTTCAAGTTTCAACTTATCACAAATACATTTCAAATATCTTAGTGTCACTTTAGCATTTTTGAAAGTTGCTCAGTTGGAAAGCATCTCTGTCTCAACAAAACAATTTCATCAGAGTCTAGAGATATCACACTATCATAGGTTATACATGGCATGTATCGCTAGACTCTCACACATGCTAGGTTAGTCTGAGAATCGACTAAACCCTAGCTCTGATACCATAAAATGGAACACCCCTTACCCGTGTTCGACGTCAGAATAGGGTACGAGGCATTACCGAACTGAAAAATAAGCAAACATACACTTTCGAGTTATAAAATTTTGTGCAAATTAAAACTTTTTAGAATTGAGCATAAAATCCCTAACACAACCTACGAGGCCCAAAACATGCTTTGGAAGTGTTTCAAGACTAAACCAAGAACATTAGACAATTTTACGACACTCAGAAAATCTTTGCTAAAACAGGGGTCACACACCCATATGGCTTGAGACACGCCCGTGTGGTCACAGACGCCCGTCTCCCTAACCTGTGTAACTTTCTGTTTGTCACCTAAGAGCAAATTGAAGTCACACGGCCACGGCACATGCCCGTGTCTCAAGGCTGTGTCCTTCACGTAGCTGAGACACACAGTCGTGTCTCATGCCCGTGTGCTCAATACTGAGCAATATGTTTTGCAACAACTTAGGTGCAGGGGTCACACGGCCGGATCACACGCCAATGGGGCTGACTGTGTGTCATAAACAACCTAGACGCACGCCCGTGTGTCTACCCGTGTGGACAATAACAAGTCTATTTACCAAGTCATTTGCCACCCTTATTCACACATACAGTTACACCAATTCAATGTCACAAAACATATTATATTTAGGCAACTAAGAACATACACAACAATATCCAACAAATTGCCAAGGTAATATCAACATGTATCATACTCATAACGTTTATTATGCCCTAACTCAATCATGCCAATTTCACATTTATTAAGGTTCATTTATTTCCTTTCAAGATACCTAATTGTACACAAATCTATCATCTCATCCATAAATCACATCTAAGCATTTCACCATCATACTATAAATCACATTCCATCATTCAACAAGCATACCATGACCATATCACCCAAGACATAGGCACACATATGAATATACTTAGGCTTACAACCATGTTAGCCAAAATAAACCAATTTACATGGCCAAATATCAAAGCAAACCCGACAACTACAAGCCAATACTTTTGGCCAAAACACAATGACACATACAACAAAATGACCAAGTCCCTATACATGTCATAAAATCAAAATACTTGAATTCATCAATACCCAAATGATAGCTTGATAGTGTGATAGGATTTCCGATGATCTCCAACCCGAGCTAGCTTGACGGCACTATCAAACATGGGAAAGGAAGGGGGTAAGCTATATAGCTTAGTAAGTCCGCATAAAAATAATAAGCAACTCTTATTCAGCATTTATCAAGTTCAACAACTTAAACACAAAATAATACCAAATGCTATAAATCTTAAAGTTATAATTTTATTCAACCACAATGTTTACTCTATTAACATATAAGCATAATTTAACATATCTTTGCATTAGCCTAACAACCGTAATCTCTCTTTCGTAACATATCACAACACGTAACAAGTCATTTCAAACCTTATAGTAAACATGCACATTAAATATGAGTATTCACATTTCAAGTATATAATTTAACATTTTTTAATTGTTTCAAATCCATATCTTCTCATACTTCCATAATCATTTTAATAGGCAATTATACCAATCTTTCCCTTTTCTCATATCTGATGGATCGCAACTTAAGTGAATAAAACACGCTATATCATAACTCAATTCAGCCCGAAAGCCAATCACATGGTCTTCAACCGAATTTATCATGAATTTCATACATCACAAGCATAGGCCAACAATCACAAGGCTTTCATGAAAACTTTCTCAAGGAAATCATTAACTCACAATATCATGAAGTCAATGTTTATAAACTTATGTACATACTTGTACAATTTCGTAATACTTATATGCTCTTCTCTTCTTTGACATACCCATTGAATTTCCTGTTGAACCTCTTAGAATATTAAAAGATACTCAGAAATCTCGTACTCACAGTACCGTACCAATGCCATATCCCAGATATGGTCTTACATGTAATCTCGTATCGATGCTAATAGCCCAGTTATGGTCTTACACGAAATCTCATATCGATGCCATATCCCAGATATTATCTTACACGAAGTCTATATCGATGTCATACCCCAGATATGGTCTTACATATAATCTCAGTAACCCTAATGTCATGACATTTGTATCCTACTATTCCTAAGGTTCAACGGGGACTTTCGCTGTATCAAACCTCTAGCGGTCAATTTCGTAATGTCGTACTCAATAACATTCATATTTTATTTCAATAATATAACATTTACCACAATTGTATCAATTAGGCATTTATACATATATAATTTAATGCTTATTAAACATACGAACTTACCTTGGCATAAAAATGGCGGAAAGGACCTAACTATCAAATAATTATTTCCTCCCGTCCTAATTCCAAACTTCATTTTTCTTGATCTGTAATATCACATTTAAATTATTTAATCATTACACTATTCAAATCAGCCTAAAATCATATTATGGTAAATTTTACATTTTTGCCTCTAAATTTTGAGTTTTTTACATTCTAGTCCCTAGGCTCGTAAAATGATTTTTATCAAATTTCTTCATTATCCAAGCCTAGCCGAATCTTTATTGTACTCATACCAGCCCACATTTTTCATTAAATCACACTTTTACTACTTATTTTATAACTTTTACAAATAGGTCCTTTTAGGGATTTTCATCTAAAATCACTTAGCAAAAGTCGTTTGTCATACATCAAACATACATTTTGTACCATTAAACATCAAAATACACAAATATCCATCATAGGTAAAATTTTTAGACTTTGATTATGTCTTAAATTAGTGGTAGAAATAGATAGATCATGTTACGAGGATTTCAAAAACATAGAAATCATTAAAAACGGGGCTAGAACAGACTTACAGTCGACCTTAGAAGCTTGAAAAACCCAAGCCATGGTTTTTTCTTGTAAAATTTGGCCATGGGAGGAAGATGGGCAAAAATTGGTTTTTAATTTGGCTTTTTAATTCATTTAATTATCGAATTACTAAAATGCCCTTAATGAAAAACTTTTGAAACATACCTAACCATGTCCATTTTTGTCCAACAACTTAACCAATGGTCTAATTACCATTTAAGGACCTCCAATTTAAAATTTCATAGCAATTAGACACCTCTAGCATGTAGAACTCAACTTTTTCATCTTTTACAATTTAGTCCTTTTGACTAAATTGAGTGCCCAAACGTCAAAAATGTTCGAACGAAATTTTCACACAATCATTTCATAAAATTGTAGACTATAAAAATATAATAAAAATAAATTTTTTTACGTCAGATTTGTGGTCCCAAAACCACTTTTCTAACTAGACCTAAAATCGAACTGTTACAAAATCTATAATGATATGCTTTCACTTCCACTGAGGTACTTGAATAGGCTGGAGCAAGAACAAAGGAAATTGGTGTTCATCCTTGACTTGTTGGCACGTCAAACATCTAGCCACAAAGTCTGTCACATCATGTTTCAATCTCGACCACCAATACTGCTCACAAAGAGCTCTATACATTTTACTACCTCCATAATGCATAACATAGGAGCTACTATTCGCTTCCCGAAGTATAGATTGCCTTAACTCCAAATCAGAAGGCACACAGAATCTTCAACGACAATACAAGATTCCTTCAGAATTATAAGCAAAATCTAAAGTCTTACCGTCCTTAACAAGCTTTACATGGGGCTCTAGTGACGAATTTGAAATCTACTTTAGCTTAATCTCCTTAACCAAAGTTGGTCACACTTGTAACTCTGCAAGAAAACCAACATTATCAGATAAACTCAACTTAGCGAACATTGCCCTCAACTCTGACATGACTTCCTACTCAATGCATCTACCACAACATTAGCCCTACCCTGATGGTACTTGATGGTACAGTCATAATCTTTTAGAAGTTTGATCCAACACCTCTGTCTTAAGTTCAACTCCTTTTGGGTGAAGAGATACTTAAGACTCTTATGATCTGCATAGATGACACACTCTCCCCATAAAGATAGTGTCTCCAAATCTTAAGAGCGAAAACCACAGCAGCCAATTCCAAATCATGCGTCGGATAGTCACACTCATGTGGCTTGAGTTGCCTTGAAACGTAAGCTACAAACTTCCTGTCTTGCATCAACACGTATCCAAGACCAGAATGGGATGCATCACTATAAACCACATAATCTTTCCCATACTCAGGTTGAATCAACACTGGTGCTTGAGTCAAAACTGCCTTAAGTTTCTCAAAGTTAGCTTGCTACTCATCGGTCCACTTAAATGGTGCAGTCTTTCTTGAAAACTTAGTCATTGGAGCCACAATCAATGAAAATCCTTCCACAAACCTCATATAATAGCTAGCAAGTCTAAGAGAACTCTGAATCTCACTAACATTCTTAGGATGCTTCCAATCCAAGATAGCTTCAATTTTCTTTGGATCTACGTGAATACCCTCAATAGATACTACGTGTCCCAAAAACATCACCTCTCAGAGCCAAAACTAGCATTGACTGAGCTTCATATACAACTTTTTCTCATGTAAGGTTTGAAGGACCAACCTTAAGTGCTCATATGCTCCAACTTAGACTTGGAGTAGATCAAGATATCCTATATGAAGACTACAACAAATCGATCAAGATAGGGTTGAAACACCCTATCCATTAAGTCCATGAATACGGTAGGAGCATTCGTAAGACCGAAGCATATCAATAAGAACTAATAATGCCCATACCGAGTCTTGAAAGCAATCTTTGGCACATCAACCTCTTTCACTTGCAACTGATAGTATCCTAACCTTAGATCAATCTTAGAGAAAACTGTAGCACCTTGGAATTGGTTAAATAAGTCATCGATCTTCAAAAATGGGTACTTATTTTTTATAGTAAACTTGTTCAACTGACGATAATTAATACACAGCCTCATAGATCCATCCTTCTTTTTCACAAAAAGGACCAGAGCTCTCCACAGTAGCACACTTGGCCTTATGAAGCCACGATCCAACAATTCTTGTAACTTAGCCTTAAGCTCCTTAGGTACCATGCGATAGGGTGAAATGGACACCAGTGTTGTCTCAGGTAGCAACTCAATTCCAAACTTGACCTCAAGTTTAGGAGGTAGACCAGGCAACTCCTGAGGAAAACGTCAACAAATTCCTTCACTACACGAAAGTTTTGCAATGCAGCGCTATCCACATTCATGTCCAAGATGTATGCGAGATAGGCATCACACCCCTTATGGACCAACTTCTCTGCTGCCAAAGTGGAAATCACATTTTTAAGATAATTCTAGCACTTTTCAACCACAATAATCTCATTCCCAAAAGTAGTCCTTAAAGTAATTTATTTAGTGTCACAGTCTAAAATGACTCGATGCTCGCTCAACCAATCCATTCCGAATATGAGATCAAATTCTCCAAATAGTAGTTTTATAAGGCCAGCACGAAACACCTCACCTTACTCTTGCAATGGGCATCACTTGTAGATTTTTTTCACTTGTATAGATTTTCCTAAAGGACTATATACTGTCACATCACTAACTGTTTACTCTACTTGAATGCCCAGTTTCTCAACCATCATATAGGATACATACGAATGGGTAGAACCATTATCTATCAATGTAAAATAAGGAATGTCATTAATAGTAACGGTACCTACAATCACATCGGTAGCATTATAATCCTCTCGACATCTGGCCGAATACACAAGTGTTGGCTGCCTTGCATCAACTCGATTAGCACCCTGACCCGGTGCTCGCTATCTTTAACTTGCATTACCTCCTCAATTTTGTCCTTAATCTCATTTTGGCCATTGACCAGCTCTTTGATTCAGTGCATGATTCTGGCCTTGTGCTTGCACCTATTCATTAGCTGAGGACATTCTCAAATCTTATGGTCCAGTGACCCATATTTTAGGCATGCACCCATGCCTCTCCAACACTCACCCAGATGCCTCTTACCATAGGTGGCACAATTTTGGATCCTATCCCTATGGCTCACTCAACCGAACGTTGAGCCTATCCACTAGGACCAGAATCTCTCTTAGCTGGAGCCCTCACTTGCTCCTTCCATTTGCGCTCAATGCGCCTAAACTTTTCATAAATCTTGGTCTTCTCTACCAAAGCTTCAAAGACTCTTTCTTATAGTGGAGAAACTTGCATCATCAAATCAAATCTAAGCCTAAATTCAATTCGGGCACATTTATCTTACTCATTAGCTACCATTCCTAGAGCACAGTGGCTGAGCCTAAGGAACTCCACCATGTAATCGGCCACAGACATATTACCTTGACTCAGCTCAGTGAACTTAAGCCTCTTGGGCTCAGCATATCTCACTCCCACATTAAGCAATTAACTTGGGTGCCTCTTACAATAGCTTTCCACCAGTGTTAGACCTTATCATGCAGTAATGACACAGTCCCCTTAAGATTTTGTTCAGGGGTGCATTCCATATCATCGAGAATCCTCTCTGTAACCTCCAACTAATACTCAGCTACAGTGGGGATCATTCCAGCAATGCCTCTAAATAGTTTGACCCTACTCGATAGGAGCCTCTCAGCAATAGTGCCATAACTATTAGTAATAGATTGGGTACCCGGCACTCATTCCAAAACTTGTAACATGGCCTGCGATAGAGCCTCATTCATATGCTCTTTTTAACTCTCATCAATAGTAGGTGCTCGCTCTACATTCTCCACAATAGGATCAAAGGTTCGTTGTAACACCGCTAACTCGTACTATCGCCGAAATAGGGTTACAGAGTATTACAAGAGTCTTCAAATGAAACAAACATAAATTTCAAACATTTCAAAATCATATCAATAATCATATTAAATCCAATCCAAATCATACATATTGTCCCCTATACGAGCTTTTGAAGACCCTAAAAACACATTAGAAACAAGTCGGGACTAAATCAAAAACTTAGAGAAGTTTTCAAAAAACAAGGAAAATTTTCAAAACTACAAGGGTCACACAACCGTGTGACCAGGTCGTGTAAGAGACACGCCCGTGTCATAGGCCATGTGGGCATTCAAAATAGGGATACACAGCCATGTCCTAGCCCGTTTCCGTGCCCGTATAACTCACTGACTTGGGTGACACGGGCAAGCCACACGCCCGTGTGCCAGGCTGTGTACCCCTCGAAATCACCCTATACGCCCATGTGTCAGGCTGTCTGCTAGGTCATGTAACAGCCTGACTTGCAACCCTTAGAAAGCTACAACAGGACACACGACCATGTTGCCTGGCTGTGAGTCATACATGGCTGAGACACACGCCCGTGTCTCTACCCGTGTGGACGAAAATAGGCCATTTTACAAGCCATTTTTCTCACCCATCTTGGCATGTACCCAAAACCAAAAATTTTACATATATGCAACCCATAAGAAGGTACAAAAATCATGTATATTCTAGCTATTCAAACATGGTATAAGATCATACAACCAATATGCCCTTAGGCATCTCAAATGACATCATGAAAACACGTATAACCATGTACCCAATTTGGCCACAATAATCAACTAACTTCTAAGCATAATTGCATCAATATATATCATTGAATTTACTTACCAAAACATACCAAATGGTGCAAAACATGCCATTCAACTACTAGCATTAACATTCATAAATGTCATTCCAAACAAAGTACCAATTCACCATATTTCCAAACGTAACACCCCAACCCGGCCCAGAAGTTAGACCCGAATTTGGCGTGTCACATTGAAGTGTTTTTCGAAAACCATGTTTTCATTAGAAACCCTTCTTATTTAAAACGTAGTGTATTGCAAACTTCTTAATTTTTATTTCTAAAATTCCTTTTTACTTTGTGGAAGCTAATTCTAAAAGTAATCGATTTACGAAAATGTGATGTTTAAAAGTTAAGTTGCGAAAATATAGTGTTTTGAAAATCGCGATCTACTTCTATCAAACATAGTAAATAAATTTTCCCAAATGAAAAGTTAAGAAAGAAAATAAAGAGGACCTATTACAACCTAAATAAAAAACCAAAGGGCTTAACTAAATAAACGAAATAGAAAAACATGTACAAATATGTTGTCGTCTCTGAGTCCATCTGCGACACCGATCCACCTAACGTTTGGGATTACCTGCGCAGTTAATAAACGGGGTGAGTTTACAAAAACTCAGTGTGTAATCCCCTTACTAGAGTAACAGTCAATGTACAGAAACAAAAATAAAAATAGTCTAGGCCAGAGCCCTTTAACGTTAACAGTACAGTCTAGTTCAGAGCATACGTGGGCCACAGCCCATTACAAATCACTTGGGTCTTAGCCCTTGTCAGAATCAAACCATATGCATAATGCAAAATTGTATGCTAACCCATCCCATCCAACTGCTGTACACCAACTCCTTCCCCCGGTACACATCATGTGGGGATATAACTATCGACCCACCCATCCGATACACATCAATGGTAGCTCGGTTGCAGTACTACCTTTATTGCAGCAAGCTGCTAGCATATATACGGCTTTAAGCCTTTAGTAGCGGTATTATAATTGGCACAAAGCCATCGGTAACTACAATAAGTTCGGCATATAGCTATCAACTAGAGTAACATAACCGGCACACAGCCCTAGGTAAATGTGATTGTCACCAAGTCGTCAATAATCATATATTGGCACATAGCCTTAGGCAAATATGTTTGGCACACAGCCATAATCAAGTTGGCACAGAGCCATATATAGGTTGGCACAGAGCCATAATTAAAATAATTGGCTTTAAGCCATCGGTAGCTGTATCATGTTAGGCACATAGCCATCGGCGACGATAATATAGTCGGCACACAGCCTCGGGTAAATATGATCGACACAGAGTCGTCAGTAATCATATATTGGGCTTAAAAGCCACCGGTAGATCCACGGTCATCAAGCAACCATGCAATCCTTAATCGGTGGATCCATAGTCGTCAAGCAAGCATGCGATCCTCAATCAGTGGATCCATGGTCGTCAAGCAGCCATGCGATCCTCATATACTTCCTCCGTTCCATAATTCCCACCCATGTGCAACATAATATTATATGAATGCAACAAATATACACACAGCATACAAAATCATACCAATCACAGTCACAACAGTCCAATCACAGTCATACATTCTTAGTCAGAACATAGTCAAACCAATCAAATTGTATTATCAGTGAGTCATATACCCTAAAGGGGCAGAACGGTCTTTTTACCTATTAGGGGTATTTTAGTCATTTCACCTTACAAAGGTGTTTTGGTAAATCTCAAACCAAGAGTATTTTGGTAATTTTGCAAGTCAAGGGTATTTCTATAATTTTGTAAATAAGGGGTATTTCGGTAATTCTCCAAATCAAGGGTATTTCAGTAATTTTACAAGTCGAGGTATTTTAATAATTCTACCCAATAGGGGCATTTCAGTAATTCTACCCTATAGGGGTATTTTCGTAATACTAGCCTACAGATATGAGATTCACATAGTCCTATCCAATATTTACTACACAATCATACAATTTACCCATTTGGGCCCATGGGCCCACATGGCCCAAAGCAATCTAAGCCCACGAGAGCACTCATGATAGCCTCAACCATCACGTCAAAGCTCTCACACGTGCACTCACACGCTCGTGTGACTGCCATAGCCATATGAATGGCATTTTGGCATGCCGGCATTTGCCGTTCTACAACTAGAGTAGTGTGAAATACACACTTGTTTACGAGAACGTGTCGAAGTCCACGATCACCAACCTTGGCACATCCTGCATTGAGTCCTCCTCCCAACTCATCTGGTTCACTCTATTTAAAGCCAGCTTCTCACCAATTCTCATGTTAGCTTCCCGATGTGGGATTACTTTCAAACCATTAGGAAAATTTCTCACTCTTATGACCACTTCAACCGCAGAGTTTCAGTCCAACTCTACCTCCTTCACAACTCAAATAGCAAAATAAATACTTCACTGTGCATCCCAAGACTTGAACCTCAGACCTTACAGTTACACAACACGCTACTTCGCCACTCCACCACAAGGCTTTTTGTGTGATAAAAAAGTCCATAATTAACTTTAAGACATATGTGCCAGCGTCCAGATTCACTTAAGAGAAAAACCAAAATGAATTGTAAAAGCCAAGACTTGAACCCAGGCTCCCTTGTAACCTTAAGGACGCCACAACCACTAGACCACATGCTTTCTTGTGTCATTTATTTAACACAATAATTTAAAAGGCCATCATCCAAGCATCTAGGGTTTTTTTCACTTAATATCAAAATTTTTGCTAAAGCCTAGGTTTGAACCCAAGATTTCTCCAACACTTCTCAAGGCCATTAACCACCAAAGTAGATATTTAATTGTGTCATTTCCTTGCACAATTAAATACTTATATACAACCTCCTTACGGACCCATACTCAAGGCCCAAATTCAGGGTGTTACACCAAACATGCCAAACACTTAGAAAAAATTAAGCATCATAACCACTTATAACCAAGCTAATTCATATAGCATACTTAAAGTATTCAGTCATCATAATTTGACACCAAAACATTTATATCGCTTCTTCTTATATATGTTCCAAAAGGTTTACCTAATTAAGCACACAAGTTCAACTATCTTTACTAGAAACAAGTGTAAACTGAAAAATATATAGGATTTTTCCTATGTAATTTATCACCTTTTAACTTAAATTCATTGTTAAAATTAAGTAATTGTTTAATAAATCAATGAAATATGTGAAAATATGAAATTAGGACATAGAAATTATTAAAATGTGATTTTATGCTTTATTATATAGTTTTCATGCATAAAATGGCTTATTTTATATTTATTTGAACATATTATATTTTTAAGACATACAATGGGCCATGCATGATTAAATTCACTAATAAAATATAAAATTATATTTAATAAATCATTTTAAATATTTCATTAATAATTTGGGTTGTAATTAATTATTTAAATTGGATAAATTTTATTCTTTGGTCCTTTAAGTTATTGATTTATTTTGGACATGTATGATAGCTTTGTTGGATTACAAAAACCATCCAAATTGAAGACCAAGTCAACCCAAATTTGGCTACACATGGTTATCCACTTAAACCACTTTTTGGTTTAACTACACAAGGTCCTTGCATTGTTGAAGAAATTAGAGATTTGCTCGAAGATTTACATTTGACCGAGTATCAGTCTTAAGTTATTATGGCAATTAAATTGCTTAAAAATCAAGCAAAAATCAGCTCAAATTCCACTAATTGTGGCCGACCACTCATGGAAGAAGTTTGAAGAGACTAAACCCACCTATTTTTAGCAAACTACCCACCTCTCTTCACCTATAGATAAGACACCTTCATTCCATCATTCATCATTCATCACCCCTCATCCCTTATCATTCTCTCTTTTCTCTCAGTTCTCTATAGCATTTTATCTTCCCCACGCCTAGCACCATCTTTTCATAGAGATTTTAGCAATTAAGCCTTTTAAAGAGCCATTGGTCGGCCACCTTGGAGAGCCATCAGCAAAGGAGAAAAGCAAAGGAGTGAAGGAGCCTCGTCGGTCAGAGTCTTGGCTGACAGTCACTTTGATTTGGGTTTAATCTTTATTTTCTTTAATTTAATCTGAAAATGTTTGCTATGTGTTCTTTGTTCTTCTTTGCAACAATGTTAGCTTAATTTTATTTAAGTTAGGATGATTGCTTTGATTAAATAATATTTATTTGATTCATGCTTGTAATGTTTGCGCCTCAATCGATCAAGTTTTCAATTAAAATCAAGTTTGTATTTCATTCATACGTGATTGAAATGCACCTGAATTAGCTGAGCGATCCTAACCAAACGGCTGCTAGTGGACACATAATTGAAATGTGCATGCTTAGTTTAGATCCTAACCTGATTATTGCAGGTTGCATAACAACTCTAACCAAGCTCTGTTATCTACATAATTTTTATATTTGTGTGGTTAAACAATTTCAAACCTAACACGTTCCTGTTACCTCACATAAATGTTAAGAAACCCTTAGAAAGTAAGGATCAGTAAAATGCATATTTACTAAGTAAAGGATTCTGAAAGGACCTAATGTGGTTTCCAAACTCATGAAAGATCGAGTTGCCATAGAATTTTTTTCCTAATGTTATTAAGCGTGTTGATAATAAATTGAGTTCTTAAAGTAATTGTCCTAGTTTATTTATGTTATAATTGTTGCAAATTGTGTTTAATTTTGCTAAAATCTATTCCATTCATATAGTTTGCATACTTAGGATAATTTGCATTAGGGATCATTACATTTAGTTTAATTTTAATCATCACTTCTCAACCATATTGTGTTTGTATTTACCAAGTTGTTAGTACAATTTTACAATTAATTAATTTAACACAAATACAATCCCTGTGGAGATGATAACTCGATATTTACTTATTACTTGATAACGACTGTGTACACTTGCACAAACCTACGCGTTACAGGTTTTTGGCGCCGTTGCTGAGGATTGTTAACTGTTTCCATAGTTATTGTTTTGTGAAATTATTTACTTCCAATTTGGTTTATTTCTAACATTACTAACTTATTCTTTTTAATTTTGTGATTTTCTTTTCAGTTGTTTATGTGCATAGATCGGATTATCAATTTTGTACTTGTTGCGAGATCAAGCACGAGCATGGCTCAATTCATTGGCACCAAGTTCCATATCTACATAGAAAGAATTAGTAGAGAGATTTTTGGTTAAGTATTTCCTGCCTAGCAAAAATGCTAAGTTGAGGAACGAGATCACAACTTTGCAACAATTGGATGATGAGTCTTTGTATAAGGCCTTGGAGCGATTCAAGGAGTTACTTTGTAAGTGTCCTCATCATGGGATTCCTCATTATATCTAGTTAGAGACATTCTATAATGGTCTCAATCCACATACAAGATTGATGGTAGATGCTTCTGCGAATTGTGCAATTTTGTCTAAGTCTTATACTGAGGCTTATGAGATCATCGAGAGGATCATAAGTAATAACTGTCAATGGCCAACAAATCGAACAGCTTTAGGAAGACGTGTAGCTGGAGTTCATAAAGTTGATGCCCTCACTTTATTATCATCTCAAGTATCGTCTACTTCCTCTATGTTAAAACAGTTTACCACTAATAGTGCTAATAATTTTACAGCTCAGCCACCAAGTCTGTTTGAAGTAGTTTCCAGTGTGTATTGTGGGGAAGGTCATTCTTTTGAGAATTGTCCATCAACTTCCAAATCAGTGTACTATGTGGGGAACCAACATCAAAATAGGAATGGATAAGGACCCCAGTCCAACTTCTACAATCCTTCATGACGTAATCATCCTAACTTTTCTTGGAGCAACCAAGGAAATAGACCGAACAACAACTTATTGCAGCATAGACCTAACCAATCTCAAGGGTTTAATCAGCAAGCTCCAAAACCACCTCAAGCTGAGGCATCAAACAGTTTAGAGAACATATTGAAAGCGTACATAGCAAAGAATGACGCGTTGATCCAAAAGCCAAGTAGCAACATTCAAAAATTTGGAAAACCAAATGGGTCAGTTAGCTACAGAGCTTCTTAATAGACCACAAGGAACCTTGCTGAATGATACTGAGAATCCAAAAAATTTGGGTAAAGAACATATCAAGGCAGTGCAATTGCGAAGTGGTAAAATTTTGGAACCTCGATTAATTAATGTCGAAGATAAGCCCGTTGAGAATAATCAACCAGCTGTTGAAATTCCTACACAAAAAGAGTCAGAATCTGTAAAGACTAAAAAGGTAACTCCTAAATTAGTAAATTTAGATACTTTAACATCTTCTTTGGATGCAGATTTACCTACTCAGAAGAGTTATCCAATTCAACTAAAAATTCTATCACCTCCATATCCGCAAAGATTGTAGCACCACAAGCAAAAATAAGAGGTGCAATTCAAGAAGTTTTTGGATGTTCTGAAGCATTACACATCAATATTCCGTTGGTGGAGGCTTTAGAACAAATGCCAAATTATGTGAAGTTTATGAAGGATATACTATCCAAGAAGAAACGACTGAGTGAGTATGAGACTGTTGCCTTGAAAAATGAGTGTAGTGTGTTCCTGTAGAACAAACTGCCATCGAAATTGAAAGACCCAAGAAGTTTTACTATACCCTGTAACATTGGTGAATCTTACTGTGGTAAAGCTTTGTGTGATTTAGGAGCGATTATCAACTTGATGCCTAAGTCTATTTTCAAGATGCTAGGGATAGGTGAAGTAAGACCTACAACTGTAACACTTCAGCTAGCTTATTGATCTTTAGCATATCTCGAGGGAAAGATCGAGGGTGTTTTGGTAAGAGTCGATAAATTTATTTTTCCTATTGATTTCATTGTCTTAGATTTTGAAGTAGATAAGAAAGTGTCGATCATCCTTAGGAGACCTTTCTTAGCCATCGGGAAGAACGTTAATTGATGTGCAGAAAGGTGAACTCACCATGTGAGTTCAAGATGATCAGGTAACCTTTAACATTCTTAAAGCGATGAAATTTCCCGATCTGACAAAAGAGTGTTCAGTTATGGAAAAGATAGAAACCTTGGTTTCTATGGAAAGCAATTTTGAAGAAGATCCATTGGAGAAAGCCTTAGATCTTAACCCTTTAGAGGATGAAAAAGGTGAAGAAAACATGGCTTTGATGGAAGCCAATCCGAGAAATTTTATTCAATCCACAGTTTGAACTGTTGCAGTTAAAAGTCAGAGAATTTGTGCAACCCAAGTTGTCAATTGAAGAACCACCTAAACTTGAACTAAAGGTACTTATTTCCCATTTGAGATATGTTTATTTAGGTGGCTGTTCCACTTTGCCTGTGATTATTTTAACAGAACTGACGAAAGATCAAGAGGAGCAATTAATTGATGTTCTAAAGAAATTTAAGAAAGCAATTGATTGGACCATAGCTGATATTCGAGGTATAAGCCCTTCTTGTTGCATGCATAAAATTATTTTAGAAGAAGGTGAAAGAGCTCGAATTGATGGGCAAATGAGGCTCAATCCTATTATAAAAGAAGTTGTGAGAAAGGAAGTGATCAAATGGTTAGATGCAGGAATCATCTATCCTATTTTAGATAGTTTGTGGGTAAGTCCAGTGCAGTTTGTGCTGAAAAAAGGTGGAATCACGATTTTTAAAAATGAGCGTAACGAGTTGATTCCAACAAGAACTGCTACTGGTTGGAGAATCTGTATTGATTACAGAAAGTTGAATAAAGCCACTCGAAAGGACTATTTTTCATTACCTTTTATGGATCAAATGTTAGACAGACTGGTAGGTAATGTAATGCTCCATACCCGAGACCGTCGCCAGATTCGAACACGAGGTGTTAGCAGACTTAATTCATTACTTAAACTGCTCAAACAATTTTTTTTAAAATTCTAGTCCAGCAAGCAATCTGCGTCACAGTCGCTTAAAAATTCATTCCAAAACTCGAAATCCAATTCCATAAATTTTACCTGAAACTAGACTCATATATCTATTTACTAATTTTTTTCTAGAATTTTTGGTCAAGCCAATTAGTACAGTTTATTAGTTAAAATCTCCCCTGTTTCAGGGTTTGACTGCTCTGACCTCTGTGTATTACGAATCAGATATCTCTCTATACAGAATTTCAATGTTTATGATGTTTGTTTCTCTTAAAACTAGACTCAATAAGAAATCTTTACGTATAAATCATGACTTCTAATTATTTTTTTACAATTTATTATGAATTTTTAAAGTCAGAATAGGGGATCTAGAAATCACTCTGGCCCTGTTTCACAAAAATTCAAATATCTCATAAAATATAATTCATATACCTGTTTTGTTCAATCCATATGAAAATAGACTCATAAATATTCAATTTCATAACTTACTCATATTTAATTCCATTTCTACTATTTTTAGTGATTTTTCAAATTTACATCACTACTCACTTGCTGCGATTCTGCTTTTATGGCAAATTTCACTTTACTAAGGATTTTCATGGACTAAATATCATTTTAAACATACATAACATCAAATATGACTTAGATTGGCCATTCCAATGGCTAATCATTTACAAACCCTTTTCTTGCCAAACCATAGCCATATCATAAGATCATTTACACAAAGTGAGTATTTTGCCATACATGCCACATTCAAAACACACAAGCCATTTTACCAATTTAGGCCTTTGGATAGTGTGAACGAGTCTTCGACCTATCCCGATTCTCAAGCCGGCTTGTCAAAACTACAATGAAAGAAAAGAAGGGAGTAAGCACAAATGCTTAGTAAGTTCACATGCAAATAGCAAGTAACATAATCACACAATCCCACAAAAAACATTATTTGCATAAACAACACCAAGACATTCATGTTTCATTTGTATTTAATATCTTTCTACGATTTCATCATACCAAGTTCTCAACCCGAGGGTTTAAGCACATACCTGTCAAATTTTCTCTTTTACCACACTTACCAACATGTCACCTTCATTTTAGGCCTTCTTCTTATTCACTTAAGATTCACCCGTTGAACACATCGGAATATAATTCGAATACGCGGATCTCATGAACATAAGAGCCATACCCGCAGCTAGACAAACTCAATAGCCTACGGAACTTATGTAGCCAAGCTACCATGTAACCCGCCCATAAGTGAACACGGACTCAACTTAACGAGCTCGGGCATTCGCATCCATAAGTGAACTCGGACTCAACTCAACGAGCTCGGATGCCTAGTTACATCTCACGAACTCGGACTCAACTCAACGAGTTCGGAACTCAACCATCCTAGTGACATGTCACTTGTATTGTAATCTATTCCCAAGGTTCAAACGGGCTTTTTCCTCGATCACATATTCTTGCCGTCTTCCATGGAATATCGAAACCGACACTCGGTAGCAATTCATATTTAACGAGTAATAAACATAATTTGCATATTACTCAATAATAACCACAAAGCATAATATTTCATAATAATAATCATCATATCATATAAATATCATTAAGTTAATTAAAATGACAATTATGTTACTACATTTATACATGAACTTACCTCGGTACAAAATTATTAGCAATCGAGCCTATTCTTTGTAAACTTTATTTTTCCCTCGATCGCGACTTGAATCTCGTTTCTCTTGATTATGGAGCTTGGAAGCTTGAAACAAACCCTAGCTATGGAGAACCCTTGAAATTTCGGCCTAATGAAGAAGATGGACAAAAATTGGCTTTTAATTTTGTTTTTAAATCATTTTAATAACTAAATGACCAAAATTCCTTTACTACTAAACTTTCCAAAAATTCCATCCATGTCCAATTTTTGTCCATAGACTTAGAAATTGGTCAAATTGCTATTTAAGGCCTCCTCATTAATATTCCAAAACAATTTCATACTAAAAACTCCTAGAATGCAAGTTTTACAAATTATTCGATTTAGTCCCTAATTTCAATCTAAGCACAGGATTTCATCACGAAATTTTCACACAATCATGCAATTATATCATAAACATCAAAATAATTATAAAATAATTATCTCTATCTCGGATTTGTGGTCACAAAACCACTATTCCGATTAGGCCCTAATTCGGATATTACAACTCTCCCCCCTTTAAGGATTTTCTTCCTCGAAAATCTTACCAGTAAATAGGTGTGGGTATTGGTTTCTCATAGTTTTTTCAGGTTCCCTTGTAGTTTCTTCTACTCCGTGCTTTTGCCACAATACTTTCACGAGAGCGACACTTTTATTTCTTAGTTGCTTGACCTCTCGAGCTAAAATCTTAATCGGTTCTTCTTTGTAAGTCATATCCGGCTGTAGCTCAATTTCTGTCGGTGAAATTATATGTGAAAGATCCGAACGATACCGACGTAGCATAGATACGTGGAATACATCATGCATCTTCTGTAATTCAGATGGCAATGATAACCGATAAGCTACTAGTCCAACTCTCTCAATCACTTCAAACGGTCCAATAAAACGTGGACTTAATTTGCCTTTCTTGCCAAATCTAAGAACTTTCTTCCACGGGGATACTTTCAAAAACACTTTGTCACCAACTTGATATTCAATCTCTTTTCTCTTCAAATCTACATACGATTTTTATCTGTCTGAAGCTGCTTTCAAGCAATCTCTGATGACTTTTACTTTCTCTTCTGTTTCCTTAACTAGATCGACCCCGTAAATCTGATTTTCCTTAAGCTCTGTCCAATACAAAGATGTACGACATTTACGTCCATACAAAGCTTCATAAGGTGCCATTTTCAAACTCGTTTGATAACTATTATTATAAGCAAATTCTACCAATGGTAAACACCTTTCCCAACTACCTTGAAATTCCAATACGCAACATCTGAGCATGTTTTCAAGAATCTGAATTACTCTCTCTGATTGTCCATCAGTTTGTGGATGAAAGGCAGTGCTAAAATTTAACTTTGTACCTAATGCCTCTTGCAACTTTTGACAAAACCGTTAAGTAAATCTCGGATCCCTATCCAAAATGATTGACAAAGGTGTTCCATAAAGTCTAACAATCTCACGGATATACAATTCAGCCAACTTATTAAGAGAATAATCCGTACGTACCGGAATAAAATGAGCCGATTTAGTCAGTCTGTTAACTATTACCCAGATGGCATTTTTCTTCCCCGGAGTTAACGGCAACCCTGATATAAAATCATTAGTAATCTGATCCCATTTCCATTCAGGAACCATGATAGGCTGGAGTAATTCCGAAGGTACTTGGTGTTCAGCTTTCACTTGTTGACAAATTAAGCACTTTGATACAAACTCGGAGGTATCTCTTTTCATTCCATTCCACCAATACATTTTCTTCAAGTCATTATACATTTTCGTACTGCCCGGGTGAACTGCCAAGCAACCATTATGTGCTTCATGCAAAATGAACTCATCATTTTTTGGTACACAAATCCGGTTTTTAAACGTCAAGCAATCATCGAATCGATTCTCAAAATCGATCCTCAGACGCCTTCACACTACTTTCTCTTGGCTTGCAAATCTTGGTCATTTTTCTGAGCTTTACAAATCTCTTGTAAAAACATCGATCTTGCTCTTAACTCTGCTAGAATCGAACCATCATCTGATACCTTTAACCGAGTGTTCATAGCTCTCAAAGCAAACAGTAACTTTCTGCTCAAAGCATCAGCAACCACATTCGCTTTTCCCAGATGGTAGTCAATAACAAGCTCGTAATCTTTCAATAACTCCAACCATCTTCGCTGTCTCAAATTCAAGTCTTTTTGTGACATTAAGTATTTAAGACTTTTGTGGTCGGTATATACTCGGCACATTTCACCATACAAATAATGTCGCCAAATCTTCAAAGCAAACACTATAGCAGCCAACTCCAAATCATGAGTCGGATAATTTCTTTCATGAGATTTTAACTACCTCGAAGCATAAGCCACCACTTTTCCTTCTTGCATAAAAGTACACATCCTAAGCCATTTCGAAAAGCATCACTATACACCACAAATTCTTTACCTGATTCGGGTTGTACCAACACTGGTGCTTCAGTTAATAACTTTTTCAATTCTTTAAAACTTTGTTGACATTCTTTCGTCCATTCAAATTTAACATTCTTTCGGACTAGTCTAGTCATAGGAGCAGCAATTATAGAAAATCCATTTACAAATCGCCGATAATACCCAGCTAGCCCCAAGAAACTTCTGACCTCGGTTACATTTTTCGGTGGTTTCCAATCAACAATGGCTAAAATCTTACTAGGATCAACCCGTATACCATCACCTGAAACAATATGACCCAAAAATCTAACTTCTTGAAGCCAAAATTCACTTTTACTAAACTTGGCATATAACTGCTTATTTCTCAAAGTTTGCAAAACTATCCTTAAATGGTCAGCATGCTCTGTCTCATCTTTTGAATAAATTAAAATATCATCTATAAACACCACAACAAATTTGTCCAAGTATGGCCGAAATATGTGATTCATTAAATCCATAAACACAGCAGGAGCATTTGTCAACCCGAATGGCATAACTAAAAATTCATAATGACTGTACCTTGTTCTAAAAGCAGTTTTAGGCACATCCGACTCTTTTACTCGCAACCGGTAGTACCCAGATCTTAAGTCAATCTTTGAAAACCATGTCGCTCCTTTTAGCTGATCAAATAAATCATCAATTCTTGGCAACGGATACTTGTTTTTGATTGTCACCTTGTTTAACTGCCGATAGTCAACACACAACCTCATAGAACCATCCTTCTTTTTCACAAATAACACAGGAGCACCACAAGGTGAAAAACTCGGTCTCACAAAGCCTTTATCAGTCAACTCTTGCAACTGCGACTTTAATTCTTTCAACTCTGCTGGTGCCATTCTATATGGAGCAATTGAGATCGGAGCTTTTCCCGGTATCAAATCAATACCAAATTCTACTTCCCCACGATCGAGGTAAACCCGCAATTCTTCTTACGAAATACGTCTGTAAATTCACACACAACCGGCACTGATTCAACTTTCTTTTCAATTTCTTTTGTATTAATTACATACGCCAAATAAGCTTCATAACCCTTTCTCAAATATCTCTGAGTCTGAGCCGACATTGAAGAAATCATACTAGATAATGCCTCTGATTTGTCTGGTTCAACCCGTAAAATTTTATCACATTCACACTTTAATTCTATAACCTTTTCTTTGCAATTTATTATAGCATCATGCAATGTCAACCAATACATACCCAAAATAACATCAAATTCATCAAACGGCAACAACATCAAGTCGGCCAGAAAGTAATGACCTCGAATCATTAAAGGGCATTTCTTGCATACTTTATCAACTATCACACATTTGCCTAACGGATTCGACACTCTAATCATAAATTACGTGTTTCTCAACAGCATATTCATACTAAACACCGCCATGCATACATATGAATGAGTAGAACCGGATCAATCAAAGCAATAACATTAACATCATAAAGAGAAAATATACTAGTAAGCACATCGGGTGATGAAGCATCTTCACGTGCCTTTATAGCATAAGTTCTAGCTGGAGCCCTTGCTTCAGATTTAGCTGCTGAATCTCTGGCTACATTTTTGCTGCTTGCTTCATTTCTAGCTTTTCTCGAATATCTTCCCCTCAAGTCTGCACCGCTGGCTTTTACACTCTGAAATTTTTCTTTCTCAACTCTCTCTGGGCAATCTCTAATAAAATGATCCAGAGAACCATACCGAAAACATTCATTCGCTCTGCATAGGCCAAAATGATTTCTGCCACACCGCTGGCACTCGGGCTTAACAAATCTCGTATTTTCCACATTAGCTGCAGAAGTAGTTTGAGATTTAGGACCCACATTTTGCTTCTTAAAATTTCCATATGATTGTCCAGCCGAAACCTGTGAACGAGGATTCATATTTCTAGATTTTCTGGATTCCTGTGAGAATGAACTTCTCGTCGGTCTTTTCTTCCAATTTCTAGTCTCAGCCTTTACCTTTTTCTTCTCTTTAAGTAGTTCTTCAGCCTTGCAAGCCCGATCAACCAGTACTACCATTTCTTTTAATTCAAGAATCCCAACAAATACTTTGATGTCTTCATTGAGTCCGTCTTCAAATCGTCTGCACATTTTAGCTTCTGTAGGAATATATTCTCTAGCATACTTCCTCAACCTGACAAACTCCCTTTCGTATTCAGTAACTGTCATGTTCCCAAGCTTTAATTTAAGAAACTCTTTACGCTTCTGATTAATAAATCTTTCACTGATATATTTCTTTCGAAATTCTTCTTGAAAGAACTCTCAAGTTACTTTCTCTTTCGGTACTACTGAAGTCAATGTCTTCCACCAATGATAAGCTGAATCCCTCAACAATGATATAGCACATTTCAAGCATTCTTCAGGCGTACAAGACAATTCATCAAATACTCGAATAGAATTCTCGAGCCAAAACTCGCTTTCTCAGTATCATCATCAATATTTGCCTGAATTCTTCTTTGCTTTGTTTACGGATTTTGTCAACTGGAGTTCTGTGAAATTTCATCAGATCTACACCTTGAGGCATTAGGGGTACAGGTTGAAGAATCGGGGGAGGTGGGGGAGGTTGTGCATTCGGGTTCGTACAAACGAACTCAGTATACCAGGCACTCATCATCTGGAGAAAGGCTTCCCGAGCCCCGTCTCCTCCTCCTTGACCGACAGTAGGAGGTGGATTTTTAGTAGGCACCGCCCCTTCAGCCAGAGCTGGTGCATTGCTCTCTACATCATCAGCCGCAACTGGATCGGGATCCATTTACTATAAAAAAAATCATTTAAAAGGTCAGAAGTCGTCACACTATCACAATTTATATATATGGCATGTATAGCAAAGCCCGTACATACAACACATTAGTCCGAGAACCGACTAAACCTGCAATGATACCACCAAATGCAACACCCCGTACCGGAGACCGTCACCGGATTCGAACACGAGGTGTTAACAGACTTAATTCATTACTTAAACTGCTCAAACAATTTTTTTTTAAACTTTCCAGTCCAGCAAGCAATCTGCATCATAGTCGCCTAAAAATTCATATCTCGAGTTATGAAACTCAAAATCTAATTCTGTAAATTTTACCAGAAACTAGACTCATATATCTATTTAATAATTTTTTTCTAGAATTTTTGGTCAAGCCAATTAGTACAGTTTATTAGTTAAAGTCTCCCCTGTTTCAGGGCTTGACTGCTCTGACCTCTATGTATTACGAATCAGATATCTCTTTGTAAAGAATTTCAATATCTATGATGTTTGTTTCTCTTAAAACTAGACTCAATAAGAAATATTTACATATAAAGCATGACTTATAATTAGTTTTTTACAATTTATTATGAATTTTTAAAGTCAGAACAGGGGATCTAGAAATCACTCTGGCCCTGTTTCACAAAAATTCAAATATCTCATAAAATATAATTCATATACCTGTTTTGTTCAATCCATATGAAAATATACTCATAAATATTCAATTTCATAACTTACTCATATTTAATTCCATTTCTACTATTTTTAGTGATTTTTCAAATTTACATCACTACTGCTGCCAGATTCTATTTTATGGCAAATTTCACTTTACTAAGGATTTTCATGGACTAAATATCATTTTAAACATACATAACATCAAATATGACTTATATTGGCCATTCCAATGGCTAATCATTTACAAACCCTTTTCTTGCCAAACCATAGCCATATCATAAGATCATTTACACAAAGTGAGTATTTTGCCATACATGCCATATTCAAAACACACAAGCTATTTTACCAATTTAGGCCTTCGGATAGTGTGAACGAGTCTTCGACCTATCCCGATTCTCAAGCCGGCTTGTCAAAACTACAATGAAAGAAAAGGAGGGAGTAAGCACAAATGCTTAGTAAGTTCACATGCAAATAGCAAGTAACATAATCACACAATCCCACAAAAAACATTATTTGCATAAACAACACCAAGACATTCATGTTTCATTTGTATTTAATATCTTTCTACGATTTCATCATACCAAGTTCTCAACCCGAGGGTTTAAGCACATACCCGTCAAAATTTCTCATTTACCACACTTACCAACATGTCACCTTCATTTTAGGCCTTCTTCTTATTCACTGAAGATTCACCCGTTGAACACATCGGAATATAATTCGAATACGCGGATCTCATGAACATAAGAGCCATACCCGCAGCTAGACAAACTCAATAGCCTGCGGAACTTATGTAGCCAAGCTACCAAGTAACCCGCCCATAAGTGAACTCGGACTGAACTCAACGAGCTCGGGCATTCGTATCCATAAGTGAACTCGGACTCAACTCAACGAGCTCGGATGCCTAGTTACATCTCACGAACTCGGACTCAACTCAACGAGTTTGGAACTCAACCATCCTAGTGACATGTCACTTGTATTCTAATCTATTCCCAAGGTTCAAATGGGCTTTTTCCTCGATCACATATCCTTGCCGTCTGCCATGGAATATCGAAACCGACACTCGGTAGCAATTCATATTTAACAAGTAATAAACATAATTTGCATATTACTCAACAATAACCACAAAGCATAATATTTCATAATAATAATCATCATATCATATAAATATCATTAAGTTAATTAAAATGACAATTATGTTACTACATTTACACATGAACTTACCTCAGTACAAAATTATTAGCAATCGAGCCTATTCTTTGTAAACTTTGTTTTTCCCTCGATCGCGACTTGAATCTCGTTTCTCTTGATTATGGAGCTTGGAAGCTTGAAACAAACCCTAGCTATGGAGAACCCTTCAAATTTTGGCCTAATGAAGAAGATGGACAAAAATTGGCTTTTAATTTTGTTTTTAATTCATTTTAATAACTAAATAACCAAAATGCCCTTACTACTAAACTTTCCAAAAATTCCATCCATGTCCAATTTTTGTCCATAGACTTAGAAATTGGTCAAATTGCTGTTTAAGGCCTCCTCATTAATATTCCAAAACAATTTCATACTAAAATCTCCTAGAATGCAAGTTTTACAAATTATTCGATTTAGTCCCTAATTTCAATCTAAGCACTTTAGGCATAGGATTTCATCACGAAATTTTCACACAATCATGCAATTATATCATAAACATCAAAATAATTATAAAATAATTATCTCTATCTCAGATTTGTGGTCACGAAACCACTATTCCGATTAGGCCCTAATTCGGGATATTACAGGTAATGAATTCTATTATTTTTTAGATGGCTATTCAGGATATAACCAAATAGTTGTAGCTTTGGAGGACTAACATAAAACAACCTTTACTTGTCCATATGGTACATTTGCTTTTAGGTGAATGCCTTTTGGTTTATGCAATGCACCTACAATATTTCAACGATGCATGATGACAATATTCACTGATATGGTTGAAACTTTTGTTGAGGTTTTCATGGATGGTTTTTCTGTTTTTGGTAACACTTATGATATTTGTTTAATTAATTTGGCTAAGGTACTGAAGAGATGTGAGGAGACGAATCTTGTCATTAACTGGGAAAAATGCCATTTTATGGTTAAGGAAGGGATTGTCTTAGGGCATAAAATCTCAAAAAGATGAATTGAAGTTGATAAAGCAAAGGTGGACGTAATTGAAAGATTATCAGCCCCAATTAATGTGAAAGAAGTTAGAAGTTTCTTAGGCCATACCTATTTTTACCGAAGGTTTATCAAAGATTTCTCAAAAATTTCTAAACCGTTGTGTTTGTTGTTAGAGAAAGATACAGTGTTTAATTTCAGCAAAGCATATTTGGAAGCTTTTGAAGATCTAAAAAAATGGTTAATCTCAGCCCCAATAATCGTTACACTTGATTGGAGCTCACCTTTTGAGTTCATGTGTGATGCAAGTGTGCCGTTGGAGCTGTAATAGGTCAAAGAAGAAACAAAGTGTTTCGCCCTATTTATATGCAAGTAGAACTTTAACGGGAGCCCAACTCAATTATACAGTAACCGAAAAGGAACTCTTTGCTATAGTTTTTACTTTTGACAAATTATGCTCATGTCTTATAGGTACCAAAGTTACAGTATTTACTGCCATACGGCTATTAAATACTTGTTCACGAAGAAAGATGCGAAACTGAGGTTAATTCGTTAGATACTTTTACTCCAAGAATTTGATCTTTAGATCCAAGACAGAAAAGGCATCAAAAATTAAATAGTTGATCATCTGTCAAGGTTGGAACAAGACGAGGTAACTCGATCATGTGTGCCTATTAACGAGAATTTCCCAGATGAACACTTATTTGAGGTAAGTCGAATTCATAAAACACCTTGGTTTACTGATTTTGCCAATTATCTTGCATGTGGAATAATTCCTTGAGAAATGACATACTAACAAAGGAAAAAATTCCTTCTTGATAGTCAGTATTATTTTTGGGAGGATTCGTTTTTGTTTAAACAGTGTGCAGATAATATAATCCAAAAGTGTGTAGCTGAAAGTAAGATTGCTTAGATCTTGTATCATTGCCATTCATCTCCAATTGGGGGGCACTTTGGTGGTTCACGTACTGCAGCAAAGATTTTGCAAGCAGGTTTCTTTTGGCCTACACTACTTAAATATGCTTATGCTTATGCGAAGAACTGTGATTAATGGCAAAGGACCGGAAATATATCAAAGAGGAATGAGATGCCCTTGACAAACATTTTGGAGATTAAATTATTTGACGTATGGGGCATTGACTTTTTAGGCCTGTTTCCTTTTTCGTATAGGAACAAATACATCTTAGTTGCTATAGACTATATATCCAAGTGGGTTGAAGCTGAAGCATACCCTCCAAATGATGCTAAGGTAGTCATGCGATTCCTACATAAGCATACGTTTACACGTTTACACGTTTACACAATTTGGGACACCAAGAGCTATTATTAGTGATGAAGGTTCTCACTTTGTGAACAAATGGCTTAAGTTGTTGCTTGAAAAATATGATGTGAAGCACAAGCTTGCTACTGCCTATCACCCCCAGTCTAATGGGCAAGTTGAAAGAGAGAGTCGTGAAATCAAAGGTATTCTTGAACAGGTAGTACGCTCTAGCAGAAAAGATTGGTCTCGAAGGCTCGATGATGCATTATGTGCCTATCAAACATCATTTAAGACACCGTTAGGTATGACTCCTTATCAGTTAGTCTTTGGAAAGGCACGTCATTTGCCATTAGAGTTGGAGAACAGAGCTCACTAGGCTTTGAAGCAATTGAACTTTGATATTAAGCAAGCTGGCTAGAGAAGGATGTTACAACTTGATGAGTTGGAAGAGTTGAGCTTGTTTTCCTATGAGAATGCCAAATTGTGTAAAGAAAGATCAAAGAGATGGCATGATAGTCATATACAACCTCACAAGTTTAAAGAAGGTCAAAAGGTTTTGTTGTTTAATTCAAGATCGAAGTTATTTCCTAGGAAGCTTAAATCTCGATGGAAAGGACCCTATACCATCTACTGAGTTTATCCTTATGGAGCTATTGAATTATACGACAATTACAGAGGTACGTTTAAAATTAATGGTCAACGTCTCAAACACTACTAGGATGGTTAAGTTGAGCGAGTTGAATCCTCATCCAAATTAATAGACCATTGATTTTTCATGAACTCATTTTGTAAATAAATAAATAATTAGAACTTATTTTCTAAACTTATTACATTTAATTAATTCTGTCTAAGGAGAATGGAACTTAAGCGGGACCGTTGTGACCCCTCCAACCTTTCCTGGGAATTTATTTAATGTAATTTGTTACGAATAAATTTTCTAATTAAGATTTAAAATTTTTAAGTTTCATTTGTTTTGTTTAAATTTAAATTTTTTATGTTAATAAAGGGGGTCAAATTTGGCCCAAGTACTAATCAATTTTTTTAAGTAAGTTTGTAGATACAGTCTGAGTTTGAGGCCCAAGACAGCAAAAAGGAGGAAAAAAATCCACTCTTTGCCGCCACTCCCATTACTTGCCACCCAAGTAACCCTAATGTAGCTAAATTTTTGCTACATGTTGCCCTAATTCTTCCCTATATAAACCCCTCTCCATTCTACTAATTTTCATATCCCTTAAAGCAATTTTGCTCAACCCCTAAAAAAATCCTTAAATCTCTTTTTTTTTCGTCAACCTCAAATCTTGACAGAAACCCTAGTTCTCTTCCCTTTTTGTCGAAGCCATCTACTGTTGCCGTAAGAAGATTGCCGAAGCATTGCCATTATTGTCACACGCCGTTGTTGTTATTGCACTATTCATGTCGTCACAAGATTTTTGACGTAGCAAGTATTTACTACTTTGTCGATTTCTTTTTTCCCCTTTGTCCAAAAACTTTGCCAAATTCTCAAGAAAAGATACCATGTCTCGCAAAAGAACCAGACTTTCAAAGACTACTCCTGAAAACCCGATTTTAATCGATGAAGAAGTGAAAGAGAGATTTGATTCAACCTTCAAGCATCAACCAATGATGCCAGAAAAAGGTTTTAACTTGAAGAGTAATGATTTGATGGTTGTTCCTATACCAATTAGAAAGAAAATCAATGCTCTCAAGTGGGAACGATTTTGTGATGCTCGTTCACTTCCCGACGATGAACTAGTTCGAGAATTCTATGCTAGTTTGACTATGCAAGATGCTATTGAGGTCATCGTTCAAAAGGAAAAGGTACCTCTTACTTTTAAGTCCATCAATGATTTGTTTAACTTACCTGATGTTGAAGAAGATGAATACTACCCTATGATGAACAATATCAATTGAGAATTTCTTCAACAAGTGCTTGATGTTGTGACAAATCTGGGATCCCAATGGATTATAAGAAAGTATGGGAGTGATTCTTGTTGAAGGGAATACTTAAAACTAGTAGCAAAGGTATGGTTTTATTTCGTTCGCTATAGTTTTATGCCTATCTCACATAGTTCCACCATCTCGATGGAACGGATGCTCTTGTTATTTTCAATTTTGACAGAAAAGTCCATTAATGTTGGGAAAATTATTCTCAAGAAGATTAATGATTATGCTAAAAAGAAGACAGGAAGTGCTTATTTCCCATCATTAATCACTTCACTTTTCTTAAGGGCCCATGTTAAAACACAAGCAAATCTGAAGGGGCAATATATTCAAGGGTGCATTACAAATCATGATCTTGAAAGGTTAGTAGAGAAGGTGCATAAGCTGAATCAAGGCGAGCAAGAAGAGCCAACAGAGCCAGATACCGAGGAGTAAACAAATGAAATTGAAACTGAAGCTAATTCAGTTACAGACACTGAAGAAGAAGAATCTGACAAGGAACCGAATAGTGCTAAACCAGTTGAAGGATCTGCAACCCCTAAACAAAGGGTTGAGCTAGAAGAAGAACCAGTCAAGCTAAGTGTTGAACCTGAATATACAACTCCTATGCTAACTTCTGCAAGTGCTTCAAAGAAATAGAGTTGTCAATTTTGCTGGATTTGTGCAAGTTCATGCACAATCAACAACAAACTTACTAGAAATATGAAAAAATTAGAGATGACTCAATTGGAAATACTCTTAAGAATATCTCTAATACTTTTGTTCCTGAGTTCCCAGATGCTATCTTTGAGACATGGACAGAAGATACTGACTATGCAAGTCGAGATGAAGCTAAAATAGACAAGGGGAATGAGTCAGAAAAATAAAAGGGGGGATTCTTGTCTTGATTTATTTAATTATTTTTAGGTCTTTAGGAATTTATTTCTTTTGTTATTAGGATTTAATTTCTATAGAATAAAATATAGCAAGCATGAATAAACTTAACACTTCTTTAGAAAGAAAAAGACTAACTGATGTGGTAATGGGAATGAACACGTCTAGGATTGGGTTATTAGAAAAGACTTGGTATTTAAGCAGTCTTAATGACTCACCTCTCTTTCTTTACAACCCTACCTGGTGTTCAGTTTTCATTCATTACTTTGTTCTTGCAATAAGGACATTGCTTTTTTCTAAAGGGGGGGTAAGGCAAATAAATTGCTCAAATTTTTAAAATTTTCAAGTATGTTTCAATCATTTCTTTCATAAGTATGTTTTAATAAATGAATGTTTAGAGACATTTTTTGTTAATGAGATAGTTTGTATACAAGTTTGAATGATGATTTTATTTGAGTGAAAGTATGGTATCATGAAGAATAGAATGATTGTATGATATTAACCTTAGTAATGTTTGCCATGAAAACTTAGCTTCTCTTGAGATTAGACATGCATGAAGGTTTATATCTTTAGAATCAACTTAGTAACTTTCTTGAGGAGAAATCCTAGGGGACATAAAAATCTAAAATGATATAGGCACTATTTCTTTGGATCGTTTGAGCCTTTTCAAGCCAACCCTATGATATTAGACCTTTGAAACTGTAATTTTGAGCTTTAAGGCCTGTTTATTGCAATGAACCTACATTATAAGCCACATTACCATCTTTTCAAGTTATCTTAATTTTGTGCACCTATCTTAACTAAATTTGTCTTTGTAATCAACATTTGAGGATATTTTCAAAAAGATGTATGTGCTCATGCTTAAAAAAAAAGAAAAAAAAAGAATAAGATGAAGGAAAAGCGAAGAAAAGTTTGCTCAGTCTCCAAAAAGAAAAACATACGAGCTTGCGTTCAAAATAAGTTTGGGGGTGTTCCAAAGGTTCACTTGAAGAAAAAGGTTGTATTTCGAGAAATCCAAGACAAAGTTAAAGGTTAAGATTTTGAAACCGAAATGTCTCATCTCTTAAAATCCCTACCTTTAACCTAGCCCCATTACAACCTTATAAAAGACCTATTAATTTGATGATTATGTCACCTACATTAGTGAAGAGGAAGTACTAAGTTCAACATATGAAGATCATAAATAAGCCTTATGATTATTTGCTTGATTGATAAGAAATTATGTTGAATGAAGAATGTTATTTATGGCTGTGACATACATACAAACTATGATTCATGTTGGCATATTTTGAAACTTAGTATAAAATTCTATAAATGTTTGCATATGAATTACTTGTTAATAAAGAAGATATATGAACATTAATTTATTAATGCATGATTATTGGACAAAGATTGATGCTGCTTACACAGTTAGAAATTTTGCCTTAGCAAGACCTTTTTGTTGTGCATAAACATTACTCGGGACGAGTAATGATTTAAGTGTGGGGGTGTATAAATTAAAAAATATATATGATTTTTCCTATGTAATTTATCACCTTTTTTACTTAAATTCCTTGTTAAAACTAAGTAATTGTTTAATAAATTAATGAAATATGTGAAAATATGAAATTAGGACATAGAAATTATTAAAATGTGATTTTATGCTTTATTATATAGTTTTCATGCATAAAATGGCTTATTTTATATTTATTTGAACATATTATATTTTTAAGACATAAAACGGGTCATGCATGATTAAATTCAATAATAAAATATAAAATTATATTTAATAGATCATTTTAAATATTTCATTAATAATTTGGGTTGTAATTAATTATTTAAATTGGATAAATTTTATTCTTTAGTCCTTTAACTTATTGGTTTATTTTGGATAGGTATGATAGCTTTGTTGGATTATAAAAACTGTCCAAATTGAAGACCAAGTCAACCCAAATTTGGCTACACATGGCTGTCCGCTTAAACCACTTTTTGGTTTAATTACATAAGGTCTTTGCATTGTTGAAGAAATTAGAGATTTGCTCGAAGATTTACATTTGAACGAGTCTCAGTCCTGAGTTATTATGGCAATTAAATTGCTTAAAAATCAAGCAAAAATCAGCTCAAATTCCACTAATTGTGGCCGGCCACTCATGGAAGAAGTTTGAAGAGACTAAACCCACCTATTTTTAGCAAACTACCCACCTGTCTTCACTTATAAATAAGACCCCTTCATTCCCTCATTCATCATTCCTCATCCATCATCCCTCATCATTCTCTCTTTTCTCTCAATTATCTTTAGCATTTTCTATTCCCCACGCCTAGCTTCAGCTCTTCATAGAGATTTTAGCAATTAAGCCTCTTAAAGAGCCCTTAGTCGACCACCTAGGAAAGCCATCAGCAAAGGAGAAAAGCAAAGGAGCCTCATCGATTAGAGTCTTGGCTGACAGCCACTTTGATTTCGGTTTAATCTTTCTTTTATTTAATTTAATCTAAAAATGTTTGCTATGTGTTCTTTGTTCTTCTTTACAATAATGTTAGCTTAATTTTGTTTAAGCTAGGATGATTGCTTTGATTAAATAATATTTTTTTGATTCATGCTTATAATGTTTGTGCCTCAATCGATCATGTTTTCAATTAAAATCAAGTCTGTATTTCATTCATACGTGATTGAAATGCACCTGAATTAGCTGAACGATCCTAACCAAATGACGGCTAGTGGACACAAAATTGAAATGTGCATGCTTAATTTAGATCCTAACCTGATTGAATTGCAGGTTGCATAACAACTCTAACCAAGCTCTGTTATCTGTATAGTTTTTAGATTTGTGTGTTTAAACTGTTTCAAACCTAACACGTCCCTGTTACCTTATACGAATGCTAAGAAACCCTTAGTAAGTAAGGATCATTAAAATGTGTATTTACTAAGTAAAGGATTCCGAGAGGACCTAATGTGGTTTCCAAAGTCATGAAATATCGAGTTGCCATGGAATGTTTTTACGAATGTTATTAAGCATGTTATAATTGTTCCAAATTGTGTTTAATTTTGCTAAAATATATTTCATTCATATAGTTTGCATACCTAGGATAATTTGTATTAGGGATCATTGCATTTAGTTTAATTTTAATCATCACTTCTCAACCATATTGTGTTTTTATTTACCAAGTTGTTAGTACAATTTTACAATTAAGTAATTTAACACAAATACAATCCCTGTGGAGACGATAACTTGATACTTACTTATTACTTGATAACGACTGTGCACACTTGCACAAACCTAAGTGTTACAACAAGCATAACAAGTTACTTCCAATATTTACAACCTTACAAAATATTCAAGTACTATAAACCCTTTCCTAATACATGCCACCTAAACCAACTAGTAAGAACCAAAATGACTACTGAGATGTTGATGATAGTGTGCGAGCTTCTTAACTGATCCAATCAAAGCAACGATTCCAAAGGTCTTACAAGAATAAATGAAACTAATAAGCATCAACAAGCTTAGTAAGTTCGATATAAGTTCCCTTTAATTATTAACCGAAGACTCTCCAATTAATGCAAATTTTCCAATACACCGGCACACAGCTTGCTAGCCACATAGCCCGAATAATCACCAACACACAGCCTGCTAGGCACATAGCCTGAATAATCATCGGTACACAACCTACTAGCCACATAGCCCAAATAATCACTAGTACACAGCCTACTAGGCACACAACCCGAATAATCATTGTATTTCTATTTCGTTAAGCATAACTCAATAAAATCCATAATTCAACCAATAATGAAATAGTCTAGAATATTCAATAAGATTAATAGTAACCATATAACGAACTTATCTAGATTGAATTGTAAAAATTGTAGAAATTCAGGGACTATTCTACTATTTTGCCTTTTCCATGAATATCTACGGATTCTCGATCTATAATGTAAAATTATCCAATTATTAGCCTATAGTCCATTTCAAATCCATTTTATAATTAATACCCTTTTATTTTTTGAATTTACACAATTATCCAAAACTTTTACAATTTTTACAATTTAGTCCCTTAACTCGAAATTCATCAAATTAAATAATTTTTCTCAAATAAATAATTTATTCAAATATTCTAGGCTCAAAAAACCCCTAATAAACATCAAATTCATTATCAAATCCTAATATTTTGACATTTTCATAATTTAATCCTAAAATCAAAAGTTAACAAAAAATCTCTTTACAAATTCATCAAATAGCATAATAAAGGCTCCAAATACATAGTATTCATCAAAAAAAATTTCAATATTCATCAACGGAAACTTTAAAACTTTTTAACTGAATCGACAACAAAGGTACAAGCAAGCTAGACCTAGTTGCAATGATCTCAAAAACATAAAAATTACAATAAAAAGGGTAAGAATTGAACTCACATGCAAGGCCTAGATGCTTAGCTGATTCTCCCAAGTTCTTTCTATGATGTTTCGACAATGGAGAATTGGAATGAAGAAAAAAGCATTTTGTTTTACTAAATTTTATTTTAATTTCATTTTAATAACAATTTTTCCATTCAAAACACCTTAATTTATTAATTTCATTTACTTAGCCGTCCAACCTTAGCTACTAGGGTCTAATTGTTATATTGATCCCTCCTCATATGATTAATAGGCTAATCAGTCATTTACTTAAACTAATTACTAAATTTTTCACCTTTTCCAATTTAGTCATTTTTCTTTAATTAACTATCTAAACGTTAATATTTCTAAACCAAAATTTTAATCTGACTCTAATGACTACATAAATATTATAAAAATAATACTTATGAGTCGACACGACAAAAATTTGTAGTCCCAAAACCATTGTTCCGTCACCACTGAAAATCGGGATGTTACATTCACACCCAAGACGCGGATGAGTCGATTTGGGTTCCTTGACTCGATTCCCGATGTGCTCTCATTCCTCTAGTTCTAACACTACGAGTACTCATTTTAAAATTTTATGTTTTCAAAAGAGATAAGTTTTATCATTATCACTTACATATTTTTTCAATCAAAATTTTAGTTTTATCGCTTTTGTACGAGTTTCACTATTTCTCGTTCTCACGATTTAAAGTTTGTCTATGTCAAAAGTTCTCTATAGTTTCTTATAGCCTCACAATCTATAGTTTTTACAATTCTATAGCTTCAAAGTCTATAGTTTCACATCTAAACAACACTTACCTCGGATCGGCTTCGGGAGGTCTCGAATTTTTTTATAACAAATCACATGTCGCATGTTTTTTCCCAAAATACCCCTTTATGATGCATGAAGTTTTTCGAAAACACTTTTACCCAAAGTCTGAGTTTTGAACTGGACTCTTATAACCCCTAAAATTGGGCCTATGTGCTATGGCCCAATCTAAGTGATTACATGGGCCTTGAATATGGCCGAAATAATTTTTAAAAGAAAATTCACTTACCTTTTGAAAACATTTGATTTTGTAAAACATCTTGTACTTTTCATAATAGAGTTATGTGTTCCTTTATATTTAAAAATTATTTGAAATGTAACTTGGTTTTGAAAACACATATTTGCAGCGGCTAATAATCACTAAAACATTTCTTTGATCGTTTAGAAATCACATAAAACACATATTTGGAGCGATTAATAAACACCAAACCATTTCCAAAATCTATAACCATGAAAACATATTATATCGAGAGCCTTAAGTAAAATCATGGGTGAGCTTTAAAGGACTCAGTGTGAGATCAATACAAACACTTATTTTAACACATAACATAACACATCAAAATATCACAAGGCATAATTCCCAGAATTCACATATTATCACATTTCTTGAATCAAAACATGGCATGCTTATGAACAATGCACAATTATATGATTTCCTACCCATCTCTGCTACACACCAATATCGAGTTCCCCAGAACTCATCCATCCAATAACACATCAATTTGTGGACAAGCCACCATATAGATACCGATGAATGGTCACATATCACATCGTGGACAAGTCACCACATAATTATTGAGAGAGGCCACATAATTGCAGTTAAACTACCATATAGCCTTCTCCTTTCACAAACCCACCCCATGCATATGATATGGCCATTTTAACACATATTTATCACTTATCACATTTTTTGCATTTTAATGCTCATAACTCATGTATCTTGATTTTCCCATATGCATGTATCACCCTTACATTTTTGCATATCACATAGTTTCACTTTAGCATACTTAAAAATACATAATCTATGTTAAAACATGGATCTTATCATACATATACAAATATCACATTTTATATCATCGTATATTAATCTAGCCATTACATAACATTGAGTTAAGATCAACATTTCACGCATCACATATCACAAGTCACGGATTTTTCACAACACTTAATAGTTTAGGTCACTTACTAGACTTCCTTTTGTATTGACTTTTTCGAACTCTACAAGAGTACTTAAGGTACCCATACATTAATTAATTAAATAACATTTTAATTAAATATTAATAAAACTTCAATTAAAATAAAAGGTAGATTCTACACCTTAATATAGATCTAAACCATTTGCTCTATTGTAGAAGTTCCGTTTAGTTCTAGTCTTGATTGCAAATCCTGAATTCGAATGATCGGATTCATCACTCTCGTGATGTTTCACTATTGATTTCCCAAAGAATTGTTTATTGGTCACTTGTTTCCTTACAAGATGATTGAAAGAACGAAAGTGGATCAAAATCGATGGTTCAATAATTGGTGGTGACTATGATCCATTGGCGACGATGATCTAGCTTTGGGGAGTGTGGTTGTCCGATGGTGGTACAAAATACAAGTAGGGGAAGGGTTGGGTCACTTTTAATTGAAAGAGAGGAGGAAAAGATAGAAGAGAAGCAAATCAGTGGAGGAGAAGGTGACCAATGGTGGTTGTAGTGGTGGACATGGTGGCTCACAGTAGCGCACGGTGGAAGAGGGGAGAGGAAACCAAAAGGAAAAGAGAGGGAATGTTGGTTGTGGACGGTGGTGAGGTTGTAACGCCCCAAACACGGCCTAGACTTATGACCGAATCCGACATGCCACATCGAAGTGTTGAAAATATTTTTATATTTTTAATCCAGAAAACTTTCTTGGTGTTTGAAGATAACTTTATTATAGGCTAAAGTGAATGGAAGCTATGCACCAGATAGGATGTCGGAAAAGAGGAGGTGAGTCCATTAGACTGCTTAAGTACCAAGCTCCCTTCGGATCCAATCCTAGACATGCACACCACCATTGCCACACCTTAACTTAGTGAGTGTTCTTTGAAAACCAATTTATTTAAGCCCACTTAAAAGGTTATTAATTTTGGAAAACGTTTTCGTTGCGGAAGCTTTGCTTTGTTATCGATATTTTAAAATCAAGTAACTATTTTTAAAAACGCGCCTTAAGCTATTCAAATTTAACGATTTAAAATAATATCATATCTACTTTAATCAAAACATAATAAGACAATTAAAAATAATTAAAGCGGCCTTATTACAACTTAAAACCCAAAATGTTAAAGTAAATGATAAGATGTCCGAATCATCAGAAGAAAACTGAATTTGTAGAAACGTGTGGCCACTCCGAATCCCTCGCAGCACCAAGCCCACTATGGTTGGGGATTACCTGCATGAATGAAAATAAGGGGTGAGTTTGGGAAAACTCAGTGTGTAAAATAAACCCAACTAGAGCCTATATCAGTTCAAGCTTTACTGGGTCTGAGCCCTATCCAGAAATCAGTGTTAACTGGGCCTTAGCCCATATCAATATTAATCTGGACCATAGCCCTTACAAAGATGTCGAGTAAACTGGGCCTAGCCCATATCAGTATCAATTTGGGTCGCAGCCCTATTACAAGTCGAGATATATTGGGCCTTGCCCATATCAATACAGTTGGGCCCATTTCAAAACAGTCTCACATGGTTAATGCATGATAACCCCATCCAACCCTGCACTTGCCTCCGTCCATCCCTACACTTCCTGTGGGGAATAAATCACCCACGCCATCCCTACACTTACAGTGTTAGCATCGGTTGCGGCACTAACTATAATCCGCAGCAAAGCTGCTTATATCAGAATATGTGGTACAGCCACCAGAACGAGTTCTTCCTCCATAACAAAACCCAACCTCATGCAGTATGACATGTATGCAAAATATATATATAATTAACACGGCATCTTCAGAAAGGCAGTCAGATTATAGTGTAAGAATAGTTATTTACCCTCGAAGGCGTAATCGTAACTTACCCCTTTAGGGGTATTACGGTAATCCTACCTTATAGAGGTATTTTAGTAATTTTATCAGTCATTTTAGGGTTCATGCTCATTACAGTTATTAATGTATTAACAGAAATACTTACCGTGCGTTTTTACCGATTTGGGCCCGTTGGCCCATTAACTCGATTTCGGCCTATTAAGCCTAAATTCACCGAGGTGCACGAAATTGCGCACTTTACAATCTTACCGTTTAAGTTACCAAAATTATTAATACAAACAATCCCACGAGCGCTCGCACGCTCGCAAGTTCTCGAAATGCCAGTTTTTTGGCATTTCGGCTTTTTAGCTTTTCGGCTGTTGCCGATCTAGTCTACTAGTGGGTGTCATTTACACACCTGATTTGTGACAACTGCTACCAGAATCTCCCAGGATATCCTACAATCGGTCACTAGACATATCAGATCCAAATACAATGGCAACCATCATAAACTTACTTACCATAATCCGCCATCAATACCCATGGCCCTTGAGATCCTACCTTTGCCAAAACTAGCGACTAGATCTATATCTAGTCGTTTCGCTTGTCCAAGCCTTCGATCAGAAGCCTCTAGATCACACTAAGACCAAAACAAATCAATTGTTACAACCCTTAGAGCCTTAAGCTCCAGATTGACAGCCTCCCTAAACCTTTAGGGATTTCAGCTTTTCTAAATCCCGAAATAAGAAATAGATCCGAGTACTTACCACAGGTTCTTTCAGTCAAAATGATTCCACTTCAATTTCTATTCAGTTCTGATGCATATCTAACCTTCAAACACTAGCAGAAATCGAATCATAGAGATCTAAAGATTCGGCGATATGCCTCTAAGACTATGGTGTTTTCAGCTTTTTGTAACTGTGAAGAGAAAGATGATTTGGTATGGTGGTTTTGCAGTGGTATTGCTGACAGGGGTTGGGGTTTATGGGATTGTGTAAATGGGCCAAAAAGATAAAAGAAGGTAGGAGAAGTTGGCTAGGAGAAATCGGCACAAGAAACAGGCTTTCAGGATTTCGGCTTTTGTGGCAATCGGCTATAAAAGCTTAGAAACGAATGGAATGGAATAGTAGAATGGTATGAAGGTTCAGCTAGGGAGAAAAGAAAAAAAAAGAGAAGAGAATAGGAGAAGAAAGGAGAAAAGAAGAAGGAAGAGAATGGTCAGAAACGGCACTACACTCCCCCAAATGCCGAATTTATAACCATTAGGAGACCTAGCCGAATTTTTGCCCTTACAGAATCCCTTGGGTGGCCAACTCTTGCTCCTCAAGAGTCCACCATTCGGCCAATACTACACTCCCTAATCAGCTCCTAAATCTTCTCCCTTATCCCCTCCTTACTCAATCTCCTGAGTCACTCAAACTCTTCTTGACAGAGTTCCACTTAAGTTCCATCACATCCCCTTTCTGTTCACAAAAATTAATACTATAATTTGCTTACCTTGTGACTTGAACCTTAGCTCTCCCTAATCATCCACACGCCTCTTTTTTAAGCACCCTAGTGGTGTCACATGCCACTTTGCCACATGCCTTCTTGTGGCTTATTTTACCCATGGAATTTTAAAAGCCCAAATTACCAGAACCCCTTTTTTCTTTAGAATTAAAATTATTTAAAACTACCAGTTTTTAACTTAGACTTGGGCCTTCTAGAGGCCCACTAACATACTCAGACCTACACTAAGCAGTCAAAACACAGAAATTCTAAAATTCACCAAAAATCATAGAAATCCCTAAAATTTTAAAAATTGGGGCGTTACATCCTACACCATAAATCCTTCGTAATTTAATTAGTTACTAAACTAAAAATAATAAATAATAATAATAATTAAAACATCCAAATTATTCAGGTCGTCTTCTACCCGAACCCAGACTCAAGGACCAATACTTTTTGGCCCAAAAATCGAGGCGTTACAACTCTATCCCCCTTAAAAAAATTTCGTCCTAGAAATTTCAAACTATCAACTAACCGTATTACTCAAGTCAAACCACTATGCTTTCACCGCGCACTCTGATTAAAAATAATTCTTGTATGACCCAGAACATCTAATTACCAAAGTAGAGAAACATTTACCAACCACGCATACAACTTGTAACACACACTTAAATAGAATAAGCTTGGCAATCCTGACCTCGATGCTCCTTGGACCCACATCTAAAGCATGCTCCTGTCTTCCTATGGCACTCACCCGAATGACACCCGTTGCAGTTTTTGTAGGTTGGAAAGTTTGGTCGTGTCTTAAAATGTTTCACAGAACGAGGCTCGGTTGTCCGAGAATTAGAATCCTTCCTCTTCTTACACTCTAAGTACCCTATTTGAAGCGTTTCCCTAATTTCCTTAAACTTGGTCTCCAATACTTCTTCTACCACTTTTCTTACTAACTCGGCCAATGCCTCAGTCCCAAGCTTTGAGTTACCGCTGCCCGAAGTTGGCAGACTTCGCTTACCCTCAGAATCTATATCAACACTCTACATTATCAACATACATAACAATAACTACTAAGATCTCGTTTCAAAAATTTCAGTACTTATTCATATGTTTTATGTAGAGATAGTATTTTAAAAAATCATAGCCTAGCTATAGTTTCAGTATTCTAGGGTCTTTAGCATTGTGCTAGCTATACTATCATGATGTGGTCTCAGTTCTATCTACAGTAACATCTTAATACAGTGCAGTATGAGTAACAGAAATACTTACACACTTGGGCCGAAGATTCGGGGTGCCACTTTATTGGAATCCAAATTTTGAAAACTGAGTTTTACAAATCATTTATTGTAAAAATTTTCATTTTCAAAAATCTTTGTTTTTATAGACCCATTCCACAGCCGAGTTGTTGCAACCTGGCTCTGATACCACTAAATGTAACACCCCAAACTCGGCCTAGACGTTATGACCGAATCCGACGTGCCACATCGAAGCGTTGAAAATATTTTTATATTTTTAATCCAGAAAACTTTCTTGGTGTTTGAAGATAACTTTATTATAGGCTAAAGTGAATGGAAGCTATGCACCAGGCAGGATGCTGGAAAAGAGGAGGTGAGCCCATTAGACTGCTTAAGTACCAAGCTCCCTTCGGATCCAATCCTAGGCATGCACACCACCATTGCCACACCTTAACTTAGTGAGTGTTCTTTGAAAACCAATTTATTTAAGCCCACTTAAAAGGTTATTAATTTTGGAAAATGTTTTCGTTGCGGAAGCTTTGCTTTGTTATCGATATTTTGAAATCAACTATTTTTAAAAATGCACCCTAAACTATTCAAATTTAACGATCTAAAATAATATCATATCTACTCTAATCAAAACATAATAAGACAATTAAAAATAATTAAAGCGGCCTTATTACAACTTAAAACCCAAAATGTTAAATTAAATGATAAGATGTTTGAATAATCAGAAGAAAATCAAATTTACAGAAACGTATGGCCACCACTCTGAATCCCTCGCAGCACCAAGCCCACAATGGTTGGGGATTACCTGCATGAATGAAAATAAGGGGTGAGTTTGGGAAAACTCAGTGTGTAAAATAAACCCAACTAGAGCCTATATCAGTTCAAGCTTTACTGGGTCTGAGCCCTATCCAGAAATCAGTGTTAACTGGGCCTTAGCCCATATCAATATTAATCTGGACCATAGCCCCTTACAGTATCAGAGTAAACTGGGCCTAGCCCATATCAGTATCAATTTGGGCCGTATCCCTATTACAAGTCGAGATATATTGGGCCTTGCCCATATCAATACACTTGGGCCCATTTCAAAATAGTCTCACATGGTTAATGCATGATAACCCCATTCAACCCTGCACTTGCCTCCGTCCATCCTACACTTCCTGTGGGGAATAAATCACCCACGCCATCCTACAGTGTTAGCATTGGTTGCGGCACTAACTATAATCCGCAGCAAAGCTGCTTATATCAGAATATGTGGTACAGCCACCAGAACAAGTTCTTCCTCCATAACAAAACCCAACCCCATGCAATATGACATGTATGCAAAATATATATATAATTAACAAGGCATCTTTAGAAAGGCAGTTAGATTATAGTGTAAGAACAATTATTTACCCTCGAGGGCGTAATCGTAACTTACCCCTTTAGGGGTATTACGGTAATCCTACCTTACAGAGGTATTTTAGTAATTTTATCACCATTTTAGGGTTCATGTTCATTACAGTTATTAATGTATTAACAGAAATACTTACCGTGCATTTTTACCAGTTTGGGCCCGTTGGCCCATTAACCCGATTTCGGCCCATTAAGCCTAAATTCACCGAGGTACACGAAATTACGCACTTTGCAATCTTACCGTTAAAGTTACCAAAATTATTAATACAAACAATCCCACAAGCGCTCGCACGCTCGCAAGTTCTCGAAATGCCGGCTTTTCAGCATTTCGGCATTTCGGCTTTTCAGCTTTTACCGATCTAGTCTACTAGTGGGTGTCGTTTACACACATAATTTACGACAACTACTACCAGAATCTCCCACGATATCCTACAATCGGTCACTAAACATATCAGATACAAATACAATGGCAACCATTATAAACTTACTTACCATAATCGGCCATCAATACCCATGGCCCTTGAGATCCTACCTTTGCCAAAACTAGCGACTAGATCTAGATCTAGTCATTCCGCTTGTCCAAGCCTTTGATTAGCAGCCTCTAGATCACACTGACACCAAAAAAAATCAATTGTTACAACCCTTAGAGCCTTAAGCTCCAGATTGACAGCCTCCCTAAACCTTTAGGGATATCGGCTTTTCTAAATCCCGAAATAAGAAATAGATTCGAGTACTTACCATAGGTTCTTTCAGTCAAAACAATTCCACTTCAGTTTCTATTCAGTTCTGATGCAGATCTAACCTTTAAACACTAGCAAAAATTGAATGTTAGAGATCTAAAGATTCGGCGATATGCCCCTAAGACTATGGAGTTTTCGGCTTTTTGTAACTCTGAAGAGAAAGATGATTTGGATGGTGGTTTTGCAGTGGTATTGCCGACAGGGGTTGGGGTTTAGGGAATTATGTAAACAGGCTAAAAAGATGAAAGAAGGTAGGAGAAGTTGGCAAGGAGAAATTGGCACAAGAAACAAGTTTTCGGATTTCGGCTTTTGTGGCAATCGGCTATAAATGCTTAGAAACGAATGGAATGGAATAGTAGAATGGTATGAAGGTTCAGCTAGGGAGAAAAGAAAAAGAAAGAGAAGAGAATAGGAGAAGAGAGGAGAAAAGAAGAAGGAAGAGAATGGTCAGAAATGGCACTACACTCCCCCAAATGCCGAATTTATAACCATTAGGTGACCTAGCCGAATATTTGCCCTTACAGAATCCCTTGGGCGACCAACTCTTGCTTCTCAAGAGTCCACCATTCAGCCAATACTACACTCCCTAATCAGCTCCTAAATCTTCTCCCTTATCCCCTCCTTACTCAATCTCCTAAGTCACTCAAACTCTTCCTGACAGAGTTCCACTTAAGTTCCATCACATCCCCTTTCTGTTCACAAAAGTTAATACTATAATTTGCTTACCTTGTGACTTGAACCTTAGCTCTCCCTAATCATCCAAATGCCTCTTTTTTAAGCACCCTAGTGGCGTCACATGCCACTTTGCCACATACCTTCTTGTGGCTTATTTTACCCATGGAATTTTAAAAGCCCAAATTACCAAAACCCCCTTTCCCTTTAGAATTAAAATTAGTTAAAACTACCGGTTTTTAACTTAGACTTGGGCCTTCTAGAGGCCCACTAACATACTCAGACCTACACCAAGCAGTCAAAATACAGAAATTCTAAAATTCACCAAAAATCACAAAAATCCTGAAAATTGGGGCGTTATATCCCACACCATAAATCCTTCGTAATTTAATTAATTACTAAACTAAACATACTAAATAATAATAATAATTAAAACATCCAAATTATTCAGGCCGTCTTCTACCCGTACCCAGACTCAAGGCCCAATACTTTTTGGCCCAAAAATCGGGGCGTTACAGAGGTAATGGTGCAAATAAACTCACGGTAATGGAAAAAAATGTGGTGGTTGTGGTGGCCAAAAAGAAAGAAAAGAAGAGTAGAGAGGAGAGGAGGAAGAATAAGAAGAAAATGATGGAAAATGGGGTGTATGGCCAGCCAATGGGTGTTTTGGTGGTCAACGCAAACACTTTTGGTATGAATGAGGTATGGGAAAGATGAGGGAACATAGGAGCAATAAGGGGGATATGTTTCTCTTAAAAAAGCAAGTTTAATTTGCTAATGGAGGAAAGGAATCCTCCCTATATGGCAACATAGGTAGACGGCAAGGCTAGCTACCTCATGCTAAAAATGTACAAAATTTAAATAAATAAATGTACACATAGGGGTTCAAACTAGGGACCTCAAAGATAGCTAAGAAGTTTCCTACCACTTAGCCATAACAGTACCTTGTTTTCAAATTGCACGATTCTTTTTTAAAATATAAGAGCTAACAGATTCACCCACTTAACTAAATGAAATTATTTATGAAAATGGGATGTGACAAGAGAAGATTAAAAAAAAGATTGTGGCTGAAGTGTAGTTTAGGCTAAAAGAAAGGCTAAGGGAGCCACATGATTGTTGTTAGCCATAATGTATAAGTATGAGATAAACCTTAGGGCAAAATTAAGTTTGCACATAGTGTAAAACTCTAATGTAAGTAAGGCGAGAATAATAGCTTTAGTGTTTATGTTGTAAAAGAAACTATTACACTATATAAGTAGTTGAATAACAATAATAAAATAAGGTAATTTAGCTAGAAAAACATAGAAATTTTATGAAGTCATTAATACACCTAGTGCATAGGCAAGTAAGAAAGTCTAGGACGCGTCTGGGTTTGGACGTAACACCTTTCACTCAGATCCAATAGCTCGGGTCGGGTGGAGGGTGTTACATTCTCAGTTATCCTCGTACCTCAAATTGCACCAAATGTCAGCTTGAGCAACACGAACCAAACATAAATCAAGAAAAAATTTAATTATTTTGAGTAAGAAAGCAATCCTTTAAATAGAAACTGGTAGAAATTGTAATTTCCAAAAAATAGAATTAATTCTAATAAATAAATTCCCACTACTTTATAACAAAATAAAAATATATAAAACATGTGTGTTACTAGCTCTACCAGTGTTATCTATTTATAAAAAGGAAATGAGAATCTTGGTTGAATAAGTATAAACAAATAATATTTATTTAGTAGAAAACACTCCCTTAGTCTAACTAAGATAGAGGGAGGGTGGCACACCTTAGATAATAACAATAGAGGGTTTTGGGCCTCTCTTGTATTAGGTTCAATTATATATGTTTCCTAGACATTTAACCTAACACTTTATAATTTAATCCAACCCAATATATGCTTTTATTTTTCAAAATAAATATTATTTTCTTTTATTAATTAAATTAACTAACTTAATTTTTCAATTAAATAATTTTTTCAACCAAATTCTAATTCCATTAAAGTCATGACAACCTTTGACACACCCCAAAAATGACAAATTGAAAAAGGCTAGTGAGGTATGCATGTTAACTATTTTGGTGCACTATGGTAGCATAATCCACCACCCTATTGGCTTGTTGGAGAATTAGAGTATTGGTGCATGCCTGTTGGCGGTATCTAAGGATTTATTTGCAGGGTATCCTTAAATGAAGAATGAGTATGCTCTGTAACACCCTGCCCGATGAGGCTTTAGTGTATGGATACTATTTAAGGAAATAAGACAAAAGAGATAAGTTTTGAATATGTATAGTGTTAGAACTAGACTAAGTATAGAAACCCTTTGAGCACGCTTGTAATGCCTTGATCTTGGCAAACACTAGATTGGCACATAGTGATTAAGAAGTGTGTCTAGTAAGGAAGGATGTGCCCAAGAGCTTTAGTGGCACATAAAGTGGGTGGACTCTATTATGGACAAGGGAAATGATCTTTATGATGCCAGTTTATATCAGTAGTGTAGAGTATCCTATAAGGTTGGCTTTAAGGCAGGCACAATATTCAGGAACCAACCAAACGAGAACTGAGATCTTTAAGGGCTAAAGGTAGGTACTCGATTAGTTTTCTTAGAAATTGTAGATTTGGATAAGACCACCTAATGAATGATATGAGGTTTAACAAGTTTCAATAAAACTTGGGTTGAGTTAAGTGTTTAAGATAGGTTAAGAAGAAAATATATTTTCTCTTTCATTTCTCGAAGATAATAGGACTAGAAGAAATGTGAAGTACTCCTCCAAACCAAGTCTAAGACCACGATGTTTGAACAAGATTTCCTTCAAAGTAGGGTAACCCCTTGTAACAGCCCGATTTAGGGCCTAGTCGGAACAGTGGTCTCGGGACCACAAATCTAAAGTTAGAAAAAAATTATTTTATTATTTTTATGAGGTTATAGTATGATTTTATTGTGCATGAAAATTTGGTGAGTTAATTTTAATGTTTTCCAGCCCGATTTTGAAAAAGGACTGAATCGCATAAAAGGAAAAAGTTGCATTTTTGTTCCCAAATGTGTTAAATAGCTAGAGAATCAAAATTTAGGGTCTTCAAAAGGCAATTAGACCTTGTGATATAGCATAGCCGGCCATGGGGAGACAAATTGAGGAGAAGGTCAAAATTAGGTGAAGATGAGGTCATCAAATTTTACTAGTTTTAAATTAAGTATAACAAATGCCATTTCTTCTCTATTTTTCTTCTCTCCACCGATTTTTATCAGCCATTGTTGGGGTTTTGAGCTTCAAAAATTTGCAGCAACATTAAGCCTCTCAAGTAAGTGACTTTGATAGTTTCTTTTAGTGATTTTTGTATTTTTGAGACCCTTGAAGCATGAGCTTTCAAATGAGGGTGATATCTTGCAAAATGGTCAAGAGTTTAAGATTTTGCCATGGATGTTTTTGAGATGTTTATTGAGTTTTTATGGAAGAATATGAGTCCTAGTTGGGTTATAAACAACTTTTGTAAAAGGTGTTAGCATGAAAACACCTAAAGGGACTATTTTGCACAAGTTGTAAAATAGTTAATAAGTATGTGAAATAGTGATATTTTAAAGTTGCTATAAGAGTAAAAATAGTTTAGTTAGGCTTATGATACAAAGAAATTTGATGAAAATTGATTTTCGGGCATAGGGGTAAAATGGTCATTTTGTCAAAGTTCAGGGGAAATTGGTCATTTTACCAAAGATGTGAATTTATGATTGCTTAATCCTAATTAGTGACTAAATGAGTGCACATTGTCTTTATAGATCAAGATTTACCAAATTCGAACCTAGATCGGGGGAAGGCCAAGCAAGCCGACTAAACCGAATAGTCAAGTACTTTTTGTAAACGAGGTAAGTTGTATGTAAATAATACAACTACATTATTAATACTTGTATCCATATAGCCATTGAATTGATATTGTATGAGTTGTTAAGTTATAAGTTGAGAATGCATAGTAATATTTGAGATAATAGAAGTATCTCGTTGAAACATTAGGATACGAACTAGATATTCGTGCCAAGGCATTGGGTGATTTGTGCCCCAGTGTAAGACATGTCTGGGACATGCTTCGACCACATTCTGAGAGCCAGTGTAAGACCATGTCTGGTACATGGTATCAGCTTCTAGATGAGGGCTACTGTAAGACATGTCTAGGACATGCATCAGCCATACTATGATAGCTAGTGTAAGACCATGTCTGGGACATGGCATCGGCACAGAGATGAGTGCTAGTGTAAGACATGTCTGGGACATGCATCAGCCACGACAGAGATAACTAGTGTAAGACGTGTCTGGGACACGCATCGGCTAAGAGTTGTGCTAGTGTAAGACATGTTTGTGACATGCATCAGCACGTATATATAAAAGCCAGTGTAAGACCATGTCTGGGACATGGCATCGACAATACATCCTATGTTGAAGGTTCATAGAATATCTAGTAGTATTCCAAACGTTTCAATGGTGAGAGTTATAGACTAATTTTGATAAAGAAAGAATAATCATGTTGTGAGTGTTACAGGTACCTATATGGTAAGCATGAGTAACGAGCATAATTTAGAAAATGTGACTCGAGTAGAGGGTAATGAGTAAGCTAAATTGTGTTTACCTTTGAGCTATAAGTATGATGACTACTGGTGAGATTATTGTTGTATATTTATTTATGTGCAACTTACTAAGCTTTATGCTTACCCTCTTTCTTTTCCCTCTTCTTTCAGTGTCGCCAAACTAGCTTAAAGATCCATTAAAGTCAGAGATATCGATCACACTATTGACCGCAATATTCCATATAGTTTAATTTATATTTACGAAGGCGGCATGTATAGGGCTAGGCTAGGATGTGGAATTAAGAGAATGATTCATGTATTTTGGCTTAAGTCAAAAGCCCTTTATTTTGTATCAAGCCTATAATAATGGCTATTATTCATTTTAATGAATGCGTATGATGTTCTTTCTATGGATGAATTAGTGTCCATTGTGATGAGATTTGTATATTGAAATGATCTTGTGTAGGTTGTGCAAAAAGGGTGACAAATGGGCTTGGGAAATAGCTTTGTCCACACAGGTAAGGCACACGGGCGTGTGGCTAGGCCGTGTGTGACACACGGCTCACTCCCATGGGTGTGTGTTATGGCCGTGCGTCCCCTGCACTTAAAATTTTGAAGTCATTTTAGCACACGAGCAAGCCACACGGGCGTGTGTCCATGTCGTGTCATAAAGTCAGTATGCATGCTAGTAGTACAAGGGCAAGAAACACGGCCATGTGTCTCAGCCGTGTGAAGGACACGGGTGTGTGCTTAGGCCGTGTGGTTTTGGCAGAATGCCCAGGTCTTCAGACACGGGTACAGGACATGGGCGTGTCCCAAGCACATGGTAGTGTGCTCTACCTTGTTGCATGAAATTTTTCTATGTTTTAAATGAGTTCTCAATTGGACTCCGAACCACCCCGGATGTATATTTTGGGTCTCGTAAGCCCATGTTTGGGACAGAAGGTTTTTCAATTGTTTGAGATTTCGTGACCCTTATTGAGCTTTAGTCAGGTAATACCTCAGACCCTATTTTGGCATCGGATAAGGGTGAGGAGTGTTACATTTGGTGGTATTAGAGCATGGTTTAGTCGATTCTAGGACTAAGCTAGTCAAAGTACAAGTCTAGCTATACATGCCATGTATATGCTTATTGATAGTGTGACGATTCTTGACGATTATAAGTTGTGTCTTTATAGTAATGGATCCTGATAGAACCACGACGAATGATGTGGAAAGTAATGTGCCGGCTCCCGCAGAAGGGAACGCGCCAGTAGAGAGTGAGCCCGTGAGTATGGGCTAGGGCGAAGGGGCTAGGGAAGCCTACCTTTGAATAATGGATGCTTGGTATATGGAGTTTGTTTGTGTGAGCCCGAACACTCCACCTCCCTCACCTCCTCCGATTCCTCAATATGCCCTGATAGTTCCGCAAGGTACGGAAGTGCTCAGGCAAGAGAAGCCTCCGGTAGACAAGATCCGGAAGTAAGAGGCCGAGGAATTTTGGGCTAGTGTAGATGATGACCTAGAGAGAGCGGAGTTTTGGCTAGAGAATACCTTGAGAGTATTCGATGAACTATCATGCACGCCTGAAGAGTGCGTGATGTGTGCCGTGTCACTTCTATGAGACTCAGCTTATCAGTGGTGGAACACTCTCGTGTCTGTAGTACCGAGAGAAAGAGTGACTTGGAAATTCTTCCAAGGAGAGTTCTGAAAGAAGTACATTAGCCAGAGGTTTATGGACTAGAAAAGGAAGGAATTTCTAAAGTCGAAGCCAGGTAATAAGACTGTGACAGAGTATGAGCGGGAGTTTGTGAAACTCAGCAAGTATGCATTAGAGTGCGTATCCACTGAAGCTACCATGTGTAAGAGGTTTGAGGATGGCCTCAACGAAGACATTCGAGTATTTGTGGGCATCCTGGAGTTGAGAGAATTTGTAGTACTCGTTGAGAGAGCGTGTAAAGCAGAAGAATTGGTGAAAGAGAGGAGCAAAGAGGCCAGCGAGTCGCGAGATTTAAAGAAAAGACAAATGGGGAAAGCATATCAGTCCTCCTCCAAGAGGTAAAAAGAACTTACTACCTGATCGAACACTTCGGTGTGGTATTCGAAGAGAAATAAGAATCAGCGGAACATGGCACCTAAAGCCCAAACTACTTCAGTTGCTAGTGTTGGCAGTGCTCGGCCAAACAAGCCGGAGTGTTCGCAATGTGGAAGACGTCACTTGGGCGAATGCCGAGTTAACGAGAGGGGCTGTTTCAAGTGTGGGTCACTTGACCACTTTATCCGCGAGTGTCTTAAGATGGACGAGAGAGAGAGAAAACAAGATACGAAAGCAAGCAGTGCTCCCTTGAGGGGTAAGCCTCAAAGGAACCCCGGAAGTAAGACTGGTAGTAAAGGTGCACCGAGAGATACTGCGATAAGGTCTGAAGGCAAAGCACCAGCAAGGACCTATGCTATATGAGCCCGAGAAGAGGCAGAGTCTCCAGACGTGATCACGGGTATCTTTTCTATTCATGATATAACTGTTGTCACTTTAATTGACTTGGGATCTACCAACTCTTACATATGCATGGATTTGATACCTCGTATAGACATGCTTATAGAGTCCACTGAGTTTGTTATGAAGGTGTCTAACCCATTGGGCAAGCATGTATTAGTGGACCAAGTATGTAAAAATTGTCCTTTGACGATTAGAGGTCATTGTTTTCCGGCCAACTTGATGTTGTTGCCGTTTAACGAATTCGATGTAATTCTTGGGACGGATTAGCTAACCTCCCATGGCATTGTAGTAGACTGTGGAGGAAAAGTAATTCAGTTAAGATGTAAGAATGGTAATGTTCTTCGAGTTGGGCCAGATAAGTCAGATAACCTGCCTGTGGTAATATCGTCTTTGACCACCAAAAAATACTTGAGAAAAGGTTATAAAGCTTATCTAGCTTTTGAACTGAATACCCAAGTGTCCGAGTCGAAGATTGAGTCAGTACCAGTGGTTTGTGAGTTTATAGATGTCTTTCTGAAGAAGTTACCAGGGTTACCCCCAGAGAGAGAGGTTGAATTTGGTATCGAGTTGGCTGCTGGTACAACGCCAATCTCAATTGCACCATATAGGATGGCCCCCACTGAGTTAAAGGAGTTAAAAGTACAGTTGCAAGAGTTAACAGATAAAGGTTTTGCTAGATCGAGCTATTCACCATGGGGTGCTCCAGTACTTTTTGTGAAAAAGAAGGACGGGTCGATGAGGTTATGTATAGACTATAGACAACTTAACAAAATGTCAGTGAAGAACAAGTATCCTTTGCCGAGGATTAATGATCTCTTCGACCAATTGGGAGGAGCCACTGTATTTTCTAAAATAGATTTGAGATCGAGTTACTACCAGTTAAGGGTCAAGGAACAAGACGTGCTGAAGACTGCTTTTCGGACGAGATATGAGCATTACGAGTTTCTTGTTATGCCTTTTGGATTAACGAATGCCCCGGCAGTGTTTATGGACTTGATGAACTGCATCTTCCGACCGTACTTGGATAGGTTCGTCGTTGTTTTTGTAGATGGGATACTGATTTATTTGCGTGATGAGAGTGAGCACGCGGAACATTTGAGAATTATGTTACAGACTCTGAGAGATAAACAGCTTTATGCTAAGTTTAGTAAGAGCGAGTTTTGGCTTAATGAAGTTGGATTTCTAGGACACATCGTGTTGGGTGATGGGATCAGAGTTGACCCAAATAAGATCTCAGCTATTGTGGAGTGGAAATCGCCGAGGAATGTAACAGAGGTTCGTAGTTTTCTGGGGCTAACGGGGTATTACAGACGCTTTGTAAATGGATTTTCTATGATAGTTACTCTGATGACGAGACTATTATAGAAAGACGTCCAGTTTGAATGGACAGATGAGTGTCAATAGAGTTTTGAGAAATTAAAGGCTTTGTTGACCGAAGCCCCAATTTTAGTGAGACCAGAGTCGGGTAAAGAATTTGTAATTTATAGTGACGCCTCTTTAAATGGTTTAGGGTGTGTACTCATGCAAGAAGGCAAGGTTGTAGCCTATGCCTCAAGACAGTTAAAATCACACGAGAAGAATTATCTGACCTATGATTTAGAGCTAGCAGCTGTAGTGTTCGCCTTGAAGATTTGGCGACACTATTTGTATGGGGAGAAATGTAGGGTATTTACCTACCACAAGAGTTTAAAATACTTGATGACTCAAAAGGAGTTGAATTTGAGGCAACACCAATGGTTAGAACTATTAAAGGATTATGAGTTAATCATCGATTACCATTCGGGAAAGGTGAGCGTAGTCGCTGATGCCTTAAGTAGAAAATCGTTGTTTGCCTTGAGAGCTTTGAATACGCAGTTGACCGTATTTAAAGATGGTTCGATCTTAGCAAAATTAAGAGTTAGGCCGACTTTTCTTCATGAAATTCGAGAAGCTCAGAAAAATAATAAGAAGTTTCAAGCCAGGAAAAATCAGTGTGAGTCAGGTGTTGAATCAGATTTTCAGGTTGGTATCGGCGGATGTTTAATGTTCAAAAATAGAATTTGTATGCCTAAAGATAGTGAGCTCATTTAGAAAATTTTATGAGAAGCACATAGAGGTAGTTTATCCGTCCACCCGGGTAGCGTAAAAATCTATAACAACCTGAAGAAAATGTATTAGTGGTCGGGAATGATAAGGGATATTCCGGAGTTTGTTTCCAAGTGTTTAGTATGTTAGCAAGTAAAGGCTGAACACCAAGTACTTTCGGGGCTACTTCAACCTATTATGGTTCCAAAGTGGAAATGGGATCGTATCACTATGGACTTCGTGACTAGTTTGCCATTAACCCTGAAAAATAAAGATGTTGTATGGGTTATTATCGACAGATTAACTAAGTCAGCCCACTTCATACCAATGCGTACCTACTATTCTCTTGAGAAATTAGCTGACTTGTATGTTTTCGAGATTATGAGGCTACATGGTGTACCATTGTCGATTGTTTCAGATCGAGACCCGAGATTCACCTCGAGGTTTTGGAAAAAGTTATAAGAGGCTCTAGGAACCAAGTTAAGTTTCAGTACGGCTTTTCATCCACAGACTGACGGACAATCGGAAAGAGTAATACAGATCTTAGAGGACATGCTGAGGTGCTGCGTCCTTGAATTTGAAGGAAGTTGGGAAAAATACTTACCATTGGTTGAATTTGCCTACAACAATAGCTATCAGTCGAGTCTGAAAATGGCACCTTATGAGGCCTTGTACGGGAGAAAGTGCCGAACGCCCTTATATTGGATTGAGTTGAAAGAGAGTCAGATTCACGAGGTTGATTTGGTCAAGGAGGCTGAGGAAAAAGTTAAAATGATTCAAGAATGCCTAAGAGCCGCTTCGGATAGGCAGAAATCCTACGCGGATTTGAAACGAAAGGAGATCGAGTTTGAGATCAGTGATAAACTATTCTTGAAAGTTTCCTCTTGGAGAAAAGTCCTCAGATTTGGTAAAAAAGGCAAGTTAAGTCCTCGTTTCATAGGACCTTATGAAATTACCGAGAGAATAGGGCCTGTTGCCTACAGATTGAATTTGCCACTAGAGTTAGAAAAGATTCACGACGTGTTTCACGTGTCTATGTTACGCCGATACAGATTTAATCCTTCGCATGCAATTGCACCTACTAAAGTTGAAATTCTTCCAGATATGACTTATGGTGAAGAACCGGTCAAGATCTTAGCTTGAGAGGTTAAACAATTAAGAAATAAGGGTATACCACTTGCGAAGGTTTTGTGGCATAGACATGGAGTCGAGGAAGCCACATGGGAACTCGAGGAGTCTCTGAGAGAACAGTATCCGAATTTATTTACCGGTAAGATTTTCGAGGACGAAATTCTCTATGGGGGATAAATGTAACAGCCTGATTTAGGGCCTAGTCGGAACAGTGGTCTCGGGACCACAAATTTGAAGTTAGAAAAAAAATTATTTTATTATTTTTATGAGGTTATAGTATGATTTTATTGTGCATGAAAATTTGGTGAGCTAATTTTAATGTTTTCCAGCCCGATTTTGAAAAAGGACTGAATCGCATAAAAGGAAAAAGTTGTATTTTTGTACCCAAATGTGTTAAATAGCTAGAGAATCAAAATTTAGGGTCTTTAAAAGGCAATTAGACCTTGTGATATAGCATAGCCGGCCATGGGGAGAAAAATTGAGGAGAAGGTCAAAATTAGGTGAAGATGAGGTCATCAAATTTGACTAGTTTTAAATTAAATAAAACAAAGGCCATTTCTTCTCTATTTTTCTTCTCTCCACCGATTTTTATCAGCCATTGTTGGGGTTTTGAGCTTCAAAAATTTGCAGCAACATTAAGCCTCTCAAGTAAGTGACTTTGATAGTTTCTTTTAGTGATTTTTGTATTTTTGAGACCCTTGAAGCATGAGCTTTCAAATGAGGGTGAAATCCTGCAAAATGGTCAAGAGTTTAAGATTTTGCCATGGATGTTTTTGAGATGTTTATTGAGTTTTTATGGAAGAATATGAGTCCTAGTTGGGTTATAAACAACTTTTGTAAAAGATGCTAGCATGAAAGCACCTAAAGGGACTATTTTGCATAAGTTGTAAAATAGTTGATAAGTATGTGAAATAGTGATATTTTAAAGTTGCTATAAGAGTAAAAATAGTTCAGTTAGGCTTATGATACAAAAAAATTCGATGAAAATTGATTTTCGGGCATAGGGGTAAAATGGTCATTTTGTCAAAGTTTAGGGGCAAAATGGTCATTTTACCAAAGATGTGAATTTATGATTGCTTAATCCTAATTAGTGACTAAATGAGTGCACATTGTCATTATAGATCAAGATTTACCAAATCTGAACCTAGATCGGGGGAAGGCCAAGCAAGCCGACTAAACAGAATAGTTAAGTACTTTTTGTAAACCAAGGTAAGTTGTATGTAAATAATACAACTACACTGTTAATACTTGTATCCATATAGCCATTGAATTGATATTGTATGAGTTGTTAAGTTATAAGTTGAGAATGCATAGTAATATTTGAGATAATAGAAGTATCCCGTTGAAACATTAGCTTACGAACTAGATATTCGTGCCAAGGCATTGGGTGATTTGTGCCCCAGTGTAAGACATGTCTGGGACATGCTTCGGCCACATTCTGAGAGCCAATGTAAGACCATGTCTGGCACATGGCATCGGCTTCTAGATGAGGGCTAGTGTAAGACATGTCTGGGACATGCATCAGCCATACTATGATAGCTAGTGTAAGCCATGTCTGGGACATGGCATCGGCACAGAGATGAGTGCCAGTGTAAGACATGTCTGGGACATGCATCGACTAAGAGTTGTGCTAGTGTAAGACATGTTTGGGACATGCATCAGCATGTATATATGAGAGCCAGTGTAAGACCATGTCTAGGACATGGCATCGACAATACATCCCATGTTGAAGGTTCATCGAATATCCAGTAGTATTCCAAACGTGTCAATGGTGAAAGCTATAGATCAATTTTGATAAAGAAAGAATAATCAGTTGTGAGTGTTACAGGTACCTATATGGTAAGCATGAGTAACGAGATTAATTTAGAAAATGAGACTCGAGTAGAGGGTAATGAGTAAGTTAAATTGTGTTTACCTTTGAGCTATAAGTATGATGACTACTGGTGAGATTGTTGTTGTATATTTATTTATGTGCAACTTAATAAGCTTTATGCTTACCCTCTTTCTTTTCCCTCTTCTTTCAGTGTTGCCAAACTAGCTTAAAGATCCATTAAAGTCAGAGTTATTGATCACACTATCAGTCGCAATATTCGGTATAGTTTGATTTATATTTTTGAAGGTGGCATGTATAGGGCTAGGCTAGGATGTGGAATTAAGAGAATGATTCATGTATTTTGGCTTAAGTCAAAAGCCCTTTATTTTGTATCAAGCCTATAATAATGGCTATTATTCATTTTGATAATGCGTATGATGTTATTTCTATGGATGAATTAGTGTCCATTGTGATGAGATTTGTATATTGAAATGATCTTGTGTAGGTTGTGCAAAAAGGGTGACAAATGGGCTTGGGAAATAGCCTAGCTTTTCCACACGGGTAAGACACACGAGCTTGTGTCCAGGCCGTGTGTGACACATGGCTCACTCCCATGGGTGTGTGTTATGGTCGTGCATCCCCTGCACTTAAAATTTTGAAGTCATTTTAGGACACGAGCAGGCCACACAGGCGTGTGTCCATGCCGTGTCATAAAGTCAGTATGCATGCTAGTAGTATACGGGCAAGAGACACGGCCATGTGTCTCAACCGTGTGAAGGACACGGGTGTGTGCTTCGGCCGTGTGGTTTTGGCAGAATGCCCAGGTCTTCAGACACAGGTACAAGACATGGGCGTGTCCCAAGCACACGGTCTTGTGCTCTATAACCACACGGGCGTGTGGAGCCTTGTTGCATGAAATTTTTCTAAGTTTTAAATGAGTTCTCAGTTGGACTCCGAACCACCCCTGATGTATATTTTGGGTCTCGTAAGCCCATGGTTGGGGCAGATTACATGAGAAAAGAAATGTTTTTAAATTGTTTGAGATTTCATGACACGATTTTATATAGTTGAATGAGCTTTAGTCAGGTAATACCTCAGACCTTATTCTGGCATCGGATACGGGCAAGGGGTGTTATATTTTGGTGGTATCTGGATGAGCTCTAAACGTAATAAGTAAACTAAGTGTTACTTCAAAAGGTTAAGTATTGTTCGCCCTACTGATTCTCTAGCGTGTTAACTGGGCGCACAACTAATATTGGACTATGGCAAGAAACTGCCTTAGACAGGAATAAGTCATTAGGAAAAAAAGTTCAATAAGGTATTAAGGAAACTTGAATAATAGGGTAATTGCCAAAAAGGCATGATGCACCAAGTGTGAGTTAGTTAAGATGCCACCTATGCTCTAACGTAATGACTAAGGACAAAGGAAGGATTAAGGCCTAAGGGTAAGTTATGTAAATATATGTATTCTCATACACGTCTCTTTACAGTTGTCAAGCATTTATTTGGTTGGTTGTAAGGACAAAGACGAGTGTCAAATATCCATAGGGGCAAAAGTAAAATACCAAAGGTAACCCGGGTAAGAAATGGGGAACCTTTCACTCAATTCTTCAAGAAGTAACCTCTGTTTATAAAAAAGGGAGAAATAAATAGAATTTCTCTCATCCTTCAAGTTGAGTTGAAGATATGGATCTAGGCTTTAAGATGCCCCTTGTTAAGGTAAGATCTATAACCATACATACTAAGCTGTTAAGGAAAAGCTTGGTTTAGCTGCAAAAAGAAAGTATGGTAAAGTCTTATTTAGAGATTTCTTATGTTTGAAAGAAAATGAGCTAAGTGTACAGATCTTGATGAGTTCCCATGTTTTGTATTAAGGGTTGTCAATCTACTCAATAAAAGCCCGAATCTAGTGTTTAGAGCTATTAAAGATGCAAGTTAGGTGAGTCCCTAAGTCGACTCTTGCAAATGTATTATGCATGTTAGAACCTTTTATGAAAATAAACTAAGAATGAATGATGTGATGATTCTATGAGAAATGTATGTCAGATGAACTTGCATGAATAATTAATATGAAATATGAATATGATCTCTAAGGTTAATGGTTAATGTGTCTGAATGAGTAAATTATGTCTATGCATGTTTTGATGATATGAACAAGTCTATTGTGAATGAGTCTATCAAGTATAAGTTTGCATGAATTGTCTGCGTCTGTCTCCAGAGTCATCCAAAGAGGTCCGTCAAGGCTAAATACACAAATCTCTAAAAAGAAAAGTTCATGGCACTCTAAAGACCATATAGTGTAAGACTATGGTTAGGCCATGGCATCATATGGAAAAGATTTAAATGACGGTTGGGTAAGTACCAAACGGTGAGGGGCAAGCCTCACAACGGTGAATTTAGGCGAATCTCTATCGTCAAAAACACCATTTTTCGTAAAAGTGAACCTTTGGAGTTGTTTCTATTAAATAAATGCCTTTGTGTCAAATCTCTAATAAGGAATGCCATTGTGGTAATCAGTAAGTAGACATTTTTGTAGAGAAATCTAAAAAAGTGACTTTGTGGCAGTTTTCGTAAAGAAGCCTTTGTGGTAGTTTTCGTAAGGAAGCCTTTGTGGCTATCTTTGAAAGAAAGGTTTTGTGGCTATCTCTAATTAAAAGGATGCCTTTATGACAATCTCTAATTAAAAGGACACATTTGTGCCTATATCTTTTAAAAGGACGTCTTTTTGGCTATCTTTGTTAAAAGGAAGCCTGTGTGGCTATCTCTATTAGAAGGAAGCCTTTGTGGCAATCTCTATTAAAAGGATGCCTTTATGGTGAGACTCTAGAAGGAAAGCCTCTATGATGAGACTCTGGAAGGAAAGCTTCTGTGGCTATCTTTGGAAAGGAACACCTTCATGGCATAATTTGAAGAATGGCTCTCATGATGACCATCTGAAGACAACACCTTAGAACGAACCTCGTATAGTTATAAGGGATTAGGCTAGTGTGCGCCATAGAATGTGACGAGGCAAATTTATGTGTTGAAAGTATGTATAGAAAAGTGCATTAAAGTAAGAAAGATATGGGCAAATTCTGAGTTAAGTATTGGGCGTAGTATATCCCACCCGAAGATAATGATAAGACTAGTAAGTATGGAATAAGATTTGTAACTCTATTAGTGAGGTAAACAAAGTGTTTAAGTACTATGTAAGGGTAAGATTTAAGAAAGGAAATATAAAGTAAAGAGATGTTACGTATAGTGCACTCAAGAAAGGGGAAAATAGTTCTGAAGAATGAAAGATGATAGCATCAGTAGTGTACCTCCAAAGAAGGAAGAAAGGTCAACAAATACCTAGGGATGTCCAAAATAGCATATGTGACGTAGAATGAATGAAAAAGGGATTATGAGGTTTAGCTCATTGTGTTTCTATGAACTTACAACCATTACTTTCTGTTTCATCTTATAAAGGATTTCGTGTTGAGGGACGATGCTAGGGGTATGCCAACGAAGCGGTACATTGGACTGTTATGCATACAGAGGGAAACAAGTGGCGTATCAAAGTCTGTGCATAAGTCATTTAAGTAGAAATTCAATATGTTGATAGCTAAAGTCTACACATAAATCAATAAGTAGTACTCCAATATGTATACAGTAGACTAAGAGAGAGAAAGTAGGAAAGTCTAAAATTTTATTGAGTTGTAAGTGTAGGCCATAGGACGTTTACATTAATGTGTAAAAAGAGAAAAGTTTTAAGTTACATTTGTAAGAAGGACGTAGCACCTGAGATTCAGATCGGGTCGGGTCGAGGGCGTTACTTGCTTAGAGTTTTGGTTTAGCAGGAATAGCCTACAAAGTATATGAAGAAGCTAGAAGAGACTTACTTGTCTTTAAGAATGCCATACGTGAGTTACCGCCAAGGAATAGTACACTCGATTTGCATGAGCACTGTTCAAGTTAGCTCTTGTAATGGGATTAGTTTGGAAGTCAATTGGGTTGACTTGACCCTCTTTATGACTGGTCAAATAGTAATGTAGATCTTCGTCAAATTTTCTTTTACCTACCCCTGAATTTGGCAAGGAAATAATCATCACAAATTTGACATACATTTTCATATTTCATGTAATCATCATTCAACATCATTCACATTATCCCTAATACGAGCTTACGAGGCCCAAAACATGCATTCGGGGTGGTTTGGGACTAAACCGATAACTTATGAAATATCTAAAAAAACTTAGAAACTTTTTGAAAATACAGGGGACACACGCCCGTGTGGCCGAACCGTGTGTCTCACATGGTCAAAGACACGCCCGTGTCACATGCCGTGTGGACATTCGAAATGGGATCACATAGTCGTGTCCCAACTCGTGTCCAACCCCTTGTAACTCTCTGACTTGGGTCACACGGCAAACCACACGCCCGTGTGACCAGCCCGTGTGCCCTTCAAAATGGCCACACACACCCGTGTTCTAGGCCGTGCCAAACATGTAGGGTATACTAACTTATGCCACACGGCCAAGTCACACACCCATGTGCTAGGCCGTGTGGAGCATACTGACTTGATTTCTAATTCAACAGTAGGGGACACACAGCCATGTAAGTTGACCGTGTGTTACACACGGCAGAGACACACTCCTGTTTCTCTGCCCATGTGGACAAAAATAGGCTATTTACCAAGCCATCTTGCCACCCAAATTTGCATACACCTACACCAAAACAAATGGCACAACACAAGGCATAAATAGCCATTCAAACCAACCTCAACCAAGCCTAATTCACCATCAATCACAAGATACACAAATATCAAAATAAGCCATTCCATTCGTGCCAAACTTTACATTCATAATTCACTTAAAGGTCACTTTCAATTATATAACAATTTAACAAAAATTTCATGCATACCAAATCTCTAAATTTCAAACATAAGGTACTCAATTTACCAATTCATAATATACATCACATAGCCATTAACAACCACATGACAAAAGGGCATTTGCACATATATACAAACATTATCAAACATACCAAAATAACCCAACTCACATGGCTATACACATTATAAACCATTCATCCATTACAAGCCAACTCAAATGGCTAAAACCATTACTAACATATACCAAAATGACCATAACTCTTATACATGCCATATAACCAAAACATAAACTCAAAAGTACCAAAGTGATAGCTTGATAGTGTGATGAGGTCTCCGACGATTCTCGAATCTGAGCTAGCTTTGATTTCACTATAAAACATGGAAAAATAAACAATGTAAGCTATAAAGCTTAGTAAGCTCGTATGAAATAATAAGCAAACCTTACTATTTATTTATCAAACAAGAATATGAACATATCATACTACTAAACATTTAATCACAATATTAACATATATTCAATTACATATTTAACCATGAACTCATATCTTTCATAGATTCGATGCTTATATAGTTCCCATACATACTTGTACTGATACATATATATTTCTCACCACTTCATATCTTTGATATACCCATTGAACCGTTTGAAATACTATCAGATACTTGGAAATCTCGCACCCTAAGTGCCACATATATAGCCGAAGCTATCTCGATCTCATATTACATATAATGCTCACTCTCAAGCTATCAATGGGTTTGCTCACACAAGCTAACGGTCATGACGAAACTACACAGTGCTGCTCACACAAGCTGACGATTATCCGCAACACATGCCAAAAAACTTAGCCATCGGTAGAATGTAGGACCAACACCCAAATCACATAATCCCTAATGACATGTCATTCGTATCCCAATCTATTCCTAGGGTTCAACTCAGATTTCTCAATGTTGAATCTTCATCGAATATATCCGCAAGGTTGTATTCTCAAATAATTTAATAACAAAGCATTTAAAACACAATTATACAAATACTTATTAACATACAAACTTACCTTGATTGCAAAAACGACGAAATAAGTCAATTAGTCTGATATATTATTTTTCCCCCGATCTAAATTCAAATTTCGCTTTTCTTGATCTAAATGTAATCAAAATTAACTTATTTAACTATTATTCTATTCAATTTAATCCAAAATACACATTAATGCAACTTTACATTTTTACCCCAAACGTTTCAACATTTTTACAATTTAGTCCTTATCTCATAAAAATACAAATTCATGCAATTCAACCTATACCCATGCTAGCCAAATTTTAATTAAGTCCCTAGCAGCCCATATTTTTCATTTATTTCACAATTTAACAAAAAATTTCAACATTTCTCAATTAAATCCCTAAATGGCAATTTTGTCAAAAATAACTTTACAAATGTTTTTTTATCTAATAAAAAACATACATTTTCTATCCTCAAAAATCAAAATAAACATGTATTCATCAATGGAAAAACCCTAAACCTTTAACAGTTTTGGAAAATAGTCCCTGGGCTAGCTAGATTAGGTTACAACGACTCCGAAAACATAGAAATCATTAAAAACGAAGCAAAATTGCAAGGTTAATACATACCCGAACCTTCAAGCTCCATTAATGGATTCCTCTTAGTTTAATTTCAGTGAAGATGAAGTGGAAATGATAATATTCATATGTTTTTCTTTATTTTACTTTATTTATTTAACAAATTACTTATTTAACCTTATAAATCTCATGTCCATCTTTGTCCACTACTAACTACAGTGGTTTAATTACCACATAAGGACCTCCACTTTAAATTTCTATAGGTATTAGACACCTTTAGCTAATAGAACACAAGTTTTACACTTTACACGATTTAGTCCTTTTTATAAAATTAAGCACTCAAACGATAAAATTTCTTAACGAAATTTTCACACGATCATATTATCATACTATAAACATTAAAATAATAATAAAATAATTATTTTGACCTTAGATTTGTGGTCCCAAAACTACTATTCTGATTTGACTAAAAACGGGTTGTTACAACTCTCCCCTCTTAAGAATTTTCGTCCCCGAAAATCTTACCAAAAAAGAGGTTAGGGTATTATTTTCTCATAGCTTCCTCTAGTTCCCACATGGCTTCTTCTAGTTCCGACGTGGCTTCTTCGACATCATGCCGTTGCCAAAAAACCTTAACTAAAGTTATGTTCTTGTTTCTTAATTCTTTAATCTCTCGAGCCAAAATTCTAATCGATTCTTCGCTATACGACATATCAGGCTAAATTTCAATCTCTACCAAAGGAATTACATGTGATGGATCTGATCGATGCCGTTGTAACATCGACACATGAAATACATTGTGGATCTTTTCTAATTTTAACGGTAAAGCTAGTTGATATGCCACTGGCCCTATTCTTTCAATAATCTTATATGGCCCTATAAATCGTGGACTCAATTTACCTTTGCGATCAAATCGAAGAATCTTCTTCCAAGGATATAATTTCAAAAATACTCGGTTGCCGATTTGAAATTCAATGTCTTTACATTTCAAATCCACGTAAGATTTTTATCGATCTGAAGCTGCTTTCAAACTGTCACGAATTATTTTCACTTTATCTCTAGTGTCTCTAATCAAATCAACCCTGTGAATAATTTTCTCACTAAGCTCAGTCCAGTACAACAAAGTTTGGCATTTACGACCATACAATGCTTCATACGGAGCCATTTTTATGCTCGATTCAAAACAGTTTTTATATGCGAATTCAACCAATGGTAAATATTTTTCCTAATTGCCTTCAAACTCTAAAACACAACAACGAAGCATATCTTTGAGAACCTGAATTACTCTCTCAGATTAACCGTCGGTTTGCAAATGAAATTCAGTACTAAAGTGCAACCGTGTACCCAAAGCTTCTTGCAATTTCTTCCAAAATCGCGATATAAACCTCAGATCTCTATCTGAAATAATGGAAACTGTCACCCCGTGCAATCTAACGATCTCCGAGATGTACAAATCAACTAATCTATCAAGTGAGAAGTCTGTATGTACCGGAATAAAATGCATCGATTTCATCAGTATATCCTCGACAACCCAAATAGCATCTTTCTTTTTCGGAGACAGGGGCAAACCCAATACGAAATCCATCGCAACTCTATCCCATTTCCACTCTAGTATCATCACCGATTGTAATAGTCCCGAAGGCACTTAATGTCTGGCTTTATCTTGTTGACAAACCAAGCATCTCAATGTAAACTCTGAAATGTCTCGTTTCATGCCCGACCACCAATACCACTGTTTCAAATCATTGTACATTTTAGTACTCCTTGAGTGAACAGAGAAACAACCACTGTGTGTTTCATGTAGAATTTTCTGAATAAGCTCAAAATTCCTTGGTACACATATTCTACCTTAGAACATTAAACAATCATCGAATCCGATTTGATAGTTTAAATCACCAATTGACTCACATTGCACTCTTTTAGCTTACAATTCATTATCACACTTTTGAACTTCACAAATTTGTTGAAGAAATAACGGTTTAGCTTTTAATTCAACTAAAATCGAACTATCATTAGGAAAAGTTAACTGCGTATTCATCGCTCGTAAAACAAATAAAGATTTTCTACTCAGAGCATCCGCGACTACATTCGCTTTCCCTGGATGATAATCAATCACTAACTCATAGTCTTTCAACAGCTCGAGCCATCTTCGTTGACGTAAGTTTAAATCTTTTTGAGTTATTAGATACTTCAAACACTTGTGATCAATAAAGGTATGGCACTTCTCACCAAATAGATGATATCGCCAAATTTTCAATGCGAAAACAATAGCGACCAACTCTAAATTGTATGTCGGATAATTCTTTTCATACGGCTTCAACTATCTAGAAGCATAGGCTATCACTTTACCCTCTTGCATCAAAACACATCCCAAACCATTCAATGACGCATCACTGAAAATCACAAACTCTTTACCCGACTCAGGTTGAACTAAAACTGGTGCCTCAGTTAACAATGCTTTCAACTTTTCAAAACTCTGTTGACATTTCTCGAACCACTCAAATTTCACATCTTTCTGTAGCAATCTAGTCATTAGTGTAGCAATCATTGAGAATCCTTTAACAAAACATCAATAGTAACTAGCTAATCCCAGGAAGCTTCGAACTTCGGACATATTTCTTGGTGGTTTCCAGTCAATAATTGCGGAAATCTTACTCAGATCAACTCGGATACCTTTTGCTGAAACAATATGCCCCAAAAATCTAACTTCTCAAAGCCAAAATTTGCATTTACTAAATTTAGCGAATAGTTGCTTGTCTCTTAATTTTGTAGCACAATTCTCAAATGTTCAGCATGCTCAGATTCATCTCAGGAATAAATTAAAATGTCGTCAATAAATGCAACAATAAATCTGTCTAAATACGGTCTAAAGATTCGATTCATCAAATCCATAAAAACTGCAGTAGCATTAGTTAATCCAAAAGGCATAACAAGAAATTCATAATGCACGTACCTTCTTCTAAACGCAATATTCACCACATCTGAATCTTTAACTCAAAACTGATAATAGCCACATCTCAGATCGATCTTCGAAAATACTATTGCTCCTTTCAACTGAAACAAATCATCAATTCTCGATAAAGGATACTTATTCTTAATCGTAACCTTATTGAGCTGACAATAATCAATACACAGTCTCATCGATCCGTCTTTCCTCTTTACGAACAATACTATGCACCCCATGGCGAAAAACTAGGTCGTGCAAAACCTCTATCTGTTAATTCTTGCAATTGAGTTTTCAATTCTTTCAATTCTGTCGGAGCCATTCTGTACAGAGCTATCAATATCGGTGATGTTCCCGATACTAATTTAATAGCAAACTCAACTTCTCTGATCAGTGGCACCCCAGGCAACTCTTCTGGAAACACATCCGGATACTCATAGACTACTGGCACAGATTCAAACTTCGATTCAGATACTTTTGTATCCAGTACATATGCAAGATAAACATCACAACCTTTTCTCACATATCTCTGAGCTAACATTGACGATATAACAACAGGCAATCCACTCGACTCATTAGATTCAATTCAAAGTATTTCACTATTCTGACATTTCAATTCAATAGTCTTTTGTCTATAATTCACAACAGCATCATGCAGCGTCAACCAATCCATACCTAGAATTACATCGAATTCATCAAATGGTAAAAGCATCAAATTTGCTAGAAAATAGTAACCCCAAGTCATTAAAGGACAGTTCTTGCCAACTTTATCAACTAGGACATACTTGCCAAGGGGTTCAATGCTTTAATCACAAATTCGGTAGACTCAAAAGGCAAACTCTTACTAGACACTAAATTCACGCGGACATATGAATGAGTCGATCCAGGATCTATCAAGGCAATTACATTAGTGTCATAAAGAGAAAATGCACTGGTGATAACATCTAGTGACAACACATCTTCATAAGCGCAAATAACCTAAGCTCTGGCTGGTGCTCGAGCCTCAGATCTCATAGCAGAGTCCTTTGTTGTTCTTTTACTACTGGTCACATTTCTCGCATTTCTAGGTGGTCTCCCTCTAGCAGCTGTGTTACTCGATCTTGCATTCTGAAATTTATCTTTCTCGACTAACTCAGGACAATCTTGAATAAAGTGATCTAACGAACCACATTTGAAACAAGCTTTATTATTCATCCAACAATCTCTAAAATGTCGTCTACCACATTGTTGACACTCAAGTTTATTATTTCTAACACTACCCACACTTGACACTGAAGTAGTTTGAGCTTTAGGACTCGTGTATTGCTTACCATGATCTCTATTAGAATACCTTGTCGAAGTATTCGATCGAGTATACAAATCCCGTGATTTCTTTAACGAAGATTGATAGGGTTTATTCATTGATCTCTTTCTTAAATCTTTATCTTCAAAATTAACTTTTCTCTTTTCTTTGCCTAGTTCCTCGGCTTTGCAAGCTCTGTCAACTAGTACCTCAAACTCTTTCAATTCCCAAATGCTGACTATAAGTCTGATATCTTCGTTCAACCCATCTTCGAATCTTTTACACATAATTACCTCAGTGGAGACATATTCTCGAGCATATTTACTGAGTCTTACAAACTCTATCTCACACTTGATTACAGACATTCGACCCTGTTTCAGCTCCAGAAACTCTTTTCGCTTCTGATTAATAAACCATTGGCTGATGTATTTCTTTCTGAATTCGGCTTGAATGAATTCCTAGGTCACCCGTTCTCTTGGTACCACAGATACTAAAGTATTCCACCATTGATATGCAGTGTCTCTCAGAAGCCATACTGTACTAGGCCAATTTTGGCCCAATTTCAAACCCCTTACAAACCATACCCACTACCTAGAAACATTAAAGCCCAAACCCTTTAAACAAAAACAACTCACCTAAATACCAACTACCCAAACCCCTTGACCCATACCCGGAGCCCACTTAACCCTCAGCCCAATACTTACAACCTTACCCAAGCCCGTTTAAATACCTAACCCTAAGCCCAGAAGCCCAATTTTAGACATTAGGGTTTCAATTTTTGAAACCCTAAACCTGCCTAGTGCCGCAACCACCCCGACCAACCCTCTGACGGCCCCATGCCCTCTGACGTTGCCTCAACAACCGCTCCACCGCCCTCCATATTGCACCATCCCCTGCAAACATTAAAGAAGGATAGACAGCAAGCAAGAAGGGAGCAGTATATAAGCAAAAACATACAATGTAAAAGGGGGTTCTTCTTCTTTCTTTTTTTAACAGTCTAAAAAAACAAAAATAAAAAACATCCAGCTCTTTTTGGTGTCTATCCGAATATTCAATGAAAATCGATACCTAAGTATATTACAATACATATACAAGCAGTGATTCAAAATACAAAAAGGATAATATCGATAGAGCAACCAAAAATCCCAATATCAAATTTAAGGTGATTTACTTATATTTTCATTTAATTTCCGACCTATACTTCTATATTTCACATATATATAAACTAAAAAACGTATAAAAAATACTAAAAAAAATTAGAAAAAATCTTACCTTTCACGGTGGCAACGCGCATACTAGCTGAAGGTCATGTTGATCGGATCGTGACCTGGTCTATGACCGAAAATCGCTCAGTCCTCCCCCTCTCTTTTTTTTTTCTCTGATTTTTGTTCCAAATGAATTTTTTTCTGATTTTTAGCTTATTTATACTAATCGAAAACGGCGCCGTTTTGCGTTAAAGACCCAGGGCATAAAACGACGTCGTTTTTCCCTGGGTCGGATCGACCCGACCCGTAAACCGCTTAGGATCCGCGTGTTCTCGAGCGGAAGGGCAAATTACGCATTTGGCCCTTCCGCGTTTCTGAGATTTTATAATTAAGTCTTTCATGTTCTTTAATTCGGCCCTGGAATTTTTCATCAATTTCAATTTAGTCCCTTGCACTACGCTGCGTTTTGGACAACGGGGAATATTGCACTTTTGGTCTCTACTGTTTTCTCGCGTGTTCAAATAGGCCCTTCCTTTTTGTTTTCTTTTTAAATTGGCCCCACAGCTTTGTTTCTAATTTAATTTTAGTCATGTTTCGTTTATTTTTATATTTTTATTGAATATCCTTGCTATTTTTTATTAATTAGTATTATTAATATTATTATTGTTATTATTATTACGTATTAGTATATATTTTTATTAGGTACGCATAAGTATATATATATAATTTATTCACTTTATTTTAATATTTTATTAATAATATGTTTGTTTCTTTTATATTCCAATATTATCATTATTGAAATTATTATTATTAGTTTATGTTTTGTTATATATTTATATTTATAACACGTATACATACTTAATATATTTGTATATACCTAGATAATATTATTACTAGTTTTTTTTTATGTGTATACATTACCTAAATGTTTTAGTATTATGTATATTCTTCATATATTATATATATGTGTCCTTAATACTATACTTTATATGTATCATATATTTTAATATTTTAATATTATATTATATATATATATATATCCATATCATCTTATGTATATATATATTCTTATATACCCTTATATATTATATGTATATTTTAGTATTATATTTTTATATCTATGTTTTAATATGATACTATGTATATATTATATTTTATTATATATTAGTACACATATTTTATTATACGTATGTATATACACTTTTATATTAATATTATTTTCGTATATCATATTATTCATTATTATACTTATTATTTTCACTATTGCCACTTATTATATTATTTCAATATTATGTACTATTTGGTGTACATACATCTTTTATTCTTATTAGTATATAAATATATGTTTTTTAGTATTCCTAACATATATCGTATACGTTCATCTGTACTATGTATATATGTATATATTTAATATTATTACACATATGTATCTTTTAGGCATTATATTTTCATACGTCATGTATATATGTCGTACATTATATTTTTGCATGTCATCTTATGTACATATTATCTGCTATTATTATTACTAAGTATATTTTGTATTTATTCATGATTGGTCTTTATTTCTTTTGCAAATGTCATTGTTATTGTTATTCGAATGTTCCAGTATCCCATGTTAATATTTTTTATTCATAATGTCATTATTCGCATCATTTATTTATTTTAAATCCTTATTTTTGGAATCTTTTTTCTAATTAATTTCAATACATAAGGCAACATGTCGGTTTAACATAAAGTCACTGATTTCATCACTATGTTAGGTGAACATCAATCGACTCGTGTTAAAACGGTATGTCCTTCTCAAAAATCCAAAGAATTGAAAATTTCTCATCTTTTTAATCGGATCTCGATTAAATCTTACATTGAACCCGTATTTTTGAAAATCAAGACAACCCGTGTTTATGAGATACCAATTTTTGGGCGTCGCGAGGGTGCTAATACCTTCCTCGCGCGTAACCGACTCCCGAACCCTAATTTTTCTTTGGCTTTTAACGTGGACCTAAACTCGACCTTTTTCTCGTTTTAAAGAAAAAGAAATCTAATAGGTGTCCGATCACACCTAGAAAAAAGATCGGTGGCGACTCCCTGTTTATTTCAAAATCAAATTACAATTTTTCAAACTTTAATCACCACAATTAGCGACCCTAAAAAATTTTTTCATGTCGCTACAGCTGGCGACTCTACTGGGGACCCATTTTTGAGAGTCGCGTCTGGAATTAAACTCGCGTTGTCAAAATTTTCAAAGTTCCTTGTTCAAATTAACATTTAGTCGTGATCCTCAAATTTTTTGTTTTCAAAAAGTCATGCATTCGCATTATGTTGTAAATGTTTTTCTAACTCGTTTTGTCCTTTGTGTTTTTCAGCTTTAAGTTTTATGGTTTTAGTTTTGTAGTTTTTTTAAAATAAAATGAAAGGTTTGTGAGTTTATCCCCACACACCGTGCACGTGCATCTTTGCATAACATGAGCTCTATACTCGGGCTCCGCCCGTTTAAGTGAAAGTAAATGCTACACCTTCGTGAGTTAACTCGTCCCTCCGTACAGGCTAGTGAATACTTTCGGGTTACATATGACTTATGCTTTCATGAGTAACTTGTCTCTCCGCATAGGTGTAAGTAAATGTAACCCCTCGAATTGATCTCGTGAGCCTGTGATGGGCTATGCCCGAGGCTTTGTACTAGTCTTAGTAGACGATAGTATGAACAATTCGAGTACCCACCTAGAACCAAAACCGCATATAGTGTACCGTACGAGCCCCCTAACTAGAGCCATGCCGAACCTCTGCTCATTTAATAGTCAACAAAATAAGTACACGAGAGAAACGCCTCTTACCTTTTCCACTTTTACTTTGTATGCGAGGGGATTGGGTTCATTTAATAAACTAGATCGGGTAGCATAATTTGATAAATTTTCCATGATTTTTTCTGCCTACTAATCAGGGTTGTTCATCTTTGCTTTATTTCTCATCATGCATTATAGGCATCACATTAAAAAGTGTTGAATAGAGATTGGTTGCCACAAAAATGGGTTTCTGATGGAAGAGTTGATTATACAAACAACCGAGAAAAATGCTGTGGTTCGGGATTGGTCTTTGAAAACCCAGAAAGAAAAAGGGGATAGTTTAATGGAAGGATGTGTTTCTAATTTACCCGAGCATGTAGCTGTGAATGTACGTCAGAATAATCTGGAAGATTTGGTTCGAATCTGGAATCAGTGGGACTCGGATACTAGTGGAATCTTCACTGAAAGATACGGGGATATAGCCAACCTAATTGCCATCAACGTTGACGAATGATTGATTCAAGCCATGATCAGATTCTGGGATCCAGCTTATCAGTGTTTCACTTTCAATCAAGAAGACATGACCCCGACTATAGAAGAATACGCTGCTTTGCTTCGTATTGATAATGTGCAATTTTACAAAATATATGTGAAAGAGCCCCAGCCGATTACCTTCAAGAAAAAGTTAATGAGATTGATAGACATGGCCGACACATGGGCCAAAAAACAGATCAAGAAGAAGAATGAAACCAGCTGTATTCCATTGTTTTCCCTACGAGATTTGGTTCTGAACCACCCCGATATGTTGAAGAGGGTAAACCTGTTCCCTTGGTCCATTTACGGTCTGATCGTTTTCCCAAAAGTTCTGGGGCATATAGAAGTTGCAGTAGTGGATTTCTTTGAAAAGTTAAAACAAGGAATCAACCCTATCCCAACTATCCTGGCCGAAACCTTCAGATCACTAAGCATCTGTAGGAGAAAAGGGGAAGGTCGTTTCATCGGATGTGCACAGTTACTCAACATTTGGATCCTGAGCCACTTCTGAAAAGTAGAGCGCACACCATTCCATATGTTTTCTAAAACATTCTCCCCGTTAGAAGCTTATCTCAAGAAAGAATGGCCAAAGGAAGTCACCGAACAGCATTGGGTTTCAGTTTTTCAGAATATTCGTGCTGAAGATGTAACCTGGAGAGCACCGTGGATACACCCTTCGGTTCTGTTATACAAAGTGGGCAACCAGGATTAGGTGCCACTGCTTGGATTATGGGGAGGAGTTGGTTATGCTCTATTAATGGTCCAAAGGTAATTTTCTTCACGACAATTCATACCCGTCACCAGAGGATTATCACAGTCTGAGTTTGCTTTCGTGGGTGAAGGTTATATGAGAAGGGTCCGAGACACTGCAAAGTCTTGGAAGAAAATTCATCTGATGGAATTGGCTCTATATGCTGATACCCTCACCCAAGATTACAACATATGGAGGAAGCAATGGGTGAATAGTCAGCAAATCTCGTCGATAAACTACACCGTTCAGAATCCTTTCTCGGAGGAAATGCCACCTGAGTTAGAAATGGCCAGACAAGAATTTGAATGAGAAAAGGCCAAGATGTCTCGGGACCTTAGTACTCTTCAAGAGGAAAACTATCAACTGAAGATTGACGTTCAGATTGAAAGATCCAGAACCGAGAAAGTGCAAAAAAAAGTTGAAGTCGTAAAAAATGACTTAAGGGATCTTCATCTGGAAAATAAGAAGTTAAGAGGCACTATCAAGAATAGTGGGCTAGGCAAGTCATCAGCAGAATGGAAAGAAGAATTAAGCAACATCAAAGGCGGGATGGAATTTTGGAAAGGAAAAGCAAAGAAAGAAGAAGAAAAGGCCACGCGGGCAATGATAGAGTTAAGGAAGAAGAACACTGGATATGAAGCTATGTCTGCCGACGTAATGACTAATCGATCTAAACGTTAAGAACTAAAAGAGAGGATACGGGATTTAGAAGGTATGCTGCAAGATCGTCAACAACAGCTAGATACTCTCTTGGAAGCTTTGGAAGAAAAGAATAATCAGTATGATAGAGACGTTCGTGCCTATGAAGAGGGTCTCCAAGAAAAAGAAATGTAACTTGGCTATCTGATCAATGAAATTCGTGGGGTAGCCATGCACGTGGTACAATTGTCGGAAGAAGCTGAAGCTCTCAGTTGCCAATTCCCTCCGAGCCGAAGATCGAACATGTCAGAGTTCTTAGAGCGAGTGAAGAAACAAGGCAATGTGGCTAGGAAATTTGTGTAACTTTTGAATCAAGAAAAATGGCGAAACTTTTTGTAATAGACTCTTTTGATAAATGAAATACCTAAGTATGGGGCTATCTTGAAATCAACACTAAAATTCTTGCATATTTATTCACGATTAACATTCATTTATCATTCATTTGTCATGTATTCATTCATTCATTCATTGCATATACATGTCACCATAATCATCCACCAAGGCTAAAACCGTATAATTCGCAGTTGCGACACTTCAAGACTAGAATCACGTCATTCGTATAGAACGCGTCGACAAGCTAGGGTAATGGAGGCTGAATTCAATGAAAGAATTAGAAGGATGGAAAGAGTTCAAAGGGAATTACAAGAGCAGTTGGCCAAGCCGCAGCAAGAGACAAGAGACTTAATGGTGAGATCTCGAGAAGAATCGCTCGAACAAAGAGACCAAATGGCCAAAATGATGGAAATGATGTCAGCTCTAGTAAAAGGAAAGGGGCCTATGAACCCTGACATTGTGGAACCACAGTCAAGGGTTAACATCGATCAGGATCTGCCCCATCCTCTAGGATTTACTCCACCGCACGCCCACGTAACACAAAGAGGGTATGCTCAATGGGAACCCACAGGCCTGGAACAACGACCTGCACCACTTGCTAATTTGGGGCAAGGAGCGTTCGTATCAAACCCAGGGGCTAGTCCTGCTGATCCACTCATTCCACATTTGGACGATCCAGCAGAGATAGCCAAGCTGAAAATGGATGATCATGATGTTTAGGATAAGTATAGGATTTTGGAAAAAAGACTCAAAGAGATAGAAGGTACTGAAGCCTTCTCTGTATTGGACGCTAAAGAGCTCAGTTTAGTACCCGATTTAGTTTTGCCTCCCAAGTTTAAAGTACCAGATTTTGAAAAGTATGATGGGACAGATGTCCAAAAGCACATCTCATCATGTTTTGCCGGAAGATGACCGGTTATGTAAACGAAGATAAGCTACTCATACATTGTTTTCAAGATAGTCTAACAGATCGCCTCTTCTGGTACAACCAACTTAGTAGGGAAAAGATCCGATCCTCGGAAAGGACTTGGCGTCGAAGATTCTGTGAGCAAAGACAAGCATGTGTCAGATATGGTGCCTGACCGAATGACTCTGCAAATGATGGAGAAGAAACCAACGGAGACCTTCAGACAGTATGCTCAAAGGTGGAGAGATATCTCAGCCCAAGTGGAGCCTCCACTGACGAAGACTGAGATAACGGTTCTTTTCATCAATACTCTGAGAGCACCATTCTATGACAAGCTGGTGGGAAGTGCTACGAAGGATTTCTCGGATATCGTAATATCCGGAGAACTTATTGAAAGTGCCATCAAGAGTGGAAGAATAGAAGGTTCTGATAGCTCAAGAAAGGCAGCACCTGTAAGGAAGAAAGTAGCAGAAGCCCACATGGTGGGAATGGGAAGCCGTTATACCCCTAATCCATATCCAAATCAACCCCGACCTCGAAATTATCCACCTCTAAATTTTTATTATCCTCCTCAAACCCCTTACTACCAAACACCACCTCCTTCCTACCCCGTATACTCCACAAACAATCAAAGACCCGTTGCCACATTCCCACAAAACACTGTACCGTTCAAAGCCAACTTGGAAACGAACCAAGACCAACAAGGCCCAACCCCGAGAAACCGTAATTTACTCCTATTCCTGTGTCATATGGGGAGTTATACCCGAAACTCTTGGAGAAGTAATTAGTATCTCCCCATTACATGGCACCCCTTAAACCTCTATACCCGAAATGGTACGATCCAAATGCTAGTTGTGCATACCATGCCGGGAACCAAGGGTATTCTACGGAGAACTGTCTTGCCTTCAAAAGGAGAGTTCAAGGACTCATAGATGCAGGCATTTTACGATTTGATGGTACTGGCGGTACGGCCGGGAATCCATTCCCAAACCACACCGAAGGGAATGCGAGTGCAGTAGGAGAGGAGGACAAACGACAAAGTATAAGATGGGTTTCTGAAATAAGAACACCTCTGCAGAGAATCTGGAAGGTACTAGTTGAAAAAGGGTTGCTCCGTCGTCTTAACGGGGTATTCGAAGGAAGAAATGCAAAAGGTCACAGTGTTTGCGAGCTCCATGGTATTGAGGGACACGACATTCAGTCCTGCGAGGAGTTCAGGGAATTACTACAAAATATGATGGATAATAAGGAGATTGGGATTTTTTGTAAAGGCGAAGAGGCCGATAGTGGAGAAATATGTGCCTCTGATAATCAATCATCAGGTTTCCCGTATAGTGCCGACCTGACCGTTAATAATTTATTACGACGCGAAGGAGCCGATAAAACCAAAAGTGATAATTGATGTACCATCTCCTTTCCCTTATAAGGACAATAAAACAGTATCGTGGAGGTACGATGTCAACATCGTCACACCTAAAGGTGAAAAGCCTGAAGCCACAACTGGAGATATTGGGGAAGTAGGCCATTTTACCCGCAGTGGGCGTTGTTATTCTAAAGAAATTGAGCCAGAAAAGAAGAATAGTGACTTGAAACAAAAAGGAAAAGCAGTGATGTATGAGGCCGAAGTCGAGCAGGAGACTCCATCCATGCAAGAAACTAAAAAGCCTATGGATGAGGAGGAAGCACAGGAGTTCTTGAAATTTATCAAACACAGTGAATACAATGTGGTGGAACAATTAAGTAAGCAGCCAGCACAAATCTCAGTTTTATCTTTAGTGTTAAATTCAGAGCCACGCCAGAATGCTTTATTGAAGGTGTTAAATCAAGCTTATGTAGCAAATAACATATCTATTGAGAAGCTTGATAGGTGGGTAAACAACCTGAATGCGGACAATTTCATCTCTTTTAGTGATGATGAGATACCGCCAAACGGTAGAGGCTTGGTGAAAGTACTGCATATTATGACTCGCTGTAAGGGCTACATAATATCGAACGTGCTCATCGATAATAGGTCGGCGCTCAACGTCATGCCGTTGGCCACACTTTCTAGAATTTCGATGGATCTGTCCTATTTAAGGCCCTGTCATTCCACGGTGAGGGCATTCGATGGGACAAGGCGTGAAGTCATGGGAAAGATTGAGATCCCTCTGGAAGTGGGCCCTTATATATATGAGGTTGAATTTCAAGTCATGGACATTACACCATCATACAATTGCCTCTTGGGAAGACCTTGGATCCATTCCGCCGGAGCAGTCCCATCATCCCTCCATCAAAAAGTGAAATTTATCATGGATGGCTATTTGGTCACAGTCGAGGGAGAAGAAGACATTGTTGCATCTATCTCTACCGATGCACCGTACTTGGAAGTGAGCAAGAATACAATAGAATGTTCCTTCCAATCCTTGGAGCTTGTCAATGCCACTTTTGTCACTGAGGGAAACAAAATGCCCGTGCCTAAGTTGTCGAGAAATACCAAGATGGGTATCAAGCTGACTGTGGGGAGAGGAGCCCGAGCGAGGAAAGGTCTTGGAAAATTTTGGCAAGGAATAGTCAGGGCTCTGAGGCCAGTGCATCATAAAGCTCGATACGGCTTAGGTTTCCATCCAGACGTACGTCAAAGAAGAAAACAGTGGAAGAAAGATCAGGAAAGAAGGATCGTAAGAACTTTGGGCCGAGAACCAGAATGGGAACCCATAGAATACCCTCCTTTGTCAAAAACATTTACATCTGCGGGAATGATATACCCTGGACAAGATGATCCACGAAACATGCTGTGGTTAATTGAAAGGGGTCTTCAAAATGTCAGTATAAATGTTATTGACAAAGGGGCTGATGCGAGTAAAGACGTCCCAAGGATACGCCCTTGTTCCTTGGGTTTCATGATGAACAATTGGACTGCTGAGGACCTTCTTGTAGTTTATAAGTCTTCAGAGTAATGCTCAAACATTAACCCTCTATTGTGTCCTTGGATATAATAGAATTCTTTTGTAAGAGCTAACATTCACTCTTTATCATTCAAATGAATATCAATGAAGATGCATTTTGTCACGATTTTTCGAATTATCACTAATTTCATAACCATTTTCTCATTTCATAGCCTATCCTTACATTTGCCTTATGCCATGACATAACATTTCGTTTGTTGATTCCAATACTTGGATGCCCTTCTATAGTTTCCTTTTCCATTCAACTTTCAGGTGCTCAGATATCGACGACATGAACAAGCCCGTTACGAGTCTTGAAATTGATTTTGAGAAGGCTGTTTGTTTAGGAGAATTCAAAGCCGAAGAAAATGCTGAAGACTATTCCTCGTCTCCTGACTTGTTAAGAATGGTGGAACAAGAGGATAAATAGATTTTGCCTCACCAAGAATCTGCTGAGACAATAAATTTGGGCACTGAAGAAAGGAAGCAAGAAGTGAAGATCGGGACCTCTATTTCAGGGGGTACCAGGCATAATTTGATCGCTTTGCTCCGCGAGTACAAAGATGTATTCGCATGGTCATATCAAGACATGCCAGGATTAGATGAAAATCTAATGATTCATAAGCTCCCGTTAAAGCCAGAATGCAAACCCATTCAGCAAAAGCTAAGACGGATGAGACCCAAAATGCTGTTGAAAATAAAAGAGGAAGTCAAGAAACAACTTGATGCTGGCTTCCTACAAGCCTCCAAATATCCAGAATGGGTGGCTAACATAGTCCTGGTACCAAAGAAAGATGGCAAAGTACGAATGTACGTAGATTACCGTGACCTAAACCGAGCAAGCCCAAAAGATAATTTCCCCTTACCACATATCGATACGTTGGTGGACAACACAGCAAAACATTCATTGTTTTCTTTTATGGATGGATTCTCGGGGTATAATCAGATCAAGATGGCCCCTGAGGATATGGAGAAAACTACCTTCGTAACAATGTAGGGAGCATTCTACTACAAGGTGATGCCATTTAGGTTAAAGAATGCTGGGGCAACATATCAGAGGGCTATGGTGACGTTATTCCACGACATGATGCATAAAGAAATAGAGGTTTACGTTGATGATATGATTGCTAAATCCCGAGGAGAAGAAGAGCATGTAGTGCACCTCAAGAAGTTGTTCGAAAGGCTGAGAAAGTTTCAGCTAAAGCTTAATCTACCCAAATGTACGTTTGGGGCTACCTTAGGAAAGTTGCTAGGCTTCATTGTCAGTGAAAGAGGTATTGAGGTTGATCCAGATAAAATAAAAGCCATCCAAGAGTTACCACCTCCGCGCACGCAAAAGGAAGTCAGGCGATTTTTAGGGAGTTTAAATTACATCGCCCGATTCATCGCTCAACTTACCAACCAATGCGACCCAATCTTTTGGCTTCTTCGAAAACATAACCCGGGAGAATGGAATGAGGAATGCCAGGTGGCCTTGGAATGAGGAATGCCAGGTGGCCTTTGATAAGATAAAACAATATTTGTCTAGTCCTCCAGTGCTAGTACCGCCAACTCCGGGAAGACCTTTGATATTGTATTTAACTGTGTTCAAAAATTCAATGGGTTGTGTACTGGGGCAACACGACGAGTCAGGAAAGAAAGAAAAGGCGATCTACTACCTCAGCAAAAAGTTCACTGAATATGAGGCAAAGTATTCGTCTATTGAGAAATACTGTTGCGCTCTGGTTTGGGTAGCTCGGAGACTCAGACAATATATGTTGTATCACACGACATGGCTAATTTCAAAGCTGGACCCAATAAAATACGTGATGGAATCACCGGCACTCTCAGGAAGAATGGCACGATGGCAGATCTTACTATCAGAGTACGACATTGTCTATATAAGCCAAAAGTCGATAAAAGGAAGTGTAATAGCGGACTTCTTAGCAACTCGAACAACGGAGGAATACGAGCCATTGGGGTTTGATTTCCCAGATAAAGACTTAATGTGCATCACAGAAAAGGAATCCGAGTCATCAAAAGAGAAGCCATGGAGGATGAGCTTTGATAGTACGTCAAACGCCTTGGGACATGGAATTGGAGCAATATCACCAGACGAGAATCATTATCCGTTCACTACAAGACTGAACTTCTTCTGTACCAATAACATAGCAGAATATGATGCATGTATCATGGGGCTTCGCGCAGCTATTGAATGAAACATCGAAATCTTAGAGGTGTATGGGGACTCAGCCGTAGTGGTTTACCAAATCCATGGAGAGTGGGAAGTGAGGGACCCAAAATTGATTAAGTACAATGATTTAGTGGCCGAATTGATCAAGGAGTTCAAAGAAATAACTTTTCATTACTTCCCACGAGAAGAAAAACCAATTGGCTGATGCCCTGGCCACTTTGGCTTCAATGTTCAAAGCAAGTAAAGAAGCAAAAATAATGCCCTCAAAATGAGCATATACGAGGTCCCTACACACTGTTGTAGCATTGAGAAAGAAGCAGACGGACGACCATGGTTCCATGATATCTTAGAATATGTCAAGAATCAAAAGTATCCTGAACAAGCGAATGAGAACGACAAAAGAACAATCAGAAGAATGGAAACGGGATTTGTCCTTGATGGGGATATCTTGTACAAAAGAGGAAAGGATCAGATGCTCTTGACATGCGTGGATGATGTTGAAGCTAGAAAAATACTTGAAGATCTCCATGAGGGAATCTGCGGAACACATGCCAATGGTTTCAATATGGCCAGAAAGATCATGAGACTCGGTTATTATTGGCTGACGATGGAAAGTGACTGCATCAATTTTGTAAGAAAATGCCACAAATGTCAAATCTATGGTGATAAAATTCATATAGCCCCTTCTCCTCTTCATGTCATGACTTCTCCGTGGCCTTTTTCTATGTGGGGCATGGATGTTATAGGGCCAATTTCTCCAAAAGCTTCAAATGGACATCAATTCATTTTTGTGTTTATCGATTACTTCACAAAATGGACAGAAGCCGCTTCGTTTGCCAATGTGACAAAAACTGCAGTTTGCAGGTTTTGAAAAAGGAAATTATATGCCAATATGGTTTGCCTGAAAGAATCATTTCGGATAATGCCATGAATCTGAACAACAAAATGATAAAGGAAGTGTGCGAGCAATTCCAAATAAAGTATCATAACTCCTCACCCTATTGCCCAAAGATGAACGGGGCTGTTGAAGCAGCCAACAAAAATATTAAGAGGATCATTGGGAAAATGACTGAGACATATAAAGATTGGCACGAGAAGCTACCATTTGCTTTGTATGCATATCGCACATCTGTGCGGACATCTATGGGAGCAACTCCTTTCTCTCTGGTCTATGGAATGGAAGCTGTGCTACCTATCGAGGTTGAGATCCCTTCTCTACGAGTCTTAATGGAATCGAAATTGGAAGAAACAGAATGGGTTCGAGCTCGATATGATTAGTTGAACCTCATCGAAGAAAAACATCTAAGGGTAATTTGTCACGGGCAGATGTACCAGAAGAGAATGACCGCGACCCATAACAAGAAGGTACAGCCAAGAGAATTCCATGAAGGAGAACTCGTGCTGAGAAAGATTCTCCCAATACAAAAAGACCTGTGAGGAAAATGGGCACCAAATTGGGAAGGACCATACGTTGTAAAGAAGGCATTCTCAGACGTTGTAAAGAAGGCATTCTCAGGTGGAGCTTTGATCCTTACTATGATGGATGGGAAGGAGTTACCGAATCCAGTGAATTCAGATGCTGTGAAGAAATATTATACTTGAAAAAAGAAAATCAAGATGAAAACCCGAAAAGGGCATCTAAAAAAAAAAGGGATCAAGGCGAAAACCTGAAATGGGCGTCTTGATTAAACACAAAAGATTAGGATGAAAACCTGAGAGGGCGTCCTAATGAAGAAAACCTGGGTTTAAAGAACAAGGCGGTCGAACGATGGGTCAAACAAAGGAGACTACAAAGATTTGAAGCATTTACAAAGCTCAAATCTTCTATGCAAGAAGCCATGCTCGAAAAGATTCTTGATTGAGGAACGTGGAAGAGTTCATGTGTTGAATATCTAGAGCATTTGTATCTGTTGAATACGATCCCTTCTTTCTTTTTGACATTTTTTGCTCTCATTGGTTAACTTTCTTTGTTTGCCACATTTGAAATAGATGAATATGAGATATCATTTTTGTCCCTACCTGACCTTTTTCATGCATCTCATTATGTGTTTATTTACATGATAAATAGTGAAATGATATACTCTAAACAAAAGAAACGTTAAGCATTACCTGGATGAAAATTTGATAAGCACAAGAGCCTCAAAGCAAGAACAAAGTTTAACCAGGGACAAAAGAGTGATATCTGAGAAACGTCGATTACTCGTGAAGCTAGAAGACGGGTACGAGGCCTGAAGAGGAAGTCGAGAATCAAAGCAATGAACGCAGATCCTCAACAATCGTGACTAAAAGGACATACGAAAAACCTTAAGGATCACTGCATAATCATGTAGGCATAAATGCATTTAAGACAAACATGTGCGTATCATGATAACGTCATGCATGGCATATACAGGTAATCCAGTAGAGCAAAAGGGCATGATGATAGTTGTATTGAATCAAAGGAAAAGACTCCTGAGTTCTACCAAATGACAAGTTTTGGTATTTTTGATGTTTAATTTCTGTTCTCAGAAATCAACTCATGTGGCGAGAGGTGAGTTGAGCCTCAGGGCACGCTGAGGTACCTTCAATTTCTGCTTTTCAAATTTTGCTTTTCAAAAAAAAAATCAACTCATATTGCGAGAGGTGAGTTGAGCCTCGGGGCACGCTGAGGTATTTTCAATTTTTGTGTTTTAATTTATTTTTCAAAAATCAACTCATATTGCGAGAGGTGAGTTGAGCCTTAGGACACGCTGAGGTATTTTCAATTTCTATTTTCAGTTTATATTTTTCAAAAATCAACTCATATTGCGAGAGGTGAGTTGAGCCTCGAGGCACGCTGAGGTATTTTCAGTTTTTGTGTTTTAGTTTATTTTTCAAAAATCGACTCATATTGCGAGAGGTGAGTTGAGCCTTAGGACACGCTGAGGTATTTTTAATTTCTGTTTTTCAAAAATCAACTCATATTGTGAGAGGTGAGTTGAGCCTTTTAATTTCTGTTTTCAATTTATGTTGTTCAAAAATCAACTCATATTGCGAGAGGTGAGTTGAGCCTCGTGGCACGCTGAGGTATTTTCAGTTTTTGTGTTTTAGTTTATTTTTCAAAAATCGACTCATATTGCGAGAGGTGAGTTGAGCCTCAGGACACGCTGAGGTATTTTTAATTTCTGTTTTTCAAAAATCAACCCATATTGCGAGAGATGAGTTGAGCTTTTAATTTCTGTTTTTCAAAAATCAACTCATATTGCGAGAGGTGAGTTGAGCCTTTTAATTTCTTTTTTTTTTTTTCAAAAATCAACTCATATTGCGAGAGGTGAGTTGAGCTTTTTAATTTCTATTTTCAATTTATGTTGTTCAAAAATCAACTCATATTGCGAGAGGTCAATTCATATTGCGAGAAATGAGTTGAGCTCAGAATCACATGCCGAGCAAGAATAAAGATTGAAGCTGATGAAAGACACTAGACTTGGTCTCCCTGAAGCTGCAGTGGAGCAGGTCAAAAGTTGCAAGTCTTGTCTCCCTGAAGTTGCAATGAAGTTGATCAGGGATATCAAATCTTGCATTTCTAAAGAGCAGAAGAAAAGACTACAAACTTTATCTCACTGAAGAGACAGAAGAACATGATTGAAGTTGTAGACCTGATCTTTGTGAAGCTACATGGAAGCAGATCGAAGCCACAAATCTCATATCCTTAAAGTTACATTAGAGAATATTGAAGCTACAAGGCGTATATCAGAAGATGCAGTGCATTGAACCAAAGCCACAAGATATGGTAGACTGAAGGAAGACTACCTGAACAAGAAGAGCACCAAAGAGGTCAAGACTCAGTAAGACTGGGCAAAATTGGCCTTTCATTATATCTTTGCTCTATTCCCATTGCATGACAATGAGCAAAGAGGGGCAGTTGTACTAGTCCAATTTTGGCCCAATTTCAAACCCCTTACAAACCATACCCACTACCCAGAAACATTAAAGCCCAAACCCTTTAAACCAAAACAACTCACCTAAATACCAACTACCCAAACCCCTTGACCCATACCAGAGCCCACTTAACCCTCAGCCCAATACTTACAACCTTACCCAAGCCCGTTTAAATACCTAACCCTAAGCCTAGAAGCCCAATTTTAGACATTAAGGTTTCAGTTTCTAAAACCCTAAACCTGCCTAGCGTCGCAACCACCCCCACCAACCCTCTGACGGCCCCATGCCCTCTGACGTTGCCTCAACAATCGCTCCACCGCCCTCTATATTGCACCATCCCCTGCAAACATTAAAGAAGGATAGACAGCAAGCAAGAAGGGAGCAGTATATAAGCAAAAACATACAATGTAAAAGGGGGTTCTTCTTCTTTCTTTTTTTAGCAGTCCAAAAAAAACAAAAATAAAAAACATCCGGCTCTTTTTGCTGTTTATCCGAATATTCAATGAAAATCGATACCTAAGTATATTACAATACATATACAAGCATTGATTCAAAATACAAAAAGGATAATATCGATCGAGCAACCAAAAATCCCGATATCAAATTTAAGGTGATTTACTCTTATTTTCATTTATTTTCCGACCTATACTTCTATATTTCACATATATATAAACTAAAAAACGTATAAAAAATACTAAAAAAAATTAGAAAAAATCTTACCTTTCACAGTGGCCGGCGCCGGCGCCGACGAAGGTCCGTTGACCGAACTGGTGACCGGTTTATGACCGAAAATTGCTCACTCCTTCCCCTCTCTTTTTTTTTCTCTGATTTTTGTTCCAAATGAATTTTTTTTCTGATTTTTAGCTTATTTATACTAATCGAAAACGGCGCCGTTTTACGTTGCATAAAACGACGTCGTTTTACCCTGGGTCGGATCGACCCGACCCGTAAACCGCTTAGGATTCGCCTGTTCTCTAGCGGAAGGGCAAATTGCGCATTTGGCCCTTCCGCTTTTCTGAGATTTTACAATTAAGTCTTTCATGTTTTTTAATTCGGCCCTGGAATTTTTCATCGATTTCAATTTAGTCCCTTGCACTACGCTGCGTTTTGGACAACGGGGAATATTGTGCTTTTGGTCCCTACTATTTTCTCACGTGTTCAAATAGGCCCTTCCTTTTGTTTTCTTTTTAAATTGGCCCCACAGCTTTGTTTCTAATTTAATTTTAGTCCTGTTTCGTTTATTTTTATATTTTTATTGAATATCCTTGCTATTTTTTATTAATTAGTATTATTAATATTATTATTGTTATTATTATTACGTATTAGTATATATTTTTATTAGGTACGCATAAATATATATATATAATTTATTCACTTTATTTTAATATTTTATTAATAATATGTTTGTTTCTTTTATATTCCAATATTATCATTATTGAAATTATTATTATTAGTTTATGTTTTGTTATATATTTATATTTATAACACGTATACATACTTAATATATTTGTATATACCTAGATAATATTATTACTAGTTTTTTTATGTGTATACATTACCTAAATGTTTTAGTATTATGTATATTCTTCATATATTATATATATGTGTCCTTAATACTATACTTTATATGTATCATATATTTTAATATTTTAATATTATATTATATATATATATATATATATATATCCATATCATCTTATGTATATATATATTTTATATACCCTTATATATTATATGTCTATTTTAGTATTTTATTTTTATATCCATGTTTTAATACGATACTATGTATATATTATATTTTATTATATATTAGTACACATATTTTATTATACGTATGTATATATACTTTTATATTAATATTATTTTCGTATATCATATTATTCATTATTATACTTATTATTTTCACTATTGCCACTTATTATATTATTTCAATATTATGTACTATTTGGTGTACATACATCTTTTATTATTATTATTAGTATATAAATATATGTTTTTTAGTATTCCTAACATATATCGTATGCGTTCATCTGTACTATGTATATATGTATATATTTAATATTATTACACATATGTATCTTTTAGGCATTATATTTTCATACGTCATGTATATATGTCGTACATTATATTTTTGCATGTCATCTTATGTACATATTATCTGCTATTATTATTATTAAGTATATTTTGTATTTATTCATGATTGGTCTTTATTTCTTTTGCAAATGTCATTGTTATTATTATTCGAATGTTCCATTATCCCATGTTAATATTTTTTATTCATAATGTCATTATTCGCATCATTTATTTATTTTAAATTCTTATTTTTGGAATCTTTTTTCTAATTAATTTCAATACATAAGGCAACATGTCGGTTTAACACAAAGTCACTGATTTCATCACTATGTTGGGTGAACATCAATCGACTCGTGTTAAAACGATATGTCCTTCTCAAAAATCCAAAGAATTGAAAATTTCTCATCTTTTTAATCGGATCTCGATTAAATCTTACATTGAACCCGTATTTTTGAAAATCAAGACAACCCGTGTTTATGAGATACCAATTTTTGGGCGTCGCGAGGGTGCTAATACCTTCCTCGCGCGTAACCGACTCCCGAACCCTAATTTTTCTTTGCTTTTAACGTAGACCTAAACTCGGCCTTTTTCTCGTTTTAAAGAAAAAGAAATCTAATAGGTGTCCGATCACACCTAGAAAAAAGATCGGTGGCGACTCCCTGTTTATTTCAAAATCAAATTACAGTTTTTCAAACTTTAATCGCCACAATTAGCGACCCTAAGAAAATTTTTCACGTCGCTACACATACGGCACATTTTACACATTCAGCTGGTGTGCAGGATAGTTCATCAAATACTCTAATCGTATTCTCAAGCCAAAACTCAGTTCTCTCAGGATCGCCATCAACTGTATCTCTGAATTCTTTAGCCCCGTATTTTCAGATTTTATCAATTGGCGACTTATTCAATCATAGAGGTTCCAAACCTTGAAGAGTTACTGGAACCGGTTGGGGATTAGGTGGGGGTAGAGGTGGAGGTTGTTGAGCAGCCAGATTTGTTTGAAAAAACTCCGTAAACCACTCGTTCATCATTTGGAAGAAGGCTTCCTTGGCCTCTCCTCCTTATCTACCCGATCGGGTCTCGACTCAGACTGAGCTACTCCATAAACGGAGGCAGGTGCATTACTCTCAACATTATCGGCCATAGCTCGATTGGGATCCATTACTATAAGAAAAAATGTTTTAAATTGTCCAGAGATATCACACTATCACAAGTTATATATGGCATGTATAGCTAGACTCTCACATAAGCTACGTTAGTCCGAGAATCGACTAAATCGTAACTCTGATACCAATAAATGTAACACCCCTCACATGTATTCAACGCCGAAATAGGGTTACAGAGTATTAACGAACATATTATACAATTAAACATACATTTCAAATGCATTTTCATAGTTCATGTACTCATCATTCAACATCATTCACATTGTCCCTAATACGAGCCTACGAGGCCCAAAACATGCATCCGATGTGGTTCGAGACTAAACCGATAACTTATGAAATTTCTAGAAAAACTTAAAAAAATTTTCTTTCAAAATACAGGGGACACACGCCCGTGTGGCCCGACTGTGTGTCTCACACGGTCAAAGGCATGTTTGTGTGGACATTCGAAAGGGGATCACATGGCAGTATCCCATCTCGTGTTTGACCCTATGTAACTCTCTGACTTGGGTCACATGGCCAACCACACGCCCGTGTGCCCTTTGAAATGGCCACACATGCCCGTGTGCCAAGCCGTGCCAAACCTGTAGGGCATATTGACTTATGCCACACGGCCAAGTCACACGCCGTGTGCTAAGCCGTGTGGAGCATACTGATTTGATTTTTAATTTAACATCAGGGGACACACGGTCGTGTAACTTGACCGTGTGTCACATATGGTTGAGACACACGCCCGTGTCTCTGCCTATATGGACAAAAATAGGTTATTTACCAAGTCATCTTGCCACCCAAATTTGCATACACCTACACCAAACCAAATGGCACAACACAATGCATAAATAGGCATTCAAACCAACCTCAACCAAGTCTAATTCATGCTAATTTCATACTATCAATCACAAGATACACAAATATCAAAATAAGCCATTCCATCGTGCTATGATTTCACTGTAAAACATAGAAAAATAACAATGTAAGCTATAAAACTTAGTAAATTCGTATGAAATAATAAGCAAAGCTTACCATTTATTTATCAAACAAGAATATGAACATATCATACTACTAAACATTTAATCATAATATTAACATATATTCAATTACATATTTAACCATGAACTTATATCTTTCATAGATTCAATGCTTATATAGTTCCTGTACATACCTATACTAATACATATATATTTCTCACCATTTCATATCTTCGATATACCCGTTGAATATCGAATACTAAAAAATCTAACACCCTAAGTGCCACATATATAATCGAAGCCATCTCGATCTCATATTACATATAATGCTCACTCTCGAGCTATCAACGGCTCTGCTTACACTTGCTGACGGTCATGTTGAAACTACATAGTGCTGCTCACACAAGCTGATGAGTATCCGCAACATATGCCGGATAACTCAGCCACTAGTAGAACGTAGGACTAGCACCCAAATCACATAATCCCTAATGACATGTCATTCGTATCCTAATCTATTCCTAAGGTTCAACCCGGATTTCTTAATGTCGAATCTTTTCAAATATGTTCGTAAGGTCGTATTCTTAAATAATTCAATAACAAAGCATTTAAAACACAATTATACAAATGCTTATTAACATATGAACTTATCTCGATTGCGAAAACGACAAAATAAGTCGATTAGTCCGATACCTTATTTTTCCCCCAATCTAAATTCAAATTTCGCTTTTCTTGATCTAAATGTAATTAAAATGAACTTATTTAATTATTATTCTAGTCAATTTAATCCAAAATACAGATTAAGGCAACTTTACATTTTTACTTCAAATGTTTCACTATTTTTACAATTTAGTCCTTTTCTCATAAAAATACAAATTCATGCAATTCAACCTATACCCATGCTAGCCAAATTTTAGTTAAGTCCCTAGCGGCCCATATTTTTCATTTATTTCACAATTTAACAACAAAATTTCAACATTTCTCAATTACATCCCTAAATGACAATTTTGTCAAAAATCACTTTACAAATGTTGTTTATCTAATAACAAGCATACATTTTCTATCATCAAACATCAAAATACACATGTATTCATCAATGGAAAAACCTTAAACCTTTAAAAATTTTGTAAAATAGTCCCTGGGCTAGCTAGATTAGGTTACAACGACTCTGAAAACATAGATATCATTAAAAACGAAGCAAAATTACACTTAGATGCAAGGTTAATACATAGCCGAACCTTCAAGCTCCATTAATGGCTTCCTCTTAGTTTAATTTCAGTGAAGATGAAGTGAAAATGATCATATTCATATGTTTTTCTTTATTTTTCTTTCTTTATTTAACAAATTACTTATTTAACCTTAAAATTAAACTAATTAAAACATAAATCTCATGTCCATCTTTGTCCACTACTAACTAAAATGGTTTAATTACCACATAAGGACCTCCACTTTAAATTTCTATAGCTATTAGACACCTTTTGCTAATAGAACACAAGTTTTACACTTTACGCGACTGAGTCCTTTTTATCAAATTAAGCACTCAAACGATAAAATTTCTTAACGAAATTTTCACACAATCATATTATCATACTATAAACATTAAAATAATAAGAAAATAATTATTTTGACCTCAAATTTGTGGTCTCAAAATCACTATTCTGATTTGACTAAAAACGGGTTGTTATAGTTATTCAATAAGTGCTTGTCCTGTAACACCCCTTATCTATATTTGACGTCGGAACAAGATACGAGGAATTACCGGACTTACATTACAAGCAAACATACAATTCTGACTTATAAATTTTTGACCAAATTAAAACCATTTGCATTCAATCATAAAGTCCCTATTACGAGCCTACATGGCCCAAAACATGCTTCGGAAGTGGTTCGGGATTAAACCGACAACTTAGGAAATTTTTACAAAACTTAGAAAATTTTTGCTATGAACAGGGGCCATATGCCCTTGTGGGTAGGCTGTGTGGTTTGGGACACGCCCTGTGTTGTCACACATGCCCGTGTCCCTAACCCATCTAACTCTTTGTTTTGCAAAGCATGAACAAATTGAGGTCACACGGCCAAGTCATTCGCCCATGTGCTAGGCCGTGTGGTTAATTAAATTTTTATAAAATAGGTACAGACTTCACACGCCCATGCCTGAGGCCGTGTTCCTCACACGGCTAAGACACATGCCCGTGTCTCTGCTCGTATGCTCAATTCTGAGCATTCTATTTCTCAAAATTTAGGTGTAGGGGACACACGGCCGAAACACATGCCCACGAGGCAAGTCGTGTGTCACACATGGCCTAGACATACGCCCGTGTGGACAAAATAAAGGCTATTTACCAAGCCATTTGCCACCCTCATTACACCTACACTTACACCAATTCAATGGCACAATTTATGGCATACTTAGGCAACCAAAACATCGACAATCATGGTTAGAGCATATCATTTCATTGTCGACACTTAACATAATTACAACATGATATTCCACCAAACCAAATCATACTAACCTCACAACCACAAGTATCAACACCAATACCTTCTTCAAGCAAAGTTTAGTTTGAGTATTCTAACATAACAAAATACCAACTTAACCATTCAACAACAAAACCAAATATCCACATTCAACCATTTACTAAGTGTTAATAAACCACATCACCAACAAGGCATTGGCACATGCATGCATATAGGTATAATATATAAGTTTACAACTAATTCAACCAAAATGAGCCAAGTTACATGGCCAAATACCACATCAAACCTTTGACTATTACAAGCCAATACATTTGGCCAAATTCTTAGTGACACATATAAAAAAATGACCAAGTCCCTATATATGCCATATACTCAAAATGCTAAATTTCATGAATACCCAAAATGATGGTTTTGATAGTGTGAGGCGAATCTCGGACGAACCCCAATCTGAACTAACTTGGCAACACTATAAAACATGAAGAAATAAATAGAGTAAACTATATAGCTTAGTAAGCCCGTATGCAAGAAATAAGCAAACATTACCATACAATCAACATTCAAGAAATATAATATATGATGATATAATTTACCATAAGTTTTACAATCATAATTCATTTCTTCACAAACTTACCCTAAATTCATCATGTCTCGAATTCAATAAATATAAGCTTTATGTATATACTTGTACCATCTCAAAATGAATTTACACTTATTCTCATCTTTTACATACTCGTGAACCACTCAGAATAATAATGTTGGATACTCAGGAATTTTGCACACTAAGTGCCACATATGTGGCCAATGGTGCCTAAGTCTCATATCACATAGTTGCTCGCTCTCGAGCTAACAACGGGCCTACTCACACAAACTATCAAGTAACCGCAACATATGCTGGTGTACTCAGCCACCGGTAGGACGTACAGGACCAGTTCCTGGATCACATAATCAAGTAACACATGGTAACCCTAGTGACATGTCACTTGTATCCTAATCTATTCCTAAGGTTCAAATGAGATTTCTTACTTGTCGAATCATTGTCGAACTCATTCGTAGAATTAAACTTATCCACATAGTCAATCATATAGTTCATGCAATATTAAAGCATTTAAATACAATTATATTAAAGCTTATTTAACATACGAACTTACCTCGATTACAAAAATGGCTATTAGTTTGATTTAGTCCACAACTTTGTTCTTTCCCCAGTCTAAACTCGAACTTCGTTTTTCTTGATCTGTAATATCAAATTTAACTTATTTAATCATCACATTATTCAATTCAATCCAAAAACGCACTATGGAAAAAATTATATTTTTGCCCCTAAACTTTTGACATTTTACATTTTAGTCCCTAGGCTCGTAAAATGATTTTCATCAGATTTCTTCATTACCCAAGCCTAGCCAAACCTTTTTCATGCTCATGACAGCCCACATTTTCCATTTATTCACATTTTACCACACATTTTAAAACCTTTTACAAATAGGTCCCTTTTTGACATTTTCATCAAAAATCACTATGTAAATGTTGTTTAACTAACAACAAACATGCATTTCCTACCATTAAACATCAAAATACAAGCTTATTCAACATGGATAAAATTTTAAACTTTGATTTTCTTTCAAATTATTCCTTAGAATAGCTAGATCAAGTTACAACATTCACAAAAACGTAAAAATCATTAAAAATGGGACAAAGACAGACTTACAATCGAGCTTGGAAGCTTGGCCAAACCCTAGCTATGGTTTTCTCTTCAAATTCGGCTAAGGGGGACTAAATTGAGAAGATGGACACTTATTTAGTTATTTTTGTAAACTTTGAAATTTTACCTACTCCATGTCCATTTTTGTCCACTAAGAAATATAATGGTCTAACTACCATTTAAGGTCCTCCAATTTAGAATTTCATAGTAATTAGACACCTTTAACTTATAGAATTCAAGTTTTGCACCTATTGCAATTTAGTCTTTCTAGACAAATTGAGTACTCAATCGATAAAATTTCTTAACGAAATTTTCACACAATCATTCTATCATACTGTAGACCTTAAACAAATAATAAAATAAATATTTCTACTTTGGACTTGTGGTCCCGAAACCACTGCTCTAATTTGACCCAAAAACGGGCTGTTACATGTCCAATAACCTTGTCATAACTTTTATAGGATATCCTTAATCTCTTTGGGATAAATTTCTTCTCCTAATATGATCCTATTTTATCTCACGATAACCATTACATCTTTCTTAATGAAATGCTAATTACTATCAAATAGTAATCAAGTCATTTATCACAAAGACAAAACAATCTATGGCCACGTTTACTTTTCATCTATCATGTAGTGCTAATAAGGGGATATCATTTACCCATTAGTTGGGCTATGAATTCCACTCTTGTGAATGATGTTACATACTGCAAAAGTCGTATACTCAATGTACTAGCTTTTGGTTCCTTATCTATTTGAACTCATGTTTTTACTTACATCAAAGTATATGAGTCACACTTACATAGTCCTATTTTATAGATGTTTTGTCATCTATTCTACTTGAGTTCTGTCCAATGTACTGTCAGTCAAGTCAGTCACATCTATGTCTCTATCTTCTAGGAGTCATCCATTTCGATGCTCAAGACAAAACATCTCCCCAATTAGACTTGATAGATGGCATATTAGTCTTTCAATCAGTTTTCTCATTTCTAATTATACGAATGATATATTTAGGTTCATCTACCAATACAAAATATTTTTTCATATTACGATCCTACCACATAATATTGCTTAGTATTAGTTAAACATTAGCTAACTATTGAGCCAATATTTTCTTCCATTTTGATTTATATGGAAAAACATTGAAGACAATATAAAAATGGTATTAATGTAATTAATAGGTATTTTATTAAACTAATTTATTCAAAAATACAAATATACAAAACAAATATAGTACAGTTAGGGCACCAAATCCAATAATAATATGTGCCACCTAGGAAAATTCTTGACGAACAATCTCTATCAATCAGTACCGCCTAAGCAGTAGGTTGAGTCACTTAGATGGATCCTAAGCAGAAAAAAAACTACTAATAACTCTAATATTGCCTAGACAAATCCTTAGCAACCACTTTCAAGTCAATAATTTGAATACTTTTTCGTTAGAAATTTGATAAAAGGTTCCCTATTTGATCAGTAAGTGTAAAATATGACTTTACTTATATGAACTTATGAAATTTTCATTAAGAACCATAAGCAAACAAACATCACTGTGAACATAATTTTATATTAATTTATTTAGATATATAAATTATTCATTTATAATTTAAAATTAATAATAAAAATTATTTGAAATTCATTTTACAAATTACAAATGGGTACCTAATGATCTTTCTAAAATATTGACAATTGTGATTTTTATTTCTTACTTTTGAATGAATAACTGGGTAATGAATTTATACACATACATAGATAGAAACTGCTTAGCAATTGATAACAAAAAATAGTTATAACTAACTAACTAACAATCTCTAACATTCACCCAACTATTGCAATGTTGAGACCCGAAGAAGCTGTCGAAGATGACAAAATTGAGAAGCAAATAATGGTTTAGTAAGAATCTCTGCAACCTAGTCACATGCAGGAACCTCTAAAACCAAGAAAACCATTTGCTACCTTTTCATAAACAAAAAACAAGTCAAGCTCGACATGTTTAAATTTTGAATGAAGAGCAGGATTTGCTGCAACAACAACTACACTAAAGTTGTTACACCGTATGGTCGGTGTATCAATAGACTCACACTGAAGCTCTTTCAATAAAGATTCTAACCACGTAATGTCAGCAACGACAGTAGCTAACCCTCGATATTCGACTTCTGTAGTGAATCGAGACACAACTTGTTGTTTCTTAGAGCACCACGAGACAGAATTTCAGCCAAAATACACACAATATCCTGTAGTGGAACGATGATTTATTAAAGTCTAACCCCCAATTCGCACCTGCATAGCCATCTAGAGATAACCTCTCAGTCAATCGTATGAGTAAGCCATAATCGATAGTGGCACAAAATAGCACAATATGTGTTTTAGGGCCACAAAATGGAAATCAGTTTAAGAATGCATAAACTGACAAATGCGGTTAACAGCATATGCGATATCAAGTTAAGTGAGAACAATGTATTGTAATGCTCTAGAATACTATAATACTCACGAGGATCATCAATCGAGTTGCCCTCATGCTTAGATAGAGAAGAGGAGCTAAGCATGGGTGTGTGAACACCTTTAGCCTGAACCATATGACACCTATCAAAAAGGTCAAGAATATATTTACGTTGACACGGGTAGAGAACCCTAGTAGAAGAGCGATTCACCTCAACACCCAAGAAATAATGAAGAGACTTCATGTCTTTGATAGAATATTTAGAGTGAAGACGGTGAATAAAAGTATCAATCTCTGAAGAAGAATCACCTATAATAATAATGTCATCAACATATACCAGAACATACATGTGAAACTCATTAGTGAAACGAATGAACAAGGAAGCATCTAATTTCGAGAGAACAAAACCACTAGAAATAAGAAACCGTTTCAACTTATCAAACTATGCTCTCGGGGCTTGCTAAAAACTATAAAAAGCTTTGTGTAACCGACAGACAAGTGGTTGGCCATTAGAATTAGTTTGAACATACCCGGGGGGCCTGCTACATATAGACTTTTTCAGTGAGATCACCATTCAGAAAAGCATTGTTCATATGTACTTGTCTTAACGACTAACTGTTGGTGACAGAAATGGAGAAAATGGTGTGTATAGTGGCCGGTTTAACCATGAGACTAAATGTCTCACGAAAGTCACACCCAGGAACTTGTGAACTCCCTTTGGCAACCAACCGACCTTTCTGACTAGCCACAGTACCATCGGGATGTCTTTTGATTCGAAACAACCATTTGCAACCAATCGCCTTTCGTCCGGGGGGTAAGGGTACTAAGCTCCAAGTGCGATTTCAAATGAGAGCATCATACTCATCTTGAGCTGCCATTTTCCACTCCTTAAAGGTAAAAGCTTCATCTATAGTGCACGGTTCTCGATAACACAACTCAACTGTGAGTACTTTTGGTTTAAAAATACTAGCCTTCAATCTAGTAACCATAGTATGAGTATTGCCCACTTGTGATGAAGAGTCAACCATTGTAGCAGTAAACACAAGTGTGGGAGAAGAGGTATCGACGACAGGTCCCAAGTTTTCACTGTCATTATTCGGAAGAGGGGACTCTAAATCATGTACTGATAGAGAAGGAGGAGAATGACAGTGACGTTGGGAGTGATCAATAATACTCGAGGGCATAGAGCACTGTGGTTGAGAGTGAACAAGAGGAAAACAGGTGGTGATACAGTTGGTTGTCGAAGAAATAGACGGAGTCTTCTTAGAAAAAAGAAACCTATTCTCATCAAACACCAAGTGGTGGGACACAAATATTCTGCCATCTGAAGCGAGACATTAGTAGCTTTGCGCTGAGAACTTTAGCCTAAAAATGTACACGGTTCAGAACAGAATTCAAGTTTGTGATGATTATACGGCCGAAGATACAAGTAGCAACAGCACCTGAATACCTGGAGATGGTCGTACGTCAGAGAAGTACAATACAGAACCAAGTATGGGGACTTATGTTACAAAACAAGCGTGGGCAACCGGTTGATTAAACGAACCGTACATGCAAAAGCAAAACCCTAGTATTTCAAAGGTAGATTGGCTTGAGCAAACAACGTGAGCCCAACTTCAACAATATGGTGACGTTTTCGTTCAACAATCCCATTCTGTTCAGACGTATGTGGACATGTTACACGATGTAAAATGCCATGTTGAGCTAAGAAAGATGTGAATGAATGAAACTCCCTGCCCCAATCACTCTGAAATTGTTTGATGTCTTTGCTAAACTGTACTTTAACCATTTCTGAAACTGAATAAAACAATCAATGGCTTGAGATTTATGTTGAATTAGAAATAACCAAGTAAATCTGCTAGAAACATCAACGAAAGCAACATAGTACCAACTATTTCCACAACTAACAGCCGCATATTCCCATAGATCAGAAACTATAAAATCGACTAGTTGATGATATACAGTAGTGGAATCTGAAAATGGTAATTTGTGAGATTTTCCTTGTTGACAAGCCATAAAAATATGTTGAAATTTATTACTATCAACAGAAATATTATAATATTTTAAAACCGAGTGGACAATAGTTGACGATGGATGCCCAATTCATCGGTGCCACAAGCCAACCAACTTGGTTTTGGGAGACAATGAGTGATTGAAGCCCACTCAATATTGAGACTAGTTGGATCGGCAGATCGAACGGACCCATCATGAACCAAGGAGAACTAGTACAATCCTTCATGTGTGTGGCCCCATAACAAGATTTCCTGAGTTTGTAAATACTTAACAAGATAGTGAAAAGGGTGAAATTTGAAAAAATCATTATTTTCCCGAGCAAGTTGCGAGACTGAAAGTAACTTTTTCCAAATTTTAGGCACATGTAAAACATTAGTCAAATGCACAATTTATGAGTGGTAGAAATTGTACAATGACCCAAACGCTCAATATTAGCACATGTATTATCACTTATAAGTAGAGGAACGCTATCTGAATGTTCAATGGATTTAGGTAATGTAGAAGCCTCTTGACACACGTGATTAGTGGCTCCCGAGTCAAGATACCACATGGTCGGCTCAAAAGAATTAATGGGCATAGGAACATATGGCTCAACAAAATTAGTAGGCCTTTTAAATTGAGCAGAACGTGCATATTGTAACTGGACAGATAGAGCAGTAATCGGGGTAGATGACTGAACCAAATACTGCCCAACAACCGGCCCAACTAAAAGCTGCCCTATAACAGTCTTTGAAAATGGAAAATATCTAGTAGCAACAGACCTAGGCCTAAACGCATTCAAACTGCCAAACCCATAAGTAACATTATTAACTTGGGCCATTGGGCTTGAGGAAGAGACTGATCTAAAAGGAGATGGACCAAAATGACTAGGGTGAGAAGTCGCCCCTGAAACAGAAGTAGCAAAAAACTTTCCAGGCATTTGAGCAGCCTCCGTAACGTCCTCCGAGTCTCGAGAAAGATGAGGCACCGAAAAACCATCAAAATTTCAATCAAACCTGTAGAAACACTTCTGAACCACATGGCCAAGGCGACCATATAGTTGACATTGAAGACGTCCCCTAGAGCTCCAACCATGGCCCTAGGAAAAGCTATGACCATTGTGCGATACTAACCCTTCTGAAGGCATAAAATCAGATGGAGAAGTCGAATGATGAACCAGATTGGCCTGAATCGAAGTTTTAGCAACAAATCACTTTTTTCGACTTTCACATTCAAGAAGAATGTCAGTTAATCTTTCCATTTTCAAGGGTTTTTGCTGATCTTGTATAAGGAGCGAGGTATTGTAATGTAGCTGGGGAATCCACCGTTTCGGCTACCACAATGGTGTACTCCATCGCTCCCCTTTCTTGGAAAGTGGTGACTACCTGAGCCAAAGATGAAAGCCCATCGAGAACTATATCCACCTGATATGTGTTAGACAAAGGATGACCCAAGGTAGCAAGTAGGTCACAAAGATTCTTAATCTTGGCCCAATACTCCTTCACCGAAAGATGATTCTTTTTCAACGAATGCTACTCATGCTTTAAGCAAGAGATCTTGGCAACGGAGGCAGCAGCAAAGAGGTGAGTTCATTACTCCAACCTTCGCATGCAGAGAGAGCACCTGTAAAATACGACAAGAGATCTCCACTCCACTGATTGTGGATAAAACCTAGGAAGCAGGTAACTTGTCTTGTTGATGAAACGATACAAAAGCCGGGTTAGAGACCAACTTCCTTGTTAGATCTGATATAAACCTAGTCAGGGTCGAAATGGTGCCATAAATATAATTTGTAAGTCCATAGCCATCTACTATTAATCAAACTTGATGTTGCCATCGCAAAAAAGTGTCTTCCTTGAGTTTTACTGTATCATGCTTGGGAAATGAGTGAATCACACGAAATTGTCTGTCATAATCAGGAAAACCTGGAGAGCCAGAGTTGCGAGGTGGTGTAGAGGATTGTGGAGACATGGCTTCATTAACAAAGACATTGGAAGCAGCCATGATGCACAGTGAACAGCGGCCTAAATAGGAGCGACTGATACCATGAAAAGAATGGTATTCAACTATAAAATAAATCAAACTAATTCTTGAACAATTGTGTTTATTATTACTTGCTTCTAAATGAATAACTGGGTAATGTATTTATACACATACATAGATAGAAACTGCTTAGCAACTGATAACAGAAATAGTTATAATTGACTAACTAACAATCTCTAACAACCTATATGTTCTATGTTCTCAAATAAAACTATATCTTAAAAATAAATAGCTATGCGAGTGATGTTTAAGTAATTAGTTGAGTAGTGGTTTAGCCTGCAGAACCCGTGGTCTGGACCATTTTAGCGGTTGTCAACCCATTTGGCTAGCTGCCTTCAATGAGTTATACAAGATTACCTATACTTATAGTTATAAAGTAAAATATTTGATATTGTAAATAGTCTGTTAATTTTCTATCAAATTTGATTAGATTGTTTGGTTTACGTCTATTTCTCAAATATCTGTTTGAAAAGTATGTGTTAAGATATGCACTATTAAACTTTTGTATTTATATTAGGGTTGAATTTCCTTTTATCTTACACATATGGGACAAAAATGAATATTAAACTCAGAAACTAAATAAATGCAAGAATTGGGGGGCCCGGAAGGGTGCAGTGACTGACCAAAGGGGTTGCTGCTCAGCCGTCCAACCAATGTTGTACGCCTCAAACGCTTGTCAAGACACTATCATACACGTAACATCTTTATTATTTATTAATCCTTTTCGCGCAAAACTACAAAAATCCACTTTATTGGAGTGGATTTGAAATGATAAATCAAGCCCCATGTCAATTTCATAATCCCTAACCTGTGGCTGCTGCCTAATTTTGCGCTGAAAATTCTACATATTTCAACTTCACGCCAAACCAATCTTTTCATTAATCGATTCCATTTAATTACCGATTTGGTCAGTTTGATAATAAATAATAATTAATATTATTTAAATTATAATATATTATATTGATATTCACAGTTTTATATTATTCTAATATTAACTATTTTAAATATTAAAATACTATAATATAATTTATTTTAAATTAGTATTTTTTTAAATTATTTATATTAATTTTTCAATTTATGAATAATTTTTTTAAAAAAATTCATTAAAATTTAATAAAAACTAAAATTATAAAAAAATAAATAAATTTAATATACATAACCGACTACTACATCTCAGAAAAATATTAACTAGTTAATCAATATACTTTTCTTAAGATCGCATCAATTTTTATTTTATAATATATATATATATATATATATATATATATATATATATATAAAACCCTTTATTGCGAATGAACAAAACTAATTCCCGGCTAACAAATTTATGAGATTAGGAAAGATGATTTATATAAATATACTATAAACATTTATACGAGAAAAGGAAAACGTTAAGCCACTCTTCCGAGCGAATTGATTTACAGCGATTAATTAGATGAGTTGGATCGGGATTTAATTGAACTATCAATTAAAAATATAAGTGTTGAATTACTATTCAAGCGAATTAATTGAAACTGAAAAAAAAAAGAAAATCGAGACATAAGGAAAGAAGACCATTGAATTAGTTGAAAGGATTTTATAATATTTATGAATTTTTAAATCTTACGTGTTATTTATTATATATATTGTTAAACTAATTTGTTTTAATGTCAAATTTGTTAATATTTTATTTTTTGTAAATTTATATATATATATATATTTTTTCTACTTTAATTAATTTATATAATTAACTCTTTTTATATTTAAAAAAATATAAATTTAATTCAATAATATGTGTTTTTTTTAAAAACTATATTTTGGGCCTAACAATTTAATATTCATTAATTTTAATATGATAATATTAAAAGTTAATTCAATTAATTAAAATATTAAAATAAAAAGATAATTTATTTAAAATTAAATTTATATTTAACATATAAAAATATAAACAAAATTAAATAAAAAGCATGAAATAATTTAAAAGAAATTAAAAGAAAATAAATAAAAGAATAATGTACCAAATTATAATTAAGTATTTTAAATAGAGAATGACATATATAAAAAAAACTGTAATATATATTACTATTTTTTTAACCTCATATTACTATAGTAATGCTACGGCAACTAGAAGTAATTAATGGAAAGAAAGTGAAAAGGAATCTGCAATTACTTTTATGTTTCTGCCTAAATAGACTTGGAGAAACGATAACCATTTCCTATTTTCAAACTGCCTCTTTTTTACATACATGAGAGCATCAATTGCTATAAATAAAAGAATAATGGATAAATATATTAGTCCTAACTTAAGTATGAAGAAGTTTTTTTACACATAATTGTGAAAAATTACAAAATAGTTATTTAATTAAACGAAATTTTTTTATCATCCGCCATTAAATGACTAATGGGAAGTTGGCATGGTAGCTTTTAAAATTGACATAATAACAACTTTAACCCTTAAATTTGTACATAATGCCAATTTAGTTTAATTCTAAAAGGTTAAACCCTTAACATTTATATATCATATAATTTGATCTTTTTACAATTTTACTTTTCTTTGTGACCCTTTATGACGTTGTCATTGCATTTGATTCAATGCAAAAAAGAAAAAGAAGAAATAAAATGACCCAGTTCTTGAAAAATTGTAACACCCCTTACCCGTTACCGTCGCCGGAACAGGGTACAAGGTATTACTAGAACATAGCACATACCATTAAACAAAAAACCGAAATAGAAATATGTCATCCAATTTGATAGTGTACCGTTATAACATATGTCTTGAACAATATTAGCCAACTTTAATGGCTTATACAAAGTAGTTGATCGAATCATCAGAACTAATATTTTAAAACCTAGGCAATTATGACACGTAACAAAATAATTAAGTCTACTATACATGCCATAATTCAAAATGTTTAGTTCAATACCCTAAAGTATTGATAGTGCGGACAGATCTTCACGATCCTTAACTCCTGAGCAAGCTGAAGGACACCATAAAACAAAAGAGAGAAAACAAAGTAAGCTTATAGCTTAGTAAGTAAGTAAGTAAATATTAATGAAAGAATCTAATATGTTTATACAACAACTCAAGTATATCTACTTTAATTTCACTATTCACTCCAATTTGATTAAGCTGTCTTTGCTGCATCATGTTCGCTAAATAAATCATAACTTGAGTTACAAAACTCGAAATTCAAATCCGTAAAATTTCCCTGAATCTAGACTCATAAATATTTTTACTAATTTCTTTTCTAGAATTTTTGGTTTAGTCAATTAGTACAGTTTATTGGTTAAAGTTTCCCCTGTTACACAACTCAACTGATCTGACCTCTGTTCACTACGAATTGAATTTCTCCCAGTACACAATTCAAATAACCATAAAATCTGTTTCATTTAAAACTAGACTCAATGAGGAATTTAGGAATATAAACTATATTTCTTAATTTGTTTTGTACAATTTTTAATGATTTTTCAAATTTGGAACAGGGGACCACATAGTTATTTTGAGCAAGTCACACACAATTGCAAATATCTCAAAATATAGAATTCTTTTGCTTGCTCTGTTTCTTTTATATGAAAATAGACTCATTAAGCTTTAATTCCACATCTTATTCAACCTCTAGTTAAATCCATTCTATTTTTGGTGATTTTTCAAAATCACGTCATTGTTACTGTCCAAAACAGATTTAATGCTACTTTCACTCTTTCACCCATTCTTTGCACTAACCTCATTTTAACTTACATATATATATACTACAAATCATTTTCATCACATTTCATACATTACAAGTGTAGGTCCGTGACTACAATCTCGCTACTAAGCCATCCCGTTGAACAATTCGGATCAACCCTCGATATTTAATGGCTTCACCACACTCCCACCATCATACTTCATTTAGTTCGGCTCTCTTGTACACATAGTGAACACTTAGTACCACTCATGTGACCTAGCCGATTTGTCTCGTAGCTCTCTTGTCTACATGGTGTCCTTCACTTGGAATCATGCATGCGACCTAGCTACATATATCCCGTAGCTCTCTTGTCTACATGGTGTACACATGGTATCACCCATGCGACCTAGCTACATTCATCTCTTACGTAGCTCTCTTGTCTACATGGGATACATCCCGTATCACACATGTGACCTAGCTACTACATTGTATCTCGTAGCTTTCTTGTACACATGATGTGCACTCAAAGATCATACATGTGACCTAGCTACGCTTCCTCTATTTTATTCGATCTCTCCGAATGTTCAACCGGGATCTCTCTCTATTGTTTATTTCCATTCTTCCAATGGTCTATTTATATTTTTAACATCCGCTAATATATTTACATAATAGGCTGAATTATAAGAATATACATAAAATTAATGTAATATTTACATACAAACTTACCTCGGTGCAAAATGTGGAATTTTTGCAATTTAGTCCAAAGCTTTTTCTTTCCCCCGTTCAAGGTCAATTCCACGCCTTTCTTGATCTATAACAATACATTTAGCTCATTTAACACTCATACTATTTATTTCAATCCAAAAATCACATTATGGGAAAATTACATTTTTGCCCCCTAACTTTTACAAAATTACAATTTTGCCCCAAGGCTCGGAAATTTAATTTCAGCCCTTATTCCTATGTTTTATGACATGCTGAACATTTTTCTCTTCTACAACAACATCAAATTCTCACTCTAACATATAGTTATGAACAATAAGCATTTTTACCAATTATGCCGTTTTACTCGTTTTCACTTAAAACCGAGTAGCACAAGTTGTTTAACATAATTTAAAACCTCATATTCTACCATCAAACATCAAAATACATGCCTATCATTCATGGGTAAATTTTTAAACATAAACCCTAGCTCAAAATAATAGTAGAAATAGGTAAACCGAGCTACGAGGATTTCAAAAATGTAAAGAACATTAAAAACGGTGCTTGGAATTACTTACTATGGAGCTTGAAAGTTGAAGAAACCCTAGCTATGGAAGAGAGGAAAATTCGGCAGCAACTAGTGAAGAAGATGACCAATTTTGTGTTATTTTTCCCATTTTATTTCATTTAATATACAAATGACCAAAATGCCCCTCCTTACTAAACTTTCAAAAATTCCTTCCATGTCCCAAATTTTGTCCATGAACTTAAAATTGGTCAAATTGTCATTTAAGACCTCCTAATTAATATTCCAAAGCAATTTCATACTAAAAACTTCTAGGATGTAAATTTTGCAACTTATTCAATTTAGTCCCTACTTTCAATTTAAGCATTTTAAGCATAGAATTTTATCACGAAATTTTCACACAATCACGTAATCATATCATAAAACCCAAAATAATTATAAAACAATTATTTCTATCTCAGATTTGTGGTCACAATACCACTATTCCGATTAGGCCCTAATTCGGGTTGTCACAATTCTCCCCCTTTAGAGATTTTCGCCCCAAAAATCTTACCAGAAAAAGGTTTGGGTCTTTGTTTCTTCATAGCTTCCTCGGGTTCCCACGTAGCCTCTTCTATCCCATGTCCATTGCCACAATACTTTCACTAAGGCTATACTTTTATTTCTTAATGTTTAACTTCTCGAGCCAAAATCTTTATTGGTTCCTCCTCATAGGTCATATCCGATCGAATCTCAATTTACATTGGGAAACCACATGTGAAGGATCGAACGATAACGTCTCAACATTGATACATGAAACACGTTATGAATTCTTTCTAACTCGCCAGTAAAGCCAACCGATATGCCACTAGTCCAATTCTCTCAGTAATCTCATACGGCCCAATAAAACGCGGACTCAACTTGCCTTTTCATTTAAATCTCGAATCTTTTCCATGGTGACACATTCAAGAACACTTTATCACCCACTTGAAATTCAATCTCTTTTCTTTTCAAATCGCATATGACTTTTGTCGATCTGGCGACTTTCAAACAATCCCGAATTACTTTTACTTTCTCTTGGTTTCTTTAACTAAATCAACTCAGTGAATCTATTTCTCACTAAGCTCGGTCCAATATAAAGGAGTCCGACACTTACGACCATACAAGGCTTAAGATGCGGTGCCATTTGTATACTTGATTGATAAGCATTTGTTGTAGGCAAACTCAATCAAAGATAGATATTTCTCCCAACTACCTCCAAATTCTAAAACACAACATCTAAGCATATCTTCGAGTACCTGGATTACTCTTTCCGATTGACCATCTGTTTGTGGATGAAACGCGGTACTAAAGTTCAATTTTGTACCCAAAGCTTCTTATAACTTTTTCCAAAATCTCGAGGTAAATCTCGGATCTCTATATCGATATTATAGACATAGGTACTCAGTGCAACCTCACAATTTCAAACAATATATAATTCGCTAACTTATCAAGTGAGTAATCGAGTGCGTCTTGGTATAAAGTGGGCTAACTTTGTTAATCTATCAACCACTACCCAAACAAAGATCCTTCTTTTTAGGAGTCAAAGGCAAACCGGTCACAAAATCCATGGTAATCTTGTCCCATTTCCACTCAGGCACCATTACCGGTTGAAGTAGCCCTGAAGGCACTTGATGTTCAGCTTTTACTTGTTGACAAATCAAACACTTGGTTACAAATTCAGAAATGTCCCTTTTCATACCTGGCCACCAATACAACTTCTTTAAATCATTATACATTTTTGTGCTACTGTGGTGAATCGATAAAAGCCATTGTGCGCCTCATGTAATATTTTCTGAATCAATTTATCATTTTTCGGCACACATATCCTGTCTCGAAACATCAAACAGTCGTCTGGTCCAACTCGAAAATCTGAGTCGTAACCTGACTCACATTGAGTTCTCTTGGCCCGCAACTCACTATCATTCTTTTGAGCATCACAAATCAACTGAAGAAATAACGGTTTAGCTCTCATCTCTGCTAAGATTGACCCATCATCAGACAACGCTAGCCCCGTATTCATGGCTCTCAAAGTAAAAAGAAATTTTCTGCTCAAGGCGTCAGCAACTACATTTGCTTTTCCCGGATGATAATCAATCACCAGATCATAATCCTTTAATAATTCAAGCCATCTTCATCATCACGATTCAAATCCTTTTGATTCATCAAATACTTCAAACTTTTGTGATCGGTAAAAATTCGGCATTTTTCACCGTATAAATAATGTCGCCAAATCTTCAAGGCAAAAACAATAGCGGCCAATTCCAAATCATGTGTAGGATAGTTCTTCTCATGCGGTTTTAACTGTCTCAAGCATAAGCTACCACTTTACCCTCTTGCATCAACACACATCCAAGGCACATCAACGATGCATCACTATAAATTACGAACTCTTTTCTGGTTTTTGGGCTGTACCAAAATTGGTGCTTGAATCAATCGTGCTTTCAACTTTTCAAAACTCTCATCGACATTTATCACCCATTCAAACTTAACATTCTTTTTGCAACAACTTAGTCATAGGAGAGGCAATCATCGAAAATCCTTCAACAAAACGTCTATAATATCCGGCTAAGCCTAAAAAGCTTCTAACCTCGGATACATTCTTTGGCGGTCTCCAATCAACGATAGCGAAAATCTTACTTGGATCCACCCGAATACCATCACCAAACTATATGTCCCAAAAATCGACTTCACGGGCTTCGAACTCACTTTTACTAAACTTGGCAAATGGTTTCTTTTCTCTCAAGATCTGCAATATGGTTCTCAAGTGTTCAACATGTTCGGACTCATCCCGAGAATAAATTAAAATGTCATCTATAAACACTACCACAAGCTTATCCAGATATGGCCGAAAGATCCGATTCATTAAGTCCATAAATATAGCTGGAGCATTTGTTAAGCCGAAAAGGCATCGGAAGAAACTCATAATGTCCATACCTTGTCCCGAAGGCGGTTTTCGGCACATCCAGACTCTTTAACTCTCAACTGGTAGTAACCGGACTTTAAATCGATCTTTGAAAACATCAGTGGCCCCTTTTAACCGATTGAATAAATCATCAATCCTCGGCAATGGGTATTTGTTCTTTATAGTCACCTTATTAAGTCGACGGTAATCAATGCAAAGTCTCATTGAACCATCCTTCTTCTTTACGAATAATCTTGGAGCACCCTGGGAGAGAAACTCGGTCTCACAAATCCCTTATCTGTTAATTCCTGCAATGAGCCTTCAATTCTTTTAATTCAATTCGAGCCATTCTATACGAGCAATCGAGATCGATCAGATGCGACAACAAATCAATGGCAAACTCTATCTCTCTGTTCGGAGGCAACCTGGCAATTAAATCCGAAATACATCCGAAACTCACAAACTATCGATCTCGATTCAAGCTTCAATTGAGGCAACTCAAGATTCATTACATAAGCGGATAAGCTTCACACCCTTTTCTCATGTATTTCTGTGCAGACATGTACAAAATCACCATAGGCAATTTATTTGATTCATCTGTTTCAACCCACAGAATTTCTCCATTTTCACATTTCAACTCTATTATCTTTTGTTTGCAATCTACCTTAGCATCATACAATGTCAACCACCCATTCCCAAGATAACGTCAAACTCACCAAATGGTAACACATCAAATTGGCGGAAAACAAAGTGACCTTGAATCATTAATGGACAATTCTTGCAAACCTTATCAACTAGTACATATTGGCCTAAAGGGTTCGACACTTTAATCGTAAACTCAGTAAGCTCAACCGGTAACTTTTTATTAGATACTAAATTCATGCAAATATAGGAATGAGTGGATCCGGGATCAATCAATGCAATAACAATAGTATCATAGAGAGAAAATGTACCAGTAATGACATCGGGAGATGATGCATCTTCTCGGGCACGTATAGCATAAGTTCTAGCAGGTGCTCTAGCTTCTGATCTTGCCACTGAATCTTTCGTCGCAGTTTTACTGCTAGTCCCACCTCCAGTATTTCTCGGTGGTCTACCCCTACTAGCGGTGGTATTCTGTCTAGCACTCGGAAATCTTTCTTCTTTAACTTTCTCCGGACAATCTCTAATAAAATGTTCGCGAAACCACTTTGAAAAAAAGCTCGCTCGGTTCCCCAACACTCACCATAATGTTGCTGCCACATTCTTGACATTCGGGCTTTCTAGGTCGCATATTACCCACACTTGCCACCGGCAGCTTGAGCTTTAGACCTCGAATACGCTCTACCACAATCTCGTGTGAATCCCCAATTGAAACCGTCATTCGAGGGTTTGCCTCTTTGGACCTCTTTGATTGAGATTGAAATGGCTTGCTTATCGGCCTTTTTCTACATCTCGAGCCTCAATAGCAGCTTTTCTTCTTTCTTTGTTCAATTCTTCAGCTTTAAGAGCTCGATCAACCAACACTACAAATTCTGTCAACTCCAAAATTCCTACTACCAGACTTTAATGTCCTCATTCAAATTACATCTTCAAACCTTCGCACATAATGGCCTCGGTGGACACACATTCCTAAGCATACTTGCTAAGTCTCACAAATTCGCGTTCATATTCTGCCACAGACATCTTGCCTTGCTTTAATTCAAGGAACTCCTTCCGTTTTTGATCAAGAAATCGCTGACTTATGTATTTCTTTCTAAATTCCTCCTGGAAGAAATCCCAAGTAACTCTTTCTTTTGGCACCACTGCTACTCTAGTCTTCCACCAATGGTAGGCCGAATCTCTCAAAAGTGATCTGACACACTTTAAGCATTCCTCGGGTGTACATGAGAGCTCATCAAATACACGGTAGAATTTTCAAGCGAATTCCGCTTTCTCGGGATCATCATCAATCTTTGCTCTAAACTCTTGACCCCTTGTTTTCGAATCTTGTAAACTGGAGGCTTGTTCATCCTTACCAAATCTATGCCTTGAGCAGACTACAGAATCGTCCCGAGGTATAGGAGGGGGTGGAGGAGGTTGAGCATTTGGATTTGCTTGAATAAATTCAAGATACCAATTGTTCATCCTTTGGAGAAAGGCATCCCGAGCCTCATCTCCTTGTCTCAATGTCTCGATCTACTTTCCACAAAGCGGTCCCTTGTGCAGAGCCCGGCGCAATACTAGCAAAGATCATCACCGCAGTTCCTTCGGGATCCATTACTATATTAAAACAAAACACAGTTTAGAACAATCAGGAGTCACCACACTATCACAATATTTTTATGGCATGTATAGCTAGACTTTTACACACACTTTATTAGTCCAAGAACCGACTAAACCATAGCTCTGATACCACTAAATGTAACACCCCTTACCCGTTACCGTCGCCGGAACAGGGTTCAAGGTATTACTAGAACATAGCACATACCATTAAACAAAAAACCGAAATAGAAATATGTCATCCAATTTGATAGTGTATCGTTATAACATATGTCTTGAACAATATTAGCCAACTTTAATGGCTTATACAAAGTAGTTGATCGAATACTGTAACCAATATTTTAAACCTAGGCACTTATGACACGTAACAAAATAATTAAGTCTACTATACATGCCATAATTCAAAATGTTTAGTTCAATACCCTAAAGTATTGATAGTGCGACAGATCTTCGCGATCCTTAACTCCCGAGCAAGTGAAGGACACCATAAAACAAAAGAGAGAAACAAAGTAAACTTATAGCTTAGTAAGTAAGTAAGTAAATATTAATGAAAGAATCTAATATGTTTATACAACAACTCAAGTATATCTACTTTAATTTCACTATTCACTCCAATTTGATTAAGCTGTCTTTGCTGCATCATGTTCGCTAAATAAATCATAACTCGAGTTACAAAACTCGAAATTCAAATCCGTAAAATTTCCCTGAATCTAGACTCATAAATATTTTTACTAATTTCTTTTCTAGAATTTTTGGTTCAGTCAATTAGTACAGTTTATTGGTTAAAGTTTCCCCTGTTACACAGCTCAATTGATCTGACCTCTGTTCACTACAAATTGAATTTCTCCCATTACACAATTCAAATAACCATAAAATCTATTTCATTTAAAACTAGACTCAATGAGGAATTTAGGAATATAAACTATATTTCTTAATTTGTTTTGTACAATTTTTAATGATTTTTCAAAGTTGGAACAAGGGACCACGTAGTCATTTTGAGCAAGTCACACAAAATTGCAAATATCTCAAAATATAGAATTCTTTTGCTTGCTCTGTTTCTTTTATATGAAAATAGACTCATTAAGCTTTAATTCCACATCTTATTCAACCTCTAGTTAAATCCATTATATTTTTGGTGATTTTTCAAAATCACGTCATTGTTACTGTCCAAAACAGATTTAATGCTACTTTCACTCTTTCACCCATTCTTTGCACTAACCTCATTTTAACTTACATATATATATACTACAAATCATTTTCATCACATTTCATACGTTACAAGTTTAGGTCCGTGACTACAATCTCACTACTAAGCCATCCCGTTGAACAATTCGGATCAACCCTCGATATTTAATGGCTTCACCCACACTCCACCATCATACTTCATTTAGTTCGGCTCTCTTGTACACATAGTGAACACTTAGTACCACTCATGTGACCTAGCCGATTTGTCTCGTAGCTCTCTTGTCTACATGGTGTCCTTCACTTGGAATCACGCATGCGACCTAGCTACATATATCCCGTAGCTCTCTTGTCTACATGGTGTACACATGGTATCACCCATGCGACCTAGCTACATCCATCTCTTACGTAGCTCTCTTGTCTACATGGGATACATCCCGTATCACACATGTGACCTAGCTACTACATTGTATCTCGTAGCTTTCTTGTACACATGATGTGCACTCAGCATCATACATGTGACCTAGCTACGCTTCCTCTATTTTATTCGATCTCTCCAATGTTCAACCGGATCTCTCTCTATTGTTTATTTCCATTCTTCCAATGGTCTATTTATATTTTTAACATCCGCTAATATATTTACATAATAGGCTGAATTATAAGAATGTACATAAAATTAATGTAATATTTACATACAAACTTACCTCGGTGCAAAATGTGGAATTTTTGCAATTTAGTCCAAAGCTTTTTCTTTCCCCCGTTCAAGGTCAATTCCACGCCTTTCTTGATCTATAACAATACATTTAGCTCATTTAACACTCATACTATTTATTTCAATCCAAAAATCACATTATGGAAAAATTACATTTTTGGCCCCTAACTTTTACAAAATTACAATTTTGCCCCAAGGCTTGGAAATTTAATTTCAGCCCTTATTCCTATGTTTTATGACATGCTGAACATTTTTCTCTTCTACAACAACATCAAATTCTCACTCTAACATATAGTTATGAACAATAAGTATTTTTACCAATTATGCTTAGTTTTACTCGCTTTCACTTAAAACCGAGTAGCACAAGTTGTTTAACATAATTTAAAACCTCATATTCTACCATCAAACATCAAAATACATGCCTATCATTCATGGGTAAATTTTTAAACATAAACCCTAACTCAAAATAATAGTAGAAATAGGTAAAAAGCTACTGAGGATTTCAAAATGTAAAGAACATTAAAAACTGGGCTTGGAATTACTTACTATGGAGCTTGAAAGTTGAAGAAACCCTAGCTATGGAAGAGAGGAAAATTCGGCAGCAACTAGTGAAGAAGATGACCATTTTTGTGTTATTTTTCCCATTTTATTTCATTTAATATACAAATGACCAAAATGCCCTCCTTACTAAACTTTCAAAACTCCTTCCATGTCCCAAATTTTGTCCATGAATTTAAAATTGGTCAAATTGCCATTTAAGACCTCCTAATTAATATTCCAAAGCAATTTCATACTAAAAACTTGTAGGATGCAAATTTTGCAACTTATTCAATTTAGTCCCTACTTTCAATTTAAGCATTTTAAGCATAGAATTTTATCACGAAATTTTCACACAATCACGTAATCATATCATAAAACCCAAAATAATTATAAAACAATTATTTCTATCTCGGATTTGTGGTCACAATACCACTATTCCGATTAGGCCCTAATTCGGGTTGTCACAAAAATAGCCATTTTAATTTCTTGAAAATAAAAAAAACACCCACTTTACTAATTCAATCCAATTGTAAGTTTAACAACTTAAAAAATTAAGCTTTAATTTGCTTCATCAATGGTGGTAAGTTCAAGCTAACAAAAAAAAAATGAATTAATTATCATTCGCAGATATTAAGTTCTTAGTCATTTGAAGTACAAGGAAAACAATGTATTTAAAGATCATCAAGTTTAATAATAAACATGATTTTTCTTTAAAAAAATATATTATTTTTTTTTAATTTACACATTATGTATTAAATTATATTTTCATGTACAAAAAAGATAAATTTATGTAATATGTAAACATTGAGGGCTAATTTTAAAAAAAATTAAAACTAAATCGACACAATGTTTAACATTGAAAGCTAAATTTGCCATAATGTCAATTTTAAAAGTTGCATGTCATATTTATGTACTTACCAAAAAAAAGTTTATGTTAGCCATTTAACGACAAGTGACTAAAAAGGAAAAAATCGAATAGTTGTATGACCTTTTTGTAATTTTTCATAGTTAAATGACCAAAAGGAATATTTGAGTGACTGCCAATGTAGTTTACCTAAGAATAAATGAGTTCGAATAAGATTTTAAAAGGTTAGTATTAAACCTATCCATGAGTTTTGTGCTTTACTTTATTAAGTAAGATTGACTAATTTTCGTTTCTTGAGGAAATGCATCATTTAATAGAAAACATGAAAGATGATAATAAAAAATAGACCAAGGTAGTACAAGCATCGAATAAGAAAGAACCAATCACAACCGTCCAACAAATGATTGATTGTGTTCATATCTAGAGGATTGATAATATCAGAAAGATCCGAAGTCTACATTTTCAAATATTTAACATTATTTGGTCTCAAAACTTATCCAATCATCAAGTATGCTAGAGTTCATGATGAAGAAAGGAAGAATAAGTCCAAGAAGCAAGAAGGAAACAAGATAAGGGTAGTCCCAGTGTAACACTACTTACCCAAGACCAATTGTTATCTCGAGTAAAGGACATCAACACACATTTCTAAATCTTGATAATTATGTATATATATATCACTTATATTAACTATATTATAGCCATTTAAGGCAATTCAAATCACTCCAAATATTCCTTTTTTTTTATTTGATAACGTTCAGAGGTCAACCGCACTTGTTTTGAGTGAAATAAAACAAAACCATTGCCCTGTTAGACAGCAAGTCGTGTCAGGGCATGTGAGACTTGCAGATCATGACATTGACCACTCAAGTCATGGTGCACCTTACTTGAGGTCACGATATCAGTCACTAGAATACAGGAGAAACCATTTTCTACACATATTCACCTTATAGTTGTTGGAAAAAATCTGGTTTGAAAATGATTTTCTTGCACAACGAAAAATAAAAATTTTGAAATCAACCCTTTATAGCAATAAACCCTAGACCAAAATCGTACCTGTGGTTTCAGATAAACAGATCCTTGCTAGTCTCAACTTTCAACCAAACGATCTTCTCTACTATTCTCATACCACAAATTACCTTGAGTGTGGGATCAATCAAATCGAATCAAAAATAGAAACAAGAAATAGTTTTCTTTTCTTTTGGGGTGAAAACGAAAATTCTCTTCTCAAAATAGAAACCGACAGAATTATTATTCCGAAAAAATATATTTAATAGTTTAGCATAAATTATCTACTTTTCAGCAGAGTAACAATATCTTAAAGTTGTGTGTCAATAGCCCTATTGGGGCCATCTATTTATAGGGAAAGAAGGTAGAAACCTTGTTAATTAGAAATGTTTATTTTAACTAGAAAAACGAAATCCTAGTTCTATTAGGATTTTAAAGGCGGCAACCCTAGTTAAATATACTAGGGTTTGTCATCCCCTCTCATTACATAAGGGGCTTTTGGGCGTCTTCCATATTGGGTCTAATTACAAGTATTCCCCGAGCTTTTAACCCAATAGTTTATAATTTGATCCAACCCAATACTTAAGGTTGCAACTCACCTCGATTTAAGTCGCGACATCATGCTTTTACCCTCAGAGTCACGCCATGAATTCTTCAATGTCACGACATTACACCTTTTTTTTGTAATACATACATTTTTGTCCTTCAATCATTACCTGATTAGTGTAAAAGCTTTCGTAGGCTCGTTCATAACCCTTTTTTTATTAAATAATGTATTTACTATGTTTTGTAGCCTAATAACTTCTATAACTTGTTTATTGGATATGAAAATGAGATTGTAGTTTCTCTGACAATGAATGTGGCATTTTACGTCTCATGTCTAGCGATCAGGTCGGGTGTTGGATGTTATGACAATAATATCCAACCAGTCCCCTAAAACTATAATGTGTAAGCACATAAATAAAATTATACAATAGAAAATCTTCGGTGTGTGTAAATTTGACTTACCAAAAAAATCCCTGAGGTTGCGCAAAGCACCATAAATTGAATCTTCCATGTAACAGCCCGATTTTGGGTCTAGTCGAAACAGTGATTTCGGGACCACAAATTCGACACAGAAAAAATTATCTTTCTTATATTTTTATGGTCTAAAATTTTATGGAATGATTCTGTGAAAATTTCATTCAAAAATTTTGACGTTTAAGCACTCAATTTAGCAAAATGGACTAAATAGCAAAAAGTGCAAAACTTGAGTTCTATGAGCTAGAGGTGTCTAATTGCTATGAAATTTTAAATTAGAGGTCCTTAGATGGTAATTAGACCATTTTTTAAGTTAGTAGACAAAAATGGACATGAAGTCAGAGAAATTTTAGTGTTTTGAGAAAAGGGCATCTTGGTCATTTGGTAATTAAATGAATTAATAAGCAAAATAAAAGCCAATTTTTGCTCATCTTCTACCCCTTGGCCAAAATTTACAAGAGGAAGACATAGCTAGGGTTTGTCAAGCTTTTAAGCTCGATTGTAAGTCCGTTCTAGCCCTATTTTTAATGCTCTTTACATTTTTAAAGTCGTTGTAACTCGATCTACCTATTTCTAGCACTAATTTGAGGTATGATTAAGGTCTAGGGTTCGACCCATGTTAGACATGTGTGTATTTTGATGGCTAATGGTAGAAAATGCATGTTTGATGTTAGAAAAACAACTTTTGCTAAGTGATTTTCGGTAAAAATGTCAAAAAGGACCTATTTGTAAAGTTATAAAATAAGTAGTAAAAGTGTGATTAAGTAGAAAATGTGGGCTGGCATAAGTATGAAAATGGTTCGGCTAGGCTTGGGTTTTGAAGAAATTGAATACATTTCAATTTACGAGCCTAGGGACTAAATTGTCAAAATGTGAAACATTAGGGGGAAAAATGTAATTTTGCCATAATATGATTTTTGGATTGAATTGAACAATGTGTGTATTAAATAAGTTAAATTTTTTATTATAGATCAAGATAAACGAGGTTCGGACCTAGATCAGGGGGAAAACAAAGTGTTTGACGATTAGGTTAAATTCTACTATTTTTGTACCGAGGTAAGTTCGTATGTAAATAATGCATTGTTATAATTATGTTTTAAATGCTTTAATATTGTATGAATTATGATTTACTCTTTGAGACACATTTGATAAAGTTTCGACAAGCAGGAAATCCCAGTTGAACCTTAGGAATAAAATAGGATACGAGTGACATGTCACTAGGAACCCATGTGTATATGTGTTTATGTGATCCGGGTGCTGGTCTTGTACGTCCTACCAGTGGCTGGGTAGTCCAGCATGGTTGTGGATACCTGATAGCTTGTGCGAGCAGCACTGTGTAGCTACGTCCTGACTGACAGTTTGTATGAGCAGGCCCGTGAATAGCTCGAAAATGAGCCCATATGTATTATGAGATATGAGGTAGCTTTGGCTACATATATGACACTTATGTGAATTTTTTTTTAGTTTCCATCAATATTTCGAGTGTTCAATGGGAATGTCAAAGTTGTGAAAGACTATGGTTATGTTGCGAGTTGGTACAGGTATGTACGTAAAACTCATACGTAATGAGCTCGAAGTATGATGAACCCTTGGGAAGATTGTGATTGAGTAAGTTATGACTATAAGATCTTAATAATATTCATGCCAAATTTCATTATGACAATTGTATGTTAAATGTGTGGTTAAAATGCTTATTATTTGTATAGGAATTTACTAAGCTTTATAGCTTACTCCCCTTCCTTTCCCTTGTCTTATAGTGTCACCAAGCTAGCTCAGGGATCGGAGACCATCGGAGATCTACTCACACTATCAACAATTATTTTGGAATCAATGATCTCAACATTTTGAGTTATGGCATGTATAGGGGACTTGGTCATTTTGTTATATGTCAAAATTGATTTGGCCAAATGTGTTGGCTTATGTTGGTTGAAAGTTTATTTTGTATAAGGCCACTTGAAATTGGCTACTATTGCTATAAGTAATTTATATGATGATGCCCTTCATGAATGTGGAAACTTACATGATTTGAGTTGATGAGTATGTGATGTTTGTGTATAATAGATGGTAGCATGTAATTGACGTGTGGACATCTTCATTGTGGCTGATTTGGTTGTATGTAAATGCTTGAATTGGTGTTATGTTGTGTTGTGTAGGTTTGTACATTAAAAGGTGGCAAAATGGCTTGGTAAATAGCCTTATTTTTGTCCACACGGGTAGACACATGTGTGTCTAAGCCTTGTGTGACACACGGTTTGCCCCACGGGCATGTGTTAAGCTGTGTGTCCCCTGCACCCTAATTTTTCCAAAATAGAATGCTCAGAATTGAGCACATGGGTAGAGACACGGGCGTGTGTCTCAACTCTATGGATGACACGGCCCCAGGCACGGGCGTGTGTCCTGGGAGTGTGAAGTCTGCAGTTATTTTATGAAAAATCATAAATTTTAATTCGACCACACGACCTAGCACACGGGCGTGTGACTTGGCCATGTGTATTCAATTCATTCTTGGGTGACAAATACAGAGTTACAAGGGCGTGTGACCCCAGTTTAGTAGAAAAATTTTCTAAGTGATGTGAAATTTTCTAAAGTTCTCGGTTTAGTCCCGAACCGCCTCCAAAGTATGTTTTAGGCCTCGTAGGCTCGTATTAGGGACATTGTGATTGTACATGAATGGTTTTAATTTGGACGAAAATTTATGCTTAGAAATGTATGTTTGTTTGTGTTTAAGTCCGGTAATGCCTCGTACCCTGTTTCGGCGTCAGATACGGGTAAGGGGTGTTACATTCCAAGCAGCCAAGCTAGCCCCTAGCACAATATCAACAAGCTCGATTACTTATATCCTATGACACCCTGACTATACCCGAGGACTATTCAAATTCATTTAGAAAGGTTAAATATCATATTAATCATAAATTATCATCCAATTACCATCTCTAAAGAAACAATACAACAACATAAATCCCAAAATTGGCATTTGACCATAGGCATTGAACAAGCTTCAATGAATAGCAATCATGCTTCAATATATAATTGAGTTCTCATGAATATCACCATGGAATCATTATGCTATAATTCTAGCATAAATAAATCCAAGTAACTCAATTTAGATAATATAACAAAATAAATTACAAATCAAATTGCACAAACTAAAACCACTCAAGCTTCTGTGACCTTATCCTTCCCTTTTGCTTTTGAACTCTCCCCCACATACTTTGTTTCAACCATTATTGAAATAATAGTTCAAGTTAGCACCGTAATAAGCAATAGATAGAACCTTTACAATTTAACAAAATCATGCAATGCAATCAAGCAAAACTCTTATTCGCTTCTAAACCAACATGTTGAAACTCTATTACAAACTTATCGAAACCCAAAACTAACTTTAGACTCACACTAAGGGACTCAAAACTAACATTAACACACCAGAGTCTCTATTGGAAACTTGAATCTACACCTTCTCTAAAGTAGTCAATGATGACAACTTTCAAGAACTAAGCTAAAACTCAAATTAATTCTAAAATCTAACAATCTAGTAGATTCTATACTTATTAACAATAAAAATATATAACTAGGGAACTAAAAGAAATCGACAAATCTCAATTTCCTCTTTCTAACCCAATGAAACAAGAACACAACTTGGAAAAAGAGAATCATTAAATCACTTATCATGAATGGAAAATCAATAAATAGAGTTAAATAAAATCTTTACCGTGATGTTTTTCAAAGGATTAATGCCAAGAATAATCAAGAATCAATCTCCCACCTTCGTTCTTATTTTTACAAAAATAAAGAAAATGAGAAATTAAGTTTTAATGCTTAAAAAATCGAAGGATTTGCTGAAAAATATGTATTCCGTTCAAGATTGAATGATTTAAATCAAGATTTTGGAAAATAGATAGGAGAATAGAGATAATTTTGAGAGAAATTTGAAGAACACAAAGCTTGATCGTGAAAAATGGTCTCTTAGAATCATTCTCTGCTTCAATTTTTTTCTCTAATGATCCATTTGCTAATGGACCCTTGGAAAAATAATAATATAAATGCTCCTATGGCTTATAATCTAAAATTTACCCATTCGTACACTAACCTTATGAACTGTAATTGTCTTACAATTAAGTCTTTCCCACACTATCTACTAATTAACACTAATTAAAACATAATAATTACACTAAATATTCACAACTTGAAGACCCACGACTCAGCCCAAAGCTTATTCCTCGAAGTTTCTAGGTTTGGCTTCTCAGAGTAGCTTGGTTCATAATTTTGACTCAAAATCGACCTTCCCAACATCGAAAAAAAACTGGGGCATTACAATTAAAGCCAAGCAATGATGAGAATAGACTTTCAGTACAATCAATATTTTCATAAATACAAGATCTAATCTTCAAAGGTATTTGATTGCTAGAAGACTATGAGAATATGTTAATTATTCGAAGACTTTTAAAAGTGTATGCTTTAGTTGAATAAATGTTGCAATTTATTGTAACTCAACAGGCATTTTAACTATTCTATATTGCACAACTTGTTTAGGTTAATAGTATGAAAGAGCGAACATGTACTTCGTCATTCATTAACTGATTTTAGGTGCAAATTTTGTAAGTAAACTTGATTGAGCCAATCAATTTACATCTAAGCTTTCAAATGGAAAAACTTGAGTGATTTAGATTAAAGTATAAGAGTGAGGTTGTAACTTAGTTAAGTAAGCTAAACATAGATCATTCCTTATACCAATTGTTGATAGTGAATTACTTCCTGAACAAAACTTGTAAACATAAAACATTTTTGAACTATGTGAGAAATTTTTTAGTGTCTATCTATATCCTTCTTCCAGTAGATACTTTATCCAGTTACAACTAAACGAATAACTGATAGAAAAAATCTAACAGTCTTTCTTTCTTCAAATTTATCTTCTTTTTCTTAAAACAACAATAGATATACTACCTTATAAATATGATAGAAAACATTATTATTAAGAAGTATCTAAAAGAAAACTCCCCATCATGATCATCATGTAAAAACTTAAACTAACTTTTACTATTGTAGCATTGTTACAACAAATTAATTAATTATTATTGAGAAATATCTAAAAGTTCCCCATTAGGAGCCATCATGTGCAAACATAGATGAACTTTTACTATAGTTACTGTTGCAGTATGCCTAAAGATTAATAATGTAATTATTGTCATAACATACTTGTTTGCCCAATTTATTAATAAATGAATTGCCATTATTATTTTTAATCTTTATCTTTGCATTAAATAAACTGTATAATGATAAAGTCCTAAGAATAATATACAACCTTATTTAAGTATTATTGTAGGCTTGGAAAACAATCATGCATTGAAACTAATATGTGTTTGATTGATAACAAGTGTTGCAATGGATGTGTGATATCAAATCAACACATAAGTATACGCTAGAGACCAACTTACTAGACTAACCCACCATGAAAATACTTCTTGAATTATAATGTAATAGTCATTGTAACACCCCTAACCCATATCAGTCGCCAGAACAGGGTTACAGAGCATTACTGGGGTTTACGGATCAATCAGATAGAAATTTCTAATGTTTCATTCCATATCAATATTCATAATAAAACCAAAAAAATATATATTTACTGTCCCTTATACAAGCCTCAAGACTCGAAAAACATGTTAGAAACAAGTCAGGACTAAATCGGAAACTTAAAGAATTTTTTAGAAATATTTAAAATTTTCAACATTGCAGGAGTCACAAGGCTGTGTGGCCAGGCCGTGTCAGCATTTGAAATAGGGATACACAGCTGTGTCCCATCCTGTGTCCGTGCCCGTGTAACTCTCTGACTTGGGTCACACAGCCATGCCACATGCCCATGTGCTAGGCCGTGTAAGCATACAAACTTGCGTAATTAAAGATACAAGGGATACACGGCCATGTCACTTGGATGTGTGTCACATACGGCTGAGACAAATGCCCATGTCTCTGCAACTGTAGACAGAAATAGGCCAATTTCCAAGCCACATTTCTCACCCAATTTGACATCAACCTAACTCAATATTTTTGCACATCAATAAGTCGTAACAAGGCATTCAAATCAAGCTAAAAATCAAGTCTTAAACATGAATTATCACCACATACAACTAATAAACCCCTAGGCACCTCAAATGTTAACTTAAAAACACGTCAACCAAGTATCCAACCTTACCTAATTAATTTATTTAACCAAGTTACCAAAGTTCACTATAACTCAATTACATACATACATACATATATCACTTATACTCTCATCACAATCATACTTTAATTTCATACCAATATTTAAGTTAATTATATAAACAAAATATTATTATTCATAATATTTACATAAGCTAAACTTTGACTAAGACTATACAAAAGCCTATACATGTCATATAAACCATATTAAATGTTTCAAAAACTACCGAGATAAGCTGGATAGTGTGGTTTGAGTGCGGATCCGATTTTCCAACCTTTCGAAAATCTACAATGACATTAAACAATAAAAGAAATCTTACCAACATGCTATATAACAAGTCAAATAAATAAAATTATTCATGTAAACATCCTGTCATTCACAACTTCAATTGATAAATACATTCGTATTCAAATCAATACAAAATAAATAACATGTGTAACATCCCGAATTAGGGTCTAGTCAGAAAAGTAGTTTTGAGACCACAAATCTGAAGTAAAAATAATTAATTTATGATTATTATGAGGTCTATGATATAATTGCATGCTTATGTGAAAATTTCATGAAGATATTTTATGGAAAAAATGTCCAATTTTGTAACACCCTAATTTTGGGCCTAGTCAGAATAGTAGTTTTGGGACCACAAATATGAGATAGAAATAATTATTTTATCATTATTTTGAGGTCTATGATATGATTTCATGATTGTGTGAAAATTTCGTGAAGAAATTCTATGCATAAAGTGCTTAATTTGAGGTTAGGGACTAAATTGAATAAGTTGCAAAACTTGCATTCTAGAACTTTCTAGTATGAAATTGCTTTGAAATATTAATTAGGAGGTCTTAAATAGCAATTTGACCAATTTCTAAGTTTACAGACAAAAAATTGGACATGGATGGAATTTTTGAAAGTTTAGTAAGTAAGGGCATTTTGGTCATTTGGATATTAAATGAAATAAAATGTGAAAAATAACACAAAAATGATCATCTTCTCCATAAGTTGCTACCGAATTTTTCTCTCCACCATAGCTAGGGTTTCAACACTTTTAAGCCTTGATTGTGAGTGATTTCTATGCCCATTTTTAATGTTCTTTATATTTTTGAAATCCTCGTAGCTCGGTTTACCTATTTCTACCAATATTTTGAGCTAGGGTTTATATTTAAAAATTTACCCATGAATGATATGTATGAATTTTGATGTTTTATGGTAGAATATGAAGTTTGAGATTGTGTTAAACAACTTTTGCTAAGTGATTTTTCGTAAAAACGAGTAAAACGGCATAATCGGTAAAAATACTTAATGTTCATAAATACATGTTAGAGTGAGATTTTGATGTTGCCATAGAAGGGAAAAATTATCATTATGTCATAAAACGCAAGAAAATAGGATGAAGTTTAATTTCCGAGTCTTGGGGCAAAAGTGCAAATATGCAAAAGTTTAGGGGTCAAAATGCAAATTTGTAAAAATATGATTTTTAGATCCATATGAATAGTGTGATTAATTATTAGGCTAAAGTGATATTATAGATCAAGGAAATCGAGATTCGAGTTTAAATCGAGAAAATACAAGGTTATGGACTAAAATGATAAATTGCCGTTTTTTTTGGATTGAGGTAAGTTCGTGTGATTCAATAAGCCTATTATTCATGTTATTATTGTTATACATGAAATATATCTTGCTATGAAGTGCATTGAATTATCATACATAAATGTGATTTCTATGATTATGGATCTTATGAGCAATTGTAAGTTCATATGATTTTTAATAATGCAATGTGTAATTTAATGTTATTGCCTTGATATGTAAGTTTATATGTAAGTAATACATCAATTTTACTTGTATTATGATATTTTATAATAATATTGGAAATATGTTTGTTGATAATTACTTGATTGGTGAAATTATTGGAAAAGAGAGAGAAATCCCGGTTGAACCTTCGGAAAGATTGGATGATACAGATGGTATGTAGCTAGGTCACATGTAGGGTGCTGAGTGCACATCATGTGTACAAGAGAGCTACGAGACATTATGATGTAGCTAGGTCGTATGGGTGATACTATGCGTACACCATGTAGACAAGAGAGCTACGGGATATATGTAGCTAGGTCGCATGCGTGGTTCTAGGTGAAGGGCACCATGTAGACAAGAGAGCTACGCAATAAACTGGCTAAGTCACATGGGTGGTACTAAGTGTTCACCATGTGTACAAGAGAGCCGAACTTTATGATGGGTGGAGCTATGTGCTGAAACCACCAAGTATCGAGGATTGATCCGAAGTGTTCAACGGGAGACTTACTATGTACTGCTTTGTGAGTTTTGTGATGAATAAGTGCAGGAACTTGGTTATATGAATGATGTGTTCATTAAGTGACTGGGATGTGGTACGGTTATAAACAAGTAAGTTATACATGAGGATGATTTTATGGTGATCTTGTAATCATGGGCCTATACTTGTGATGTATGAAATGTGGTGAAAATGATTTGTGATATGTATGTTAAATGAGGTTAATACAAAGAAAGTGTAAAAGAGTGAATTAGCAATAAAACTGTTTTGGACAGTAGCAATGATGTGACTTTGAAAAATCACCAAAAATAGTGGGAATTTAATTAGATGCTGAATGAGATATGAATTTAAATCTTAATGAGTCTATTTTTATGTAAAAGAAACAAAGCAAGTAAAGGAATCTTATATTTTGAGAAATTTATATTTTTGCGAGACTTATTTAGAATGATTACGTGATCCCCTGTTCTGACTTTTAAAAATCCTTAAAATTGTACAAAAATAATTAATAAATATAGTTTATATGCATAGATTCCTTATTGAGTATATTTTAAATGAAATAAATTTCATGGCTATTTGACTCTTTTACAGGGAGAAAATCAATTCGTAGTGAACAGAGTTCAGATCAGTCGAGCTGTATAACAGGGGAAACTTTAACTAATAAACTATACTAATTGGCTGGACTAAAAATTCTAGAAAATTTTTAGTAAGAATTGATATGATTCTAGTTTCTGGGAAAATTTACGGATCTTAAATTGGAGTTCCGTAGCTCCGAATATAAATAATTTAATGACTGTGACTTGAGAAAACAGCTTAGCTAGAATTTGAATAAATAGAAAGAATATGAAAATAGCACGTTATCGCATTGCTTATTAGTTTCATGCGAGCTTACTAAGCGTAAAGCTTACTTTCTCCTTTCCATTTTTTTTAGTTTGTTAGGTCAGCTCAGGGGTTGGAGATCATCGGAGGCAGCATCACACTATCAAGCCATTATCCTTGGAGTATTGGCAAGTATATGTTAAATATTTTCATGTGAGTGGCATGTATAGGAAGTTTGTTTCATATCATGTATTATTATTATGATTTGGCTTATGTATTGGCCTACATCGAGCTATTGTATATGGCCATGAGATGTGGCCTTTATTCATTGTGGTTTGTAAGTTTTAATTTTGGGCAAAAACTTGGTGACTCGATTTTATATGTTTGTGAATGTTTAAGTCCAGTAACGCCTCGAACCCTGTCCTAGAGTTGGATACGGGTGAAGGGTGTTACATTTTTTACATTTAGGACTAAATTGCAAAAGTTACAAAATGTGAGTTCTAGAAGCTTTAAGCATGAAATTGCCATGGATTGTTAATTAGAGGTCCTTAAATAGAAATTTTCCCAATTTCTATTTTTATGGACAAAAATGGGCATGAATAGGAAAAATTTGAAAGAACGACCTTAAGGGCATTTTTGTCATTTAGTTAATAAAAGAATTAAAAGGGAAAATGAAGTAAAAATCTTGTCCATCTTCTCCATCAAGTGCCGAAAATTTGAGAAGCCATAGCTAGGGTTTTTCTTCAACCTTCAAGCCCGATTGTAAGTATGTCCTAGCCCCGTTTTTAATGTTCTTTATGTTTATGAGATCTTTAAAGCATGATCTACCTATTTCTACCATTATTTTGAGTTAGGGTTCATGTTCAAAAACTTACCCATGTGTGACATTCATGTATTTCGGTGTTTAATGGAGGAATATGAAAGTTTGATGCATCATAAACATCTTTTACTAAGTGGTTTTTCATGAAAACACCTAAAAAGAACCTTTTTGTAAAAATTATAAAATAGGTGGTTAAAAATTTGATTTGAAACAAAATGTGGGCTGATATAAGTATAATATAAGTTTAGCTAGGCTTGGGTATCAAAGAAAATGAACACATTTCATTTTACGAGCCTAGGGGCTAATTTGTAATTATGTGAAAGTTTAGGCGCAAAATTGTAATTTTATTGAAGTATGATTTATGGACTATTTTGAACAACGAGATAATTAAATAAGCGAAATTTGCTATTATAGATCAAGAAAAACGGAGTTCGGACTTAAACCAAGGAAAAAACAAGGTTGTGGACTAAATCGAATAGTAGCCATATTTTGGATACCAAGCTAAGTTCATGTGTAAATAATGCAACATTACATTATTATGTTTTTAATGCTTTAATATTGCATGAATTGTGTAATTTTCTTTGTGGATTTAATTAATGATGACTTGGTGACAATTCAACGAAGTTTGATATCTCGAAACCCCAGTTGAACCTTAGAAATAGTTAGGATACAAATGTCATGACATTAGGGTTATGTACGATCCCATGTAAGACTATGTCTGGGACATGGCTTTAGCATCGATATGTAATTTCGTGTAAGACCATAGCTGGGCTATCGACATCAATATGTGATCCCATATAAGACCATGTCTGGGACATGGCATTGGCATTGATAGGTGATCCCATGTAAGATCATATCCGAGATATGGCATTGACATCCTACCATGTGTATGAGAGTTCCCGAGTATCCTTTAATAATTCCGAGTGGTTCAACGGGTAATCCAAAGAATATGTCAAAGAGATGACAGGTATGATCATGTTGAAAGGGTACAGGTACATACACAAAACTCTTAAATATTAAGATTATGAATCGATGAGACCTCAGTAAGATGTGAATGAATGAATTATGATCATAAGTCTTATTGTACATTATGCAAATGACATGAATTAAAATGTAACTATGATACTTGATGACATTATGATAAATATTATCATGTTATGTGTATAGTAATGTATGGCTAAAGTTGTTAATTACTTACATGCAAACTTACTAAGCTTTATGCTTACTCCCTTTCCTTTTCCATTTCCTTATAGTTTTTCCAAGCTAGCTCGGAGATCGAAGGACATCAGAGTTCGATTCACACTATCAAACTAATATTTTGGGTATAGTGAATTTAAGTATTTTGAGTATGGCATGTATAGGGACTTGGTTTTTTTGTTATATGTCATATTGGTTTAGCCAAACGTGTTGGCTTATGATGATATTGATTCATTTTGTATAAAGCCATGAGATGTGGCTCATGTTGATTATTGGGTTGTAAACCTATTCATATATGCATGCATGTGCCTATGCAATTGTGATGTGGTCGGTTGTTGTGAGAATGGGATGAGATGTGTTGTGGCCGTGATTGTGATTGTTTCTTGACGGAATTGTGAGAGAATGACATGATGATAAATAAGGCATGAGTATGTTAAAAAAAGTAATCTACACCTCTTAATGCATACAAATTTATAAAAATTGGCTTGACCAAGTGTGAAGTTTTATGCATGTTTTAGTAAAGATGAAATTATCATGATCATGTCTTGTTTATGTAAGTTTAAGTGCTCAATTATGCCATGTTAATTGCCTTTGAAGTCATGTATGTGTTTGTGTAAATAAGGGTGGCAATTGGCTTGGAAAATAGCCTCAAAGTTGCTCACACAGATAGACACACGGGCGTGTGTCTAGGCCGTGTATGACACACGGTCTACCCCATGAGCGTGTGATCCGACCGTGTGTCCCCTGCACCCTAATTAGGTAAAACAGAATGCTCTATAGTAAACACATGGGAAGAGACATGGCCGTGTGTCTTAGCCGTGTGTCTTAGCCGTGTGAAGGACAAGACCTCAAGACATGGGCGTGTGACCAGGCCGTGTAAAGTCTGCACTTAATTTTTGGAATTTAATTTGCCACACTGCCTAAGCATACGGGAATGTGACTTGGCCGTGTAACCTTAATTGTGTGATGACATCATAAATAGAGAGTTACACGAGCTGAGGACACGGGCGTGTCCCAAGCCATACGGGCATGTGTGACTACACGGCCTACCCACACGGGCGTGTGACCATTTTTCATGAAAATTTTTCTAAGTTTTCCGAAAGTTTTCTAAAGTTCTCGATTTAGCCCGAACTACTCCCGATGTATATTTTGGGCTTCGTAGGCCCATATAAGAGACAATTTGCATATGTATGAATGAATTTTATTTGAACAAAATTTTATGGCCCAGTTTTGTATGTTTGCTTGTGATTCAGTCCGGTAATGCCTTATATCCTGTCCCGGCGTCGGGCACGGGTAAGGGGTGTTACAACATGTCTTTCAAATTCATTAAATAAATCACCTTACTGAAATTTTCCATTCGAATAAAAACTTACGGATAAGAGTACATTGTAAATAAAAGCTTATAAGAGCCGGTTCATCTAAATATGCCAATAAAAGCTCAAAAGCTAAACAAAAGCTCGTAAGAGCTGAACAAAAGCTCGTAAGAGCTAATCCACCCCATTACACCAAACAAAAAGTAAAAGATGAGAGTTCATAATAAATGTTGAACCCCAGTTTGCTTGGGTAAAATGCTGATATCTCCCTCTAATACCATCATATACCAAATTACGAATGTACTTAAATCCCGCGTTCGATTCAAACCGAATATCCAATTCATTATTATAATTCCAACAATAATTCATTTCCAAAAATAGAATAAATACATAATACCATTCATCAATTTATACAAATGCTAAATTTTAACCATACGAACTTACCTGGATTGAATTGTAGTAATTATAGAAGTTCAAGGACTATTCCGCTATTTTTCCTTTTTCACGAGTATATAAGGGATTTTGATCTAAAATATAAAATTATTCATTTATTATCATATATTCCATTTCCAATTTATTTTACAATTAATACCCTTTTATTTTTTGAATTTACACAATTACCCCAAACTTTAACAATTTTTGTAATTTAATCCCTTAATTAGTTAATCTATCAAATTAACTAATTTTCTCAATCAATAATCTATCCAAATATTCTAGGCCTTCATACAGCCGCTAATAAACCAAAATTCACTATCAAAGCCTAATATTTTAGCTTTTTCACAATTTAATCCTAAAATCAATATTTAACAAAATCACTTTATAAAATCATCATACAACAAAGTCAAAGCTCTAAATCCATGTTATTCATCAAAAACATCTAATATTTATCAATGGAAACTTCCAAAATTTTTAATGAAATAAAAAACAAAGGTATGGTTGGACCTAATTGCAGCAATCTCAAAAACATAAAAATTATAAGAAACAAGTAAGAATTGAACTCACATGAAGCAAAAGTATGAAAAATCAGCTTAAGCTCTCTCTCCTATGGCTGTTTAGGCTGAAATTAAAGATGAAATGTCTAGAAAACTTTCAATTTCCTATTTGTTTTATTTTGATTTCAAATAAATTACAATTTTGCCATTAAATCTTTTTATTTTGTTATTTTTCCTTATTATGCCACCTTGCCTTTTCAATTTAGGTTTATTTATTTCTTAAGTCCTTTTTTATTTATTTATCAAGCCATTTAATCACTTAATTATTAGATTTAACAAGTTTTACACATTTTTCAATTTAGTCATTTTTAATTAATTAACTATCGAAATGTTAAAATTTTTCAACTAAACTTTAATACCTCCTTAATGTCACTTCATAAGTATTTATAAAAATATTTATGGTTAAGTTTATAGAAGTGAGGTCTCGATACCTCACTTTTTAAAACTACACGACCTAATAAATTATTATAAAACACAAATTACCAATTCAAAAACCTTTTAAAACTAAATTTGACTTGTAAATATTAAATAATAATATTTGTGAACTCACTCACCGAATTTGGTGGCCTTAAAACCACTGTTTCTGACACCACTGAAAAATCAGGCTATTACAGTCATAGCCTTTCTCATATTGATTATTGTATGTATGATCCTTATACTTGAGATCATCACAGTCCCAACATCATGAGTCGTATCTTTTGAAACAGTTAAACATCTTCCGTAAATGGTTGTACTATAAAGGCTGATGTTGGGCATGCCACAATCTTTGTAATGGGATGTGAATGATCAAGATAGGATTTGTCTCTCCCACACGGGTAACACACATAGACGTGTTGGGTGCAGGGTTTACATGGCCGTGTGACCCAAGTCAGAGAGTTACACGGCCCATGCACATTGGCGTGTGAGGTCGCACACAGGCGTCTAGGATAGTCACACGGCCATGATTGGAGCCACACGGTGTGGGCTCTATCACAGGGCCGTGTGACTCTTGTAGTGAAAATTTTTAGTTTTTTCCTAAAAGTTCTGATTTGTTTCAAATTGGTCCCTATTTCTTCCTAACCTATTTTTAGTGTAACAACCCATTTTTAGTGAAATCGAAACAGTGGTTTTAAGACCACAAATACGAACCGAAAAGAAAATTTATTTTAATATTATTGCATGGTATGCATTATGATAGAAATGTCATATGAAAATTATGATAAGAAAATTTTATCGATTATGTGTTTAACTAACGAAAGGACCAAATTGCATAGAATGCAAAAGTCGAATTCTAGTAGCTAGAAGGATCAAATAGCTATGGAATTCAAAACTTGAGGTCCTTATATGATAATTAGACCATTAAAGAAAAGTTGTAGATATTTTTGGTGATTCATCCATGGAAAAATTAGAAAAGGTTAAGGACTAAATTGGAAATAAGAAAAATTAAAAGATGATATCATCATCTTCATCCCCAAATTTAATGGAAACCCTAGGAGAGAGAAAGGAAACTAATCAAGCTTAATTAGGTATGTTTTCTTATCCCTTTTTAGTAATTTTTATATTTTTGAGATTGAGATAGTCTATCTATTTTGGGGATTAATTTGAAATGTTATCAAAGTATAGAAGTTTTGCCATGGATGAATTTACTGAAATTGTGAAATTTATGGTAGAAAATGAAAGGTTGTTGATAGATAAACAACTTTTACAAATTGAATTTTGATGAAAATATGATTTAGGATTAAATTTTAAAGATGGAAAAGTTATGGAAAAATTCTAAATTTTGTGAAATAAATGTGCTGTAAAAGTTATATGAAAATTTTGGTTCGACTCAAAATAAAGATTAAATTGCATGAATTTCATTTTCCGAGCCTAGGGACAAAATTGTCATTTGTGAAAAGTATAGGGGCAAAATAGTAATTTTGCCTAGGATGTGAATTGAATTAAATTGAGTATGAAATGGATTAAATTGATGTTAAATTTATTTATACAGATCTTGAAAGACCTAATATTGAGTTGGATCGAAGAAAATAAAAAGTTTCAGATTAAGTAAATTTCGTGTACGAACAAATATCGAGATAAGTTCGTGTAACTAAATTGTGTACATTTATATGTTTGAATTAAATGTTGTATATGTGACTTGTATAATTATCATGTATGAGAAATTGATTGAATATCTGGTAATGCCTGATAAATGGCAAATCTCGTTTGAATAAACGAAAGTCGATAGATACATGATTTCCCATATTGGTTGTGGTCCAACATATGTTGTGGACACACCATAGCTCTAATGAGCGTCCCGTTATAAGCCCTCTCGAGCTTCTCGTTATAGCCCTTCAGAGCATCCCGATAGGTTGTGATCCTACATTTGTTTTGGACACACCTTAGCTCTTATGAGCATCTCGATTAATGACTCTTCATGAGCTTCCCGTTAAATTAGATCTTTGTGAGCTTCCCGATAATGCTCGCTTGAATTTCCTGATATTGGCTATTCGGAGCTTCCCGATATGGTTCTTTGTGAACTTTCCGATAAGGTTCTTTGTGAATTTCCCAATTATGGCTCTTATGAGCTACTCGTTATATAGCCCGGACAAGCTTCCCGATAGGCTCTTTATGAGCTTCCAAAAATGACTCTGTGTGAGTTTCGCGTTAAAAGGCTCGAGAGTGTGCTTCCTAATTATGTGCCCTAGTCGGGTTTCCTCGGAAATGAATTGACGAATTATAGTAGTGTACACTAAAGTGTACTATATGAGCCTATCTATTGATATTTCAAATAAATTCAACAGGTAAAATTCTGACATGGCTAAACTAAACTTGAAATAATTTGTCATTAAAATGTACATGTAATATGGAATAATGTTATAAAAAGCATATGTATATGAACGACGTTAAATGATAAGCTCATCCACATTCTTGGTATTACATGAATTATTTGACTAACATGTTTTTTGAAGTTGTGTTTTAGACTATAAGCCAAATTGTTTGGATGCATTATTGTATGATTATCTTAAATGTAAATATATGGTAAGTTAAATTCCTTGTAACACCCCTAACCTGTATCCGTCGCCAGAATAGGGTTACGAAGTATTACCGAATAATACACATAATTCATATACATTTATGCAATCATAATAAAAATCCATTCATCTCAATCACATTGTCCCGTATAAGGTTCTACGAGACCTTAAAACATGCTTAGAAGTGGTTCAGGACTAAACCGATAACATTTGCAAACTTTGAGAAACTTAGAAAATTTTCTTTGATTTAAGGGGCACACGCCCGTGTGAATAGGCCGTGTGCCTCACACGGCCACTAGACACGCCCATCTCATAGGCCGTGTGAAAATAGGGCATACATACTAACTTGCACCACATGGCCGAAGACACGCCCGTGTGCCATGGCTGTGGGAAAACTGGAGGGGTTACTGACTTGGGTCACACGGCCAGCCACAGGTCTATGTGCCAGCCCATGTGTCACACACGGCCAGTAGACACTCTCGTGTGTCTAGGCCGTGTCAAAGCTGTAGGGTATACTACCTTAATTCGAAAGGGTACCCCAGAAGACACACGGCCATGTAACATGACTGTGTGTCGCACACGGCTGAGACACATGCCCGTGTCTCTGCTCGTGTGGATAAAAATAAGCTATTTACAAAGCCAATTTGCCACCCTTATCTCATGCACACCTAGCCATTAAAATGATATCATTTCAATACATATATAGGCAACCAAAACATGTCAATTCACACACATATCAAGCCATCTATCATCAACCATGCGCCCGTGTGCTCAATCGTGTAGAGTGAAATTACGCTTGATTTAAGCCACATTTCCCATCTATCTCAAGCACTCCAAAATTGCAACATTTTAGTATTATTTTCATATATTCATAGGCAACCAAATCAACCATTTTGTATGTATTTCATGCCATTCAAATACCATCCAATTCAGTACTCAATTTCACAACCAAACATACCAAATCAATGTACCAACATCATCACAACTTACATAAGTTCCAAATACATAAACTCCTCATTCTGTCACATACTTCATGCCACAAAACTTACCAATTCAACATTCCATATTTAAAGAATCACATGAGCATTATATACATCATATGAATTTCTTATCAAACACATCATTTAGGCCAACTTAAAAGGCCATACATACCAACATTTATAAGCCAAATCTCATGGCTAGATATTCACATCATAAAACATACTAAAATACTTCTAGCCTATACATGCCATATACCATATATACAACTCTCAAAATGGTACCAAAATAGATGTCCGATAGTGTGAGTGAGTCACTGACGATTCCTGAGTCTGAGCTAGCTTTATAACACTGTAAAATAAAGAACATTTCACACAGTAAGCTTTAAAGCTTAGTAAGTTCATGATATAACACATTAAACTCATCAATTAAAATATGATTCTATCAATTTGCAAACTCTTAATGCAACTCATCTCATCCTTCATTTAAATAACCTTTCATTTACTTCATACTCAATATCATCAACCACATAGGTTCTGTACATACCTGTATCATCACGTTCTTATCTATCACATTTATCACTTCAATGCCCGATGTACTACTTCATTCAATCATACTTGAACATTCAATGAACTCGTACACTTAGTGCCAATTAAGTAGTCAAAGCTATAATAATATTGCACACTTAGTGCCATTTCATTAAACCAAACTTATATCGGTATCGCACACTTAGTGCCATTTATTTAGCTATCGTGTTATATTCTCACACACTCAGTGCCATTTTTAATAGCCATAGCTATTTCATTTCTCGCATACTTAGTGCCTCAAATTCGATTCACATTTCACATACTCCAACTTCTCAATCTCATTTTTATTTATTTCATCACATACAAACGTTATACAAACAATACGTATTATACACAAACTTACCTTGGACGTAAAAATGACGATATTAGTCGATCAATCGAGCACTTTATTTTTGCCTCGATCTAGGTCTGAATTTCTCCCTTCTTGATATATATGTATTAAAAAATAACTCATTTAATAACCAACACATTCAATTTAATACATAAACACATCTTTAGGGTATTTTTGCACTTTAGCCCCTAAAATTTCACATTTTAACATTTTAGTCCTTATTACACAAAACACCAAATATACAAAATTCATCAAAACTATGCCTTAGTCGAATTTTACTATGAACCCTATTAGCCCATATTTATCATTTATTTCACATTTTAGTTCCTCAATTTACACTTTTTTAAATTAAATTCCTAATATGCATTTTTACTCAAAATCACATTACAAAACAGGTATATCAAGCACTAAGCTTTCATAATTCATTATTAAACATCATAAAACACATGAATTCATCAATGGCATGTTTCAAAATCATCAACCAATTCAAAAATTAGGGCATGGGTTTGATAGATTACTAAGCAACGATCTCAAAAACGTAAAAATCATCAAAAATCAAGCTCAAAACATACCTTAATCACCAATTCTTCTGGTCGAACCCTAAGCTTGAATTTTCTTATTTTTCTTTTGATAATTTTTGCTAATAAGGATGAATAAATCATCCATTAACTTATTTTCTTTTATTATAACACATATTAATATTAATACATCATTTACCATTTAGCCCTTCATTATTAAACATTCAAAACATTAACATATAAGGCCATTATTGTCCACTTACCATATAAATGGCATATTAACAACATAAGGACCTTTCATTTAAAGATACATAACAAATAGGCACACTTAACATATGGCAGTCAACTTTTACATTTTACGCGATTAGGTCATTTTATCAAATTAATCACACAATTGACAAATTTAACACACGAAACTTTCACACATACTTAAACACATACAGTAAACACGGAAAATAATATTAAAATTTTTTTATTCAGATTTGTGGTCCCAAAACTACTGTTTCAACTAGGGTCTAAATCGGGCTGTTACAAACATGACCGTGTGTCACACAAGGTTGAGACACATGCCCGTGCTTCTGCCCGTGTGGACAAAAATAGGCTATTTGCAAAGCCATTATGCCACCCTATTTTCACATGTATACACAAGCATAAATAGTAACACTTTTACAACCCAATTGGCAGCCATACCATAACATTTCATACACATATGATACCATTTCCACATAGTATTCAATACTTAACTAATATCATACATTTTCCATTCATAAGCCTGCCATATAACAAAACATTATTTGCATATTTCCATTCCATTAACTAATTGCCAAATCATACCAAAACATAATAACAAGTTTAGCCAAATCACATGGCTTAGACTTATAACACAAAATGTACCAAAATCACAATCTCAAATAGTCATAACTATCATCTTTATAACTAGCCTATACATGCCATAGTTACATATATCCACAAGTTCAAAAGTACCAATCGGTAACTAGATAGTGTAATGTGTAACTCTGACTTGTCCAAAACGAGTGAGCTATCGAACCTCTATAAAACATGGAAAAGAAACAAAGTAAGCTTTATAGCTTAGTAAGCCTGTATAATTTAGAATTAAACTTACCATTTATACAGAATCAATGCAATAATCAATGTGTATTCAATTCAATTACCAAATACCTAAACAAAAACATTCATCACAAGTTAGTCACCTAAATACATGAAATCATCCATAATCTCAATGTAAATACTCAATACATTGTATCATATCAAATTCACATATATCATGAACATCATTTATAACATTTTACTTTTAATCGTATAACAGTAATTCATTTGTATAAACAATACTTTACCATATCACAGAATTTATGCCCGTTGAACCTATTAGAATCTCGAGAGATACTCGGGTGATATACAGTACATATAAATTAGTAATCCATCAATTCCTTATCATTTTCCACTCTTTCGAGCTATGAACAGTAAGCTCCTCCTGAGCTGATGGACAGTAAGCTCTATTGACCTGAAACGGTAAGCTCTGACGAGCTAAAATAGTAAGCTGATACGAGCTGAGAACAGTAAGCTCTCATTAGCTGATATATCGGTAAGCTCATACAAGCTGCGTTGAGTCTGCAACACATGCAGGATCTCAACCAAAATAGTAACCCTAGTGACATGTCACTTGTATCCTATGAATTCTTAGGTTCAAATGGGGCTTGGTAGCCATCAAACTATATCAATAAGGCATTCAATTTTCGAATATATCATTTACTTAATCACATACATTCATTTCAAATAATTCCAACTATTTAAAAGTTCGATTCTAGTTATACGAACTTACCTCGTATCACTTGGATAGCAATTATCAGCTATTTGTCCACTTTTTTTTTCCCCGATCTAATTTCAATCTCGGCTTATCTTGATCTATATATGATCAAATTCAGAACATTCAGTATTCAATCTATTCAATTTACTCCATAATTCATATTTTGGCAAATTTATACGTTTTGCCCTAAACTTTTACATATTTACAATTTAGTCCTTTTACATAAAATTGCAAATTCATGCAATTTAGTACAATTACATGCTTAGCCGAATTTATTGCATGTTACTAGCAGCCCATATTTACAATTTATTCACGCTTTTACCCACCTAATTTTACATTTTCTCAATTTAACCCATTTTTGACATTTTTGTCAAAAATCACTTTACAAAACTAGTAAATCTATCAATAAACCTTCATAATTTATCATAACTCATAAATTTACTCGAGCATTCAACAATGGCAACATGATAAATCTTTAATAATTTCAAAATCTAGGGTACGGGCTAGCTAGAATACGAAGCACCGATTACAAAAACATGGAAATCATCAAAAATTGAGCTAAAACCATACCTTAATTTACTCATGCAATTGCCGAAACTTATTCTCCTTCTTTAATGGTATATTCGGCCATGAATGTTGAAAAATAAGAAAGATAATAGCTTATTCATCTTTTAATTCTTTTACATTTTCTATTATTAATCAATTTACTATATTAACCTTGATAATAACCTTTAAACATTAACTAACCTTGTCCAAAAATGTCCACTCAATTATCAAATGGTTTAATTACCATTTCAGGACACCATATTTAAAAACCAAAGCTATTTGACACTTTTAACTAATAGAACATGCATTTTACATTTTACGCAATTTAGTCCTTTTTACCGAATTAAGCATTCACAGTAAAATTTATTTACCAAACTTTCACACAATAATTCTATCATGCTGTAAACTTTATTAAAATAATAAAATAAATATTTTAACTTAAGATTTGTGGTCCCAAAACCACTATTCTGATTTGACTCAAAAACGGGCTGTTACAGTGTGACCCCTGTATATAAGAAAAAATTTAAAATTTTGCGAAAAATGCTCTGAGTTCCTAATTTAGTCCCGACTTGATTCTAATTTTTAAATTGGGCATCGAGGGTCCATTCAAGGGACAGTATGATGGATTTCGGATATGAAAAGTGAATGACATGAATTATATGAAAACACTATGTAAACTTTGGTAATGCTCTATATCCCTGTTTCGATGACGGGTACGAGTTAGGGGCGTTACATTTATCGATATCAGAGCTACAGATTAGTCGATTCTCCGAATAACATAGCAAGTATGAATTTAGCTATACATGCCATTAATTTGTGATAGTGTGATATCTCTTGACCTTTTTAAATGTTTTTTTCATATAGTAATGTCATCCAACCAAACTAGAGCTGAATCCAAGAAAGCTGAGAGCAATGCTCCAGCTTCACTTCAAAGAGCTGCATCTAGTAGTAGAAGGCCCGAATATAAGGGCCGAGATGAGGAGGCAAAAGAAGCCTTCTTTCAAATGATAAATGAATGGTTTACAGAATTCATCAGAACAAATCCTGTTGTACAACAACCTCCCCCTCCTGCTCCTCAACTGGTTCTAAAGATGCCACAAGGTGCTGAACCTGTTAAAATTGGTAAGCCTCCAGTAGATAAAATTCGTAAATATGGGGCAGAAGAATTCAAGGCTACTACTGAAGATGATCCAGAGAGGGCTGAGTTTTTGTTGGAAAATACCATTAGGGTTCTAGATGAATTATTATGCACACTAGCTGAATGTTTGAAATGTGCAGTATCTTTACTAAAAGACACAGCCTACCATTGGTGGAATACCATAACTTCTGTTGTACGGAGAGAAAATATTACTTGGGAATTCTTTCAGACAGAATTCAGAAAGAAGTACATTAGTCAAAGATTTCAGGAGCAGAAAAAGAAAGAATTTTTATAGCTCAAACAGGGAAACATGATTGTATCTGAATATGGGCGAGAATTTGTTCGGTTGAGCAAGTATGCTAGAGAATTGGTTCCAACTGAGGCTGATATGTGTAAACATTTTAAAGAGGGCTTAAATGAATATAGCAAGTTGTTGATTTGAATTCTAGAATTAAAAGAATTTGTGATATTGGCTGATCAAGCACAAAAATCTAAAGAATTAAGAAAAGAAAAGAAACAAGCAAAGAAAGAAGCTTAGATTTCTATTAAGAGATTTATGGGCAATTCACAATCATCTATTTCAAAGAAATCAAAGAAGTACCATGATCGTTTTACTACATCTGTGGGGTATTCTGGAAGAGAATGAGGATCCCAATGCTCTAATTCGAGATCTCTGTCTTCGTCCGTTACAAGTGTAGGGAGTGTTGGAAGTCCTAAACTAAGATGTAAACATTGCAATAAATTGCATTTCGGTGAATGCCGCATAAGAAGTGGAGCTTGTTTTAGATGTGGTTCTTTTGACCACTATTTTAGAGACTGCCTAGAAAAGCCTGTAAAAGATATTGTTCAGACCTCTAGGCCCAGCAATCCTGTCTTGAGAGGCAGACTACCTTGACACCCAGGCAATGTTAGTGGTAGCCGAGGTGTGACAAAAGATTCAATAGACAAATCTGAAGCCAGAGCACCAGTAAGGACATATGTTATATGTACAAGAGAGGATGCTTCTGCATCGATGTTATTACTGGTACATTTTCTCTTCTTGACACGAATATTACTACTTTGATTGATCCTGGTTCAACACATTCATACATGTGCACGAATTTAGTGTTTGTTAAAAATTTACCTATTGAATTCACTGAACTTGTGGTTAAAATTTCAAACTCCCTGGGCCAGTATGTTATAGTGGATAAAATTTTTAAAAATTACCCGTTGATGGTAAATGGTTATTGCTTTTTGGCTGATTTGATGTTGTTGCCATTTGATGAATTTGATGTAATTCTAGCTATGGATTGGTTATGTAACGCCCCAAACCCGGCCCAGATGTTATGGCCGAATCTGGCGTGTCACATTGAAGTCTTTTAGCGAAAACTTTGTTTTCATTGAAAACCCTTCTTAAGCAAAAGAAATCTTAATTAACTTAAAAATAAGCACACCATTCAGTTGCGAAAGCCTTGTTTAAAACATTTGATTTAAGAAAACTTTACCATTTGAAAATTAAGTTGCGAAAACGTAGAAAACATACTATAATTTAAGAATCCCATGTTCAACCTCTCGTAATTACAATGAAAATGATAATAATCGAAATAATAATAAGAAAAAAGCCTTATTACATTCCGGTCCGAAAAATACTTAATAAAATAAAGAACTTTATGCTTTTAAAAGAGAAACAAGTCCAAGTTGTCTTGCTAGTTGGCCACCCAGAGTCCCTCCAAACATCGAACCTTCTACTAAGCATCACCTGAAAATAAAATAAAAAAGGGGGTGAGTTTTCGCAAACTCAATGTGTACAACCCTCGACGGAAAACAAGCATTCAAAAAACATCATTCATCAATCATGTAATGCAATCCCATCCAAATTATCCATCCGCTACACACCAGCTCCATCCCCCGTCACACCATGTGGGGATATAAATATCGACCCACCCAGCCCACACATGGTAGCCCGGTTGCGGAACTACCTTCATTTACATATTGGGCTTTAAAAGCCGTTGATGGATCCACGATTGTCAAGCAACCATGCAATCCTCATATACTTCCTCCGTTCCATAATTTCCAGACATATGAATCCTAAGCAGAATATCATATGTATACATGTCACATCCATAAATCTTACATTCAGCACCTAGGGGTAATTCGGTCATTTTTACCCTCAAGAGCGTTTCGATAATTTTTCCTTAATTATGGTTTTCACTTACCTTAGCCCGTTAACAAGTCCCGCGAGCTAAGATGAACGAATACTATGCACTAGGTAGGATTCCAGAGAAGAGGAGGTGGGTCATTAAGACTGCTTAAGTACCAAGCTCTCCCTAGATCCAATCCTAGACATGCATATACCCGTTGCCACACCTTAACCCTTTGACCTGTCCACCGTCGCAATATATTAATTAAGTCTTATGTGGATATTACATACAAGGCCTATAACCCCTTACAAAACCCAAACAATTTCACATACCTGTCTTTAGCCCATTAAGCCCAATCATATTCTTATGGCCCATTAGGCCCAAATCACCTGTATATGGCCCATAAAGCCCAAATCAAATTTATATGGCTCGTTAGGCCCAATCACATTCATATTCATGCTTACATACAAGTTCTTATCACACAGCATCAACATCCAGTTTTTGCCTATTATGGGCCCAACAGCCCATCGGCCCATTTAGCCCACTTTGGCCCATATGGCCAAATCACAACCCAAGTCCACGAAATCGCCCGTAGGCCTCAGGTAACCTATCGGTCTCCCTCTTACGAGTGTTCGCGCACTCGCAAGACTACCTTAGCTAAACTTTTGGCTTTTCTGTATTTTGGCTTTTTGGCTTTTCAACATTTTGGCTTTTGTCGATACATAATGTGTGTGCAGTGTATGTACACACCTGGTAAGCAAGGGTGATGCGATCTCCTTAGCCCAAACATACAATCGATATCACTCAAAGATTAATCACATGTACTTATCGATTACTTTACCAAAAGCCGGAATCTCACCTTAACCTTACCTGAACGCCAAGCCTTTACTAGTTTTTACTTTGATCACTAAACACACGTATTTCTCAGATCTAAAGAGCAAATCGGCAGGAATCCAAAACTGAGATCTGACACTAATTTCCCTACCAAAGTCGATTAGAAAAAAGTGAGGGACCGAATTCTCGATACTTATCAAAAATCGATTGGGAGAGCAAACACTTACACTAGAATCGACTGGGTGGAAAGAGTAGTGGCAGCACTAAGGGTATTCGGCTCTTAAAGATTTGAATGGCAATAATTGATTACTCAGCACCAAAGAAGAAAGGAAGAAGAATCGGTTAAAGCAAAGAAAATATTGAGCAGAGGAGGGATAAGAATTCGGAACAAAGAAAGAAAAAGAAAAAAAAAGGTTTTCAGCTTTTTTAGAGAAAAGGGTTTCTAGCACAAAGTGAAGGGAAATTCGTCATTAGCTTTTCAACCCTCCCATTCAGCACCTATTTATAGCCTTATAGCCGAATTCTTTAAGCCCAAGTTCCCAATTCAGTTCCACTTATTCCTCACTTCTCATCTCCTCATTTTTCTCCCTGATAACCCATTGATCCTTTCCTTAATTTTCTCGCCTAAACACTTTCCTTGGAGTCCACTTTCACGCCACTACTATCCTTCTAGAAGGCAAAAATTAAACTTCTAAAAACACTAAGCTAGGATTCGAACCTTGGACCTCCTTGCTAGCTATTAACGCCACCTCCCTACACCCTAAGTGGCGTAACTTAGCCACTCCACCACTAGGCCTTTTTGATGGTATTTTCCCCTAACTTTATTTAAAAGCCCAACTACTTGCCAACCCTGATTCTTTTAATAATTAAATTATAATTTCTTCTACCCCTTAATTCAAACTCAACCCTTAAATAAGACCTACTAAAATTGTCGCTTGGATAAGAATATTAAACACAATTTTTATCAAAACTGAAAATAAAGAAAGTTCAGGATTTCAGGATTTTTAGGTTTCGGGATTTTTGGGGCGTTACAGGTTAACTCAGCATGATGCTGTGGTAAATTGTAAACAAAAGTACATTGTGTTAAAATGTCAGAATGGTGAGTTACTCCATGTTGAATCTGATAAACTAGATGGGCTATCTAATGTGATTTCAGCGATTTCAACATGGAAATATATCAGAAAAAGGGTGTGATGCTTATCTTGCATATGTGTTAGATACTAAAGTATCTGAATCGAAAATTTAGTCAGTGCTAGTTGTTTGTGAATTTCTTGATGTATTTCTAGAAGAATTACCTGGTTTACCACCAATAAGAGAAGTGGAGTTCTCTATAGACCTTGTTCCGGGCACAACACTGATATCCATAGCACCCTGCAGAATGGCTCCTACTGAATTCAAAGAGTTGAAAGCACAGTTGCAAGAATTGATTGATAGAGGCTTTGCTAGACCTAGTTTCTCACCTTGGGGTGCACCAGTTTTGTTTGTAAAGAAGAAAGATGGACCATTGAGATAGTGTATTGATTATAAGCAGCTGAAAAAAGTTACAAAAAAGAACAAGTATCCATTGCCTCGAATTGACTCTATTTGATCAATTGAAAGGTGTCACTATATTTTCAAATATTGATCTTCGTTCTAGCTATTATCAATTATGGGTAAAAGATTCAGATGTACCAAAGGTAGCTTTCAAAACCAGATACGGGCACTATAAGTTTCTTGTAATGTCGTTTGGTTTGACAAATGCACCTGCGGTATTTATGGATTTGATGAATAAAATCTTTAGATTGTATTTAGACAGGTTTGTGGTGGTATTTATTAATGATATCCTGGTATATTCTCGAGATGAAAATGAGCATGCTGAACATTTGGGAATAGTGTTGCAAACTCTGCGTGAGAAGCAATTATATGCCAAATTTAGTATATGTGAATTTTGGCTACGGAAAGTTGGTTTCCTCGGACATATAGCATATACAGAAGGTATCCAAGTGGATCCAAACAAAATTTTAGCCATTATTAATAGGAAGCCACCAAAGAACGTGTCTAAAGTTAGAAGTTTTCTGGGACTAGTAAGGTATTATCGAAGGTTTGTTAAAGGGTTTTTTACGATAGCTTCTCTAATGACTCGTCTGTTGTAAAAAGATTTGAAATTTGAGTGGTCTGATAAATGTCAATAGAGCTCTGGCAGATTGAAAACTTTGTTGACAGAAGCACCGGTGTTAGTTCAGCCTAAATCGGGTAAATAATTTATAATTTACAGTGATGCGTCATTCAATGATTTAGGTTGTGTATTGATATAAGAAGGTAAAGTAATAACCTATGCTTCAAGATAGATAAAACCACATAAAAGAAATTACCCGATACATGATCTTGAATTGGCAGCAAATATGTTTGCATTAATAATCTAGCGGCATTACTTATTTGGTTAAAAATGTCACATATTCACTGATCATAAATGCTTGAAATATCTGATGTCACAGAAAGACCTGAATTTGAGACAACGCAGGTGGTTTGAACTGTTAAAAGATTATGATTTGATTATTGATTACCATCCAGGAAAAGCCAATGTGATTGCAGATGCTTTGAGTAGAAAATCCCCATTTGTTTTGTGAGCAATGAATACCCGATTGTTGTTATCTGATGATGGTTCAATCATAGCTGATTTAAAAGCTTGACCAACATTTTTGCAGCAGATTTCTGAAGCTCAAAAAAATGATGATGAATTACGAGCTAAATGGGTACAAGGTGAGTTGAACTCTGATTCAAAATTTCAGATTGGGTCTAATGATTGTTTGTTATTCAGAGTCAGAATATGTGTACCGAAGAATTCAGAACTGATACAGAAGATTCTACATAAAGCTCATAATGGTAATAGGTCCATTCATCCTGGCAGTAATAAAATGTACAATGATTTGAAAAAGATGTACTGGTGGTCGGGAATGAAACATGATATTTCTGAATATGTAACTAAATGTTTGATATGTCAGCAAGTAAAAGCTGAACATCAAGTACCTTTGAAATTATTACAGCCAGTTACAATACCGGAATGGAAATGAGAAAGAATTACCTTGGAATTTGTATCAGGGTTACCTTTGTCTCCAAAGAAGAAAGATGTTATTTGGGTAATCGTTGGTCGATTGACAAAGTCTGCACACTTTGTTCCAGTACGTGTGGATTTTTCCTTGGATAGATTGGCTAAATTATATGTTTCTGAGATTTTCAAATTGCATGGAGTGCCGGTTTCCATTATTTTAGACAGAGATCCTCGATTTACATCATGATTCTGGAATAAGCTACAAGAAGCCTTGGGTACACAATTACATTTTAGTACTGCATTCCATCCTCAAACTGATGGACAATTTGAACATGTTATACAAATTTTAGAAGATATGCTTCAGTTTTGTGTGCTTGAATTTGAAGGTAACTGGGAAAAATATCTGCCTTTAATTGAATTTTCCTATAATAACAGTTATCAGTCCAGCATTAAAATGGCACTGTATGAGGCTTTGTATGGTCGTAAATGTAGAACTCCATTGTATTGGACAGAACTCAGTGAGAAAAAGATACACAGAGTTGACTTAGTCTGTAAAGATACAAGGTATTCTTGAAAATATCACCTTGGAAGAAAGTTCTCCGATTTGGCCGTAAAGAAAAATTGAGTCCAGGATTCATCGGGTCATATGAGATTACTGAAAGAATCAGACCTATTGTGTATCGGTTTCCATTACCACTAGAAATTCACAAAATTCATAATAATTTTCATGTGTCCATGTTACGACGGTATAGATCAGACCCTTCATATGTAATTTCTCCGACAGAAGTTGAGATTCAGCTCGATATGACTTACAGTGAGGAACCGATTAAAATCCTGGCACGTGAAATAAAAGAGTTAAGAAATAAAAAGGTAGCATTAGTGAAATTTCTTTGGCAATGACATAGGATTGAAGAAGCTACCTGGTAACCAGAGAATACCATGAGAAAGCAATACCCGAATCTTTTTACTAGTAAGATTTTCGAGGACGAAAATTCTTAAGGGGGAGAGTTTAATAACCAATTTTCAGTGAAATCAGAATAGTGGTTTTGGGACCACAAATTCGAGCTGAAAAGAAAATTTATTTTAATATTATTGCATGGTCTGCATTATGATAGAAATGTCATATGAAAATTCTGATAAGAAAATTTTATCGATTATATGTTTAATTAATGAAAGGACCAAATTGCATAGAATGAAAAAGTTGAATTCTAGTAGCTAGAAGGATCAAATAGCTATGGAATTCAAAACTTGAGTTTCTTATATGGTAATTAGACCATTAAAGAAAAGTTAGTAGATATTTTTGGTGATTCATCCATGGAAAAATTAGAAAAGGTTAAGGACTAAATTGGAAACGAGAAAAATTAAAAGATGATATCATCATCTTCATCCCTAAATTTTACGAAAACCCTAGGAGAGAGAAAGGAAACTAATCAAGCTTAATTAGGTATGTTTTCTTGTTCCCTTTTTAGTAATTTTTATATTTTTGAGATCGGGATAGTCTATTTATTTTGGGGATTAATTTGAAAATTTATCAAAGTATAGAAGTTTTTCCATGGATGAATGTGCTGAAATTATGAAATTTATGGTAGAAAATGAAAGGTTGTTGATAGATAAACAACTTTTACAAAGTAAATTTTGAAGAAAATATGATTTAGGGTTTATATTGTAAAGATGTAAAAGTTATCAAAAAATCTAAATTTTGTGAAATACATGTGTTGTAAAAGTTATATGAAAAGTTTAATTAGGCTCGGAATAAGGATTAAATTGCATGAATTTCATTTTCTGATCCTAGGGACGAAATTGTCATTTGTGAAAAGTATAGGGGCAAAATAGTTATTTTTCCTAAGATGTGAATTCAATTAAATTGAGTATGAAATGAATTAAATTGATGTTAAATTTATTTATATAGATCCTGAAAGACCTAATACTAAGTTGGATTGAGGAAAACAAAAAGTTTCGGATTAGTAGATTTCGTGTACGAACAAGTATCGAGGTAAGTTCGTGTAACTAAATTGTGTACATTTATATGTTTGAATTAAATGTTGTATATATGACTTGTATAATTATCATGTATGTGAAATTGATTGAATATCCAATAATGCCTGATAAATGTCAAATCCCGTTTGAATAAATGAAAGTCGATATATACATGATTTCCCGTATTGGTTGTGATTCAGCATATGTTGTGGACACACCATAGCTCTTATGAGCGTCCCGTTATAAGCCCTCTTGAGCTTCCCATTATATAGTTCAGTGAGCTTCTCGTTATAGCTTTTCGGAGTGTCCCGATAGATTGTGATCCTACATTTTTTGTGGACACACCTTAGCTCTTATGAGCATCCCGATTAAAGGCTCTTCATAAGCATCCTGTTAAATTGGCACTTTATGAGCTTCCCAATAATGCTCGCTTGAATTTCCTGATATTGGCTATCTGGAGCTTCCCGATATGGTTCTTTGTGAACTTTCCGATAAGGTTCTTTTTGAATTTCTGGATTATGGCTCTTATGAGCTACCCGTTATATAGCCCAGATAAGCTTCTCGATAGGCTCTTTATAAGCTTCCCGAAATGACTCTATGTGAGCTTCTCGTTAAAGGCTCAAGAGTGTGCTTCCCGATTATGTGCCCTAATCGGGTACCCTTGGGAATGAATTGATGAATTATAGTAGTGTACACAAAAGTGTACTATATGAGCTTATCCATCAATGTTTCAAATAAATTCAACGAGTAAAGTTCTGACATGCTTAAATTGAACTTGAAATAATTTGTCATTAAAATGTACATGTAATATGGAATAATGCTATGGAAAGCATATGTATATGAAAGATGTTAAATGATGAGCTCGTCCACATTATTGGTATTACATGAATTCTTTTACTAACGTGATTTTTGAAGTTGTGTTTTAGGCTATAAGCCAAATTGCTTGGATGCATTATTGTATGTTTATCTTAAATGTAAATATATGGTAAGTTAAATTCCTGTTATATGAACTTACTAAGCATTAAATGCTTATTAGGTTTTCTTTTCATTGTTTTATAATGCTCAGAAGCTCGTAAAGGTTAGAGATCGATCGAAGTATCATCACACTATCCTCTAGCTTGTTTTGGTATAAATAGAAAACTTACTTTGACATAATGGCATGTAAAGCTAATTTTACCAATGATGATATGTAAATGGATGTTTGTAATCTAGCTATTGGAATGGCTAGTAATGGTATATTTTGGTATGATAATATAAAGTTATATCATGTTGAATACATACATGTATAAGGTTTGGTTAAATTGAATTAGAGTAAAATATAAATCATCACAAGAATGTAAGCTTGATCATATGAATAGGTGATACTATTTCATATGTATTAATGATGTTTTCTTAATTTATATGACTTTAATTGGTTGGCAAATATATGCAAATGTTGTTGTAGGTTGAAGGTTAAATTTGGGTGAGAAATAAGGCTAGGAAATGGCCTTGTTTTGTCCACACGAGTAGACACAGGCGTGTGTCATGACCATGTGTAACACACGGCCTGGCACATGGGCATGTGGTTTGGCCATGTGTCCCCTGCATCCTAAAATTGAGAAACAGAATGCTCAAAATTCGGCACATGGGCAGTGACACAGGTGTGTGTTTCAGCCGTGTGTGTAACACCCTCTAACCCGTATCCGTCACTGGAATAGGGTTACGAGGCATTGCTAATCAATATACATCATAGAATATACATAACTCATACATTTATGCATTCATACTCAAATACCATTCAACACAATCACATTGTCCCTTATTAGGGCCTATGAGGCTTTAAACACGCTTTAGAATTGGTTTGGGACTACCAATAACATATGAAAATTTTTAGAAGCTTAGAAATATTTCAACCATACAGGAGTCACACGCCCTTGTGAACAGGCACACAGCTCCAGACATGCTTGTGTCTCAGGCCGTGTGGAAACAGGGCATATATACTGACTTGCACCACATAGCCGAAGACACGCCCGTATGCCAGACCGTGTGAAAACTAGAGAGTATACTGACTTATGCAACACGGCCAAGTCACACGCCCGTGTGCTAGGTTGTGTGCCAATTAGGGAGTTTATTGACTTCATTTTAATAATGACACCAGAGGACACACGCAATGTAACATGACCGTGTGTCACACAAGGCCGAGACACACGCCCGTGTCTCTGCCCGTGTGGACAAAAATAGGCCATTTGCAAGGCTAATTTGCCACCTCAACTCATGCTCCCCTAAACAACCAAAATGTACCATTTCATCATTCAATTAGGCGGCCAAAAACATCAACCAAATGCACAATTCATATCATTATAATCTCATCTATACCAAAACTCAATTCACTATCATTTACTTGGCCAATTACATGCCAAAACAATACCAAACAATATGGATCATTTACCATAATTCAAATAACCATTTGAACAACTATGAAACCTTAACCACATTCATACAGAACATATCAAAATAAGCCATTACTCATGGTTATATATTTACATACCAAACCATGTACATTTACAAGCCATTTCTAATAGCTAAACACACATCAATATTAACATCATTTACAAGCCAACTCTCATGGCTATAATCACAAGCAAAATACCACATCTAGCCTATACATGCCATATACCAAAGATGTTGAACTCAAAAGTACCAACTTAGATGTTTGATAGTGCGATGATGTTCCTGAGGACTTCTGAATTCGAGTTAGCCTTGATTCACTATAAAACATAGAAAATGAACACGAATTAAGCTTCATAGCTTAGTAAGCTCGTATGTAATTACCTTAATTCACCAAATAAATGTAAATAAACCAATTTCACACTATCTACAAACCTTTCTCATGTCTTAAAACATGATTAAATACTATTTCATCGAACTTTCTCTATTTAATACATGAATTGGTTTTGTACATACCTTTATTGTCTCGTACTAACCTCTTTTACAACCACAACATTCGTTTACCCGTTCAATCATTCGAAATAAAAATTAGATACACATGAGTCTCGTACGATAAGTACCTATTCCATGGCCCGTAGCCAAATCAAGGTAACTTATCCAAAGAACTATTTTCATGGCCCGAAACCAAAAACATCCGATATGCATGGCCTGAAGCCAAATCGGTATATCATCTTATAACATGTCACAAGTATCCAAATCTATTTCTAAGGTTCAACTGGGATTTCTAACTTGACAATTCCATCTTTGAAATAATTTCGTAGATTCATATTTACTATTTATACATTAATGAAAATCTTATAGCCATAGTTTAGGCAATATCAAAGCATTTAACATACATTTATAATGAAATCATCACATATGAACTTACCTCGTATTCGGAATTGATAGATCGGATCGAGTACTCGATAACCTTGCCTTTCACCGATCTAATTACGGATTCCTCTTTTTTTGATCTAAATATATTCAAAATTAACTTCTTTAATCAACCACTCATTCAATTTAGTCCAAAACATACATTTAGTCATATTTGCACTTTAGCCCCTAAACTTTTATACTTTAACAATTTAGTCCCTATTTCACAAATACACAAAATTCACATAATTTCATTAATCCCAAGCTTGGCCAAATTACATATAGGTCCCTAACAGCCCAAAACTTTCATTTATTTCACATTTCAACTACTCAATTTGCATATTTCACAATTTAATCCCTATTATGCATTTTTAACAAAAATCACTTTACAAAACATGAATATCTATCATCAAGCTTTCATATTTCATCTTCAAATACCAAAGAACACATAAAATCATCAATGGCAACTCTTAAAATCTTTAACAGTTTTGAAATTAAAGGTACGGGCTAGCTAGATTAAACTGCGACGATTACAAAAACATAAAAATCATTAAAAACGGATCAAACACCATACCTTAATTGCTTGAATTTCCCTAGCCGAATGAAAAAACCTATTTTATCTTCTTCTTCTTTTAATTTTTGATGCATAAAGATTAGAATGAAGCTTTAATTAGCTTTGTTTTATTTATTTTAACCTTTAATAACCAAATTACTAAACTAACCTTATTATAAATCATTTAATATCATCCATTTAATGTCCATATAAGTCCAATAACATTTAAAATGGTCTAATTACCATTTAAGGTCATCATATTTAAAAGCCAAAGCTATTTGACATCTTTAACAAGTAGAACGCAACTTTTGCATTTTACGCGATTTAGTCTTTTTTCTCAAATTGAGCAATTAAACGGTAAAATTAGCTTATGAAATTTTCACACATATCAAATAACATGCTGTAAACATAAAAAATAATATTAAAATAAATTTTTGACATCAGATTTTTTTGTTCTAAAACCACTGTTTTGATTTAACTAAAACCGGGCTTTTACAACTCTCCCCCCTTAGGGATTTTTGTCCCCAAAAATCTTACTAGTAAATAGGTTCGGGTATTGTTTTATCATAGCATCCTCAAGTTCCCATGTAGCTTCTTCAACCCCGTGTCTATGCCTAACACTTTCACTAGTGCAATTTTCTTATTTCTCAGCTCTTTGATCTCACGAGCTAGAATTCGAATCGGTTTTTCACTGTTTGATAAATCTGACTGTATCTCAACTTTAGTTGGAGAAATAACGTGTGAAGGGTCTGATCGATATCTTCGTAGCATTGATACATGAAACACATTATGTATTTTCTCCAACTCAGACGGTAATGCCAACCGCTATACCACTGGCCTAATTCGCTCGATAATCTCATACGATCTGATGAACCACTGACTCAATTTCCCTTTCAGGCCAAACCGTAATATCTTTTTCCACGATGCAACTTTCAAGAACACTTTATCCCTGATCTAAAACTCATTATCTTTTCGTTTCAAGTTTACGTACGATTTCTGTCGATCCAATGCTGCTTTCAAACTGTCGCGAATTACTTTCACTTTTTCTTCAGTCTCTCTGATTAGATCAATCCCGTGAATCTTATTTTCACTAGCTCATTCTAATACAACGGTGTTCGACATTTACGACTGTATAGAGTTTCGTACGATGCCATCTTTATACTCGATTGAAAGCTATTATTGTAAGCAAATTCAATCAGCAGTAGTTATTTCTCCCAACTACCTTCAAACTCAAGAATACAACAACGCAACATATCCTCAAGTATCTGAATAACTCATTTGGATTGACCATCCATTTACGGGTGAAATGTAGTGCTAAAATGCAACTTTGTACCTAAAGCTTCTTGCAACTTCTTCCAAAATTGCAAAGTGAATCTCGGATCCCTATCTGAAACAATAGATAGTGGCACTCTGTGCAATCGAACAATCTCTGAGATATACAACTCAGCCAATTTATCAAGTGAATAATCCGTATGTACGGAATGAAATAAGCTAATTTCGTTAATTTGTCGAAAACAACCCAAATTGCATCTTTCTTTTTCGGAGATAAGGGCAAAACCAGATACGAAATCCATTGTTACTCTATCCCACTTCCATTCAGGATCCATAATAGGCTGTAATAAACCTGATAACACTTGATGTTTAGCTTTGACTTGCTGGCAAATCAAACATTTCGAAAGAAATTATGAAATATCCTGTTTCATGCCGTGCCACCAATAAAGCTGTTTCAAGTTGTTATACATTTTCGTGCTTCTCGGATATACTGATAAACGACTACTGTGTGCTTCGTTTAGAATCTTCCAAATGAGCTAAAAATTTCTTGGTACACATATTCTATCACGGAACATCAAACAATCATTAGGCCCTATTCGAAACTCGAAAAAAAAGTCGACTCACACTGAGCTCGTTTTGCTTGTAATTCATTATCAATTTTTTTTAGCCTCACAAATCTGCTGTAGAAATAATAGTCTCGCTTTTAACTTGGCTACTACCGAATCTTCATCATACAAAGCTAATTGTGTTTTAAAGCACGTAAAGTAAATAAGGACTTTCAGCTCAAAGCATCAGCAACTACATTTGTTTTTCCTGGATGATAATCAATCACTAATTCATAGTCTTTTAGTAATTCTAACCATCTCCACTGTCGCAAATTTAAATCTTTCTGAGTCATCAGATATTTCAAGCTTTTGTGGTTGGTATAAATATGGCACTTCTCACCAAACAAGTAATGACACCAAATTTTCAATGCGAACACTATTGTGGCTAACTCTAGATCGTGCGTCGGATAATTCTTTTCGTGTGGCTTCAACTGTCTTGAGGCATAAGCTACAACTTTGTCTTCCTACATCAAAATACAACCTAGGCCATTTAACGATGCATCACTGAAAGCTGCGAATTCTTTACCTGACTCAAGCTGAACTAACACTGGTGCCTCTATCAATAATGCTTTCAATTGCTTGAAGCTCTGCTGACACTTTTCTGACCACTCAAATTTAACATCTTTTTGAAGCAATCGTGTCATCAGAATCGAAATCATCGAGAAACCTTTTACAAATCGTCTATAATAGCCAGCTAGTCCCAGAAAACTACGGACTTCGGATACATTTCTCGGAGGCTTCCAATCTATAATTTCATAAATTTTTCTCAAGTCAACTCGGATACCCTAGGCTGAAACTATATGTCCCAGAAAATCAACCTCTCGTAGCCAAAACTCACATTTGCTAAACTTTGCAAACAATTGTTTATCTCTCAAAGTTTGTAACACGATTCCCAAATGCTTGGCATGCTCAGATTCATCACGAGAGTAAATAAAAATGTCATCAATAAACACAACTACGAATCGGTCTAAATACGGCTTGGAGATCAGGTTCATTAAGTCCATAAAAACAACCGGTGCATTTGTTAGTCCGAAAGGCATAACAAGAAATTTTTAATGTCTGTACCTTGTTCTAAATGCAGTCTTTGGCACATCTGAGTCTTTAACTCGCAACTGGTAATAACCTGATCTCAAATCAATTTTTAAAAACATTGTTGCCCCTTTTAACTGATCAAACAAATCATCTATTCATGGTAAAGGGTATTTATTCTTCATCGCCACTTTATTGAGCTATCGATAGTCTATACACATTCTCATCGTGCCATCTTTCTTTTTCACAAATAACACCTGCACCCCAGGGCGAGAAACTCGGTCTAGCAAAACCTCTATCTGTCAAATCTTACAGTTGAGCTTTTAATTTTTTTAACTCTGTCGGATCATTCTATACGGAGCTATCGGTATCGGTGTTGTACCAAGTACTAATTCAATACCAAACTCAACCTCTCTGATAGGTGGTAAACCCAATAACTCTTCAGGAAATACATCTGGATACTCGCACACACTAGTACTAATTCAATCTTTGTTTCTGTCACTTTCATATCAATTACATAAGCAAGATAAGCTTCACACCCCTTTCTCACAAATCTCTGAGCTAACATAGACAAGATCACAACTGGCAAACTACTCAAATCATCAGATTCAATTCTAATAGTCTTATTATTCTGACATTTTAGTTAATTGTCTTTCGTCTACAATCCACTATAGCATCATGCATCGTTAGCCAATCCATACCTAAAATCATATCAAATTCATCGAATGGCAACAACATCAGATTAGCTAGAAAATAGAAATCCCGATACATTAACGGACAATTCTTGCAGACTTTGCCAACCAAAACACATTTTCGTAAGGGGTTCAATAATCTAATCACAAATTCAGTAGACTCTATAGGAAAAGTCTTACTAGATACTAAATTCATACATATATAAGAATGATTTGATCCTGGATATATCAATGCAATCACATTAGTATCCTAGAGAGTGAAAGTACTGATGATAACATTTGGAGATGATGCTTCTTCGCGAGCGCGAATAACGTAGGCTCTAGCAGGTGCTCTAGCCTTTGATCTCACAACTGAATCCTTTGTTGCCCTTCTACTACCACTTACATTTCTGACAGTTCTAAGTGGTCTACCTCTATTTGACGTGTTACTTGGTCTCACATTCTGAACTTTATTTTTCTCATCCAACTTAGGAAAATCTCGGATGAAGTGATCTAGCGAACCACATTTGTAAAAAGCTTTATTATTTTTATTCTAGCATTCTCTGAAATGTCGTCTCCCACACTGCTGACACTCGGGTTTGTTGTCTTTCACACTACCAAAACTCGATACTGATGTAGCTTTAGCTTTAAAACCTGAGTATTGTTTTCTACGATCTCTATTTGAATATTCGTTTGAAGCATATGGGCAAGCATACGAATCTCTAGATTTCTTTGATGATGATTAATACGGCTTACTCATTGATCTTTTTCTCGAGTCTCTGGCTTCTGAATCTGCCTTTCTCTTTTCTTTGCTAAGATCCTCGGCTTTACAAGCCCTTTTAACTAGAACGACAAATTCTTTTAACTCTAGAATTTCGACTAGTAGTTTTATATATTCATTCAACCCGTCAACGAATCGCTTGTACATTATTTCTTTAGTAGACACATACTCTCGAGCATACTTGCTTAACAGTACGAATTCTCTTTCATACTCGGTGACAGTCATACGGCCCTACTTTAACTCTAGAAACTCTTTATGCTTTTGATTAAGAAATCGCTGACTTATATATTTCTTTCGAAACTCTGTCTAAAAGAATTCCTAGGTCACTCATTCTCCCGAAACACAGATATCAGCGTGTTCCACCATTGATACGCAGTGTCTCTCAGCAAGGATACAACACATTTAATACATTCATCAGGAGTACAGGACAATTCATCAAATACTCGAACTATATTTTTGAGCTAGAACTCAGCTCTCTCAGCATTATTGTTTGAGCTAGAACTGTAGTCGAATACGAGGTGTTAACAGACTTAATTCATTACTTAAACAGCTCAAACAATTTAATTTTAAAATTTTTAGACAAGCTAAAAATCTGCGTCACAGTCGCTTAAAAATTCATATCTCAAGTTACGAAACTCGAAATTAAGATCCGTAAATTTTATATGAAACTAGACTCATATTTATATCTAATAATTTTTTTATATAATTTTTGGTTGAGCCAAATAGTACAGTTTATTAGTTAAAATCTCCCCTATTTTAGGGTTCGACTACTCTGACCTCTGTGTATTACGAATCAGATATCTCTCTATAAAAAATTTCAATGACTATGAGGTTTGTTTCTATTAAAACTATACTCAATAAGAATCTGTATATATAAAGAACAACTTCTAATTATTTTTTTAAAATTTATTATGAATTTTTAAAGTCAGAACAGGGGATCCAGAAATCACTCTGGCCCTGTTTCACAAAAGTTTAAATATCTCATAAAATATAATTTATATGCCTATTTTGTTCATTCCATATGAAAATAAACTCATCAAGCTTCGATTCCATAACTTATTCATTATTTAATTCCATTTCTACTATTTTTAGTGATTTTTCAAATTCACGTCACTACTGCTGTCTGAATCTATTTTATGGTAAATTTTACCTATTTCATGGTTTCCATGGATTAGCTAGCAATTTGACATACATAACACCAAATATGATCATGATTAGCCATTCCAATGGCTAATCATTACCAAGAATTTTCATACCACTCAATAACCATATCATAAGACCATATATACAAAATGATTATAGTGCTATACATGCCATACTCAAAATATACAAGCCATTATGCCAAGATGGTATACTGGATAGTGTGAGCGAGCCTCCACTGCGCTCTCGATTTCCGAGCTGACTTGTCAAAACTACAAGGAGTGAAAAGGAGGGAGTAAGCATAAATGATTAGTAAGTTCACATGCAAATAGCAAGTAACATAACCATATAATCAAACATAAAATATCATTTGCATAATCATCATCAAGACATTCATGTCATATTTTCATTTATCATCTTACCACATTGTTGATATATCGAGTTTTCAACCCGAGGGTTAAGTACATACCTGTTCAAAGTATCCATCTCACAACACTTACCAATATGTCCCTTTCATCTCTAGTATTCCTCCATTTGAGTAGAACTTTACCCGTTGAACACATCGGAATATAATTCGGATACACGGATAATTTGCACATAAGTGCCACATATGTAATCAAGCAATCATGTAACCCGCCCATAAGTGAACTCGGACTCAACTCAACGAGCTCGGGCGTTCGCATCCATAAGTGAACTCGGACTCAACTCAACGAGCTCGGATGCCTAGTTACATCTTTCGAACTCAGACTCAACTCAACGAGTTCGAAAATTCGCATCCATAAGTGAACTCGGACTCAACTCAACGAGTTCAGATGCTCAACCATCCTAGTGACATGTCACTTGTATTCTAATCTATTCCTAAGGTTCAAACGGGCTTTTTCCTCGATCCGACATTTGTCTGTCTTCCACGGAATATCGAAACCGATACTCGTGAGCAATTCATATTTATCAAATAGTAAACATAATTTGCATATTACTCAACATTAACCACAAAACATAATATTTCACGATTAAAAATCAGCATATCATATAATTAACATCAATAACTTAAAAATAACAATTATGCTACATTATTTACACATGAACTTACCTCGTATGCGAAAATGGCTACTTTTACCATTTCGTCCACAACTTGGTATTTTCCCCATTTTAGCCCGAATTTCAGTTTTCCTTGCTTATTGAGCTTGGAAAGCTTGAAAACCCTAGCCATGGCTTCCCCATGCTAATTTCGGCCTCCATGAAGAAGATGAGCAAAATTGGCTTTTAATTTTGTATTTTAATTCATTTTACCCTAAATGACCAAAATGCCCTTACTACTAAACTTTCAAAAATTCCTTCCATGTCCTAATTTTGTCCATGAACTTAAAATTGGTCAAATTACTATTTAAGACCTCCTAATTAATATTTCAATGCAATTTCATACTAAAAACTTCTAGAATGCAAAATTTACAACTTATTCGATTTAGTTCCTACTTTCAATTTAAACACTTTAGGCATTGAATTTCATCACGAAATTTTCACACAGTCATGCAATCATATCATAATCATCAAAATAATCATAAAATAATTATTTCTATCTCAAATTTTGTGGTCACGAAACTACTATTCCGACTAAGCCCAAAATCAGGATATTACAATTATCATCAATAGTAGCCTGGAACTCTTTAGCCCCATGTTTACGTATCTTACCTACTGGCTATTTGTTCAACTATATTAGATCTACAACTTAAGGAACAATAGGGATTTGTTGAGGAATAGGTGGGGTGGAGGTTGTTGAGCAGCCGGATTTGTTCAAACGAACTCCGTGAACCACTCGGTCATCATTTAGAAAAAGGCTTATTTAGTCTCTCCCTCGTGGCTACTCGTTATAGGTCTAGAATCTGATGGCGATGCCCCTTGAGCGAGAGCGGGCGCATTACTCTCTACATCATTAGCTACAGCTCTTTCGAGATTACTATACGAAAACACAATTTAAGCTGTCAGGAATCATCACACTATCGCAGAGTATATATGGCATGTATAGCTAGACTCACACACACGCTACGTTAGTCATAGAATTGACTAAACTGTAGCTTTGATACCAATAAAATGTATCACCCCTAACCCGTATCCATCACCGAAATAGGGTTACGAGGCATTATCGATCAATATACATCATAGAATATACATAACTCATACATTTATGCATTCATACTCAAATACGATTCAACACAATCACATTGTCCCTTATTAGGGCCAATGAGGCCTTAAACATACTTTAGAATTGGTTCGGGACTAAACCGAGAACATACAAAAATTTTTGGAAACCTAAAAAATTTTCAACCATATAGGGGTCACACGCCCGTGTGAACAGGTTGTGTGCCTCACGCGGCTCTAGACACACCCGTGTCTTAGGCCACGTGGACACAGGGCATACATACTGACTTGCATCACATGGCCGAAGACACGCCCATGTGCCAGACCGTATGAAAACTAGAGAGAATACTGACTTATGCAACACGGCCAAGTCACACGCCCGTGTGCTAAGCCGTGTACCAATTAGGGGGTATACTGACTTGTACCACATAGCCAGTCACAGGCCCGTGTGTGAGACCGTATCAAGCATGCTGACTATATTTTAATAATGGCACTAGGGGACACATGACCGTGTAACATGACCATGTGTCCCACATGACCGAGACACACGCCCGTGTCTCTGCCTGTGTGGACAAAAATAGGCCATTTGCAAGGCCAATTTGCCATCCCAACTCATGCTCACCTAAACAACCAAAATGGTACCACTTCATCATTCAATTAGGTAGCCAAAAACATCAACAAATGTACAATTCATATCATTATAATCTCATCTATACCAAAACTCAATTCACTATCATTTACTTAGCCAATTACATGCCAAAACAATACCAAACAATATGGATCATTTACCATAATTAAAATAACCATTTGAACAACTATGAAACCTTAACCACATTCATACAAAACATATCAAAATAAGCCATTACTCATGGTTATATATTTACATACCAAACCATGTACATTTACAAGACATTTCTAATAGCTAAACAGACATCAATATTAACATCATTTACAAGCCAACTCTTATCACTACAATCACAACCAAAATACCACATCTAGCCTATACATGCCATATACCAAAGATATTTAACTCAAAAGTACCAACTTAGATGTCTGATAGTACGATGATGTTCTCGACGACTTCCAGATCCAAGCTAGCCTTGATCACTATGAAACATAGAAAAATAACACGAATTAAGCTTCATAGCTTAGTAAGCTCGTATGTAATTAACTTAATTCGTCAAATAAATGTAAATAAACCAATTTCACACTATCTACAAACCTTTCTCATGTCTTAAAACATGATTAAATACTAACTCATCGAACTTTCTCTATTTAATACACGAATAGATTCTGTACATACCTGTATTGTCTCGTACTAACCTCTTTCATAACCACATCATTCGTTTACCCGTTGAACCATTTGGAATAAAAATTAGATACTCATGAGTCTTGTAGAATAAGTTCCTATACCATGGCCCGTAGCCAAATCAAGGTAACTTATCCAAAGAACTATTTTCGTGGCCTGAAGCCAAAACATTTGATACGCATGGCTCGAAGCCAAATCAGTATAACTCACACCCGAAATGCTAAAATCATGGCCCGAAGCCAACTCATCCCATATGAATGGCCAAAATACAAATCAGTATATCATCTTATAACATGTCACAAGTATCCAAATCTATTCCTAAGGCTCAACCGGGATTTATAGCTCGATAATTTCATATTTGAAAAAATTCCATAGATTCGTATTTACTATTTATACGTTAATGAAAATCTCATAATCACAGTTTAGGCAATATCAAAGCATTTAACATACATTTATAATGAAGTCGTCATATACGAACTTACCTCGTATTCAAAATTGACAGATCAGATCGACTACTCGATAACCTTGCCTTTCCCCCGATCTAATTCCGGATTCCTCTTTTCTTGATCTAAATATATTCAAAATTAACTTCATTAATCAGCCACTCATTCAATTTAGTCCAAAACATACATTTAGGCCTATTTACACTTTAGCCCCTAAACTTTTATACTTTAACAATTTAGTCCTTATTTCACAAATACACAAAATTCACCTAATTTCATTAAACCCAAGCTTTGCCGAATTACATATAGGTCCTTAACAACCCAAAACTTTCATTTATTTTATGTTTCAACTACTCAATTTGCATATTTCACAATTTAATCCCTATTATGCATTTTCATCAAAAAATCACTTTACAAAACATAAAAATCTATCATCAAGCTTTTATATTTCATCTTCAAATACCAAAGTACACATAAAATCATCAATGTAAACTCTTAAAATATTTAAAAGTTTCAAAATTAAAGGTACGGGCTAGCTAGATTAAGCTGCAACGATTACAAAAACATAAAAATCATCAAAAATGGATCAAAAACCGTACCTTAATTGCTTGAATTTGCCTAGTTGAATGAAAAACCCTATTTTAGCTTCTTCTTCTTTTAATTTTCGGTGCATGAAGATGAGAATAAAGCTTTAATTAGCTTTGTTTTATTTATTTTAACCTTTAATAACCAAATTACTAAACTAACCTTATTATAAATCATTTAATATCATCCATTTAGTGTCCATATAAGTCCACTAACATTTAGAATGGTCTAATTACCATTTAAGGCCATCATATTTAAAAGCCAAAGCTATTTGACACCTTTAACAAGTAGAACGTAACTTTTGCATTTTACGCGATTTAGTCCTTTTTTCTCAAATTGAGCAATTAAACGATAAAATTAGCTCATGGAATTTTCACACATATCAAATAACATGCTTTAAACATAAAAAATAGTATTAAAATAATTTTCTGACATCAAATTTGTGGTTCTGAAACCACTGTTCTGATTTAACTAAAATCGGGCTGTTACAGTGTGTGCTACACGGCCTAGAACATGGGCGTGTGTCTTGGCCGTGTGAAACCTTCACCTAATTTTTGAAAATTAAATTGACCACACAGCCTAGCACACGATTGTGTGGCAGGCCGTGTGGCACAAGTTAGGGAGTTACACGGGTAAGGACACGGTCGTGTGCCTCACATCGAATGCCCATACAGCCTGAGACATGGGCATGTCACATGGCCGTGTGAGCCACACGGCCTACCCACACGGGCGTGTGACCCTTGTATATAAGAAGAATTTTGAAATTTTGTGAAAAATTTTCTGAGTTCCCGATTTAGTCCTGACTTGATTCTAATGTTTAAATTCAAGTGACAATATGATTAATTTTGAATATGAAAAGTAAATGACATGAATTATATGAAAACAATCTGTAAACTCTGGTAATGCTCTGTAACCTTGTTCTGGCGACGGGTATGGGTTAGGGCCCAAATTAAGGCCCGTAAATGTATGCTTATTCCATTCTGAATCATATATGTATTTGTTAAAATTAATCTAATAATTGGGTGCTATTTATTATGAAATGTTTTGATTTGTATGGTAATACTCCGTAATCCTACTTTGATAATGGAAACGGGTTATGTGTGTTACAGTAATAGTTATAGCCTTTCTCATATTGATAATTGTATGTATGATCCTTATACTTGAGATGAACATAGTCCCAACATCGTGAGTCGTATGCTTTGACACAATTAAACATCTTTCGTAAATGGTTGTACTATAAAGGCTGATATTGGGCATGCCACAATCTTTATAAGCGGATGTGAATGATCAAGATAGGATTTGTCTCTCTCACATAATGAGAGTGATATCTCGGGCACCTTGATCAAGTGAGGTTAGAAATGCATGGTCGTGCTAATTTGTTTATCTTAGCCTACTAGAGATTTAAGAAACAAAAGATTGTACCATATAAGTGTGGTTGTTCCATGACTTGTGTTCAAATTGGATATCACAAAGGGATATACCATATGATGATATTATCATAGAAAGGTTATGTTGAACAATGACTTTTTGCAATTTGGGTAATAGTGATCCATTGCTAAATGTCACTCATTATTTGTAAAATTGGAATTATTTTAATGTCACTGCCAACATTACATGATCTTAAAGGGACACACTCTATGATTGAAACAATTGGAATAAAAAAGAAAGTTAGAGTCATATTTAACTATCACACTCGATAAATTAATTATAGAAATATTCTTATAATTAATTTTACAGAGTTGAATATTAAACACAATATGCATGCATGTTTAATGCACATACATAGAGGATTCAATTAAAATAAATATAAAATGGATTTCATATAATTTTAATCGGTATATTTTTACTATAATTATTAAGGGATTTATTTTAATTTCGATCAATGATATACTTTAAGGGTTGAAGTAAATTGATATATTTTATGGAAAGGATATCACATTTTTATTCTAATCCCTTAAATCCCTCGTAAATTTGACTATTCTTTAAGGACATTTGAATGACAAATCTCGATCCATTCTCTCAAGTTGAACCGAATATTTTTTTTCAAAATTCTCTAAAAAATTCAATGAGGGTTTTCCGATTATTTTCTTCTAGGTGGATACTTTAAAGGCCAAAGCAAAACGTTGTGATTGTGGTTGGATCACTGCATCAAAACACACTACAAGATTAATATTCTATTCTCAAATTATTGAAGGTATATTTTCTAAAGTTTTTGAACTCAGATTTATTCCTCACAACATTTTCTAAAATTTTTTAACTCAAAATTTATTCCTCACACATAAATTCATGAATTGTGATGACCCATATAATTTTCCATGCACCACAAGATGCACCGGCAATCCAATAATTACAAGTGAAATAATTATTAAACCAACATTTCCATGGTTTTAAAAGTTATGGCTCCATCTCTGATTAAAAATAATAATTAATGCATTACAGTGGCTCTTTACTAAACTTAAAAAAAAAAACCAAAGTAAACAAGATGAATAAAGATGAATCCATGTATTACATGTAATATATGATTATTCTAAAGATATATAAGATAAAATTAATGAACAGAAAAGAATATGATATCATAAGAAGCAGACGCACTTTTATGATGGTTGAAGAATATACAGGTGGATGAAAAGCAAAAGATGGGTGAAGTTGGTAGCATCATAATTGCAAGTTAATGTGAAAGGTACCGGTAAGAGTCCAACCCTTGATTGAATACCCAAAAATTGCAATCAAAGTGGAGCTGGTCACTTGGTCAGTGGTTAGAGATCATTGGTCAAACCTTCTTATCGAATTCCAACAATCACTAAGACTTGTCCCAGTTACGTAAGGTATGAGAAGCAGTCTTTTATGTTAGTTAAAGATGGTGATGACGAGATATTGTATTGATATTGCATAATAAAAAGACAAAGCCAAGCACAGAGAGTTGGCAGGTAATATCAGCATCAATGGCGAGGGTCCAGCAGCACCGATGGATTTTAATGCAATAGTCAAAGGCTTGACCGTCAGCGGACCCCTCATTTGACTCTCTGACATGATGATCATCAAATATTTATTTCTTCTTCTATACCTGTAGTAATGACATGAACCAACTTTGTTGGGGCTGTGAACTCAGTTATTATGTACCTTTGTTTATAAAGGGTACATCATGGGAGCTGTCAGTCACTGAGTCAGTCTCTGTGAGTTAATAACGGTGGAAGGTAACTCGTGAATCATATATATCGTTGACTTATCTCCAAAGTGACAATGCAAATGCACCCACTTCCATTCCTCATCAATTCATATATTATTATGTCCCTTCTCTTTTAGCATCTGCACAATTTCTGGATGCTCTTTCGGTTTCTCATAGCATTCATCTTTATTCGGCTATCAATAAAATGATAAATAAATAATCTAAACAATCCAACAAATATTAATCCATAATAAAATAAAAAACACATGAAAAGTTGCAAAATCAGAAAGGTCAAAAAAACAGAGTTTAGACCAAAAAAATAGTGTAACGACATGACATTCTTTGACATGGCGGTGGGTGTTTAATGATGTTTTTATTTCTTATAGTATCTGAATTTTATTATTGGTAAACAATCATAATTTTTTTATAAATTATATTATTAATCACTAAATTATAGATAATTTTTTGTTTTGGTCATTTAATTGAAATTTTACAATTTGACTATTGTTATTTGAAAATTTTCATTTTAAGTCACTAAACTATTTGAAAGCTTTTATTTAAGTTATTGAGCTGTTAATTAAAAAAAAGTTCCACTAGTGAACTCCAAGCAATAATTCAACAATCGATACAGTGGATTTGTACTCATCAACCAGTAGAAGAATATACCTTAGATTTAAGTCGATCTAATGATTAATGTCAAAGATTGAAAAAAACTGTTTGAATTTTGGTTTACAGATTTGTGAATTCAAAAGCTATTTCATGAAAAATAAATTATACTATAGAAGATAAGGGAAAAGATAGCTTTTGATTGGTATAGCCAGTGCGAATAGAGAAAGCCATATGACATCGATTTTAACAGTCTAGTGACTTAAATGAAAATTTTCGAAAATTTAATAACCAAATTGTAACTTTTTTTAATCAACTGACCAAAACAAAACTTACTCATAGTTTAGTGACTAATAATGTAAGTTACAAAAACTTTTGGAGAAATTTAATCAAAACTTATAATTTATATTTTATAATATTTAATTTGAAGTGTAATTTTTTTTTGTTAGCATTTATTACAATTAATTGAAAAAATAGTTTTCCACCAAAAAACTGTTCATCTATAATCTCAACAAAATGTCGTTTCAAAAGGCCCAAATTATGAGTTTGGCTCGTTCTACTTTGCCTTTGGAAAATCAAAAGTGTTTTTTTTTAATTGCAAAATCAATAAAAAACATTTAGTTTTTGGGTCAAAATTAATAGTGAGTAAAATTTGATTTGATTCGAAAAAATAAAAATAAAAATAATTTTGAGTTAAACGAATCAAGTTATTCGAATTATTCGAGTCAACTCGAATAACTTGATTTAGTTTTCAATTCGAGTGGAGTTGAATTTCACAATTTGAATAACTCGAATAACAGATTGGTATAAATACTCTTTTAGTTCCTATCAACTTTGAAAATAAGCAAATTAGTCTCTCTCATAATAAAAATTACAAAAAATTTAAATTAAATTTCTAAAATTCAAAATAATTTTTAAAATTTAAAATATTTATAAAAATTTCAAAATTTATATTTTTTAAAAATTATAAAATTTTTAAAAAATTCTAAAAATATATAAAAAAAGGTTAAAATTTTAAATTTTTTCTAAAATAATAATTTCGGGATCTAATTAATAATTCAAATTTATCATACTCAGGTATCTTATTTTTTAATATTTTCCTTTGAATTTTTTTTCAAATATATATAGTTTCAAATTTATGTACTCTAATAATGAATTAGTTATACTGTAACAATATTTTTATTTGACATATTTAATTTTTTAAATTTAACTCGAATAATTTCACTCGATTCGAATTTCATTTCACTCGACTCGATTTGAAAAGAATTCAAATTGAATTAGGATGATAAAATAGGACTTGTGAACTCGACTAACTTGAAATTTTTTCGCTCTGTTGGATCGAACGCTCACCCCCAGTCAAAACTATAGTGAAAAAGTGTTTTTCCACTCAAACAAAAAACCTAATACTTAGGTGCTTTTGACTTTTGATTGTTGAGTTTGGAAGCAAAAATTATCAAAATACCGTTATTTATATTATCTATTTAAAAGTATATAAAAAATTAGATTAATTTCTAATTTATGTATTATTATATTAAATTATTTTATATTTAACTTTTTAGAATATCTTATTTATCATTAATTTAGCAAATAATTTATAATTACTTAAAAAGTATTTAAAATTTATATTTCATCTATCATTATATTTAAATATTTAAATATTATATAATTCAACTAATTTTTAATTATAATGTCTAAAAAAGACATTTGTACCTTAACTCACAATTTTTAACAACAATGGGAAACACTAAAACTTATTTACAATATTTTTCTACTACACTTATCAAAAGTACTTCTAAGAAGTCCTTTTCAACTGCCACAACAATAAATAACTAGTCCTTATGAGCTTTTTTTTTTTTTTTTTTTAAAAAAATAACATGAGTTTGAAAGCACAGTTGTAAAAATATATATTGTTTCGGTGATGCATTTGATATCTTGGAATTAGAATTTGATGGCTTAAAAGCTTAGTATAACAAACACATTGTCTAATTATTCTTACCCAACAAAAATAGGCCGAATTAGGATATGTTATTGGATTCAATTATAATCTTGCTTTTGGGCCTAACATTTTCTTTAAACCTTGAAATTCTTCAAGGAAACTGGATCCTAATATGCCTCGAAAAGAAAGGAAAAAGAAAGTTAATTTATATATTGTTACTTAAATTTAGCCACTTGTGTATATTGAGATCTCATTGTATCTGAATTTAGGAAACTAAGCACATTATTTTTAAAAAAAATATTACACTGTTTCTTTTGTTGTTGGAGGATTTTAAGGTAGCAAATATATTCAACTAGATTTTGCCCCTCTATCTTATCTCTATAAGTACTTGTAGGATTTTGTACCATTTGTATGATTGTCTTCAATGATTTTTTGAATGAAAAAGCAAAATAAATTAGTAAATTAACTCATTGATTACCTAAAGGTTTGCCTAATATTAAATTGCAACAAATGAATGAATTATGATGTGAGAAGATAACTTATATTAGTAGGTAATCTAAATTGCCTATAGTATATGGAATCAAAATGAGTAATTGATTCATGGGGACTATTGTGTTGTCTATTAGTTGAAATGGGGAGATACCTTGTCTTCAATATCGGAGTTGTAACACCCTACTCCTAAGCTAGTCGTCGAATCATAATATGAGATGTCACAACACATTGTCGAAGCAACTCGAACATCATTCATCAACAATTGAATCAAGAAAAGAATTTCTAAAATTCAATATTTAAGAAGGTATCAATTATGAATTGAAGTCATTTTAGGTCATAAAATACATATTATGACTCATTTAAATTGTAAACTGAGTATTTGAAACTTAACAACGTAAAGTGGAGTGAGTCGGGTTGAGATAAATAAAAATTTTATTAAACTTGAAACTTTAAAACATTTTTATAAAATCATTAACCTAAGTTTAGGAAAATTAAAAGCCTTCTGAGACAATTTAAAATTCATTTTGAAGATGCTCGAGGTGGTTAGAGGTGCTCAAGACCCAAAACAGACCCCAAAAGGTTAAAAGGACTCAAAATAGTGTAGTTGCTTGAGTCTGGGGAACTTGTTGCGATAGAAGTGCTTAGATGTATTGATATAAGTACTCGAGATTGCTTACTGATACAACACAAAAATCAAATTTGCTTGGACCTAAAAATCATCTCAAAACTTACTTATTTTGACCCAATACATTACTAAACAAAAATCATGACTTGTAAGGCTTATAATTCAAGTTTGATACACTATTTTAACTCATAACAACACAGTCAAGTCACATGAAAACATATGTGATGATTCGCAACAAATGTTGAATCATTAGATAGCATGAAAAAGTCTTCTAATCTGAATCTAACCCGTATAGTAAGCACAAGTAACCCTATGACATGCCAACTGTGTCCTAGCCTTTCTACCAAGTTACACGGGAATACATATTTCATGTTTTCACATTGAGTGAAATTAAGGTAACTTGTTCATATTCTATATATCACATATCATCATATTCCCATGTCTCATATATGACACATGCTCATCAAGTCATACGCAAATAGGTTGTTAGCCATTCTTTTGGCCATCTTTTATTTCCTATCATATTGCATTCAAACTATACCACAACCATTCACAACATTGTAATTTCTCATTTCATAAACAAATCTTAATCTATCATCACATAATCAATTAACATATTAACTAGAATGTTTCACTTGCTTTTATTAAGTATTATCTTCACACAATTAGCTCATCAATATCTTAACATATTAATATCGTTAAGCTGTAAAATCCATATATAGTTGAACCACTTTATATGCACAAATGATACATGTCAAGATACAAATCAATAAGTATAGTAAGTTCCAAGTGAACTTACCATTAATTTACTAACCCATCATAGAATTAAAACTACATACATGGCTAATTACCTTATATTATCAACCATTTCATTGATTTAGTTAATTAGATAAATCATGAAATAAAACAATTGAGTTAGCACAAACTGAGTTTGTTGTCTTTCACCCATTTATACCTTGTCCCTCGATGTCTTGACCTCATTGTTAGCTACATAAAACAATTTCGACATAAACGATTGTTGAAAAAAATCTGGTTTGAAAACAATTTTCTTGCATAATGGAAGATTAAAAATTTGAAAACCAGCCTCATTTGTGATATTTATAGCAATAAACCTTAAATCAAAACCATACCTGTGTTTTCGAATAAACAGATCCTTGACGTTTTCCAGCTTTGGACCAAACAATCTTCTCTACTATTCTCGTACCACAAACTGCTTCAAGTGTGGGCTCAAACCAATTGAATCAAAACATAGAACTAGTAGAAGTTTTCTTTTATCTTTGGAGTGAAAATGAAAATTCTCTCTTCTTTAATTGAGACTAGTAGAATTGTTATTCTGGAAAAATATATTTAATAGTTGAGAATAAATTCTCTCTATTTTTCGGCGGAGTAAATATCTTTCCAAGTTATGTAAATAGCTTTATCGATGCCATCAATTTATAGGGAGGGAAGGTAGAACACTTGTTGAATTGTATAGGTTTATTTCAAATAGAAAAATAACTTCCTACTCCAACTAGAAGAGGGAAAGGGCCTAATAAGGTGTGCTTCCCTTCATATATATTACGGTAGGGATTCATCCTCTTATTGTATTGGGTCCAATTATATGTGCTTTTTGGAATTTTAACCTAACACTTTATAATTTAATCCAACCCAATACATATTTTTCTATTTTAAAAAATAAACATTTATTTTCCAATTAAATGTAACACCCCAGACTCATCCTAGACGTTATGGTCGAATTTGGAAAGCTACGTTGGCCACCAAAATGACCTAGAAAATCTTTCATGTATTTCAAACATACTTTTTGAACCATTTGCATAAATCGTTCAAAACTAGTGAAATCGAGAATTTTAGAAATAAACGATTTTGATATTTTATGTATTAGTAAAAGTTTGAACGCTATTCAAAACTTTCATAAATTCAATCATATTTTAAAATCATTCGTTTATTTAATCAAAACTAAAGAACTTGACTATTCGTCACTATTTGAAAAAAAGTTAAATTCATAAAATCAAATGTCTTTAGAAATCTCATTTGTAAACATTATAAAATTTGAAACTAAGTCCAATTTTGTTAAGAACTCATTTCTTATATTTGCAGCGTAAAAATGTAATATTGGCATATTTTTTACGAAAATCACAACGAACCATTTTGCTAAAACCAATGTTTGCTAACAATTAATATTTCATGTAAATTCGATAAAACATTAATAGACAATTTAAAACCTCAAAAACTAAGTCATATATTTGTGTAAAACTTATTTTCATTATTGAGCCTAAAAAGAGTGATTTTGTCAAGTTTTAATAAAAACCAAGTTTCATGCATAATCTTAAGCAGTTTTTAAAACTTAATGTCATGCAAGCAATTCATGCAAATCAGAATGAAAAATCCCAAAAGTACAGTCCCATGCCACAGTCCATACCCAAACTTATTACAATCCTAAAATAACAAATAGTAAGATAAGCTTTAATTACTTTAATTTAAAAAGAATTTTGAGAAACTCCTCCAAATGCCGTCATCGAATCCTAACCTTGGGGTTATTTATAAAATCAGAAAACTAAATGGGGGTGAGCTATAAAGATCAGCTTGAGTCTTAACTCAAGGAACAAGCAAGAATTATGTATACAAATCAAGTAACAACGAGCACATACTTTTCATACAAATTAATCAATTTTCTTTGTGCATATGATCATGACAATGCAATTTTTATAAAACAATTATGCAAATTTCTTTAAAACATCCTACCCATCACCGCTACACTCCAAAATCGAGTTCCTCAAAACTCATCCATCCAAACACTCCAATTTATGGACAAGCCACCAGTAATGAAGATAAACTACTAGTAGTGTAGACAAGCTACCAATAATGCAGATAAACTTCCAGCAATATAGACAAGTTGCTAGTAATGCAAATAAACTGCCAGTAATGTGGACAAGCTACCAGTGATGCAGATAAACTGTTAGTACTTCCTCCTTACACATGTCCCAACCCCCCATGCATGTGATATGGCCACAATAAATACGTTTTCACTTTTTCACAAAATAACACTTTAGGCATGTAAATCATGCTCATCGAATCATTTAAACTCAGTGTAACATCCTGACTTAGGGCCTAGTCGGAACAGTGGTTTCAAGACCACAAATTTGAAGTATAAATAATTATTTTATGATTATTAGGAGGTCTATGATATGATTACATGCTTGTGTGAAAATTTCATGAAGAAATTTCATTGATAAAGTGTCCAATTTGACATTTAGGACTAAATTGCAGAAGTTGCAAAATGTGAGTTCTAGAAGCCTTAAGCATTAAATTTCCATGGATTATTAATTAGAGGTCATTAAATAGTAATTTACCCAATTTCTATAATTATGGACAAAAATGGGCATGAATAGGAAAATTTTGAAAAAAAGGCCTTAAGGGCATTTTTGTCATTTGGTTAATAAAAGAATAAAAAGGGAAATTAAAGCCAAAATTTTTCCATCTTCTCCAACCCTTTGCCAAAATTCTCAAGCTCTCCATAGCTAGAGTTTTGTCATCCTTCAAGCTTGATTGCAAGTACATCCTAGCCCCGTTTTTAATGCTCTTTACATTTTTTAAGTCCTCGTAACGTGATTTACCTATTTTTACCATTATTTTAAAGTAGGGTTCATGATTGAAATTTGACCCATGTATGACATGCATGTGTTTTGATGTTTAACGGAGGAATATGAATGTTTGATGTGTGCTAAACATCTTTTACCAAGTGATTTCTAGTGAAAATGGCTAAAAAGGACTTATTTGTAAAGTTTGTAAAATGGGTAGTATGATGTATGATTTAATCAAAAATGTGGGCTTCTATGAGTATTTTATAAGTTCGGCTAGGCTTGAATAACAAAGAAAATGAACACATTTCATTTTACGAGTCGATGGACTAATTTGCAAATATGTGAAAGTTTAGGGGTAAAACTATAATTTTTCCTAAATATAGTTTTTGGACTGGTTTGAATAATGTGATGATTAAATGAGCTGAATTTGCTATTATAGATCAAGAAAAACGGAGTCCGGACCTAGACCGAGGAAATAATAAGATTTTAGACTAAATCGAATTAATTGTCCATATTTTGTACCAAGGTAAGTTCATGTGTAAATAATGTAATGATCTATCATGTTTGAATGTTTTATTTATGTATGAATCTATACGTTTAATTATTATGACGAGTGTATGAACGACTTTATTGTCTATGAGCATGACATTGTGAACGAGTTCGACGAAATGCATTATTGAGAAAATCCTGTTTGAACCTTAGGAATAATTTAGGATACAATGTGACATGTCACTAGGAACTATGTGATTATGAGCTCATGAAATTATGTGTGTATTTGATTATGTGAATCGTGCTGCGCCTTGTATGCGTTCTACCAATGGTCGGGTAGCCCGCATGTGTGTTGCGGTACATGTCGACTTGTGTGAGCACCCGAGTAGTTACGCCCTAATCACACCTTGTGTGAGCAGGCCCGTGATTAGCTCGAGAGCTAGAAATGTGTGATTGTGATATGAGGTAGCATGTGGCTACGTTTGAAGCACTATGTGCAAGTCTTCCGTGTATCCGATAGTATTCCGAGTGTTCAACGGGTAAACCTGTAGTTATTCGACAAGTAAGTCAATAATGAGGAAATATGACAACGTGTTACGAGTTGGTACAGGTATGTACGAAAAACTTATATAAATGAGCTCAGTATGTGATGAACTTTTGGTAAGATTGAAAATGTGTAAGTTATGTCTACAAATTTAAGTTATGCCTATGAATTTATGATGATACATATGTAAACTATGTTATGTCAATGGTATTTATATATATATATGATTATGTTGCTATTTATTTGCATGTGAACTTACTAAGCTTTATGCTTACTCCCCTCTCTTTTCCATTTTCTTATAGTATCGCCAAGCTAGCTCGAGGATCGAAGGACGTCGAAGACTCGCTCACACTATCAACTGGACATTTGGGTATAGTTACTATCAACATTTTGAGTATGGCATGTATAGGGACTTGGTCTTTTTGTTAAATGTCATATTGGTCTAGGCAAATGTGTTGGCTTATGGTAATATTTGATTCATTTTGTATATGGCCATGTGATATGGTTCATATTGATTATTTGAGTTGTAACCCTAATTAATTATGCATGCATGCAATGTGTTATGCTTGATGTGGTTGCTTGTGGATGAAATGTGTGATGAGTGGCATATATGCTAAATGAATGAATCGTGGCTAATAGGTATGACCAAAGCTATGGTATAATTGAGTAAATTGGAAGTAGGTTTACCATGATGAATAAATATGAAATTGGTGTGGAATGCTATATGAAAGCATGATAGTTTGGATAGGTGATATGCTGATATTACAAAGTCACAAATTATTCAAGTTTATGAGTATTTAAGTGACTATATGTACTATGTTGCATGCCATCAAAAATGTATGAGTGAAAGAGCATTTAAGGGTGACGAATGGCTTGGAAAATAGCCTCAAAGTTGTCTACATGGGTAGACACAAGGGCGTGTGTCTAGGCTGTGCGTGACACACGGTCTGCCCCATAGACGTGTGGTTCGAATGTGTGTCCCTTGTACCCTAATCAATGCAAAACAGAATGACCAGTGTAAACACACGGGCAGAGATACAGGCGTGTGTCTCTACCGTGTGAAGGGCACGGCCTTAGGACATGGGTGTGTGCCTAGGCCGTGCAAAGTCTGCACCTGATTTTGGAATTTAATTTGCCACACAGTCTAAGTACACGGGCGTCTGACTCGGCCGTGTGACCCTATTTGTGTTGATGATGTCATAAACAAAGAGTTACACGAGCTGAGGACACGGGTGTGTGTGACTACATGGTCTACCCACACGGGCATGTGACCCTGTTTCATGAAAATTTTTCTAAGTTTTTCTAAAGTTCTCAAATTAGTCCTGAACTACTCCCGATGTATGTTTTGGGCCTCGTAGGCCTATATAGGGGACAATTTGCATGTGTGTGAATGAGTTTAAATTGAATGAAGTTTTATGGCCGGTTGTGTATGTTTGCTGGTGTTGAAGTATGGTAATGCTTCATATCTTGTCCCGGTGTCGAACATGGGTAATGGGTATTACATTTAGTGGTATCAAAGCTACAGTTTAGTCGATTCTCAGACTAATGTAGCACGTGTATGAGTCTAGCTATACATGCCATACATATATTATGATAGTGTGATGACTCCTAACGATTTTGACATGTGTTTTCATATAGTAAATGGATCCCAACAGAGCAGTGGCAGATGATGTTGAAAGCAACGCGCCTGCACCTACTGAAGGGGCAGTGCCGTCTGATAGTTAGACCCCTACAGTTAGTCGAGGAGAAAGAGGCAGGGAAGCCTTTTTCCATATGATGGAGGCTTGGTATACGAAGTTCGTTCGAATGAACCGAAACGCTCAACCATCTCCACCCTCGCCTATTCCTCAGCCTATTCCTTTAGCACCCCAAGATATGGGTTTTATGAGACTGAATATACCTCTAGTGGATAAAATTCGAAAGCAAGGGGTTGAAGGGTTCAAAGCCAGTAAAGATGATGACCTTGAAAGGGTAGAGTTTTGGCTCGAGAATACCATTAGGGTGTTTGATGAGTTATCATAGACACCTGAGGGATGCATGAAATGTGTTGTGTCCCTCATGAGAGACTCGAGTTATCAGTGGTGGAACACCCTTGTGTCGGTGGTACCAAGGGAGAGAGTTAATTGGGAATTCTTCCAAGAAGAATTTCGTAAGAAGTACATAAGCGAAAGATTTATTGATTAGAAAAGGAAGGAATTCCTCGAGTTAAAACAAGGTCGAATGACGGTAATGGAATATGAGCGTAAATTTGTGAGCTTGAGCAAATACACTCGAGAATGTGTATCGATTGAGGCTATGATGTGCAAAAGATTTGAAGATGGATTAAACGAAAACATTCGACTGTTGGTGGGTGTCCTTGAACTGAGAGAACTTGTTTTGCTCGTAGAGATAGCTTGTAAATCCAAGGAATTAGCTAAAGAGAAGAGAAAAGCTGAGTTAGAGTCTCAAGATTTGAAGAAGAGATAGATGGGTAAATCATTTTAGTTCTTAACTAAGAAACCAAGAGAGTTTAATACTCGATTGAGTGTTTCAACTGGGTTTTCAAACAAAAACCATGGAAAATAGTATACGGGTCATAAGGCTCAAACTACTTCAATAGCGAGTGTAGGTAACGCTTGACCTAATAGACCTGAGGGTCAAAATTGTGGCAGACGTCACCCCGGTGAATGCTGGATGAATAACTGGGCATGTTTCAAGTGTAGTTCACATGATCATTTTATCAAGGATTGTCCTGAGACAGTTGAAAAGGAAAAATTTCAAAGTGCAAGATTGGGCAATGCTACTTCTAGAGGGAGACCACAGAAGAATCTGAGAAATGGAATGAGTAGTAAGAGTGCACCCAGGGAACCAGCTGTGAGGCACGAGGGTAGAGCCCCTGCGAGGACTTACGCCATTCGCACTCGCAAAGAGGCTTCATCCCTTGATGTGATTACGGGTACTTTTTCTCTCTATGATACTTCTATTGTTGCTTTGATTGATCCGGGATCTACCCATTCATATGTATGTGTGAAATTGGTGTCTAGCATGAATATGTCAGTTGAGTCTATAGAATTTGTGATAAAAGTGTCAAACTCTCTAGGCAAGCATGTGATAGTTGACAAAGTATGTAAGAAGTGCCCTTTAATGATTTGAGGTCATTGTTTTCCAACTAATCTTATGTTTTTGCCATTTGATGAATTTGATATAATACTTGGTATGGATTGGTTGACCATGTATGATGTAGTAGTAAACTGTGGAAGGAAAATTATTAAATTGAAATGTGAAAGTGGTGATATTCTTCGGTTGAATCAGATGAATCAGATAGCTTGCCTGTAGTGATTTCTTCTATGATTGCTCAAAGATGTATGAGAAAGGGTTATGAAGCTTATCTTGCCTTTGTGTTGAATACGAAGGAGTCTGAGTTGAAATTGAGTTAATGCCAGTAGTATGCAAATATCCAGATGTGTTTTCAGAAGAGTTGCCCAGATTGCCTCCAATTAGGGAAGTTAAGTTTGGCATTGAATTAGTTCCGGGTACTGCACCTATTTTGATTACTCCATATAGGATGACTCCGATGGAGTTAAAGGAGTTAAAAGTCCAGTTACAAGAGTTAACGAATAAAGGTTTCGCTAGACCTAGTTATTCTCCGTGGGGTGCACTGGTGCTATTTGTGAAAAAGAAAGATGGTCCAATGAGATTGTGCATTGACTACTGACAGCTTAATAAGGTAACCATAAAGAACAAGTATCCTTTACCTAGAATAGATGACTTGTTTGACCAATTGAAGGGAGCCATAGTATTTTCAAATATAGACTTGAGGTCCGGTTACTACTAATTGAGAGTTAAAGATTCAGACATACCGAAGACTGCATTTCGGACGAGGTATGGTCACTATAAATTTTTGGTTATGCCTTTTGGTGTAACGAATGCTCCCGCGGTATTTATGAATTTAATAAACTGTATTTTTCAACCATGCTTAGATAAATTTGTGGTTGTTTTTATTGATGATATACTAATTTATTCTCGTGATGAGACCGAGCATGCCAAACACTTGAGAAAAGTTTTACAAACCTTGAGAGACAAGCAGTTATATGCTAAGTTTAGTAAAAGTGAGTTTTGGCTTCGAGAGGTCGGATTCTTAGGGCACATTATTTCGGGTGATGGTTTCGAGTAGATCTGAGTAAGATTTCAGCTATTATTAAATGGAAACTGCCGAGGAATGTGTCAAAGGTTAGAAGCTTCCTAGGCTTATTAAATGGAAACTGCCGAGGAATGTGTCAAAGGTTAGAAGCTTCCTAGGCTTAGCCGGTTATTACAAACAGTTTGTTAAAGGATTTTCCATGATTGCTACTCCTATGACGAGATTGTTACAAAAAGATGTCAAGTTCAAATAGACGGAAAAATGTCAACAGAGTTTTGAGAAACTAAAAGCATTGTTGACTGAGGCTTCAATTTTAGTACAACCTAAACCGGGAAAAGAATTAGTGGTTTATAATGATGCATCCTTGAATGGATTGGGCTGTGTACTTATGCAAGAAGGCAAGGTGATAGCTTATGCCTCGAGGCAGCTGAAACTGCATGAGAAGAATTATCCGACGCACTATTTAGAATTGGTTGTCATTGTGTTTGAGTTGAAGATTTGGAGACATCATTTGTATGGTGAGAAATGTCGTGTGTATACTGATCATAAAAGTCTAAAGTACTTAATAACTCAAAAGGATTTGAACCTACAACAACGAAGATGGCTAGAGTTGATAAAAGATTATGAGCTAGTGATTGATTATCACCCGGGGAAGGTGAATGTGGTCGCCGATGCCTTAAGTAGGAAATCCTTGTTTGCATTGAGGGCTATGAACACTCAATTGACCTTATCAGATGATGGTTCAATTCTAGCTGAGTTAAGAGCTAGACCAATGTTTCTCCAAGATATTTATGAAGGTCAGCAAAGTAACGGTGATTTTCAAGCCAAAAGAGTCCAATGTGAATCGGGTATAGAATTAGATTTTCGGATTAGTTTCGATGGTTGCTTGATGTTTCGAGATAGGATTTGTATTCCTAAAAATACTGAGTTGATTCAGAAGATTTTGCTTGAGGCCCATAGTGGTCGTTTGTCTATGCATCCGGGTAGTACGAAAATGTATAATGACTTGAAGAAATTGTATTGGTGGCCGAGTATAAAAAGAGATATTTTTGAGTTCGTTTCGAGATGCTTGATTTGTCAATAAGTGAAAGCTGAACACTAAGTACCTTCAGGCTTACTTCAGCCTGTGATGGTTCTCGAGTGGAAATGGGACCGTATTACTATGGATTTCGTGATGGGTTTATCTTTGACATCAAGAAAGAAAGATGTTGTATGGGTTGTTGTAGATCGATTGACAAAGTCAGCTCATTTTATCCCAGTACGCACTGACTATTCACTTGATAAGTTAGCCGAGTTGTATATTTTTGAAATAGTGAGGTTGCACGGAGTGCCTTTATCGATTATATCGCATAGAGATCCGAGACCCACTTCGCGATTTTGGAAGAAGTTGCAGGAGGCTTTAAGTACAAAGTTGAATTTTAGTACCGCTTTGCATCCGCAGACCGACGGTCAGTCTAAGCGAGTAATTCAAATTTTTGAAGATATGCTGCGGTGTTGTGTCCTTAAATTCAAAAGTAATTGGGAAAAGTATTTACCATCGGTAGAATTTGCCTAGAACAACAGTTTTCAGTTGAGTTTGAAAATGGCGCCTTATGAGCCATTGTATGGGCGTAAGTGTCGAATACCTTTGTATTGGACCGAGCTCAGAGAGAAACAGATTCATGGAGTTGATTTAGTCAGAGAAACAGAAGAAAAAGTAAAGGTAATACGTGATTATTTGAAAGCCGCTTCGGATAGATAGAAATCGTATACGAATTTAAAATGAAAAGAGATTGAGTTTCAGATCGGTGATAAGGTATTTTTGAAAGTGTCTCCATGGAAAAAGGTTTTGAGATTTGGTAGAAAAGGAAAATTAAGTCCACGATTTATTGGATCGTATGAGATCACCGAGAGAGTAGGGCCAGTTGCCTATTGGTTAGCCTTACCATCTGAATTGGAAAACATTCATGATGTGTTCCATGTGTCTATGTTGCGCCGATACAGATCTGATCCTTCGCATGTGATTTCACGGAATATGACTTATGGCGAAGAGCCGATTAAGATTTTAGCCCGGAAAGTAAAATAATTGTCGAAAAAAGTATTGCCCTTATGAAAGTTTTAGGGCAAAGACATGGGGTTGAAGAGGCTACATGGGAGACAGAGGAAAACATGAGAAACCAATACCCAAACCTTTTCACCGGTAAGATTTTCGGGGATGAAAATCCCTAGGGGGAGAATTGTAACATCCCAAATTAGGGCCTAATCAGAACAGTGGTTTTGAGACCACAAATCCGAAGTAGAAATAATTATTTTATGATTATTAGGAGGTCTATGATATGATTGCATGCTTGTGTAAAAATTTCATGAGGAAATTTCATTGATAAAGTGTCCAATTTGACATTTAGGACTAAATTGTAAAAGTTACAAAATGTAAGTTCTAGAAGCCTTAAGCATGAAATTTCCATGGATTATTAATTAGAGGTCCTTAAATAGTAATTTACCAAATTTCTATAATTATGGACAAAAATGGGCATGAATTGGAAAAATTTGAAAGAAAGGCCTTAAGGGCATTTTTGTCATTTGGTTAATAAAAGAATAAAAAGGGAAATTAAAGCCAAAATTTTTCCATCTTCTCCAACCCTTGGCCGAAATTCTCAAGCTCTCCATAGCTAGGGTTTTTTCATCTTTCAAGCTTGATTGTAAGTACATCCTAGCCCCATTTTTAATGCTCTTTACATTTTTGAAGTCCTCATAACGTGATTTACCTATTTCTACCATTATTTTAAAGTAGGGTTCATGTTTGAAATTTGACCCATGTATGACATGCATGTGTTTTGATGTTTAACGGAGGAATATGAATGTTTGATGTGTGATAAACATCTTTTACCAAGTGATTTCTAGTGAAAATGGCTAAAAAGGACTTATTTGTAAAGTTTGTAAAATGGGTAGTAAGATGTATGATTTAGTGAGAAATGTGGGCTTCTATGAGTATGTTATAAGTTTGGATAGGCTTGAATAACAAAGAAAATGAACACATTTCATTCTTTGAAAACACTGTTGCATCTTTCAACTGATCAAACAAATTGTCTATTCTCGATAATGGATACTTATTCTTTATCGTAACCTTGTTGAGCTGACGATAGTCAATACACATTCTCATTGACCCGTCTTTCTTCTTAACAAACAACACCGGTGCACCCCAGGGCAAGAAACTCAGTTGTGTGAATCATCTATTAGTTAATTCTTGCAACTGAGCTTTCAACTCTTTTAATTCTGTTGGAGCCATTCTATACGAAGCTATCGATATCGGTGAAATTCCGGGTACTAAATCAATAGCAAATTCAACCTCTCTAATTGGTGGCAAACCCGGTAACTCTTCTAGAAACACATCTGGGTACTCACAAACAATTGGTACTGATTCAATCTTTGATTCTGACACTTTTGTATCAAGTAAATATGCAAGATATGCATTGCATCCTATTTTCACATATTTCTGAGCTAACATCGACGAAATTACAGTTGGTAAACCAGTCAGATCATTTGATTCGATTCAGACAGTCTCATTATTCTAACATTTCAACTCAATTGTCTTTTGTCTACAATTTAATACTGCATCATGCAATGTCAACCAGTCCATACCCAGAATTACATCAAACTCATCAAACGACAACAACATCAAATCAGCCAGAAAACAATAACCCCGAGTCATTAACGGACAATTCTTGCAAACTTTGTCAACCTGGACATATTTACCTAAGGGGTTCGACACTTTTATAACAAACTCAGTAAAATCAACAAGCTAGACACTAATGAATGAGTTGATCCAGGGTCTATTAATGCAACTACATCAGTGTCATAAAGAGAGAATGTACAGGTAATAACATCTGTAGATGACACTTCTTCGCGAGCGCGAATAGCATAAGTTCTGGTAGGTGCTCTAGCTTCAGGTCTTACAACAGTATCATTACGGAATGGTCTTCCTCTTGCAGTCGTGTTGCTTGATCTTGCATTCTGAGGTTTATCTTTCTCATCTAAATTAGGACAATCTCGAATGAAATGTTCGTGCAAGCCACATCTAAAACAGGCTTTGTCATTCATTCTACACTCTCCAAAATGTCATTTTCCACATCGTCTACATTTAGGTTTATTCGATCTAACATTACCCACACTTGCCGTTGACATAGCTGGAGTTTTTGAACTTGTAAATTGCTTCCTACGATCTCTATTAGAGTACTCCATCGATGCATTTGATCGACTATAAACATCTCATGGTTTCTTCGATAAAGAGTGATAGGGTTTATTCATCAACCTCTTTCTCGAATCTATAGCTTCAGAATCAGCCTTTCTCTTTTCCTTGCCCAGTTCTTCAGCTTTGCAAGCACGATTGACAAGTACCACGAACTTTTTCAACTCTAGAATTTTGACTAACAATCTAATATCTTCGTTCAATCCATCTTCAAATCTTTTGCACATAATAGCTTCTGTTGAAACATATTCTCGGGCGTATTTACTGAGCCTAACAAATTCATGTTCATATTCTGTCACAGATCTACGGCCCTGTTTTAATTCTAGAAATTCCTTGCGTTTCTGATCAATAAACCTCTAGATGATATATTTCTTTTTGAACTCAGATTGAAAGAAATTCAACGTAACTCGTTCTTTCGGTGCCACTGATGTCAAAGTATTCCACCATTGTTACGCAGTGTCTTTCAACAAGGATACAACACATTTAATGCACTCTTTGGGTGTACACGATAACTCATCAAATACTCTGATTGTATTTTCAAGCTAGAATTCAGCTCTCTTGGGATCATCGTCAATTGTGGCCCTGAATTCTTCAACCCCATGATTACGAATTTTATCAACTAGTGGCTTGTTCAATTGTATAGGATCAATAACTTGAGGAACTACGAGAATTGGTTGAGGAATTGGCGGGGGTGGAGGTTGTTAAGCAGCCGGATTTGTCTGGACATATTGAGTGAACCACCCGTTCATCATTTGGAAAAAAGCTTTTTTAGCCTCACTTCCGTGACTACTCGACACGGGTCTCGATTTAGAAGGCACTATCCCTTGAGCGGGAGTAGGCGCATTACTCTTGACTTCATCTGCTACAGTTCATTTGGGATCCATTACTATACGAAAACATAGTTTATAATGTTAGGATTCATCACACTATCACAGATTATATATGACATGTATAGCTAGACTATCACACACACTACGTTAGTCCTAGAATTGACTAAACCGTAACTCTGATAGCAATAAATGTAACACCCTCACTTGTATTTAATGTCGGAATAGGGTTACGGAGCATTACCAAACTTACAAAACAATTAAACATCTATTTAGCATATATTATCTCAATTCAATCATTCATCATTCAATCTCAATCAATTTGTCCCTTATACAAGCCTATGAGGCTCTAAACATGCTTTAGGAGTGGTTCGAGACTAAACCGATAACTTAAAAAACTTTCACGAAACTTTGAAATTTTTTTCCAAACAGGGGACACGCCGGTGTGGCTAGGCCATGTGTCTCACACGGCGAGTAGACATGCCCGTGTCACAAGCCATGTGGACATTCGAAATGGAAGCACATGGTTGTGTCCCAGCCGGTGTCCGACCCCGTGTAACTCTCTAACTTGAGTCACACAGCAAACACACACACCTGTGTGGCTAGCCCATATGCCCTAAAAATGGCCATACATGCCTGTGTGCTAGGTGATGCCAATCCTGTAGAGTATACTAATTTATGCCACACGGCCAAGTCACACACTTGTGTGTGAGGCCGTGTGGAGCATGGTAACAGTCTGATTTAGACCTTAGCCAGAATAGTGGTTTCGAGACCACAAATCTGAGTCAGAAAAATATTTAAATATTATTTTCTGTGCTTATGATATGTGAATTAGCATGTGTGAAAGTTTCGTATAAAAAGTTGATCATTTGTGTGCTTAATTTGATAAAAGGACCTAATTGCGTAAAATGTAAAAGTTGTCCACTATATGTTAAAAGTGCCTACTTGATTTGGCTTATTAATTGTGAGGTCCTTATGTGGTTATTTGACCATTGGAAGTTTGAATGGACGTTAATGACCCTCCATTAAGTGATATACATATGTTTATAATAAGGTTAAAAAGGTAATTTGTAAATTAAATGATTTATAATAAAACAAAGACATGAAAATAGATAATTTGTGTTCATCTACAACTTAAAATACAAAGTAAAATAAAAGAAAAAAAGTTAGCTAGGGTTCGGTCATGCTAAAGCTCAATTGAAGGTTCGTTTTTGTTCCGTTTTTAATAATTTCTACGTTTTTGTGATTGTTGCTTAATATTCTATAAAGCTCATTTCTCAATTTTTGATTTTGTTGATGATTTTGAGTTGATAAATTGATGAAACTATGAGCCTTAAGAATTTTGATGTTAGTAAATGAAAGATATGTTTTGGGTTAGTATATTTTCTCTTTGAATTTTTGATGAATTTGAGTAATTTGGGCTAAATTGTGAAAATTGTAAATTGAAGGACTAAAATATAAAATAAATGAAATATGTAAGCTTGTATGAGCTATATGAAAATTTGGCTAGACATGTGTATAAAGAAATTATGTGTATTTTGTGATTTTTGTGATTAGGGACTAAAGTGTCAAAATGTGAAAATGTGAGGGCTAATTTGTAAAATGCCCTAAATATGTGTTTTTAGATTGAATTGAATGATTTTGTGAATAAAAGGGTTAAATTTGATTTCACATAGATCAAGAATTAAAGAAAACGAAATTAGATCGGGGAAAGTCGAAATTCGTCGAAAAGCCAATTCCATCTATCCAAATCCGTACGAGTCGATATACAAATAAACGTGTTTGAATTGAATTATTATTAATCATATGATATTGAATTGTGATGAATGAATATTTTGGCTAAATATGTGTTATCCGAGAAAGTATCAACAAAGTTTCGACATCCGAAAAGCCCCAACCTTAGGAATAGTTAGGATACATATGTCATGACATAGGATCTGATATGTGTTACTGTGTAAGACCACGTCTGGGACGTTGGCATCGTATTTGATTTCGTGTAAGACCTTGTCTAGGACAGTATCATCGATGTTTGATTACATGTAAGACCAAGTCTGGGACGTTGGCATTGTATTTTCTTTCCGAGCTATCCGCGTATCATTATGATTTCGAATTGTTCAACGGGCATTCTGTGAAATGAATGATAATATGAAATCTGTATCCGATTCAGGTATGTACGAAGTTATATCATATTTGATGTTGAAAGGTAAGTATATGTATCTTTATGATCCTTTGACTATATGTGACAAAATTATAAGAAAATATGCATTATGTGCAAATGAATAAAGAATATGTGAAATGTATTTGAGCTATGTGTTTTGTGATAGTATATGGTTAAAGATTATTTGTATATTATGATGTTTATATGATTATATTGTTAAGTTTATTTGTATATGGCTTGCTAAGCTTTTGAAAGCTTACTCTGTATGTTTTTCAACTATTTTATAGATATCGAAGCTACTGGGAGCTCGGGGATCGTCGAGGATTGTCACCACACTATCGAACTATATTTTGGTATCTTTTGAAAATGTATATATTGAAGTATGACATGTATAGGCTAGAAGTGCTTTGATTATGTTTTGTCATGTGTATATTTAGCCATGTGATATGGCTTGGTATGATTGTGATTATGGTTTGATTTTGGTATATAAAATGTGATGCAATATGATCTATTTGATGTGTTCATAAATGGATAAGAGAAATGGTAAGTTTGGTAAGGTTTTGGTATGAGATTTGATTGTATGTTTGGAGATTATGAAATCATATACTTTGGTATGATTTTGGGTTTAGATTTAGTATGTTTTGGTTGATAAATTGAGAATGGAATTGGTTGATAATGTTATGGCATGATTTGTGTATGTTTTGGTATTGAAATTGGCTGAAATTATAGTGAAAATGTGCTTGGTTTGATGCTTGTAGGTTTGATCCAAATTGGGTGGCAAATTGGCTTTTCAAATGACCTATTTTTGTCCACACGAGTAGAGACACGGGCGCATGTCTCAGCCGTGTGCAACACACTGTCATGTTGCACAGTTGTGTGTCCCCTAAGGTACCCTACGATTGTAAGTCAGGCTTGAGCATGGTTAAGACACATGGGTGTATGGCTAGCCATGTGACCCAAGTTAGTTTCGACCACGGCCAAGGCACACAGTCGTGTCTTGTGGCCATGTGAGCAAGTCAGTATGTATGCCCTATTTTGACACGGCCTAGACACATGGGCGTGTCTAATGCCGTGTGAGGCACACAGCCTGTTCACACGGGCGTGTGACCTGTACAAATTTGAAAAAAATGTTTAAGTTTTGAAAAATTTTATATGACCTCGGTTTAGTCCCAACCCCTTCTTAATGCATGATTAAGGTCTCAATGACCGATACAATGGATATTATGATAATGTTTGACCTTTGATGCTATAATGTTTGTGAAATGAATGTTAAATGTTTTTATGTGTCCGGTAATGCCTTTAACCCTAGTCCGATGACGGATACAGATTAGGGGTGTTACAAGTATACTGACTTGACTTCAATTTCAACACTAGGGGACACACTGCCATGTAACATGACCGTGTGTCAAATACGGATGAGACACACACCCGTGTTTCTGCACGTGTGGACAAAAATAGGCTATTTACCAAGCCATTTTGCACCCATTTTGCACATACCTATACAAGTTCAAATAGTTCCATTTCAAGACACTAATAAGCAGCCAGATATCATCAACCAATATTCAATTCATACCATTTCAATACTCAATTAAATGCCATTTACCAATTCAAATACCTATTTATTCAACTTGCTTCTCTAGACATAACTCACATATGTATATCATGTACCATAATTCATCTAATTCATCATCCAAAACCAATCTACAACAAACATATCTCAACCAAATAAATACCCCATATCATAATAACCATTTGAGTATCATAATTCAACCTCAACCATATCATATGGCAATATTTATAACAAACTACAAAACTTTCATAAGTTACCTTTAATGGCCAAAATACGTTTCCATCAAACACACAAAAATGACCACAGCCTGTACATGCCATATACCATATATACAACTCAAAAGTACCAAAATAGATGTTTGATAGTGTGATGAAGTCCCCGATGATCCCTAGATCCGAGCTAGCTTCGAAATACTATAAAATATAGAAAAATAAACAAAGTAAGCTATAAAGCTTAGTAAATTCGTATGTAAAAATGAAATAATCTCATCATTCATTAACATTTCAATCTAAATAACATAAATTTGCATTTAAAGCATCATTCAATGAGTTTAACATAAAATGGAACCACATAGTAATTCATAACTTCTCAACTTCTTTTAACTCATTATTCGAATAGTTTTCCGTACTTACCTGTACCGATACGTATCTATTTCTCATCAATTCACCTATCAAATAACTCCAAGTTTATAAATGTTTACAATACGAGTACATCAATTTTCCGATGCCATAGTCCAACTATGGTCTTACATATACATTGCCATGGCCCTGCCGTAGTCTTACATTCACATGCCATAAACCGGTTATGGTCTTATTTTCTAATTTGTCATAGCCCAACTATGGTCTTATTCAGCAACTCATCTATTAAACCGAACATTTAATTTAAGATCTTCAAATTTAACTGATAGAATAATTACAATGTCAATTATATCCTTCGATTAAGTAAATACACATTTGAGTTCAATTATATGAACTTATCTCATATGCGAAAATGACGGAACAGATCGACTATTCAATTACTTTACTTTTTCCCCGATCTAATTTCGAATTCCTTTTTTCTTGATCTATAAGTAATCAAAATCAGCTTATTTATTCTTCTATTTATTCAATTCAATCCAAAATATGCATTTGAGCTATTTTACCCATTACCCCTAAACTTTCATATTTTTACAATTTAGTCCTTATTACACAAAAATCACAAATTCATGAAATTCAAGACTAACCCTTGCTAGATGAATTACCATTATACACCTAGAAGCCCATATTTTCCATTTATTTCACATTTCTACCACACAATTTACACATTTCTCAATATAATCCCTATTTTGCATTTTCACTAAAAATCACTTAACAAAACTTGTATAATTCATAACAAATATTCATAATAATGAAATCATTCAAAATCTTTAACAATTTTGCAATATACTCCCTGGGCTAGATAGACCTAGTTGCAACGATCTCAAAACATAGAAATCATTAAAAACAGAACAAAAAGGGGCTTACAATTGAGTACCAAAGTGACCAAAAAGTTTCAACCTATTTTAATGGCTTCCTCCACCCTAATATTCAGCTATGAGAAGATGAATACATCAAATGGCCTTTTGTTTTATTATTTAGCTTAAGTTATTTTGTAAATTACTATTTTAACCTTTATTAATATTCACTAAAATCACTTAATATAGGTCCATAAATGTCCATTCATATTAAAAATAGGTTATTTACAACATAAGGACCTCCGCTATTTAATTTCATAGTTATTTAATACCTTTAACTATTAGAACATCACTTTTCACTTTACGCGATTTAGTCATTTTTATCAAATTAGGCATTTAAACAATAAAATTACTAAACGAAACTTTCACACAATCATTCAATCATGCTATAAATATTAAAATAATAACAAAATAAATATTTTGACCTTAGATTTGTGGTTCTGAAACCACGGTTCCAATTTGGCCAAAAACATTAGATTTGTGGTTCTGAAACCACGGTTCCAATTTGGCCAAAAACAAGCTGTTACAAAGACTTCACCAATTTACAAACTTTCCTTTCTTGTCCTGGAACTACATGACCCTCAGGTTGTTCCATGTAAATTTCTTCATCAAGATCTCCATTTAGAAAATTTTTTTTTAACACCCATTTGATGTACTTCTAGATTCCGCAAGACAAAAATTACAAGTATCATCCTTATAGAAGTTGCCTTGGATACTGGAGAAAAACTATCAAAATAGTCAAGGCCTTCCTTTTGTCTATAATCTTTTATAACCTATCTAGCCTTGTATTTATCAATTTTTTTCATCTGCTTTAATTTTTCATTTGAAAATCCACTTAGAATTTAGTGGTTTAATTCCCGGAGGAAGGTCCACTAATTCCCATGTATGATTTTGCATGATAGAGTCAATTTCACTTTTAATAGCATCTTTCCATAAGGTTCTTTCAGATGACTGTACAGCATCATTAGATGTTTGAGGTTCGGCCTCTAGCATAAAGGTTAGAAAATTTGATTCAAAATATTTTTCCACCCTTTTTCGTTTACTCCTTCTTGGCTCTATCTCAGTTTCAACCTCGTCTTGATTATTTTCATCTATAGTATCTGAAGTTCATTTTTTTGAACGTGAATAAATTTCCCTAGCTTTACAAGGGGAGATATTTTCAAAGAATGAAGCATTCTTTGATTCCAAAATGAATCATTATTTGATTCCAATATAGTATTCTTGTGAATGTCAGGATTCTTTGATTCATACACAAGAAACCTATATGCATTGCTATGATCTGCATAGCCAATGAAAATACAATCTACAGTTTTAGAACCTATTTTCATTTGCTTTGGTAACTGAGCAATTACCTTTACAAGACACTCCCACACTTTCAAGTGGTTGTAGGAAGGTTTTCTACGTCTCCATAACTCATATGGTGTCTTCCCCCTTTTCTTGCAGGGAACCTTATTTAAAAGGTAATTAGATGACAGAATAGCTTCCCCCCACATGTTCTATGATAACCCAAAGCTTCCTAGCAATGCCTTTATCATTTCCTTTAGAGTCTGAATTTTTTGCTCGGCTACCCCATTTGATTGAGAAGAGTATGGTGGTGTCACTTTATGTATAACAACATGTTGTGTACAGTATTCACCAAATGGTTCAACATATTCACCACCATGATCACTTCTCGCCATCTTAATCTTTCTATTAAGTTGGGTTTCAACTTCCTGTTTATAGAGAATAAATGTCTCTATAGCTTCGGTTTTACTTTTAAGCAAATATATATATAACAATATTTTGTGCCATCATCAATGAAAGTAATAAAATATTTATTCCCTCCCTTAGTTTGAACAAACTTTAAGTCACAAACATCACTATATATTAGATCAAGTAGTTCAATATTTCTTTCAACAATTTCAAATGAGGACCTTGTTAATTTTGCCTCAACACAAGTTTCACATTTATGTTTATAATTAATGTGAAATGAAGGAATGTGCTTTAAATTAATTAATCTACGCAAAATATCATAATTAACATGTTCGAGCCTATCATGCCATAACTTAAATGACTCAAGCATATAAACAGAAGAAGAAGTAACATTCTTATTCATAGTCTTTGCTTTTACAGATATTGCGTTAAGTTTCCACATGTCATTTAATACATATCCCCGTACCACAAACATTCCACCTTTAGACAAAACTAGCTTCCGGGATTCAAACATCATCCTAAAATCATGTACACCTAGGAGTGTCCCAAAATAAAGTTCTTTTGTATGTTAGGCACATACAACACATTTTAGAGCTTGAGTTCTTTGCCAGAAGTCAAATTTAAGACCATAGTACCCTTCCCTTTGATCCCATATAGAGCTTCTCCCAATTTTCACAAGGCTCCAACTCAGAAAAATGAGTCTTTGTCGCAACAGATATGATATGTGGCACCAGTATCAAGCCATCATTCTCTTAGATTTGATTTAACCATGTTGACTTCAAAAATCATAGCACATAAATCCATATCTTCCACAACATTGGTGGGAGTTTCCATTTTCTGTTAAGATTTCTGAAATGAAACAAAATTAGAAAAAGTATAAACTTTTGTTAGACGACAAGGATTTCATAAAACTTGAAATAGAAGTTTGTACAATCTAATCGAAAAACACAATAAAACAATGCACCATGTAGGTAACCATGAAAAGAGGTGGTGCACCTGGCACGCTTAAATACCAAGTCTTTCAAAGAACCAATCCTAGACATGCACTCTCATATTATCTTTTTAATTCACCGTTGATAAAATGTTTTTTCTTTGATGTCACAATCTTTGAAACTACAATTTAAGCTTTCACAATTTAAAACCACAATTAAGGCCATAATAAACAGAAAATTTGATTTCTAGTTGATATTACCCTTTGATTTTGTTAAACGGTAGAATTACAATTCTGAAACAAAATCAAAATTAATTCTATTGACTGGCAGGATTAAATCCCGAAATAGAATTATTTAATTAAATCTTGTTTGGAAACAAAATCAAAGTCGAATAAAATTTGTTAAACGGCGAGAATAAATCCTGAAACAGAATTATTCATTTAATTATTGTTTGGAAACAAAATCAAAATAGAATAAAATATGTTGAGCGCGAGAATAAATCTCGAAATAGAATTATTCAATTAATTCTCATTTGGAAACAAAATCAAAATAGAATAATATCTGTTGAACGGCGGGAATAAATCCAGAAACAAAATTATTCAATTAATACTCATTTTGAAAAAAAAAAAAAATGGAATAAAATCTAGCAAAAGGAATAAATTTTGAAACAGATTTTATTCAATTTTAATTTTTTTTATTCTCAAACTGAACACATTTTTTTCGCCTTGGTGTCTCGTTCAACTCGGATTAGAGAATTGTAAAATAATACAAATATGTCTTAAGGTTGTTGGACAAAACACATTAGCGAACAAAAATAAATATAAATAATTATATTAAATATAACATCTGAAAAAATAATATAAACAAATATGTATATTTATGTAAAAAAATTTAAATAAAACAAATTAAATAGATATTTATATTTAAAATATCAAATCTGAAAGACCAATTAAATAAATAAGATTATGAAAAACTAGAAATCGAATAAGGGAATCGAGTCTTACTAGATGTTGAGGCTTGTTTTCACAATTTCCTTAAGATAGATTCTACTGCTCTTATGGTACTTGGAGAAACGTTGGTCGCCTGTCTCGCAGGATACAACAACAAGATGATCATGATAGTAGCACCTCTGTAGTGATCAATAACAAACCTTGCCTTCTTCTATCACCGAAACATTTTAAAATTTGGAAAGAAAAAGAAAAGAATTTTCGAGAGTGAAATAAACTCGTTGTGTGTGTATCAAGAATTCAGTATTATTCTTTAGGCTTTTATAGGCATTCAATATGGAGGAATAAATATACAAATATGCAGTAAAGGAGCCTTTAAATAAATTTGAATAAAATAAAATCAAATTGATTGAAATCAAATTGAATCAAGATATTTGTCCTTTTAAAACAAATTCTGTATAATATATGCTAAGAAAAATAAATTACGTATTGGACTAAAATATCCGCAAGCCCTTTTGGGGCTCGACCGGTCCGGACATTTTAAGTTGCCTACGTTGTGCGGGTGCGCCCCCAACCCTGGCGAGTTTGGATTTGCACCCCTTGTGCGTGAGGCAGGGCTTCAAGCTTAGTCATTCAATAACCCTCATGTGAGTTCTTAAGTATATACATATCTCACAGTTGTTATTTAACCAATGCGGGATCTAAGCTTTTCTTTTCCTTAACAAATATTCACAAGTGGCTTACTTTTAGTATCAATTTCTCATTCATCACTCATTCATTTTGAGCATATGGTATACCATTGTAAAGGTCTTATGGAGTAGAATATAAAATCATAATTTTATTATTCAACTCTCTACCTTTACCAATCGGGAATATGTCTCAAAGTTTCCAATACATTTTTTCCAACAAAAGAGGCCAAAATCAAAATAATGGTGGTCAAAGTGGTGCAAAAGGGGAGGAGGAGAGAAAAGAGAGGAGAAGGATGAAACAAATGGTAAAATAGACTCTTCCTAGGGTGAAAAACTTCCATAAGAAGGGAGTGAAAGGTGGGGAAGAAAAGGAAAGAAGGGGAACATGTGGAGTAAAAAGAGGGCTAAGGAAGGAAGGTTGATTAGCCAATGGAGGAAAGAAGTTTTTTCCTATATGGAAACACTAGTGGATGGCCAAAGGGGGTTGACCAATTATTTTTATGACAAAAATCAAACAAAAATTATGAAAGAGTGGGGAATTGAACACATGACCTTTAGGAAATTAAGTAAGCACATAACCACTTGACTACTCACTAACTTGTTATAATTCTTACAATATTTATTTTAAAAACATGGTGAGACCTTTGCTCAGGTTTGAAGCAAAGTTGCACCACAAAGAAAAGTAATGTGAAGGGATTCTAACATAGATCATTAGGGACATCTCCACCACTACTTTATTACTAGACTTAAAACTTATTTATTAACAAATGTGCCAAGGTCATCTAAAGTAAATTTCGAGTATGACACTCCCGGTTCAATAACCCAATTTCTACTAACCTAGATTTTGGGATGTGATAATGAAAATGGTTATCTACTAGATTTACGGAGCAACATCTCGAAAGAGGTTCATTAAATCTTCAGAGTCAAAAGTCCATGGTGAGCCATGGTATGATCTAGTGGAGGACAAGTTCGTCTTACGGCAAAATGGAGTCTGCTACTGCAGTAAATAGAGTAGCCTGTCAGGACATAAAAGTGGAAGTCACAGTATGACTCGTGTGGCCAGAAGCTTGACATACTGGTTATGGGCATTTGAGAATGCTGGTAAGCATGTTGATAAGAGGTCTAGTCAAGACGCGATGGAATAAGGAAAATGTGAGAGTATTTTGTACATGGATATATGTTGAATTAGGGGTTTTGTTTCAAAACCTTTGTAAATATGCATCTGTCATTAAGAGTCCACCAGAGGTGATGGACAAGTCAACATGGGTTATGAGAAAGTGAGATGATTCTCTATATCTTATTCCTAAGTGTGTATTGGCAAAGAGGTTGCCAGAAAAAAGGAAGTCTGCCACAGACTATCATATACGAAATGTCCACAAAGACTATCTTGAAGATGGAGGTGTTCAGAAGGTCTTATGAATGAAAAAGGATTCCTGTTGGGACTATATAATGTTGAAAAGTCCACTAAGGACTATTATATAGAGGAAGTTTGCCTTACAAGATCCAGTAAGGAGATAGTCCACTAGGAACTATCGGTGGCTGGGAAGTCTATTAAACTGCCTGATTAAAGAAATATCTATTCAGAATATCTTATAAGTACAGTTCCACAAGAAAAGTGTAGTGTGCCTGATTAAGGAAATATCTATTCAGACTATCTTATAAGTACAGTTCTGCAAGAAAAGAGTAGTTTTTGATTATCTGCCAAATCTAATATTTGAAGGCATCATACGAGGAGACAAGTAAATGGGTTTTCCTCTAGAAGGGTGTATCCATAAGCTAAGTTATAATAACGTAAATGTCAGGATAATACAGTAAGATGGTATTGAGTTCAATGTGGAATGAAGGGATCAGGGTAAGAATCCGCCATGGTGGTGAGATATCTGCAAGCCCGCCAAAGGTATTCATTAGTTCGTATATATGCTTGCATGGTTATCTTTGACGAGCCAAACAATCAAGATAGAATGAAAGTCTTAGAAGAAGCTAGACAAAGTTAAGTCTCATAAAGGGGTGTCAAAAAGAGTATATTTACATTCATGCTCATCCCGATATGTCCACCAAGAATTCGTTCAAGAAGAACATGTGGGCTCCATCTGCGCAAGTCAAACCGCAGAGTCTCCTATGAAACTCAGGGAGATTAATTATGTGCATTAGTTCTTTTGTACCCTCCTTAACCTGACCTAGACATTATGTCCAAATTCTGAAGGCTACATTGGCTACCAAAATCGTCTAATTAAACTTTAGAATTTCAAACGTACTTTTAAAACTATTTGCTTATTTGCTCAAAACTAGTGAAATCAAATATTTCTCTTAATTTCAGAAAAATATATTAATTTTAAAAATCGATTGATTTTATTATTTCATATGTAAAGATTAATTTAAACACTTATTTTCAGTATTGCAGCCAAAAAAAGTGATATTGACAGATTTTTATTAAAAACCATGTTTCATGAATAATCATTCCAAATACCAATTTAAGTAGTTTTTTTTTAAATTAAAGTAGTTTTTTTTAAATTAATGTCATGTAATAAATATAATCCCAAATTAAAAACCCATGCTACAATCCAAATAAAATTTATTACAATCCCAAAACAAATATTAAAAATGAATTTTAAAATACTTTAAATGTAAAACCAACCGGGTTGCTCCTCCAATGGTCGTGTCCAGGTCCTAACCTTGAGGATTATCGTAAAGTAAATTAGTAAACTAAAGAGTTAACTAATAAGCTCATTGTGAGTCGTAACCTAAGTAATCAGTATAAGACAGTAAAAATAGCATTCATGCTAATAATTAAACAAATAATTAAAACAATATAGGTTTACAGTTCCAATATGCATGAACTTGTTAATGCAATATTTTGAGAGAATTTCCTACCCAACTCTGCTACACACCACAATAAGAGTTCCCCAGAACTCATCCATCCAATAACACTAGTTTGTGGATAAACCGCCAATAATTGCAGATATATTGTTGGAAATATGTGGACAAGCCACCAGTATTACAGATAAATTGTCAATACTTCCTCCTTCCATAATCGTGCCAACCCCAACGCAATGCAGTATGACATACAATAACAATGAGAGAATTAGTACAAAAGGCATGCGATTAGTGGTAGAAACAGTAGGCACGAATTATCATGCATTCAGTATTTCAGTATCAGTAAACATGTATTTAACATGTAATCGATTTTAACAGAAACATTAGGCATGTTTTGTCATCACAAGACATGCGAAACAATACAAAATCATTTCATTGTACACATAACCTGCAACACAAATTTCATAGATCAGGGACACTTACTTTTAACCAACCCTATTAAAGGGTTTTTTTCCTCATTTGATCAATCCATAAGGAATACTTATGCGTTCAGTTAGTGATAAATACGGAAAAGGTTTAAATGAATATTTTTATTAAATGCACACATATAATGCTTATGGACAAAACATCCATAGATTTTAATCGATTAGAACCCACACCTTTAATTGCAATTTTGATTACACTAACTCCGATTCTCAACACTAATATAATGTAGATCTAATCAAATCTTGTTAAGATCTAAACTTTAAACAAATAAAACATACGAAGTCACAAATATGTTAAAATCGATTAACAACTGAAAACAAGTTCGATTAAGACGACTTTATGGAATCAGGTTTTGATAACTTACGCTTAATAAAGACTCGAAGTGGATGTGGTGATTGTCTCAATTGCTAAATATATTATGAACATCTAGATTCGAGCCTTAATCACAATAAATACACGTGTTAATAATGGTATTAATTGAACTGGAAAAGAAAAAGAAATACGATCCAAACTCTATCACTTATTCTTCTCCAAAATAGATCATAATGGGAGACTTAACAGAGATCTTGAGTTGATTATGGAAAAGAGGCTATGGAAGGAATGGAGAAAAGATGAGTAAATATGTATATATAAAATATCAAAACAAATAATAAAGAATAAAAATAGGAGATTCAACTACAACCAAAAGAAAAGAAAAGAGGAGGAGAAACAAAGAAAAATAGTGTCGTCAGCATGGCAGTGACATGACGGCGGCACGGTGGATTGAGTGGTGGCAAAAACGATGGCAAAAGAAGGAGGTGTGGTGGTAAAAAGAAGAAAAAGGAGAAGAGAAAAGAGTACTTTTTAGGAAAGGGGTGGCACAAGGTGTTGGTTTCGAGAAAAATGACAAAAGAAAAAATTGGATCTGTTTATTTGGTAATAGGGTTGGCATAACTAGTCAAAGAAAGGAAAGAGGCAAGTGAGAGGACAAATGATTAGAAAGAGGGGAAAATGAGGAAAGAAGGGAGGAGGAAAAGGGAGGAAAGAATCTTGAGTTTTGACAACTCATTTGGGCATCAAAGGTTGTTGACCTGGGGCATATGCTAAAATTTTCATAGAAATTTCTAGAAAGGGGCCACAAACTCGAGTCTCAAGGATAGCTACACTACTTAAGCACTAGGAAAAATACTCATTCTTGTTCAAAAGCTAACGATAATAAAACATAAATTGAGGCGTGACAAGTCTCCCTTACTTAAAAAATATTTTATCCTCGAAATTTACTTGGTCTAAACAAATGAGGATACTGTTGACGAATTGAGTCTTTCGACTCCCACATAGCCTTTTCAATGCCATGAATTTGCCACAAAAGGTGGTGAAAGGAAAGGTGTGGTGGTAAAAAGAAGAAAAATAAGAAGAGAAAGGAAGAGTTTGGAGGAAAGGGGCGGCATAAGGTGGTGGTTTGGAGAAAAATGACAAAAGAAAAAAAAAAAGGGATGCATTTCTCTGGAAATATGGGTGGCACAAATAGTAAAAGGAGAGGGAAAAGGCAAATGAAGGGCTAAAATAGTAGAAAGAGGAGAAAATAAGTAAATAAGGGAGGAAAGAATCTTAAGTTTGACAACTCATTTGGGCATCAAAGCTAATTGACCTAGGGGGTGTGCCAAAATTTTAAAAAAGATGCTAAAGAGGGGACTTGAACTCGAGTCTCAAGGATAGCTACACTACTTAAGCACTAGGCTAAATACTCATTCTTGTTCAAAAGTTAACGATAATAAAACATAAATCAGGGCGTGACAAGTCTCCCCTATTTAAAAAATATTTCGTCCTCAAAATTTACCTAGTCCAAACAAATGAGGATACTGTTAACGAATTGAGTCTTTCGGCTCCTACATAGCCTCTTTAGTACCATGACTTCACCACAAAACTTTTACTAGTGGAATCCACTTTTTCCTCAGAATATTAACCTCATGCTCCAAACCTGAATAGGTTCCTCCTCAAAAGATAAATCTGGTCTCACCTCAATCTTCTCAATTGGAACCACATGAGATGGGTTAGATCATATCGCCTCAACATAGAGACATGGAACACGTCATGGATACAGTACATCTCAAGAGGTAACTCTAACTGATAAGCCACCAGTATAATCCTTTTAAGGATGCTATAAAGCCCAATAATCCTTGGGCTCAACTTGCCCTTCCAACAAAATCTCGAAACTTTCTTCCATGGCCACGCTTTCAAAAATATATGATCCTCCACACTGAACTCTATGCCTTTTCTCTTCAAATTTGCTTAAGACTTTTGTCGATCTGAAGTCATTTTCAATTTGTCCTAAATTAGCTTAACATTATTCTTAGTCTCCTGAACTAGTTCTAGACCCACCATTTTCTTCTCGGTCCAACACAAAGGCGTCTGACACTTTCGACCATAAAATGCCTCATAAGGTGTCATATTTATCCTCGAATTAAAGTTGTTATTATACGCAAACTTTTCTAATGGAAAGTGCTCCTCCAAACTACCTCAGAAGTCTATAACACGACTCCCAAGCATATCCTCAAGGATACGATAACTCCCTCTGATTTCTCATCAGCCTATGGATGTAAAGTCATACTAAAATCCAATCGAGGACCAAGTGCCTTATGCAGTTTCTTCCAAAATCGAGATGTACAAGGATCTCGATCTAGTATAATCAATAAGGTACTCCATATAGTCTCATTATCTCAGAGATATATAACCTCGCCAACTTCTACAAAGAATAATTTGTACGAATTGGTAGGAAGTGAGATGACTTAGTCAGTCTATCCACAATCACGCAGACTTAATCATTCTTACTAGGTGTTAAGGGAAACCCACTAACAAAGCCCGTGGTCACTCACTCCCATTTTGTTACCGCACGTAGACTTAATCTTGATTGGCTGTAACAAGCCAGAAGGGAACTAGTACTTAGCTTTCACTTGCTAAGACATCAGACATTTAGCTACATATTCTGTTACCGTACGCTTTAGACCAGGCCACCAATAAAGTTCTCTCAGATCACGATACATCTTATTTTCTCTAAGATGCATAGCAAAAAGGCTACGATGCGTATCCCAAAGAATAGAGTGTCTTAGATCCTTATCATCTGGCATACAATGCCTTCCTCAAAAACATAGAATACCGTCTGAATTGAACCCAAAATTCGTAGCCTTACCTTTCTCAATCTACTTAGTCCGAGTAAAAATAGACACGTCTAATGGCTACTTCTTCTTAATCTCATTGGCCAATGTAGACTTTACTTGCATCTAAGCTACCATCCTCAAACAAACTCTAGCTAGTGAACATTGTTCTCAAATCAATCATTAACCTTCTACTCAGAGCATCAGCCACGATATTAGCTTTCCTCGGATATTACTCAATGTTACAATCATAATCCTTAAGCAGCTCAATCCATCTCCACTACCTTAAGTTCAACTCTTTTTGTGAGAGAAGATACTTAAGACTCTTATGATCCGTGTAAACAATATACTTCTCACCATATAGATAGTGCGTCCAAATTTTCAGCGCAAACACCACAACTACTAGCTCAAGATCATGAGTCAGATAATTGCACTTATGCGGATTAAGCTGCCTCGATGCATGGGCCACAACCTTACCATCTTGTAATCAGTACATAACCAAAACTAGTCTGGGACGCATCGCTATGAACCATATAATCCTTTCCAGACTTGGGCTGAATTAGTACTAGTGGTTTAGTCAACATAAACTTAAGCTCCTCAAAATTAACTTGCTGATCTTAAGTCCACATAAAAGGATCACTCTTCCTGAACAACCTAGTCAAAGGGTTTACAATGAAAGAAGATCCCTCAACAAACCTCCGACAATAACTGGCCAACCCAAGGAAACTTTAGATCTCAGAAACATTCTTAGTCTGCTTCCAATCCAAGATTGCCTCTATCTTCTTTGGATCCACACGAATACCTTCAGTAGATATCACATGACCTAGAAACATCACTTCCTTAAGCCAAAATTCACACTTATTATGCTTAGTATAAATCTTCTTCTCACAGAATGTAACACCTCTAGCCCGTATCCATCTCTGAATTTGGGCTACGGAGTATTACAGGAGCATAACATCCAATACTAAATATTTTATTATCATAAACAAATCACATCATAAATCATAACAACATCAACCAAAATCATACATACGATCCCTTTTATGAGCCCTCAAGGCCATAAAAAGACATTAGAAATAAATTGGGACTAAATAAAAAATATATGGAATTATTTAGAAAAAGAAAGAAAAGTTCAAACTGCAGGGGTCACATAGTCGTGTGGGTATTCGAATAGGGACACACGACCATGTCCCAACCCATGTTCGTACTTGTGTAACTCACTGACTTGGGTCACACAGCCAAGCCACACGCCCGTGTGCCAAGCCGTGTAACCTTTGAAATAACCCCACACACCCGTGTGATAGGCTGTGTAACAACCTGACTTGCAACCCTTTGAAAGCTACAAGGGACACACGACCATGTCGCCTGGCCGTGTGTCACCCACGGCTGAGACACACGCCCGTGTCTCTGCTCTTGTGGATAAAAAATAGGCCATTTCCCAACCCATTTTTCTCACCCAATCTCACACCTCATGCACAAGACAATTGTACCAATAATCAAGCATTCAAATCACATCTTACATATGCATATTCAAGCTTACACAACATAGAAACAAAAAATTCAACCAATATGTCAAAATGGCACCTCAAATTCAACAATCAGACTTACCTAAACACCTAACCATTCCATTCATCAATTAAACTACCAATTGAACAATTTCAATGCCACATTTATCCATATGTTCATGTACCAAAATGCATGCACAACCAATACAAAATGACCATTTTCACAACCAACATGTATCATACCCATTTGACCAAAAGTTGATCACTTTCAAACTACCAAATCAAGCCATTAGCAACATTATGGATTATCTCTATTCACACCATTTAACATTTCATAACATACCATTACCATATCATTTCCTTACCATCATTTTATCCAACACAACATCAAAATAAAAACCTTACAAAATACCATATAATGACATTTTCATACCAACTAGTTCATCAACCAAACCAACATATATACAAGCCACACATAATGGCCAATTTCATCAAACAAGACACCTATACATACCATTATAACCATGACTAAAAATCATCAAAATCTACCAATTTAGCTGATGGATAGTGTGATGGATCTCTGACAAGTTTCCAAACTGAACGAACTTCTGATTATATAGAAACACAAAGGAAATAACATGAAGTAAGCATGTAATGATTAGTAAGTTCGTAATTCAAAAACAAAGCTTACCCTTTCAATATATATAAGCATAAAAGCAATTTGAGACAATCCAACATAACTTGGCATTAGCCTAAGCAACAACAACCTTTCAAGTTAGATAGCCACATAGCTTAGCAAATCATCTCAAAACACCATAGCTCTTATGCACACTACTTATAAATATTCATACTTTAATGCATAAGGCTAAGCATATTTAAAACATCATCAACTCATACCTTTTTCATGTTTTAATAACATCACTTATCGAAGCATTTGTTGAACCTTCCCTTTTTCATACCCTTTGAATCACTAGAATAATATCGGATACTCGGGAATCTCACACACTGTGTGCTAACACATGGTCGAAACCACTTCTTTCTCATATCTCATATAAATGCTCTCTCTAGAGCCATAAGTGGGTCTGCTCACACAAGCTATCAATCAGGGTGTAGCTATACGGTGCTGCTCATACGAGATGTCAAGTAACCGCAACAGATGCTAGAAACTCAGCCACTGGTAGGACGTACAAGACCAGCAACCGAAACACGGTAACCCCTAATGACATGTTATTTGTATCTTATATATTTCTAAAGTTCAAACGGGATCTAAAGTTACCGAATCTTTGTTGGATATTTTCGTAGAGTTGTAATACCAATATATATAACATAAAAGCATTTAAATTGAACATAATTCAATGCTATATAAATTAACGAACTTACCTCAAACACAAACGAAGAAATACAATTGATTAATCCAATACATTTTTCCCCGATCTAAATCCGTACGTTGCTCTTCTTGATCTATATAATCAAATTTAACTCATTCAAATTTCATTCTATTTAATTTAATCCAAAAATCATACTTTGTAAAATTCCACTATTGCCCCTATTGTTTTGAATTCATTTCAATTTAGTCCCTAGCTCATAAAAATGAAAATTCATGCAATTTAGTACCAACCCACTTAGCCGAATATCACCTAAGCCCTTAGCAAGCCCTACATTTCATTTATTTCACATTTTCACCACGAACATTTTTCTAATTTTTCAATTTAATCCTTAATTGACAAATTCATCAAAAATCCCTTTACAAAAGTTGTTCAACTGTCACCAAACATTCATTTTCATCCATCAAACATTAAAAATAACTAACATACATTCATGGTAAAACCCTAAAATTTTAACAGTTTTGCAAATTAGTCCTCGGGCTAGTTAGATTAAGCTCCAACGACTCTAAAAACATAAAATCACTAAAAACCAAACAAAAATGCACTTACATGCACTAGAGAGAGATGGCCAAATGTTGAAATGTCTCTAATGGCTTCCTTAAACCCTATTTTCGATTAGTGAAGAAGAAAAAAAGATGATATCTTTCTTTTACTTATTTTATTTTAAGTTATTTTATTAGTTTACCTTGTAACCTTAGACATATACCTTTAAAACTATTTAATTAATGTCCAACTTTGTCCACTAATTATAATAATGGTCTAATTACCATTTAAGGCCACTCACATTCCAAATTCCTATCAATTTGACACCTCATACTTATAGAACTCAATTTTTGCACCTTATGTAATTTAGTCTTTTTTTATCATATTAAACATGTAAACGATAAAATTTCTTAGTGAAATTTTTATACAACACTACTAACATGTTGTAGACCTTGAAATATTAAAACATAAATATTTTGACATCAGATTTCTGGTCCCGAAACGACTGTTCTAATTTCACTGAAAATGGAATATTAAACTCTCCCCCTGAGAAATTTTCGTCCTCGAAACTCTTACTAGTAAATTGATTAGGATACTGCTTTCTCATAGCTTCCTCGGGTTCCCAAGTGGCTTCTTCTATCCCATGACATTGCCAAATTTTACTAAAGCTATGTTTTTGTTTCTTAATTCTTTAACTTCTCGTGCCAAAATTCTAATTGGTTCCTCGTTATACGATATATCATGCTGAATTTCAATATCCACTGGTGGTATAACATATGAAGGGTTTGATCGATACCATCATAACATGGATACATGAAAGACATTATGAATCTTCCAAATTTGATGGTAAAGCTATCTGATACGCCATTGGCCCTATTCTTTCAATGATCTCATACGACCCGATAAAACGTGGACTAAGCTTCCTTTTGTGACCAACACGAGGAATTCTTTTCCAAGGTGACACTTTTAGAAATACTCTATCATCGACTTGAAATTCAATATCTTTACGTTTCAAATATGCATACGATTTTTGTTGATCTGAAGCTACTTTCAAACTGTCATGGATTACTTTTACTTTTTCTCCGGTCTCTCGAATCAAATCAACCCCGTGAATCTTTTTCTAACTGAGCTCTATCTAGTACAAAGGAGTTCGGCATTTACGACCATACATGGCTTCATACAGTGCCATCTTTATACTTGACTGATAATTGTTATTGTATGCAAACTCAACTAACAGTAAATATTTCTCCCAGTTGCCTTCGATCTCTAATACACAACAACGAAGCATATCTTTCAGTATCTGAATTACTCGGTTGGACTGACCATCTATCTCAGGATGAAATACAATACTAAAATGTAACCACATACCAAGAGCTTCTTGCAACTTATTCCAAAATCGTAGATCTCTATCTGAAATAATAGAAACTGGCACCCCGTACAATTTGACAACTTCAACAACATATAACTCAGCTAGTCTCTCAGAGGAGTAATCTATACATACCAGAATAAAATGCGCTGACTTCGTCAGACAATCAACGACAACCCAAATAGCATTTTTCTTTTTTGGAGATAAGGGTAAACCTAATACGAAGTCTATAGTAACTCGCTCTCATTTCCATTTTGGTATCATCACTGGTTGTAACAAACCAGAAGGTACTTGATGTTCAGCTTTAACTTGCTGACATACTAAACATCTTAATACAAAGTTTAAAATCTCTCACTTCATACTCGGCCACCAGTACATTTGTTTCAAATCGTTGTACATTTGAGTGCTACCAAGGTGAATAGACAAGCTACCACAATGAGCTTCACACAAAATCTCCCGAATTAACTCTAAATCCCTCGGTACACAAAATCTGCCTCTAAAAAGTAAGCAATCATTGGACCCAATTTGAAAATCTTAATCAAGAGTCGACTCATAAAATTTTCGTTTAGCTACCAACATATCATCGTATTTCTGAGCGTGAAAAATCTGTTGTAAGAACAATGGTTTAGCTTTTAGCTCAACTAAAATCAAACCATCAATAGACAATAACAACCACATATTCAACGCTCGCAAAGCAGACAAAGATTTTCTACTCAGAGCATCAGCCACTACATTTGCTTTTCCTGGATGAAAATCAATAATCAAATCATAGTCTTTCAACAACTCGAGCCATTAGTGTTGTATCAGGTTCAAATCTTTCTGTGACATTAAATACTTCAAACTCTTATGATTGGTAAAAATGTGACATTTTTCTCCATATAAATGATGTCGCCAAATCTTCAATGCAAACACAATAGCTGTCAACTCTAAGTCATGTGTCGAATAATTCTTTTTATGCGACTTTAACTGTCCAGAAGCATAGGCTATTACTTTTCTTTTTTGCATCAAAACACAGCCTAAACCATTAAAAGATGCATCGCTGAAAATCACAAATTCTTTAGTCGATTCAGGCTGAATTAGAACTAGTGCCTTGTTCAACTGTGCTTTCAACTGATTAAAACTTTGCTGACATTTCTCAGACCACTCAAACTTCACATCTTTTTCTAATAATCACATTATCAGAGTAGCTACCATCGAGAATCCTTTGACAAATATTCTGTAATAACCAGTTAATCCCATAAAACTTCTAAATTTTGATATGTTTCTCAGAGATTTCCAATCAACAACTGCTAAAATTTTACTCGGGTCAACTCTAACGCCTTTAGCTGATACTATATATCCCAAAAGACTGACTTCTAGGAGCCAAAATTCACATTTACTAAGTTTGGCAAACAAATGATTCTCACTTAGGGTCTGCAATATAATTCTCAAATGCTCGACATGCTTGTAAATTGAAAAATATATAGGATTTTTCCTATGTAATTTATCACCTTTTTACATAAATTCGTTGTTAAAACTAAGTAATTGTTTAATAAATTAATGAAGTATGTAAAAATATGAAATTATGACATAGAAATTATTAAAATGTGATTTTATGCTTTATTATATAGTTTTCATACATAAAATGGCTTATTTTATATTGATTTGAACATATTACATTTTTTAAGACATAAAATGGGCCATGCATTGTAACAGCCCGATTTAGACCCTATTCAGAATAGTGATTTTGAGACCACGAATCCTAGTTAGAAAAATATTTAAAAAATTATTTTCTGTGTTTATCATGTGTGAATTTATATGTGTTAATTTTTAGTGTTTTAATTTTACTGTTTGGATACTGATTTAATAAAAAAGGCTTAATCGCATAAAGTGAAAAGTTGATAGTTACATGTGAGAGTGCTTAATTGAATTTGTCTTTATAATATGATGCATTTATAATGTAATTAGTCCATAATTAAAATGGATGGACGGTTGTGGTATTAAATAGCATGGTTTTATATTAATTTTAAAATGGTAATTTTATAATATGTTAATAATGTTATAATTATAAAACATAAAATAAAGTTGCATGCATTCATTTTTTTTTCTTAAAAAGCCAAAAATACTAAAAGAAACAAAAAATAAAAAGAAAGCCACATTTGGCCATTAGCAAGCTTGATTCAAGGTGAGTTTTAGCTCGGCTTTTGATAATTTTTATGTTTTGAGATCGTTGCTATGTTACCTATCAAGCTCATGTATCAATTTTTGAATTTGATGATGATTTTGTATTTTGAAATTGTTGAAAGCTTGTGATTTTTGTTGTTTGATGCTGGAAAATAAAAGATATATGATATGTTAACATGTTTTGTATTTGAAATTTTGATGATTTTGAGTAATTAGGGCTAATTTATATAAATAATAAATTAATGGACTAAAATGTGAAATAAGTGGAATGTATGGACTTGTATGAACATAAGGAAGATTCAGCCTAAGCATGGTATATGCAAATTTTGTATGTTTTGTGTTTTGTGAAAATTGGACTAAATTGTAAAAAATGCAAAATGTCAGGGGTAAAATAGTAATTTTCCCATTTATGTGTTTTTGGACTAAATTGAGTGAAAATATGTTTGAATGAGTTTAATTTGAATATGTTTAGATCAAGAACCAAAGAAATTAGATTTGGATCGGGGGAAAGCTAAAGTTGTCGACAAGCCGTCCCGTTTCGATTTTCATCGTCCAAGGTAAGTTTATAAGCAAATAAGTGTTAATAATTTTGAATAAATATATGTTTTAAATGCTGAATTGAATTTTATGATTATATATACTTAATGATCGAATGTGTATATGCTTGAGAATTAAGTTTACGAGTTTGATTGGATCGAGTTACGACGTTCGAAAGCCCCGTATGAACCTTAGGAATAGTTAGGATACATATGTCATGACATAGGATTCTGATATGTGATGTGCGAGTAAGACCATGGAATCAATATATGTGTACGAGTAAGACCACGTTTTATACATTGGCATCGATATGTGACTCCGATATATGTGTGCGAGTAAGACCCTGTCTGGGACAGTGGCATCGATATGTGATTACATGTAAGACCACGTCTAGGACGTTGGCATTGTATGATATATGTGATTATCCGAGTGTTCTATCCAATTCCGAATGGTTCATCGGGCAACAATAAGTTTTGATCGAAAGTGTAAAACGAGCTAAATGATCAGGTATGAGTTAGTTGATTTCCTATTTGTAAATAAGGTAAGTTGACCATTGATTACGTGATGCAAATTATATAAGTTACTAATATGAATATATGTGCATTTGTGTAGTATATTCGGCCATATACTATGTATATACGTGTAATGTTTATATGTGAAATTATTTGGTATACATGAAATCGTAAGCTTGAAATTTAATGTGATTATGCTACTATAGTTTGGTTTGATTTTAAATGAGATTAGTAAAAAGAATAAATAAATATTATTGATATGTTTAATTTATAAAGCATGATTAGTATATGTGTTATAAGTGGTAAAAATTTATGTTGATTTTTGCTTGGTTAAGTAAGACAAATGTGTGAATAATGTAAGTTGAGAATTAATATGGTCTTATGAGCAAAGTCTTGTATTGAATTAAAATAGCTAGGCATATTTGGTTTGGTTTGGTTTTTGGGTAGTCGGATGAGGTATGATATGAAATGTTTTTGATATTCGGAAACGATTAAAGATATTATAATGAATTGCACATGAATTAGTAATGCACATGATTATATTTGATGAATAATGTATGTACGACTTGTATTTGTTATGTGATTGGTTTATGTAGACTTAGCTTATATGGATGAGTGTTTGGTTACTAATTGAGTACAAATTATTATAAAGAAGTTGACATAATTTTGTGCATGATTTGTAATAAGGGACATGACTGTGATAAATTGTGCTTATGTTTGGTAATGCCTCGTAACCATAATCCGGCAACAGATACGGGTTAGAGGTGTTACATGCATGATTAAATTAAATAATAAATTATAAAATTATATTTAATAAATTATTTTAAATATTTCATTAATAATTTGGGTTGTAATTAATTATTTAAATTATATAAATTTTATTCTTTGGTGCTTTAACTTATTAATTTATTCTGGACAAGTCTGATAGCTTTGTTGGATTACAAAAACCGTCCAAATTGAAGACCAAGTCAACCCAAATTCGGCTACACATGGCTGTCCATTTAAACCACTTTTTGGTTTAATTACACAAGTTCCTTGCATTGTTGAAGAAATTAGAGATTTGGCCGAAGATTTACATTTGACCGAGTCTCAGTCTTGAGTTATTATGGCATATAAATTACTTAAAAATCAAGCAAAAATCAGCTCAAATTCCACTAATTGTGGCCGGCCACTCATGGAAGAAGTTTTAAGAGACTAAACCTAGCTATTTTTAGCAAACTACCCACCTCTCTTCACCTATAAATAAGACCCCTTCATTCCCTCATTCATCGTCCCTCATCCCTCATCATTATCTCTTCTCTCTCAATTCTCTTCAGCATTTTCCATTCCCCATGCCTAGCATCATCTCTTCATAGAGATTTTAGCAATTAAGCCTCTTAAAGAGCCCTTGGTTGGCCACCTTGGAGAGCCATCTGCAAAGGAGCAAAGCGAATGAGTAAAGGAGCCTTGTCGGTTAGAGTCTTGGGTGACAGCCACTCTGATTTGGGTTTAATCTTTCTTTTCTTTAATTTAATCTAAAAGTGTTTGCTATGTGTTCTTTTCTTGTTTTCAACAATGTTAGCTTAATTTTATTTAAGCTAGGATGTTTGCTTTGATTAAATAATATTTATTTGATTGATGCTTTTAATGTTTGAGCCTTAATCGATCATGTTTTCAATTAAAATCAAGTATGTATTTCGTTCATATGTGATTGAAATGCACCTGAATTAGATAAGCGATCCTAACCAAACAACAACTAGTGGACACATAATTGAAATGCGCATGCTCAATTTAGATCCTAACCCGATTAAATTGCAAGTTGCATAGTTTTTACATTTGTGTGATTAAACTGTTTCAAACCTAACACGTCCCTGTTACCTCACAGGAATTCTAAGAAACCCTTAGTAAATAAGGATCAATAAAATGCGTATTTACTAAGTAAAGGATTCCGAAAGGACCTAAAGGGGTTTCCAAACTCATGAAAGATCGAATTGCCATGAAATATTTTTTCAAATGTTATTAAGCATGTTGATAATAAATTGAGTTCAATTAAAGTAATTGTCATAGCTTATTTATGTTATAATTATTGCAATTTGAGTTTAATTTTGCTAAAATCTATTTCATTCATATAGTTTGCCTACTTAGGGTAATTTGCATTAGGGATCATCGCATTTAGTTTAATATATTTAATTTTAATCATCACTTCTCAACCATATTGTGTTTTTATTTACCAAATTATTAAGGGTAACTTTACAATCAAGTGATTTAACACAAATACAATCCCTGTGGAGGCGATAACTCTATACTTACTTATTACTTGATAACGACTGTGTACACTTGCACAAACCTACGTGTTCCAAGTTTTTGGTGCCGTTGCCGGGGATTGTTAACTGTTGCCATAGTCATTTTTGTTATGAAATTATTTACTTCCAATTTGGTTTATGTCTAACATTACTAGCTTATTCTTTTTAATTTTGTGATTTTCTTCTCAGGAGTTTATGAGCATACATCGGATTATTGATTTACTCCCTGTAGACCCTAAAATTGAGTGAACTTTTACACAAAGAAGACGTGAACAAATAGCTCAAAGACAAGTCGAGATGGACCTTAGGAATCAGAATCAAGACCAATGTAATGAAGCTGATCGTGTACGAAATCCTATCCACATTGCCGATCATAGGGATCGATGCATCAGACAATATGCTGTTCCACTTTTCAGTGAGTTAAATCTAGGAATTAGAAGACCAAATATTAAGGCAACCCAATTTGAATTGAAACTAGTGATGTTTCAAATGCTCCAAATGGTGGGCCAATCCAGTGGTATGCCAACAGAAGATCCACATCTCCACCTTTAATTGTTTATGGAGGTGAGTTATTCATTCAAGATAGCCGGTGTGACTGAAGATGCACTAAGGTTGAAGTTTTTTCCATACTCGTTGCGAGATCTAGCATGAGCATGGCTCAATTCATTACCACCAAGTTCCATATCTACATGGCAAGAATTAGCAGAGAGATTTTTGGTTAAGTATTTCCTGCCTAGCAAAAATGCTAAGTTGAGGAACGAGATCACAACTTTCTAGCAATTGGATGACAAGTCTTTGTATGAGGCTTGGGAGCGATTCAAGGAGTTATTTTATAAGTGTCCTCGTCATGGGATTCCTCATTGTATCTAATTGGAGACATTCTATAATGGTCTTAATGCACATACGAGATTGATGGTAGATGCTTCCACGAATGGTGCAATTTTGTCTAAGTCTTATAATGAGGCTTATGAGATCATCGAGAGGATCGCGAGTAATAATTATCAATGGCCAACAAATCGGACAGCTTCAGGAAGATGTGTAGTCGGAGTTCATAAAGTTGACGCCCTCACTTTGTTATCAGCTCAGGTATCGTTTATTTCCTCTATGTTAAAACAATTTACCGCTAATAGTGCTAATAATTTTATAGCTCAGCCATCAAGTCCGTTTGAAGTTGTAACAGCCCTTACCCATATTCGACGCTGGAATAGGGTACGAGGCATTACCGGACTTAAACACAAACATTCATACAAAACCGAGACACGAATTTCCACTCAAATTTAAAACTTCTCATAAACATTCATATCATCCCTTAAACAAGCCCACAAGGCCCAAAACATACATTAGAAACGGTTCGGGACTAAATTGAGAACTTTAGAAACTCTCGGGAGACTTAGAAAATTTTCATCATGAAATAGGTCCACATGCCCGTGTGTTGAAGGGGCACGCCCGTGTGGCATATCACACGCTCATGCTTCAGGCCGTGTCCATCTTAGGGTGCATTCTGTTTATGATGTTATCATCAAATTTAGGTCACACGGCCAAGTTACACACCCGTATGCTAGGCTGTGTAACACATACGGTTGAGACACATGCCCGTTTCTTTGCCTGTGTGCTTAATTCTTGACATTTTGTTTTGCCTAAATTAAGGTGCAGGGGACACACGGCCGGATCACACGCCCATAGGGCTGACTGTGTGTCACATACGGCTTAGACACACGCCCATGTGTCTACCTGTGTGGACAAATAGAAGGCTATTTTCCAAGCCATTTTGTCGCCCTTACTTACACACATTCACACAACATCACATGGCACAAATCATGGCATATAAATGCCTTCAAAAACAACTACAATCAAGCAATATCATATCATTTTCATACCATCAACTATCATGCATTATAACATTAGGCCTTGCCAAATCATTCCATGCTAAGTTTGCACTCAAAGGGCATTAAGATATGAATAAACTCGTAAACATCATATATCAAGCAAATATAAACCACATCGCAAAACATTGACATATGCACATACATACATACTTATATGGGCTTACAACCATTTAGCCAATATAAGCCAATTTGCATGGCTACGAATTATATCCAACCTTTAGCCATCACAAGCTAATACATTTAGCCAAATCATAATGACTCATACACCAAATGTCTAAGTCCCTATATATGCCATAGAATTAAAATACTTGCTTTCACTTATACCCAAATGATAGCTTGATAGTGTGATAGAATCTCTGATGATCTCCAACCCAAGCTAGCTTAGTAACCTTATAATATGAGGAAAATGGAGGGGGTAAGCTATATAGCTTAGTAAGCCCGTATGAAAATAATAAGCAATTTGTTAATATATTTTCACCAATTCTCACAATATGTTCTCAAGGTAATACAATCATAATTGCACATAATTCCATTATTTACTAAAGTCCAAAACAAGTTGTCTATTTGAGTTACAGTCGCTAAATTATTTATATTTGGATCTATGGAACTCCAAATTAAGATCCGCTAACTTTTCCAGAAACTAGACTCGTATATATTTTTACCATAAAATTTTTAGAATTTTTAGTTTAGCCAATAAGTACAGTTTATTCTTTAAAGTCACCCCTATTTTGCTATCTGACAGTTCCGACCCCTCTTCCCTAAAAATTAATTTTCTCTTTATACGGGATTCGGATGATGTTTCACTTTGTTTTTTTTACAAATAGACTCATTAAGGATTTTAAGAATATAAATTATAACCCATAATTATGTTTTAACAATTTTTAATGATTTTCCCAAATCAGAATAGTGGATTCCGAAATCATTCTGACTCTGTCTCACAAAAATTTAAATACCTCATAATATTAAATTCTTTTTCTTACACTATTTCCTTTATATGAAAATAGACTCAATAAGCTTTAATTACATATCTTATTCAACCTCTAATTCGATTTCCACCATTTTATAGTAACTTTCATTGTAACACTTACTCCATATCAATCTTACCAAGGTTTGATCACATATCAAGCACATTGCTCATAAGTTTACACACACGTACTTGCACTTATTCATCACATAGTCATATTCAATTACACCTAGTCATTTCCTATTGAACACATCGGAATAATAACGGATACCTGGTGGCCTGTACATAGTATCACCCTTGTAGTCAAAGCTACCTTCTTCACAAAGTGGCATTCACATAGTACCACACTTGTGACCAAAGCTATCTTTCTTCACAAAGTGGCCTTCACATAGTACCACACTTGTGACCAAGCTATCTCTTCTTAAAGTGGCCTTCACATAGTACCACACTTGAGTCACTAGTTATATGTCACTTGTATCCTATTCTGTTCCTAATGTTCAACGGGGAAATTTCTCACTTTTCGATACTTATAAATTTCATTCAATATTCAGCCACAATTCATAAAACATAATAAAATGTGATAACATAAGTAAAAACGATGCATTATTTACATACAAACTTTTATCCTATTCTGTTCCTAATGTTCAACTAAGAAATTTCTCACTTTTTGATACCTATAAATTTCATTCAATATTCAGCCACATTTCATAAAACATAATAAAATGTCATAACGTAAGTAAAAATGATGCATTATTTACATACAAACTTACCTCGAAAGCAAAATTGGTGAAAATGACTTATTCGTCAATTACTTATTTTCCCCAATCTAGATCCGAACCTTGTTTTTCTTGATCTAAAACATCACGTTTAACTTATTTAATCATTATACTAATCAAGCCAGCCCAAAAATCATATTTGGAAAATTTTACATTTTTGCCCCTAAACTTTATCATATTTACACTTTTGCCCCTAGGCTCGTAAAATGATTTTCATTTAATTTCTTTGTACTTTAAGACTAGTCGAACCATTTTCATAACTATAACAGCCCACAATTTCCATTAAAACACACTTTTATAACAAATTTTATAACTTTTACAAATTAGTCCTTTTAAGCATTTTCACCAAAAATCACTTAGTAAAAGTAGTTTCTCTAACCATAAACATGCATTTTCTACCATTAAACATCAAAATACACACATATTCATCATGTTTCAAAACCCTAGACTTTAACCATATCTCAAATTAGCGGTAGAAATAGATAGATCTTGTTACGAGGATTTCAAAAATGTAAAAATATTAAAAACGGGGCTAGAATAGACTTACAATCGAGCTTGGAAGCTTGAAAAACCCTATCCATGGTTTTCCCTTGTGAAATTCAGCCATAGGGTTGAAGATGGACAAAAATTGGCTTTAAATTTTGTTTTTAATTCATTTTAATAACTAAATAACCAAAATGCCCTTAATGAAAAACTTTGGAAACATGCCTAAACATGTCCATTTTTGTCCACAAACTTAACCAATGGTCTAATTACCATATAATAACCTCCAATTTAAAATTTCATAACAATTGGACACCTCTAGCATGTAGAACTCAACTTTTGCATTTTTTACAATTTAATCCTTTTGACTAAATAGTGCCCAAACGTCAAAATTTTCAAACGAAATTTTCACAAAACAATTCCATAAAATTGTAGACCATAAAAATATAATAAAAATAAACTTTACTATGCCAGATTTGTGGTCCCAAAACCACTGTTCCGATTAGACCTAAAATCGGGCTGTTGTAGGAGTAGTTTCCTGTATGTATTGTGGAAAAGGTCATTCTTTTGAGAATCGTCCATGAAATCCCGAGTCAGTGTACTATGTGGGGAACCAACATCAAAATAAGAGTGGACAAGGACCCCAGTCCAACTTCTACAATCCTTCATGGCATAATCATCTTAACTTTTCTTAGAGCAACCAAGGAAACGGACCGAATAACAACTTATTGTCGCATAGACCCAACCAATCTCAAGGGTTTAATCAGCAAGCTCCAAGACCACCTCAAGCTGAGGCATCAAATAGTTTGGAGAACTTTTTGAAAGCGTACATGGCAAAGAATGACGCTTTGATCCAAAGCCAAGTAGCAACATTGAAAAAGTTGGAAAACCAAATGGGTCAGTTAGCTACGGAGCTTCGTAATAGACCGCAAGGAACCTTGCCCAGCAATACTGAAAATCCAAGAAATTTGGGTAAAGAATATCAAGGCAGTGGCATTGCGAAGTGGTAAAATTCTGGAACCTTAATTGATTGATGTCGAAGATAAGCCCATTGAGAAGAATCAACTAGTTGTTGAAATTCCTACACCAAAAGAGTTAGAATCTGCAAAATCTGACAAGGTAAATCCTAACTTAGTGAATTCAGATACTTTAACATTTTTTTTGGATACAGATTTACCTACTCAGAAGAGTTATTTGATTCAACCAAAAGTTAATCACCTCCATATCCACAAAGATTGCAGCAACACAAGCAGAAATAGGAGGTGCAATTTAAGAAATTTTTGGATGTTCTGAAGCAATTACACATCAATATTCTATTGGTGAAGGCTTTAGAACAAATGCCGAATTATGTGAAGTTTATGAAGGATATACTTGTAACACCCCTCACCCTATTCACTGCCGAAATAGGGTTACGGAGTATTACCGAACTTAAAACACAATTACACAAGCTTTTCAAATATAAAATATCATTTCATACATTCATCATTCAAACTCAATCAATTTGTCCCTTATACGAGCCTACGAGGCCCTAAACGTGCATTGGAATTGGTTTGAGACTAAACTGATAACTTCTAAAACATTTGAAACACTTAGAAAATTTTTCTCAACATAAGGGACACACGCCCGTATGGCTAGGCCGTGTGTCTCACATGACCACTAGACACGTCCGTGTTACAGGCCGTGTGAACATTCGAAATGGGAACACATGGCTGTCTCCCATCCTGTGACCTATCCCATTTCTAAACAAGTGAGCTTATTAACTTGGGTCACACGGCCAACCACATGGCCGTGTGTCTAGCCCGTGTGCCTTAAAAATGGCCACACACGCCCGTGTGCCAGGCCGTGTGGAGCATACTGACTTAATTTAAATTTCAACACCAAGGGACACATGACCGTGTAACATGACCGTGTGTCACACACGGTTGAGACACACACTCGTGTCTTTGCCCGTGTGGACAAAAAATAGGCTATTTACCAGGCCAATTCGCCACCCAAATGTCATGCACATACAACACAATTCAAAGGCACCAATTCAATCCTTAATATGCATTAAATCAAACTCATACCAAATATATTTCATACCATTTCATTACCCATTATTACAGTTCACTAAATACCATAATAAACCATCTAATTTCATGCCAACCTAGATCTTTACAAAACATCAAAAGACCATTTACAAATATACATTATTATGCTCAATTTCACAAACATACTAGTTCACAAATAATCCATAATACTCAATATGCCTATTATCATCAATCATCACAACCAACTCATTATAGACAAGGCATAAGCATATAAATACACATAATTCAAATATACCAATTATACCAAAGTTAAGCCATCACCCATGGCTATATATATATACAAACAAAAATATAGACATTTACAATGCCAATTCATTTGGCCAACATCATTACCAAAACATAACCATTCATAAGCCATTTCCAAATGGCAAAACTCACTACCAAGATACATATCAAAATGATTATAATATAATACATGCCATATGACCAAACCATGAGATCAAAAGTACCAAAGTGATGGTTAGATAGTATGACATAGTCTCCGACGATCCCCAAATTTGAGTTAGCTTTGAAATCACTATAAGACATGGAAAATAAATAAAGTAAGCTGTATAGCTTAGTAAGCTCGTATGATATAAACTTAACTAATCACAAATACACTATTCATCAATTTAAACCTATTAACATGAAATTCATGATTTCTAACAAACCTTTCACATGCTTATTCATACGCTTATATGTAAACTTCGTAACTTCTTCGATTTAAAAATCATAATATGCATGTTCATACCTTTACCAATCCATAACAAGCTTATACATATTCAGAATACCATTGAATATTTAATATCTCGCACACTAAGTGTCGTACATAGCCGAAGCTATCTCAAATCGCACACTAAGTGCCATATATAGCTGAAGCTATCTCGATCTCGCACACTAAGTGCCATATATAGTTGATTTATCGTCGAACATGACTGTAGTCCCGTATATACAATTTATGCAATATCAAAGCATTAAAAACATAATTATAACAGTGCTTATTACATACAAACTTACCTCGGATGTGTAACCGATGAAATAAGTCTTTTATTTGATAACTTTTGTTTTTCCCAATCCTGATCCGAGTTCCATTTTTCTTGATCTTAATAGACAATGAAAGCTTGGCCAAATGAAAGCCCTAAGTATGGCTTTCTCTTTTGCCAAATTCGGCTAAAGGAAGAAGATGAGCATAAATTACAAATTTTGTTTTGTTTATTTAACTTTTATTATCCAAATTATAAGTTTAACCTTAATTAAAAACCATCAAATAACATGATAATATGTCCATTAATGTCCATTCACACTAATCATGGTCTAATTATAACAGAAGGACCTTATCTTTAGGGTTTTATATTTATTAAATACCTTTAACTCATAGAACTCCACTTTTACACTTTCGCGATTTAGTCTTTTTTATCAAATTAATCAACCAAACGATAAAATTACTTCATGAAACTTTCACACAATCACATTATCATGCTGTAAATATTAAAATAATAATAAAATAAATATTTCAACCTCAGATTTGTGGTCCCAAAACCACTATTTTGATTTGACTAAAAGCGGGCTGTTACAATACTATCCAAGAAGAAACGACTGAGTGAGTATGAGATTGTTTCCTTGACGAAGGAGTGCAGTGCGTTCCTGCAGAAAAACTGCCACCAAAATTGAAAGACTCAGGAAGCATCACTATACCCTGTAACTTTGGTGAATCTTACTGTGGTAAAGCTTTGTGTGATTTAGGAGCGGGTATTAACTTGATGCCTAAGTTTACTTTCAAGATGCTAGGGATAGGTGAAGTAAGACCTACAACTATGATGCTTCAACTAGCGGATCGATCTTTAGCATATCCCAAAGGAAAGATCAAGGATGTTTTGGTAAGAGTCGATAAATTTATTTTTCCTGCTGATTTCATTGTCTTAGACTTTGAAGTAGATAAAGAAGTGCCGGTCATCCTTGGGAGACCTTTCTTAACCATGGGAAGAACGTTAATTGATGTACAGAAAGGTGAACTCACCATACGGATTCAAGACGATCAGGTAACCTTTAACATTCTTAAAGCGATGAAATTTCTCGATCCAGCAGAAGAGTGTTTAGTGATGGAAGAGATTGAAACCTTGGTTTCTATGAAAAGAAATTTTGAAGATCCATTGGAGAAAGCCTTAGATATTGACCCTTTGGAGGATGAAAAAGGTGAAGAAAACATGGCTTTGATGGAAGCCAATCCAAGAAATTTTATTCAATCCACATAGTTTGAACTGTTGGAGTTAGAAGTCAGAGAATTTGTACAACCCAAGTTGCCAATTAAAGAACCACCTAAACTTGAACTAAAGGTACTTCCTTCCCATTTGAAATACATTTATTTAGGTGACTGTTCCAGTTTACCGATGATTATTTCACCAGAACTGATGAAAGATTAAGAGGAGCAACCAATTGTTGTTCTAAAGAAATTTAAGAAAGCAATTGGTTGGACCATAGCTGATATTCGAGGTATAAGTCCATTTTTTGCATGCATAAAATTATTTTAAAAGAAGGTGAAAGAGCTCAAATTGATGGGCAAATGAGGCTCAATCTTATTATGAAAGAAGTTGTGAGAAAGGAAGTGATCAAATGGTTAGATGCAGGAATCATCTATCTTATTTTAGATAGTTCGTGGGTAAGTCCGGTGCACTGTGTGCCAAAGAAAGGTGGAATCACAATTGTTGAAAATAAGCGTAACGAGTTGATTCCAATGAGAATTGTTACTGGTTGGAGAATCTGTATTGACTACAGAAAGTTGAATAAAGCCATTCAGAAGGACCATTTTCCGTTGCCTTTAATGGATCAGATGTTAGATCGACTGGTAGGTAATGAATTCTATTATTTTTTAGATGGCTATTCGGGATATAACCAAATACTTATAGCTCCGAAGGACCAACATAAAACAACTTTTACTTGTCCATATGATACGTTTGCTTTTGGGCGAATGCCATTTAGTTTATGAAATGCACCAGCAACATTTCAATGATGCATGATAGCAATATGCACTGATATGGTTGAAAATTTTGTTGAGGTTTTCATGGATGATTTTTCTATTTTTTGTAACACCTATGATATTTGTTTGAGTAATCTGGCTAAGGTACTGAAGAGATGCAAAGAGACGAATCTTGTCCTTAACTGGGAAAAGTATCATTTTATGGTTAAGGAAGGGATTGTCTTAGGGCATAAAATCTCAAAGAGAGGAATTGAAGTCAATAAAGAAAAGGTGGACGTAATTGAAAGATTACCAGCCCCAATTAATGTGAAAGGAGTCAGAAGTTTCTTTGGCCATGTCAGTTTTTATTGAAGGTTTATCAAAGATTTCTCAAAAATTTCTAAACCATTTTGTTTGTTGTTAGAAAAAGATACAGTGTTTGATTTCAACAAAGCATGTTTGGAAGCTTTTGAAGATCAGAAAAAAGGGTTAATCTCAGCCCCAATAATCATTACACCTGATTGGAGCTCACCTTTTGAGTTAATGTGCGATGTAAGTGAGTATGTTGTTGGAGCTGTAATGGGTCAAAGAAGAAACAAAGTGTTTCACCCTATTTACTATGCAAGTAGAACTTTGACAGGAGCTCAACTCAATTATACGGTAACTGAAAAAGAACTCTTTGCTATAGTTTTTGGTTTTGACAAATTCCGCTCATATCTTATAGGTACCAAAGTTACAGTATTTACTGACCATGCGGCCATTGAATACTTGCTCACAAAGAAAGATGCGAAACCGAGGCTAATTCGTTCGATACTTTTACTCCAAGAATTTAACCTTGAGATCCAAGACAGAAAAGGTGTCGAAAATCAAATAGTTGATGATCTGTCGAGGTTGGAACTGTAACATCCCGAAATAGGGCCTAAACGGAACAGTGGTTTCAAAACCACAAATTCGAGGTAGAAAAATTTATTTTATTATTATTTTGAGGTTCATGATATGATTGCATGATTGTGTGAAAATTTCGTGATGAAATTCTATGCATAAAGTGCTTAAGTTGAGATTAGGGACTAAATCGAATAATTTGCAAAACTTGCATTCTAGAAGTTTTTAGTATGAAATTGCTTTGGAATTGTAACACCCCTATCC